>OY757930.1:53112478-53392792 GCA_963585895.1 Sepioteuthis lessoniana
CACGCACACATGAGTGTGTGTGTGTGTGTATATGTATATATGTGTGTGTTCGCATGCCTGTCTCTGTGTATATATGTGTGTGTTTACATGCCTCTCTGTGTGTGTGTGTGTGTGTATATATATATATATATATATATATGTATATAAAATTCTGTGTATGTGTGTATAGTGTTAGCTATGGAGTAGGCTGAGCTCATAGCCATCATTTTAGTGTACCCAGTGTATATTAAATTACACTACTAAATCTGTTAGAAAGAGTACCTTGTTAACAATAAATCATATGCACCCAAATTAATATTGCTAAGAAACTGTATTTTACTTCCAAATGAAATATTTTCAGTTTGTAATTTTCAGAATTCAGGTATTTTGATAATAGTTGTTTTTCCTTTATA
This sequence comes from Sepioteuthis lessoniana, assembly GCA_963585895.1. Classification (NCBI taxonomy): domain Eukaryota; kingdom Metazoa; phylum Mollusca; class Cephalopoda; order Myopsida; family Loliginidae; genus Sepioteuthis; species Sepioteuthis lessoniana. The sequence continues at coordinate 53,112,871 of OY757930.1, forward strand.
TATTCTAAAATGAGAATTTACTATTCTTTTTTACTGAAAATTCCTTAACAATTAAAACAAGTTGAAATTTCGATTCCCAGTAGGGCGAGTAGAAATAGTAGTTAGATTATTTTCATATAAAGCTGCGAATATTTCGAATACTGTTTTGGATTTAAAAAAAAAATTTTTTTTAGGCTATTTTTTTTATTTCATTCATGGTTAATTATATTACATTTGTGTCAGGTAAACCAAATTGGTCAAATCTTTAGGCTTATTTTGATCTATGCAAGTATGTGTACCTTTGCCAGTAGTTATTATATATAAATTTTTTTGTAGACACTTATTTCGTCAAATTATATTTTGCTACATCAAATTTCTTCCATATTGCGAAAATGAAGAATTAAATGAATTTGAATGTTTGTTGTTTTTTTTTGTTTTTTTTCAGTTCATATCTATTTCTTCTTATTCACCTACCTTTTTTTCTGTACTTAGTCACTAATTAACTAATGATTGTATGTAGGTCTTAAGGAGAAAAGTTATAGAAGGTACTTCATGAAAGGATGTTATGAAAAAATTCAATGATTCATAGTATTCACATAAATCTGATTGTTATTGCATCTGTTTAGTGGATAAGGCTGTTGTCAATTATCCTTTTGATTAGGATTTTTTTTAGTATACTTATGAATCATACTGCAGTACTTTCCACAATTCTTGAGGTGAAATCTGTTGGCATCTCCTATTTATCTTTACTTCTCTTGAGATATTAGTCTATTAAAATAATGTTTGCTTTGCACACAAGTTTTTGCATCAGAATGCAACTGTCATTAATGACATGCTATTGACAATGCTCTTTTTAAGTCTTCATGTTTTTAATTTAAGACCTGTAATGAATGGGAAATATTAGGTATAGCTTTTAGAATTTGTTTTCTTGCAGCTAAAGTTAAATGCTAAGAAAATTTATTCTGGGCATTGTCTGCCTCAATTGATATCCTCTAAGATCAGTTATAATCATGGAAAAATCTTATTGCGATATTAAAACATTTTTGTTTTAAATTCAATGTTTATTTTATCAATAGAACAGCATTAGCAGATATAAGCTAAAATTTAATGTGTAAGAAAAAAAATTGATAAAACTCTTAAATGATTTTTTGAAACAAAAAGTCAGGTAACACCAGCCTTATAGTAATGGTTATTGTTGGAAATATAATAGGCAACCCAAGTTCAAATCCTAGATAAAGCTGTTTGCATTTCACTTTATGTTAATACCCTTGGGGACTAGTTTCTTTAGCCTTGGTTTGATAACCAGTTTAGAAGAAGAGAAATTCTGAATTCAAACCATCTTTGCGCTGCTTAAAAAGAATTGGCATTGTCTCACTTCTTGCCAGTGGCAGAGGGGTTAGGTAAATAAATATCACCAGCTTGATAAATGCCTGCCATCTTCCCTCTCACAGTGTCATGAGACAGTCTGTCTCCGAAAAAACAAAAAAGTCTCTTGTGAATTGTTAGATATCTACTTAAAGCATTTGCCTATCTTTCTTGATGGCAGTTTCTGTCTTATTGTTTATGTATGCCATCTCAAAGAGTTAAACGAAAAACATTTTGACAAACATTTGGTGCATTCCATATTCTTAGTTGGCCTCAGTGATCAGTCAAACTGTTGTGACCAAGAAGAGCAAGTAAATGGGGGCAAAAGGGTTGATGCAAGTGACATCCCAGCACACATTTAATATCACCACTACGGTAATGAGAGGGTGTAGGTCTTTGTTGTTAATGGTTGCTCTATATTTGCATGGGTACTTGGCACAAATGTCAGCACCAATATGAAGACTGATAGTGATCTTGAGGGTGATGTGATCCAAGAAGTATCTCTGACATTGGCAATGGGAATAGCCAGTCACTGGAGTACATTTGATGGATGGCAAAAAGTTTAGTTTAGTTGATTTGGTTACTTGCTTCCAATAAGTTTGTCATCATGGTTCAGGACTGAAATTTGTCATAGGATTTTTGATTAGACCAGTCCTCACTTGCTGGCAGATTTAACTGCATGAGTTTTTAAAAAATTGCTCACAGTGTACTAGCACACCATCCATTGATGATTCAGGAAGGTTTATTGATATTGACATGTTGAATTAGTGATGACAGATGAAAGGTAAGCCAGTAAAGTGATGTTGCTGTATAAGCAAACACTGAGATCATCATGACTTGGACAATATTGCTGGAGTTCATTTGTTTGGTGTCCATGCAGTATTACAGATATCCACAGCTCCACTATATATGATAGTTTTAGCAATTGCTTCATTGTATAGAAAATAGGGCCAAATGAAGAATAGATGTTATTTACAGGAGGTTCAAGCAATTTTTTAAAACATTGTATTTTTAATTCTGAATTGTGCTTGGAGAGCTGATACCTTATTTGATAAAATACTTGTTTCCATGACATTATTTTGTATTTCTTCTAAAAATCTTTAATTTTTAAGATATTATGAAACTATAGTCTGTGTCACTAATGCTTTTTTCAGCTCTTTTCTTTCTTATTTTTTGTTCAAGTTTGACACATGACTGGTATATATAGAATAAAGATATGCATATCTACAGAATTTTAAAATCATAAGTGACAATTGTATCTCCATCTTGTCTTTCGAGAGTGATGAAAAGAAAATTTTAATAAATATTAGATAACCTGTGAAACTGATGGATTCTCAATTGTAATAGTAATCAATGATGATATTAATGTTTCTATTTCGAAAGGAGTGAAGATTTCTAATTAACCTTTTATAATTATCTTAATTATATTGAAAATTTGGATGGTTAAAAAATGTTCAGATACCATAAAATCATCATTCATTTGCAAATTCAACTGGAAATTTCTTTATTCTTTTAAAGCATTTGAAGTGTATTGCTCTAATAATGTCATTTTTGCTGGGTTACAATACTATGCACGCACACACACACACACACACACACACAAAATGAGAATTTCAGTAATATATGTAAGTAACAATCTTATAAAATGATTTCTACTAACTTAATACAGAGTAAGGGGTTATAATTTGTAGATTCAACAATTATCAATATAAATTTAATTATTTGCCCTGGATTGAAATATTTCTTTTTCCTGTAGTAAAAATTTATAAAAAATTATATTGAAATATGAAATCTTAGTCCTCTTAATCTTTTCTGTAATCACTGAGTTTTCTATGCTTTTTAAATTTCATTTTTCCCCAGATGGTATTTCTAAGTAGTTTTGCTGGTGTATATTTTTCACAGGTAACAAAAAAGTAAATTGAATAGACCAAGAAACTTAATGAATATTAAATGTTTTGATTCTTTTCTTTATTAGAATAGATAAAAATAGCTCACCAAATCAATTTCTATAGTTAACTTTTTTCTTGAATTAAACAATTTTTCATACATATAAAGAATAACATTACTTTTGTATATTTGTTTGATGAGTCAGTTGATGAATTAGTGATATTCAACACTTTAGGATGGTCAGTATGACAAACTATCTTTTTGTTAACAATAGTTTGTTTTTAACCTAAATTGGAAGGAGATAAAGTCAGTATTATCCTAATATGCACTTTTCTTAATTTATGCCATGCCTGTATTATCACAAACTATTACAAGATCTACACCTATGACCAAAAAATCCATTTATATCATATACACTGCTGGACAAAAATATAAGACGATATATATATATATATATATCATCATCATCATGTCGCGCCGTCTGCGCGGATATCCCTGACCGTCTCTCGCCATTTCTCCCTATCACTCATCGCCTCCGGCAGGTCCTCAGGATTACAACCCGTGTCCTCACATAGCTGCTGTATGTAAGTTCGTGCTGGTCGTCCCACACTTGCACATCCATGAGTGGGGGTCCACAGGAGTACATCGCTTATGAGCTCGTCCTTGCTTCTCCAGCAGTGTCCCGCGTGTCTGGTTCGTCGAACTTGTATAGTTTTTGTGATGGGGGGCAAGTGTCCGTATAGTTGGAGTCTCGTGGGGTGTTGTCGCCAGGACTTGTTTAATACTGCTCTCAACATTCTTGTGTAATTTCCGTCCAGCCTCCTCTCCAGCCGCTTCGTAAGCGTCCATGTGGTGCATCCATATAGCAGTATCGACACAACCGCTGCCTGGAAGAAACTGCGTTTCATTTTATCTGTTAGGTCCGACTTCCATATGATCGAGAGCCTATCGATAGCTGTCCATGCCTTCGTCAGTCGTGTGTCGATGTCCTTCTCGGTTGATGAGACGCTGCTTCCTAGGTAGGTGAATTTGTCGACTAGTTTCAGAGAGGCTCCGTCTAGTGTGGCAATGTTGCCTGTTTGGTTGTAACACATATATTCGGTTTTGTTTGCATTGACATGTAGGCCAATGCCGGCTGCAGCTCGTTCCAGACTATGTAGTAGTGTCTCTGCTTGATTAGGCGTATTCGCTAGTAACGCCAAGTCATCAGCGTAGTCGGCGTCCGTGATTGTTTTTGCGGGGTACCTTTTGCTTCTTCTCTTAGTCAGCTGGAAGCCATTTTCTCTGATTTTGTCGATCGAAGTCCTAAGCACATAGTCTAGACAGATGATAAAGAGGTACGGGGCTAGTGTGTCTCCTTGTAGTACTCCTGCAACAATGTCGAAGTATTCCGTGTCTCCATCTGGTGAACGTACTTTTACTTTGGTGTTTCTGTAGAGAATCATTATCGCTGCTACAGTTTCTTTTGGTAGGCCGTAAGCTAGTAGGATTTGCTCCATCTTCCCTCTGTGTATGGAATCGAAGGCCTTGGTAAAGTCGACAAATAGTAATGTCGCCTGTAAGTTTTTTGCCCGAACGCCTTCCAGGATTCTACGGATGGTCAGTATTTGTGAGGTTGTGGATCTATTTCTCCGGAAGCCATTTTGGTTTTTCCTAAGGATGTTTTCCATTTTGGGTTCTATGCGGTTTCGTAGTAGGGCATTGTAGATTTTGGCTGCTATGGATGTAAGTGTTATCCCTCGGTAGTTCTTGGCTAGTCCGAGGTCGCCTTTTTTAGGGAATGGAAGGATGCATCCCTTCGTCCATCGTTCTATCCTATTTTGACTATAGACTGCGTTGCATTGCCGGAGCAGTATATCGTCGAATTGTCTCGTCTTCCACACTTCTGGGGGGATCTCGTCTAGCCCCGCCGCTTTCCTATTTTTAATTCTTCTGAGAACCGTGTCGAGTTCTTCTTTGGTGAAAGGACCTAGTTTTACGTCTAATTGCTTACTAATAATTCTGGTGATCGGTTCATCCGTTATTTCCGGTGGGTTTCCTAGTAGATTTTTGAAATGCTGTTCCCACAGTTTTATTCTTTCTTGTTGGCTTGCAGCTTTCAATTTTGCTTTGGCTGTGCTCTTTCTTCCACTTACTTCGTTTATTGTTTGCCAGGCTATCCTGGATTGCCTATCTTCCACCGAGTCTCTAATCTTATCTATCTGATTTTGTACGTATTCTGCCTGTTCTTTTAGGTATATTCCTGTTAATTGATGTTGCGCCTTTTCTAGTTCTCGTGCATTTGTATTTGTTGGGTTCTGTTGATAGTTTTTGGAGGCAGTCTTCACAAGTGCACGTTTTTCTCTAGCCGCTAGCGTTTCCCAAGGGACTCTATATTTAGTTCTAGGTTTTGTTGGAATACACTTTTCTGCCGCCTCCAGGTGCGCTTCTACAAAATTTTCATATTCGTCATTTGGGGTGCCTATTTCTACCTTCTCTTGTAGTGCTTCGAATCTGTTTCTTAATTCTAATGCATATTTGTCTCTAATATCTCTGTTGTTGAGTAGGGCCCAGTCATAGTGCTTGGTCGTGGCTTTACGTGTGGCGTTTTTTCTTAGGCTTAGTCGTACTTTGGCCGTAACTATTCGATGATCGGAGGACACACCCTCGAAGGAGGAGTATGCCTCGCAATTCATCGCACTGTTTCTCCATTTCCTGTTTATAAGGACGTAGTCTATCTGTGCTTTACTCTTATTTGCGTATGTGTAGGTCCATAATTTCCCCTCCCTTTTTTGAAAGTTTGTATTGAGGCAGGTTAATCTATTTTCTATCATGAAATCTATTAAATGCTGTCCATTCCTGTTAGACGTGTAGTGTAGGCTGTATTTGTTGTGTCTGTTTTTCCCGATTTGTGCATTCATATCTCCGCCAATGACTAGCAGGTTGTGTTTCGGAATGCTACGTACTAGGGAGGATAGATCTTCGTAGAAGGTGGCTATTTCGTTTTCTTCGCTAACATTGGTAGGGCTGTAGCAGGAGATAATTGTTGCTTTGGGGTTGCCATTAAACGTTGCGGCCATCATCCTAGGTTGTATTCTCTCAATGCTGTTCAGTGTTTTTAACGCTCTTGGTCCTAGAAGTATTCCCACCCCTCCTACCGATGCATTGACAGAGTTTTTCCATGCCGATACAGTCACCAGCATCCATCCATTTCCAGTTTCGTGATACTTGATATCTTCGGTGTGCGTGTATCGGTGCTCTTGTATGCAAATTATATCTATCTTATGTTCTACGGCTGATGCAGTTAGCTCTGCTAGTTGACCTATTCTATTTAGGGTTCTCACGTTAAATGTCGCTATCTGTATTGTTTGTTTGCATTTTAGTAGTTTATGTTTGTGTTTGAGCTCTGTAGCTGATTTTTCGAACACCGAGGCCAGGGCTCCAACCTCAGCAGGACGCGCCCCTTTTTTACCCGCGCGAAGAGCGATGCGGTTTATGGATCTGGTTTGAGTACTAGTCATGGTTATCTTTCGATGGCTGTTTTTGTTCTCATCTATAGAAGCCACTCTTATAGATGAGCAGCAGTAGTTCCCCGATCGAACTGGCAATCTTGAGCGTTAAGCCGCAAGACTCACACGTACAGCATGCTGCTTCCCATGTGTACGCGGTAGTAATAAAAAAAAAAAAAAAAAAAAAAAAAAAATTAATTCTTTTTTATCTTAAGTTTTAACTTAGTTAAAGTCCAGGACTGCTGGATGTTAAAATTCAAAGAAATTTTGTGGTATATTTCATGGTTATCTAGTGGTGGACAGAGAGAGAGACACACACAGAGAGAGAGAAAGAAAGAGAGAGGAGGAGTCAACTCTTTTATGGCTTTCGTCTTTAGCACGTGTTAGACTACATTTGAGGTGTTTTGGATTTTTTTTTTCTTTTTTCTTTTTCCTTTCTTTTCAGGGGGGGGGGCAATTTTGGGGGTTTTCGTTAGCAAATTTAGAAGTTCGCCTTCCAAAAGTAAAGTTTTCCTGAAAATTAAATCGCATAAGTCTTCATTCTTCATTTAAACAACACAATAATACAGCTGAGATTTAAGACATTACTATTTTAAATCAAATGTGCATTTTTAAATGAATAGTTTAGTAGAACAAATTTACTGACCTCTGTGAAAAAACTTCTGGAAACGGAATCACTTCCAAACGTATGCATACTATTTCAACAAATGAAGGATTAAATTATTACTAATTTTAGTATTTATATTAAAGGTTCCACTCCTATATCATGGTCAACTGGTGGTGGACAGAGAGAGAGAGAGAGAGAGAGACACACACAGAGAGAGAGAAAGAAAGAGAGAGGAGGAGTCAACTCTTTTATGGCTTTCGTCTTTAGCACGTGTTAGACTACATTTGAGGTGTTTTGGATTTTTTTTTTCTTTTTTCTTTTTCCTTTCTTTTCAGGGGGGGGGGCAATTTTGGGGGTTTTCGTTAGCAAATTTAGAAGTTCGCCTTCCAAAAGTAAAGTTTTCCTGAAAATTAAATCGCATAAGTCTTCATTCTTCATTTAAACAACACAATAATACAGCTGAGATTTAAGACATTACTAAAATCCATAAAATATGACAATTTAAAGTTTTTCACAAAAGTCGTTTTTTCATATAAGTTGTGACACAGAAAAACAGGCATAATTGAAAGAAATTTTTAATTTCCGCTTTTTATAATGATTTGATCGGATTTCTTAAAATTTAGCCTGGACAAAGGAGTAAGATCACTTTATGAATAGTTAAGAAAAAGCGATGAAAAGTATTAAATGCCATGATTTTGTGTTTTTTCCATGTTTTGGGACCTTATAGCTTTTTTTTTTTTTTTTTCTTTTTTTTTTAAATTAATAATTAATTTACAAAAGACTCAAGACTGCCTGAATTTAAAAAAGGGAGAATATCAGAGCTAAAAAAGCAAGGAAAGTCCCACAGAACAATAGCAACAGAAATCGGATGTAGCGAAACAACAATAACCAACTATTTAAAAAATCCAGAGTTTTATGGAACAAAAAAACCCACTGATTGACCAAAAACTTTCTCCCTTTTTTAATGGAGAAATTATTTATTAAGTTAAGAATAAAGCTGCATCATCGAAGCAAATAAAATTTTCTACTGATTCACTATGCACTCCAAGAACAATCTGAAGATTTTTAAGCAAAAGCAGACTACCCCCCCCCCCCAAAAAAAAAGATTTCAAAGACCTTGTCTTCAGGATCAACATAAAAACAATCCAGTTAGACTATAGCTGCAAATACAAAACATGGGAGTTAAAACCTAGAAAAAGTTCTTTTTTTTAGACGAAAAAAAGTTCAATCTAGATGGCCCTGATGGATTCCTGAAATACTGGCATACTAAAAATTTTCTGCCAGAATATCATTTGATGAGGCACAGCAGGGGAGGGTCTCTTATGTTGTTGGGAGTCTTTTCATTTGATAGAACAATGAAGTTGTAATTTGTCAGTGGCCACCAGAATATATTGGATTATACAAAAATATTGACAAATGCATCTTTGAATGCAGAGGGAGCTCACATTTATGGAAATAATTGGATTTTTCAGCAAGATAACGCTGCCATTCATAAGGCATCTGTCACAAAAAAGTACTTTAGTGACCAAAACATATGCCTTCTTGAGCATCCACTTTGCTTGCCAGGCTTAAAACCTATTGAAAACTTATGGGGGATGGATTACTGTGAGAGTCTATATAGGAGGCTAGTAGTTTTCTTCAGTGTTAGATTTAAAAGATGATATCTTGATTGAATGGTCTGCAATACCACAAAATAGCCTTGTAAAACTTATAGAAAGCATGCCTAACTGAGTCTTTGAAGTTATTGAAGCAAACCATGGTTCAACTAAGTATTAAATTGTTATTGGTTGCTTTTCCTTTACTGTTTATAAAGTAGTTTTACCTTTTTGTCTAGATTAAATTTTATGAAATCTGATTAAATCATTATAACTTTGTCATAAAAAATGGAAATTAAAAATTTCTTTCAATTCTGTCTGTTTTTCTGTGTCACAACTTATATGAAAAAAAGTCTTTTGTGAAAAACTTTAAATTGTCATATTTTATGGATTTTATATGGTGGTCTTATATTTTTGTCCAGCAGTGAATATGATATAAATGGATTTTTTGGTCATGGGTGTAGATCTTGTAATAGTTTGTGATAATACAGGCATGACAGTGTATAAAAGTTAACTGAATTTTAATATACTACATACCATTAAACAGAAAAAGGAATTGTGAATTCTTTATATAGACATTTTTCTTTCACTATCATAAAGTGGAAATATTTAAAAAAATGTTTTTTGTTGTTAATAAACTTCACTATGAAGAAATCTACAAAAAATGTATTTGAATATTTTGTATAGTTTTTAATAAGCTTCCATTGTTTTTATCAACACTTGTCAAATGGTTAATACTGTTTTACTTTAGAAGTTAATATTATCAATTCTTGACTAGTAGTTAATACTTCCTATTAGATATTCAAAGAGAACTGAATTTAATAGTCAAGCAAGAAACACTATTTTGAAATATTTAGATTCTAATGTATATTTTTGAAGATATTGTTTTATAGTTAAACGGTTTATGATGCAAAATGAATGAAAAGTAGGAATTTTTTCTTTTCTCTTTTGAGGAGAAGTGTTTTTGGAAAATATTTGGTTTCTGAAACCATTGACATGCTAGCTGAAAATGTCATAGTTCTTTATGAGCATCTATGATGACAGCAAATGAAGTTCAAATAAAATATGAGATAGTAGGAAGTAAAGTATGCCACCTGCCAAATACAAAGCACTTTACCAATATCTTTTGATTTCCGGATATTTCTGTAGATAGGAAATCTAAAGCTGGTTTTACCTGATCAATATTTACAACAAAGAAAAAGAAAAGTGTAATACTTTTACCTCAAAAAGCAGCCTTTATATGATCACTAGTATTGATGCAAAATGAATAGAAATATTTTATGATACAATTCAAACATGGCAAATATTACTTTGCATGCTAATGTAGCTAAATCAGTCATCTGTGTATGCTTGAAAATGAATTTAAGATTTACCTGGATATGGTGAAATCTGATTAATAGTGAATATTCAGAAGTCATTAAAATGTATCTTCATTAGATTTTTAAAATTCTGATGGATAGGTAGAGATAATGTTTAACAAATCAGATTTGAGTTACATATTTTCTTTTACACAGACAGAAATTAAGTTTATCTAATGTTTCATTTAAAGCAGGTTACAAACATTTATATTTTTGATAAAAACATTGAAATTGGTTTAACTCATTTTTTTGTCTTCCAAAAAAGATAAGCATCCTGATTGATGGCATATTTTTTTTAAAAGAAATGCTTATTTAAATGTTCTGACCTAAAATAGTTATATAAAAGAAATAGCATGCTTACTAAACCTGTGTTAAGTTTTTGATTTATCCAACCTTCCACATATTTCTATTATACTATCAGATTTACCACAATCTATTATTTCAACATATATACACACACACACACTACTTTAGATTATAAGTTTTGAATAAGCATTTCTGCATATAGATATATATTCAAATAAGCATAATATATATATATATATATATATATATATATATATATATATAATTATTATAGCATAGGGTTTGTATTTTTATTACCTATTTCTCAAAGCATAATATTTGGTTGTATACTTAAGTACACTTCTAAGCTTGTTTTATTCAAGCTTTAAGATGTGTTATACTGGCACATTGGTCTAGTGGGTAGAGTGTTCGCCAATGGTCCGGGAGACCTGGGTTCAATCCCAGGTCAAGTCATACCAAAGACTTTAAAAATGGTACTTGAGACCTCCTTGCTTAACACTCAACAATATAAGGTATGTATCAAGGGTAAAGAGCAATCCAGGGAAAGGAGTAGCACCCCCCCTACACCTTGGTGTAGTAGCTATTGAAAAGCGAGCCTTCTGGTCTCCCTTGACTACGGTCACCAACTTTACTTACCTTTTTACAATAGTATTAGCCATTTTAGAAACACTGGTACTCTATATTCAGCAATGGATTTGTGTGTAAATTAAATAGGTAGTTTATTATCATTAAACTAATATTCTATTTTGTGAATATGTAAAATGTTTGCAAATTAAGTGATTTACTTTAACCCTTTGCACTCTATCAATTTAAAAAAAAAAAATTATATACACCTGGAGCATATAATTTTGTATATCTCATAAACTTGGATTAAAACGGCATATAATACACAAAATTCAATCCAGAAGTTCCAGGAAACTTGATATGCAAAATGGCTTCTTCAAAGAAAGAGAAAGAAATATGGAAAATGAAGTAATTTATTTCCTGATAGTGATTTTAAAAGATGTGTATAATATCCAGTGAGACAGGAAATACTGGATAATTTGATAAATGAACAGATTGATTAGTCTGTTTAAAATTCTCTGAACTTTTGGGCAGGTTCTCCTAGAATAACAGAATAACTTTTGTTCTGTATATACTAATTTAAGTAATAATTTTTTTTTTTTTTTTTACATTTTGATTTTTTTTAAATGTTTGCAGCATGTAATTTTTTCATGATTAAAATAGATGATGACTGCTGCCTTTTTTTTTTTTTTTTTTTATTTTAACAACTTCTTGTTATCTGTAAAATATTTACCAAAAAAAAAAAAAATTGAATCATACAAATTACGCAAATAGTGTCACCTATAAACTAGAGTATTAGGGCATTTGTCTAGATAAAATTTCATATGTTTATTGGTCTCCTCTGTTTCATGTTATGAACACAAATCTTTTTGAACTCTAGCAAACAAACATAACAGCTGTGTGCACACACATACATATACCTTTCTCTCAAACTCAACAGTTTTAAGCTTTATAGGTTGTTGTTTTTCAGCAGGCAGTTGGTGCTTTGATGATTTTTTTTTTTTTCAATAGATTTTGCAAGGATATTTTTCTCTCAATCAGTTCAAGTGAAAATTGACTTAAAATGTTAGTGCATTTTTCACATAGTTCTTAATTATAATTTTATCTGAAATATGAAAATATTTTTCCTTATTCTCCTATCAGTATCAAATAATCCTATAAGCAAGTTATTTCTTTATTTTACAGGGATATCACATCCACCAAGATAACATTTGTCACAATATATAAGAGTGCTCAAAATGATATTCATAACAAGTAGTGCATTATTGCTATGTAGGCATAAGTTTTGAATATTTCTGTTTGCTTAAATTTTCTTCTGCTTTCTCAAAACAGGGATGTGTATTAAAATAAGTTCATTAAATGACATAAATGTTTGACAAAAATATTTAGATTATCATATTACATCTTAATTACTTGTAGAGCTAGACTTTGTTGTGCTTATTTAATTTTGATGATATTTTTAAAGACTAAAAATTGGACGAGGGAACTTATACCACATACATTATCTTTAGAACAATTTTATAAACATATACTATGTTTTAATGCTATTATTCAATAAAACTATTGAAATTAAATTCATTTGTTTCAGCAGAAAATATTAGAAATATGGAATTGTTTTTTAACATTAGTTTATTTTGAAGTAACTAGAAAATTAAGCAATGAAGGTATAAGTTGAAGAGAAAAAAAATTCAGATATTTCAAAAGGTTGGTCATCATTATTATCTATGATCCCACTATTATTCCTCTAATGTTTTAGACCAGAGGAAAGTAAAAGTGCAATTGTTTCTATACAAATTAGGTAGCATCTGAAACCTATCAAGAAAAGTTTTATAACACCTGCATTTGTAGAAAGATTTATGAATGGATGTGATTGTCATACAAGACAGATGGTGTCATACAAGAAATTGCACCTCAAAGAACTAGCAGCTGCTAAGTATTCTAATGTGTTTTCCATTTTGAATGTTTCATATTGGCTCACTTGTTTGCTAGTGATTTTTTTAATTTAAAAATTTTTTTTTTTTTTTTTTTTTTTTTTTTTTTTTTTTTATTCAAATGGAAACAAAATTGAGTCTTCCTTCTTAAATCAAAATGAAATTCATACACACACATTTATGAATATATAAAACACACACACTCATACATATATATGGTGTGTGTGTATGTATGTATGTATAATGGTTAGTGTTCAAAAATGAGACTGGGTTTCAATCCCAGTTCGAATCATACCAAAGACTCAAAAAAATAGTACTTGTTTAACACTCCTCATTATAAGGGATGGATCAGGGGTAAGTGGAGGATCCAGGGAAAGGTGTAGTGCCCTCTCCTAGACCTCAGTGTATTAGCTATTGAAAAGGGAGCCTTTAGGTCGTCCTTGACTACATTTTAATTATTTCATATATTTGTGCTCTACACTTTTCAAACTTTATGGTATTCTTCAGGAGATTGATAATAGTTTGGCTGTTCTTTGTTTCTAGCTTTTATAGTGAAGATAGTTTGAATAGGGATTTGATACTTTTTAAATTCCAGAACTTGTGGCTGTGAATGTCCTATTAGACTTGATTGTCCATGAAAACCTCTGGCCTCTGCATTTTAAAAATATTTTTACATATTTATGTATGTACAAGTATGTACTTTATGTGTGCATTCGTATACATGCAGGTACATCTATGTATATACACACCCATACATAAATATATTCAGGTTTATTTTTCTTTTCTCTCTCTTTCACTCTGAGTTTGATGTGTGTGAGAACATTTCATTCCATAGATATATTTTAAGATAGTATGTGTGTGTAAGTTTACATTTCTGTGCTGAAATACAGTTCCATTGGTGTGTTTGTGTGTGTGTCTATGCAAAAATTATGCTCTGTTTAATGTAGGTTTAAATTTATCTGAAGTTTCTTTTATTTGGTGTTATTAGTAGTCATCAGTCTGTAATATTGGCATTATTTCAAAATCTCCCTTGCTACATTTATAAATGTGTTTTGATATATGAAGTTTTCTGTTTTCTGGTAATTTGTTATTGCTTTTATGTAAGGAAATTCTATATCTTAGGACCTTGAATAAGTACTTGTTGATTTTTCATAAAAAATAATGTTTTATTTCCAAAAATTAGTAAGAAAAATGTTACTGAAAGTAGTGTCCATAGCTAGCCACTACTTTTTTCCCATTTTTTCATTGTCTCAGCTCATATAGTGGCCATTTTTTCTTCAAGGCTCAGCTCAAATGCATCAATTGTAGATGATAGCAATCTCCCATAGTGGCTTGGGTCATAATAAACTATGCCCAGCTGATCCCACCAAATGCTAAGCAAAAGCGTCAAACTAGGGATATTCAGCTTTACCACCGATTTTGATGCATGGTTGGGCTTACCCTACAATCTTCTATACTTAGGGTTATTATAGTGTCCATTTTACATCGTTGGTCACAATATAATGCAAGAAAACCTTTCTTTTCCGCTGTTGAAGCAGCAGTTCACATATGACAAGACACTGTTTGACATCTCTCAGCTTCAACTTGTATAGCACCCAATGTCTTTGCTTTTGAATCCTTCGTAAGGATTTCAAATGTTTCAAAACTGTTGTGTGATCAACTACTAATCATTCTGCAAGTTCATCTTGCACCTGACATGAATTTTCAGGAATTAATACTTCCAATTCTTCATCTTCAAAATTTTTTGGTATGTCAGAGCGTTTTTTTTTATTCCTCAGGGTTTTCGGACTATTATCTTCATCTTTATTGTTATATTCACAATGTTTTGATCAATATGTCCTCTGGCTTTCTTCAGGTGTTTGTCGAACTCAGGAGCCTGCATGGAACTTCAAACCATGTCCTTTATTTAATCTGGGGGGGGGGTCACTTGTTATGATTCTGTTAACCATAACCAGCTATATGTGCGAAGTATTCCTGTATTGTTACTACCTGCAGTCAGGATTGAACCTGCAACTTCCAGATGATTGTCTCTTTTAGAAGTTTAGGGAACCAATGCCTGTAACCATTATGCTATGTGTATCAGACCATATATGGAAAGAAAAGGGAAACCATTTGCCATTGTAGGATAAAGTTAAAGTAATTGAGAGGAACACTGGAGAATTAGATGCTTTAAGGAATCAGCACATATGTTGGGCTACAGTGACCTGTTGAGTAAACCAAGTATAGTGATGAACTCAATGTGGGAACCAATAATCCAGAAGGTTATAGATAAAAAAAAGAAAAAAATCAGAATATGAGCTCAAGTAAAAATCCCATGTAATAGTAGTAATCATAGTGATGTGAGAACATTAAGATTATAAGTCCCAAAAATTCACTTTGACCTGTCCAGCAGGACACATAGTGTAACGGTTATAGGCGTTGCTTCCCTAAGCTTCTAAAAGAGAGGTTGCAGGTTCAATCCTGCCTGCAGGCGAGTAACAATACAGGAATATTTAGCACTATGGTTAATGGAATAATAACAAGTGACCCCCACCAATTAAATAAAGGATATGCTTCCAAGCTCTATGCAGGCTCCCAAGTTCAATAAACACCTGAAGAAGGCCAGAGGACATATTGGCCAAAACATTGTGAATATAACAATAAAGATGAAGATAGTCCAAAAACCCTGAACGATAAAAATCAACAAGCTTTGTCTCAAAAATTCAGACAGCTAATGTCAGAGCATTCTTTACCTTCAACATCAAAATCATTATTTCTGAAGCATCTAAACCAATCTCTACATGTTGTTTCCAACAGAGCATGGTTGCTATTAGTCTCAAAAAGAATTCTTTTGAATAAAGTAGTCCAGTAAAACTCCCCACAAATACACTTTCTTTGGCACAAAATCTGATATGTTTAACACTATGAAAAACAAAGTTGTTTACACTTCAGCAAAATGACATTCACTGAATTTTTAGCTTGCTTATAGTACTTCCTTATAGATGCATTACCATCTGAAACTGTTGGAAAATAGCGAGAGCTTACCCAAAGTCCTAATAGATAGATACATGAGTTGGGTGGTTTGGCAATTTATGTTTTGGAATTGGTTTTCTTTTTTTTGCTTTTTTCTTTATACTGGTTTTCATTTCCGTTTTCAGTTTTTAATTTAGTATTTTTGCTTTCAAAGGAACCTATTCATTTTCTTGTGTAATGATAACATTGCATCTTAGTCTGTGCAACTTGCAATTTCTCATATTTCTGGCTCAATCTTAACATATAGATGGTTGGAAAGAAAACAAAATCTTTCTGAATGAAATAAAATCTAACATTAGGTGAAATTGGCAGTTATTTTTGTATTTTTACTCGTTATTTTGTCAACTTAATTTTACCACGAAAAGTATTTTTTTTGAAAACTGAAGCAAATAGATTTAAGACATATCGTATTTCCCTTTTTTCCTATTTGAAAACATTCTACTATATGAAAAAATTCCTAGTGTTATATCTGTTGTATTTCCTTTTTTTCTTTTGTAAACAAATAGATTTCACATTTATTTACCAAAACTAGTTAAATGTTTTTATCATTTTTGATCAATTTTTTCCTCTAACAATGGTATAAATGTTAATAAGATTTCATTTTATCTAGATCTGAAAGTCTCTTTCAACAGTGTTTCCTTGAATATGGTCATTTAGTAGTAATAGCACTAAACTGAACGATTTTGGTTTTGTGAAAAAATTTCAATGTGGTTTCATGATGAGAAGATTAATCCCCAAAACGTAATTTTTTCAGTAAAACTACCTATCTCTAAAATATATATATATATATATATATGCATATACACACAAACATATTTGAAATAACTCAAACTTATTTAGCTATCATAAATTTATTTCAGCTGCCTACTCAATAAGAGTAACCAACCTCTTCAGATGGCCATCACAGAATGGAGAGAAACAAATTTTTTTCAATGGATTCTGACTTGTTTTTAAAAAAAAAAAAAGGAGGTAAAAAAAACATGGGCTAGAAGTTGGTGTCATTTATCCTTATGTATCTAAAACAATTTTAACATAACTTACAAAACCTTCAGCAACTAAAGGCTTATCAATAAATTAACCCATTTTATTTTAAGAAAAAAATCTATTCATTTATTTATTCATTAAAGAAAATATGGCAATAAACACTATTGCTAATATCAACTTTATCTTATTTAGTTAAAAAAATTTTAATAGGTTTTAGTTGATTTTCATTTAAGATTAAAATTTAGTCTTTATATATATATATATATATATATATATATATATATATAATTTAGTATACTGCCATTCTAACAACTGTTAAAATCATTAATATTATTATAATAATTATATTATTAATAATAAAAAGTAATTATTATTACAATTATTGCTAATTCATTATTATTGTCACCAATATTAGATTACCATTAATATCAATACTGATACCATTAATTTTATCCTAATATTGTTATCACTATCATTTCTATCATTTTCTATCAGTTTTCTATCATTAATCTTTCTGAGCTGAGTTTAAATGTATTTTTATGGCAGCATTTGAATATTATTTCATAATTCAATAGTTGGCAAATAAATTCATATCTAATGATGCTTATTTTTTTCCTCCGGGCAAAGGTTAAATCCACTGTTGATTCCAGTAGAAGATTTCTTAATAAATCTCCACTTATTTTGTGGAATTAGATGCCTATCTCTTAAACTCCCAAATCACCTCAATAGGGCTGTTTGGTTTCTGGATAAAGGGTTAGAAAAAGAGTGTCTATTATTATAGAACCTCTGTTTTCAATTTCCAGCAGAGATTCCCATATAAACCTTCTCCTTACTATTTTCCATCAAGAAAATAGTTGTGTGATTGACCACTTTCTTGGAATTACTTATTACCATGTGACAATCTTCTTTATTTCTACAATTACAAAGCAATTTATTTGTTTGCTGATTATCTATTAGCAATTTGTCTATTAAATTCTTGTTATGATTATAAATTATTTTAGATATATTATCTATGCAAGAGTAACTAATTTTTAGTGTGTTCCGATTTAAAAATTTTATTCAATAGGTTTTCCTAGTTGAAATGTCTATTAACTTAAGGAAATACTTGCCTATATTGATATTAGAAAGTTTACAGAAAGGGGAGTTAAACCAGATTACCTTTCTTTTCTAATACTTTTCTTTTTAATCATCAGAATTAATATCATTGTCACTATCTTTAAGTCTATAATTACAACTAACATTACTTCTATTGTTGTTAGTGGTGTCACTGATATTGTTTATGTTGTAGTGTTCAATAACTTTATTGTTTATAAATTGTAACTGGTATTCTAGCCTCTGTTGGAATTTACCTTTTCTAGGGCCTCATTATAGATCCTATATTTTCATCCAAAATTTTTTTGTTAGAAGATAATCTATTAATCTTTATGTTAATCACATTTGATATATGTTTGATTATTGATCTGGGATGATTGGACTTGACATTAATGTAAGTAGATATTTGGTTATCTTTGCTAAATGGTTTTAAAGTATTGATTAGATTTGATTTCTTTGCTTGGCATATCAACTTTTGTAGGTTATTTAATGCCAAATCCATCCTTCTAGAAGAACAGTTGTGATACTATTTAACCCATAGCTGGGACCATAAAGGGGTCCATACCTTTCACAAGGGTATTTGTCCGAAAATGAACATAATAGCACAACTGGATTCCAAACTCATTTATTATGATTCCACAGTCCAGTGCTTTAACCATTACACTTCAAGGACACACCCACCCCCAGTTTTAAAGTATTGCTAATTAAGTTAAAGGTGATGTCAAGGAAATTAACTCTCCTAATTTTAGATGATATTTCTATTTTAAATACGAACAAGTTGAAAGCTCTTTATAATTTTTTAATGTATTTTCAAAGCTTTTAAGCCATTAATATCTGGGATGAAGATGAGGCCATCATCTCCATATAAACCCACTTGCTTGAGATCTATTATCCTACTGAGAGTGTTGAATATATAAACATCTATCAAACCAGCTATTTTTGCAGTCAAAAGCTCCCATGGGAATGTTAAAGTTATCCGTGCAGATTTATCAGTAAGAATAGACTTTCTACAAGTTAAAATAATTTCTATTTGCTCTTTGGTGATGCCTATAAAGTTCTTAGTATGGTTTAAACTTTTGAATAAGTTTTTAGAAATAAAAGGGAAGAATTGAAGAATATCAAATTGAATATATACACACACAGACATAAATGTATAAAATAAGTCAATACAGATAGATAGATAGATAGATAGATAGAAATAACTATTGTGGTATAAAGTATGTAATATAATCATAGAAGGAAAATCCTGCTCCTTAGAAAACACAAAAACAACATTCATATTAAAAATCTAAGTTGCAATTCAAAAAATGTAGTCTATATATTCAAATGCACAAACTACATTGGCAGCACTCATTGTATAATGGTATACTAATCAATGGACATTTATGATTTTTTTACATTCTTTGTTTAATTTGAATTTTATGATGTTTAACAGCTTTCATTTCAATATTTATATGATTTAATGTATCCATTTATCTAAAAATTACCTTTAAATTCAAGTTGTATGACTTAGCCTTTTAGTAAACTTTTGATTTTTAAATTTAATCATGAAGAAATAAACACTTAGAATATTTTAAGTACATTATAACTGAAATATTTTGTGACTAAAAAAATAAAATTTTCTTAAGGGCTTGTTAGTATTTTTGTTCCATTTTCAGATATTAATTTTCTAGTGTATAAAAAAAGAACTCAAGTAAATAGGTTACCTATATTAGTGTTTTTTAAGCTTGTCTTACTTTCTTAGTGGATAGTTCAAACAAACAAGTTAAAAATAAATTAATATGCTCATAGTCATAGCATCCAGGTTTTGTTGCTATCATGAGGGTTGGGTTAAAAGCTCTATTGTTCATATGCTGTCATTTTTTTTTCTGGGAAACCTGTGGCTCAGAGTTCTGCACTTCCCATGCGGTTGTTGTTGAGTGATGATGGGAAATCTGCCAGGCAAAGAGTCGATGAAACATGATTAAATTTATGATGTTTGTGAATGTAATCCAGTGAGGTACTTGAATGTGTATACACCCAAGTCCTTCCTAACAAACCTAGGTTGCTTTTAACAACACTTATGATTTATGAATTTTATAAAGTTAAATTAAGAAATAGTAAGTTGGAAGAAAACTGTACTATCCAGGTATATAACCTATAATCCGGGAGGAGAACAAAGCCTGTATAATATTAATAATAATAATGTTTTAGTCTCTTGGCTTGGTACCAACAAGATTTGAAGCATAAATATATTTTGTCAAAAAAGCTGGAAGCTTATCAAAAATTATATATACTAAGTAACATTATTTGATCAATAATGAATCTGTATTAGGAGTGAAAAGCAATTGCTTGGTTTCATGGTGAGTCAGAGGTATGGTTTAATTTTTGATGTGACACTGAAATACATAGTTTCATTGACTTGTTTGTTATCATGATATATACATGTGACTGCTGACAGAATTACTATTCTTGATATGCTAGAATTTATATTAAGATATCTACCATTTTGATATTTTGTGAAAATTTGTTTTGCTATGCTAGTAATAATTAAAGTTTATGATTGATTGATTTTAACAGCATGTCAGACCTTCTAGGGTTATTTTATACCTAGAGGTTGGAGAATTGCATTCATTGTATGTTTGAATGATTTTTAAATAGATCCATTTGACCCAGAGATGGGACCCTAATAGGTATTATCACTAGAGTGGACCTAGGAGTAATGGCAATGAAGAGGCACTCCATACTCCTCATATCTCTAGAACTGGAACCTTACCACAAGATGCAGTTTCATGTCACTCTCGGGTCACTTCTTTTTTGGGGGAGGTGGGTGTCTTAACCCTCTTCAGAAGATATAGTCAGTGTATTCTAAGCCCTGCTGACAAGGTATTAATCAAAGTTAGTATTATGTTGATGTAAAAAAATTTTATTTTTGACAAAATGTTTTACCCATATAAATTTATAGCATCATTATTCAGTTCTCAAAGTATTTTCTTATGGTTTCCTATGACCTTAAACCATCTTTCAGGTAAATTGGCCATTTCATCATAAAAGAAGGAGTCTAATTTTGATTTATAGTTTTTTAATACCTTGATATTGTTGAAACCACTGCCCAAATAAAGAGTCTTGCATAGAGCAAAACAACTGATCTGAAGGTGATAGATGTGTAGAATGTGCTATATGTCTAACTTTCTTAAACAGTTCCATGATCATGTGTTGCATTTCATTTACAAACATAAAAATAGGTGTTTTGATATAGAAAAATCAATAGTTAACTACCATACCCTGAAAAAGTTATTTATTTTTGCCTCATACAAATTAACCAATAGCTGACTAGTATTTTGCAGAAAGAGTTTGTCCCTGCTCTGGCAATTCATAAATTTAAATTCCACCAAACAACTTTTCCCCTGTAGTTTCCATTTAGGTTATTCTGGGTTCAGCTAAAATTTTCTTTGTTTTGAATTCTTTTTCTCAATCCATTTTTATTGCTTGTTACTATTTTGTCCAAAAATAACTTCATTTTTCTGTTTTGAGCAAGAAGAGACTTATGTTTAAAAATTGACTTCTGTTCATTTCTGTTAGTTCTTATGAAACCCATTTTTTTAGCATCTAAGATGTGACTGATTCATCTGATCTTTCTGTTAATTTATGTATGGCTTGTGCTGCATCTTCCTTCCCATAGTTTTTGAGGTTTTCTAAAACATTCATCTTTGAGATCAAAATCTCATTTTTTAAGGTTTTGTAAAACAATTTTGAGATGTTTGCATCATTACTATAAGCTTTGCCTAACTTCCAAGATCAAACATAAAAAGTAAACAATGCATTTTGTATTAAGCCATCAAAGTAAAATTATTTTTCTAAAAAGAATTTTTAGTATGTACAAGCAATAAAGAGCTAATTAAACTTCAGAGGCACTTTAAGATTTCCCTAACAGAAAAGATGTCATTGAAAACCTAATATAATTATTTGTCTTTCTTTAGCAATTTTGTTTCAGATATATAACATTTCATTGAAGAAAAAAATGAAGCATGCACAAAATATTTTTAATGCCTGTTAAGTAAACAAACTGGATTCTGATTCCATCATTGGAACTAATGTTGACTCTTACCAATCCTTTTTGGTCATTTGTAAAAGCAGATTAGTATAGGAAATTAGAAAATATTGCGGACTAATTTATATAATTTTTTTTTTTTTTACAAACTTTGTTAGTACCTATAAAAAATAATGCGATTATTTATGTATAGCACTTTGTTCTAGGATCAGAGTGTAGTATCTATGTGTTCTACTCACTGGAACTTCTGTTTGAAATCAGTATGGTATCTGGGTGCTATTTGAAAAATATCACATTTCATTGTTGAAAATTTTTCATCAGAATATACGAATTTCTTTGGAAATTTATGAAAGTAATTGATGTATAACTCATTGTCATATATTAAAAAAAGGTAAGTACTTGACTATTTTGTTTACATGTAACACTGAAAGCTGAGAATTAGATGGTTTTTCATATTTTTTAATATTCTATTTTATTTTATTTTTTACAAAATTTAAAAAGTCAAACTCATTTTCTTGACTAAGATATAATGTTAAGATGTTTTTTTCTTTTCTATAATTATTGTTGGTATTTAATCTTGGTAGATGAATGGAATGAAACATTGGAAAATAACTATGGAAATGTTTTTATAAGCAAATATAGCAAATAGTGGGGGGGATCTTTATCAATATAAGGCTAATACTATGATAATTTCTGAGAATTCCTCATGTTACATACCCATGATATGTGAAACGTACATAGAATGTTCATAACATAGAACATAGGAATCTCCAATCACGAAAAACACTTCCGACTTCTTTGTTCAGGTACGAAACTTTTTATTACCTTTGAGTTTAAAGGTTCTTCGACATAAGGAGAGATATACACATTCTTTCTATTCTAACTTTTCCATCTGAACCCCCCCCAATCTCGTGCGGCGCCCGTAGCGTGCAAATTCGTCTGGCCTCTGCGAGCCCCAAAAGTCGACCTTTCTCATTCAGTGTCCAGTTCTCAACTCTAACCGACTTTTTCAAAATCCCCCGTGAGCTTCCGGTGCGTGACGTCACCCACACTCTGTAGCCCCGTTTCCCATCTGGGCTATTGTGACATGTCTGTTCCGCCCGCGCGGGCGTGAACACCTGCGTTAATGTTGCACCTAAGTAACCCGTGCACTGAGCCGAAAGGTTCTCAGCCCAACTAAACCCAAAGGCATAAAATGAAATCCCTCGGCCATTATATTACACTCAATCTTTGATTTAGAAAATTTGAGGTTTATGCACTCATATTAATTGATATCTGTGTTCTTGTATTATGCATCATATAAATGATCTACTATCAAATTATTATAATAAATTTTAATAATGATTTGAAATTAATCTATAACTTGATAGTTTTTAAATATTTTTTTGGATATAAAGTAAATTTGGCAACCATAGTCGAGGGTGACCCAAAGGCTCCCTTTTCATTTGCTACTTCACTGAGTTGTAGAGGAGGACACTACTCATTTTCCTTGATTGCTCCACTTTACCCTTGATCCATACCTTATAATGCTGAGTATTAAGCAAGGTGGCATCAAGTACAATTTTTTGGAGACTTTGAGAGATTGAATTCCGGTCTCCTGGGCCATAGAAATTATGCAATATATGTTGCATTAACATCTGAAGAGCAAATACCTCTTATTTTTTATGTGTTATTTACAAATGGCATAAAACTTTGTTCTATCTCATCTTGATTACTATTATAATCCTATTGTTGACATTTTTGGTTTTGACCTTGCTGTGACTTTTGGTTTATGAAACTTTTTGCATAAAAATAAGTTAAATGAAAGTTTTTTTTTTTAGTCTTCACTTATAATCAAATTTTGTACATGATTCAAAGATTTATTTTATCAGTTGAAAGTTAAGTATAGTACTGTTTTTAATTTTGTTTATAAATGTATTTTTAATTTACTATTAAAACATGAAAAATGTGTGATAGTTAAAAAGACAAGATTTTTGAAGGAATTATGATAGGTATTCATAGGAATAAGTACAATAAACTAGCAAATAATTGTACTGAATTTAAACTTAGTTAAAGCAATGAATGAGTGAATGATAAGCAAAAGGAGTTTTCAAATTTATTATGTATTTATTTGCTTTTTTATTTCTTATAAAAGATTTAAGTTTTTCTAATTGATTAAAATTCTTTTATCTTTCTGACAGTTGCTGACCTTGAAAAATGTCTTCTGAAGCTTAGGTTAAATGTTTACATTTAGTTGACTGATTTAATCTGATTTTTATGTGAAATGATGCTTAAATTAAAAAAAAATCTCTTCATTGATTTTTTTTTACAAGTGAATTTTTCTTTTTTTTTTTCCCTTGCAGTTTTTATGCTTGAAAAATATAAGGACATTTTTACAGACATGTAAGAAAGTATTTGGATTGAGAGATCAAGATCTCTTTGACCCACCTGATCTTTTTGATGTGAAAGATTTTCGAAAGGTAAGATTATTTTTCTTATTTGCTATACTTGCTAATTCTTAAAAATCTAAAATTAATGTTAACAGATTAGGAATATTTATTGCTCAATGAAGCATTTTAATGGTGACAAGCAATACTATGCTGATAGTTAAGATATATTAAAACATTGTTATAATTAAACATTTTAAGTGATAATAAAACCTGCTGCAAGGTAAAGTCTTTATGATCATCTTTTTGATGTTTCATCATATATCAAGAATTATTAATATTACTTCAATTTTTTAACTAAGGTAGTTAAGATTTTATGTAATAATTCAATGAAAAAAAATGGTTTGTCTCCATTTCATAAAGCAAAATTGAAATTTACTTTTAATTGTTCATATATTTTGTTTTTGGTATAATAATTAAAATCATTTGTTTACAGCTTATCAAAAACTGAAATAATAAAATTTACAAAAACTTATGTATGTTTGTACATTGTTTTCATAAGCTAAAAAATGTAACGTTTACTTTTGATACTGTATAATGATCAATCCACAGTAGTAATATGAAAACTCAGCCACTTATATCAATGAAAATTATAAATTACAGAAAAAGTGAAAGAATGCTTAAAATTTAGTAGAAAAATAGATACAACTCAATCAAGAATGGAATGATTCTAATTTTCATTCTGACTTTTTTTGGAAAGGTTAAAGAAATTTTAGAGGTGATGTGTTGAACTTGAATATGGAGAAGAGAGTATATGATCCATTACTCGAGGATATTCTCTTGAGACTTTACAGCACTCTTAGTATATTTATTGATATCAAGTTTATCAGATAGTCATAAATTTAAACTTGCTTAATTCAAATTGATGATTATTAAAAAAGACTGTACTACTTTTATAATATTCTTAGAAGGAATGTTTAGGAGGTAATATTTTGAATAAGTAACAAGAAAGTGGACGATATCACTGGCTAGGATGGAAATAAAGCAGCTGACCCAGCCAAGAGTTTTGGGTTATACCTAGCTAGAAACCAATGAAAATAATAAGTTTCTGTACGATCTGTCTTTTTGGCAACACCTCACCATTGCACTAATGGAGTAGGGGCAGAGGCAGGCTTTAACACCTGTGGCAAAAAAACTGATTGGATTGCGTAACATCCGGATAAACTCATTTACAAAAATGTTTGATCCCACACATTAACTAACCCATATGTCATATTTGCTCTTGTGAGAAGGTGAATAGATATGTACTATGAATAAAGGTCTTCTGATGAGAACAAAAAAAAACAAAACAAAAACAGTTTAATTTGAAGTTATGGTTTTGCTTATGAAAAAATGTCACAGAAGCTAAGAAATATGAATCAACAAGTTTATGCTAAAATTGTCGGAATATTGTTATTAGATGATGGCATGATCATAAAGTTTATTTGCTTACAAGCATAATACCTGTCAAAAATGATTATTATTTATATATGGACTGACACTTTTGCCTCAATATATTTGTAATTAAAGCTCCCCAGCCTTTTATGAATCCACACACACAAACACACACATTTTATTTTATAGATATAGATAAATATTTGTGCCCTTAGGTTTCATTGCATGTATTTTAATCAATATACAAAAACTTATATTGTGTAATGTATGTATGTATGAATTCAACTTGGAATCAGATTTTAAAAAAATTGTTATATAGATTTAAAAATCTATGTAACATATTTTGAATTTATATATCTATATAGATCTTTATTTCTACTGATAGTATTTGTTCACTTCCCCGAATGAAATGTGATACAAAGTCTAAATTATTGTGGGATCTCTCTGACCTTCATAGGTAAGGACAAAAAGTTGCTTAGCACCCTGGCATTTCTTTTTGAGAGGATTTAGGCCTCAGAGATTGACTATGAACCTAACCCCTGGAGCTGAGCTATATATTTGTCTGTGACCATAGATGACATGATCAGTAGATACAAGGTACTGGTGTGTCAGAAGATTGCAAGTTTTTAAACACTCCTCAGTATACTTTGTGCTTTAAAAGCCTCAGGAGTAGTTGAGCTATAGGGCCTCAAATAAATCTATAAATCTGTTGCCTCCATAACTTTAAAAAATTACAAACACTAACTGATTATACTTTTAAGATAAGTTCATAAATTTCTGAGGATGCACTATTGATTTTTTCATTTTCCATTTGTTTAAAATCCAAACTTAGTGATTTGGTAGTATGATACCTTGATTCTTGTAGTCTTTTAATTATAATCAGTCTACTTTTAATGAATTTTACTTTCAAGTATTTTAATTTCTCCTGTGAACATCCTGAAGCATGTTTTAAAACGTCTTATTGATTGTCCCAACAAATCATGCAGGAAAAGAATATTCTGTATTTAGATTGCAAATACCTCTTTGTTCTTATTTGCCTTTTTTTTTTCTTTTTTTTTTTCCAAGAAAAAAATTCCAATTTATTTCAAACTCTTGTTTATGGTGCATTTATATCAACAACATTAAAGTATGTATTTACCCAACTCCTCTGCCATGGGCAGGATGTGACACAAGGTTGATTTTTAAGCAGAGTACTGTTGCTTTGAATTCAGGGTTTTCCTTCTAGACTGGTTGCCTAACCATGGCTAAGTAATTGAGTCTTTCCTATTTTACCTATAGCTGGGAAAGATCAGATGAATTCGTTCTTTTTCTGCAGGACATTAGCATGAACTGAAATGCAAACAACCTCATCCAAGATTTGAAATCAGGTTGCCAATTCCATTTCTTATGACAATAACTATTACACTGTGTGCCTTCCAACAACATTGAAGTAGCTGAAGTTACAAATAATAACTTTTAAAACTATAGGAGCAATGAACCCTTTGAAATAAAAATTAAAGTCAAATAACAGATTTTCTTTTTAAAAAATTACAGAAGTTTTAAATGCCTTATTGAAGTATAAGAATAAGTACAATGTTTTGATTTAAGAATAATGAATAGTGCCAAGTTTTTGGTCAACAAATGATAGGCAGCTGTCATGTAGCCAGAGTTAGAATAATAACTATGAAAGGGTCAAGTGGATACTTTAAAAGGTTAAAAACAAAACATCAGTGGAGAAAATGGGATATAAACACTCAGTTTCTTCTTGGTGATTATTGTTCTCTTTATACATCTTAGAAGAATT
Organism: Sepioteuthis lessoniana; assembly: GCA_963585895.1. Lineage (NCBI taxonomy): Eukaryota > Metazoa > Mollusca > Cephalopoda > Myopsida > Loliginidae > Sepioteuthis > Sepioteuthis lessoniana. The sequence continues at coordinate 53,140,652 of OY757930.1, forward strand.
TGATTTTGATATTTTGTAAATTTTGCCTTCAATTTGGTCCATGATTGAATGATCTTTATTTTGATTAATAGAAGTTTAATATTCTCATTGGTTAATTTATTTGACATTTGTTCATAATATGGGCTTGTAACACTACATTATTAACCCTTAATGGATTAATCTGTTTTAGGATATTCATTTAAAAGATAAAGTAAACAAATATGATAGAATGATTATTAAATTGTATTTGATCTTTAAAATGACCCCCCCCCATTTTTAAAATTTCATAATTTTGTATAAATCTATACAAGCTAGTTACCGAGATAATGGGATAAGATTTTCATTGGAAATGTTTACATGATGGAATATATAAACAAATTTAAATCATTGTTATATTACAATAGGTCAAAATAGCCATGTGTTTGTAAAAACTTATTTGTAAAAATTCAATTTGTTTTTTCATTCATTTTTTTCTTTTTGACTATTGAATGAATCTAAGAAAATAACTATTGTAACTTCTGATGATCTATGAACTCCTACATATGAAGATAGAAATCACTGAACTTGTGTGAGGAATTAGGAAATGTTATTACTTATAAATTCATCTTTATATTTGGATGTTTTTCAAATACTTATTACGATCATTTTCCAGAAGATACTTCTATTGGCCTAATGAGTAGAGTGTTCACTAATGGTCAGGGAGACTGGGGTTCAATCCCGGGCCGAGTCATACTAAAGACTCAAAAAATGGTACTTGATGCCGCCTTGCTTAACACTCAGCAAAATAAAGTAAGGATCAAGGGTAAAGTGGAGCAATCCAGTGAATGGAGTAGGGCCCTCCCCAACACCTCTCAGTGTAATAGCTATTGAAAAGGGAGCCTTTGGGTCACCCTCAACTAAGGTCACCAACTTTACTCTTTTACTTATATGCTCATAATTTGGGAATTGGTTTTCTATTTCCACTTTTTTCCTTTTTTGATTTTCGTTTGTTACAGTTTCTTAGAAAATTAAAAAAGATATTCTGAAATAGATGAGTCAATATTTTTCTCAAAAAATTTATGACCCACTTTTATTTTATTTTAATGTAAAAACTTTAGTTCTTAATTTTCTTTCATGTCTTATGAGGAAAATAGAATAAGGACAAATATTTGTAAAAGCAAATTTTAAGTAAATAATTTGGTTATTTATTGAAATTTTTAATGCCCAATCAAATAGTTTTGAAAGAATAATTTAAAAAAAAAAAATTTTTTTTTTTTTTCCCTCAAATGTAGTGTTTTAGTTATGGTATTTTCTATCTTTTCCTGAGGTGTCTGTCAGATCTTTGGGAATTGTTTGTAAATTTTGAATGGAATACTTGATCCACAGGGCTATGTTGTCCTTTCCAAATAATTTTAGAATTTATAATTGTTAATTCTTCCTCATGATCATATTTACCAACCCCTCCGCTCTGGCAGGATATGACACAAGGTCAATTTTTAAGCGGAGTTTAACAGGTTTCAATTCAGAATTTTCCTTCTTCTAGACTAGTTGCCTCACCAAGGCTGAAGAACCTAGTCTGCCCTACTATTTATCCATAGCTGGAGGGAGAATAATTGGATTCATACCTTTCCCAAGAGTATTAGTGCTATGTGAAATGCAATCAGTCTCGTCCAGGATTTGAACTTGTGTCGCCGTGTCCATTTCCTACGATGGTAACCATTACACCACGGGCACCTCCTCTTGTTAATTCTTCCTCATGATACCACTTTGCTTCTTTACTGAGCTGATGTTTATTTTTGCTCTAACTTATTCAGGCATTAACTCATGACTTTTTTAATTTGTAGTTCTCATGATATTCATTGACTAACCGATTGTATTATTTGTGCATAGAATGTGCACTATTTTTTTCCAATACTCTTGTCCTTTGATGTTGTTCTATGTTTATTAATTTAATTTTGTTCCATAGGGATTAGTGTATTTTCTACCACTTATTAAAAGTAAAAAAAATAATAATTTCAGCTTAAAATGATGGAATTATTCATATTTTCTTATTAAGTGAATATTTTTATTATGAATGAAGGATTATTGTTGATTCATTGTGAAAATTGAGTTAAAAGAATACAGTGAAGTGATATTTATAAGACATGTATCATTGGTGTAGAAATCACCACTCTAATATGTAGAATAACAATGATACATACTCCTTTACCAATTAAAAGCTGGTGACACAGTAGCTATCCAAAGTCTATTCAATTGCCCGTGGAACTCTACTGGAAAAATCATCACTGTCCTTTCAGATTATCAATGCTGAATTAGGGTTGATGGATCAGAAAGAATCACACTTAGGAATTGGTGTTTCCTGAGAAAGTGTGAAATCAAGACAGCTCCCACCTCAGTACCAAGTGCAACACCTGTACCAATAACCTCCACAAGCAATATTCCACTCCACTCTTGCACCCTGATCTCCCATCTTCCAGAAATGACACACTCGCAGCAATTGACCCCCTCCCCCAAGAGGCCACGTATGCATCAACGTGCCTTTGGTCGTTGAAAATTCCTCAAGCTCTGTCTAGGTTATTCCTACATAACAGGCCTGGCCTCAAAGAATGGCATAGCCCGCATACAGCTCTGCCTGCATGTGAGGGGAAGGAGATGTAGAAGTCATCACTTTGTAGAATAACAACAATAATAACACTTACCGGCCCAGGAATTCCAACTAATATCCAGTTGGCCGACAAAAATAAAATGGGGTTTAACTTAATACAGACCCCACACTACTATTAAACAAGCTGGTATGTATGTGTGTGTGTGTATGTATATGTGTGTATATATATATATATATATATATATACACACACACACTAACACGTCTATTCCTGGGCCAGTGACTAATCACTGTTCAGAAAATGGACATGTGTGTGTGTGTGTGTGTGTGTGTATATATATATATATGTGTGTATATATATATATATACACTGGCTTGTTTAGTAATAGTGTGGGGGTCTGCCAATTGAACGCTAGTTGGAATCCCTGGTCCGCTAAGTGTTACTATTATTGTTGTTATTCTACACATTAGTAGAGTGGTGACTTCTACAGTTGGTTGTTAAATATGCTTAAATTTGTTTTTTGCAAATCTGCATAATTGTTTTTCTTTCTGGATTCATTCATTTATGCTCATAAAACAAGATTAATTTTATATAGACTTGTGTATTTTTACACAGGAGTCAGTGTTCTTATATAGCACAAAATATGTTTAATAGAAGAGATAGATTGGTAGAGGATTGCCACTCTTAAAGAAATTAGAAAAAATGATACATTTTAAGTGAAGCAGATTTTATTGTTGTTGAGAAATGGACATTACTTTCTTTGATTAATTCAACTTTTTATCTAGTTCTACTGATAGGGAATTTCAAGTAAAGTTACTGCATCAGTTAGATTTCTTTCAGTAGTTGTAGGAACTAATGAGGGACTTGAAACCTGACACTTCAAAGGTAACTGGATATAGTTATTATTTTAGAGAGCATATTACAACAAAATACTAAAACGCATGCAGCTTTAATATGTTATGTTGGCTAGTTGTACATTACTATTTACTCCAGGGAAATTTTATAAGATCAATTTTTGTTGTTAATATTGATCTGGGAGAAGTAAATAAAATCATGAAAAATTTTATTTCTCAAAATGGTTATATTTTGTAAAATGAAATAGATTAGAGTGTGAAACAATCTTTTAATGTAGAGGTTTTAAAGTATTTTGGAATCTTTTAAATTTTTGATAATTCTAAAATTTGTTTTGGATTGTTAAACTCTTGCTCTTATTACAATATTTTGACCAATTGATTCTGCAGCTGTCTTCAGCAATACAACCCAGATAATTTTTCTTGCTTTTACAAAACAAAGTAACAGCAAAAAGAAAAAAAATGAAGCTGGTAAAATATACTGAACAGGTCAGCTTATTGCTGCAGCATGTATAATAAAATCTATCTGAACTTTAACAAGAGGTTATTCAATATTTTTATATATGGTGGAGGATGCTCTCCAATATTCAAGAAATCTATACTTACTTAATTTATACATTTGGTTAGCAGAGCTAATATACATCACTTCCTTCAATTTTCTTACCTTCTAACAATGCCTCATATCTATGATTTTAACTTCATCCCAGAGAAAATAGTGTAAGCTCTTCCCCTGAAAGAGTTTACCATACCAGATTTTTCTATTTTCTCCTTTGGCTAGTTTACCATAATCTTTGACACATTTACACTCACAAATATGTATATGAGAATCACCTGTTACATGGGTTACTAAAAATTGAATTGCTTGTGTTACAAACATTGCTGAGAAGGAGCTGATCTGATCAGTATATTTGCCATCATGCCTTTTTGTTTGCTGCCATTATCTGAGAAAGAAGTCATTTATTTTTCATTACAAATTCTTCATTTGAATAAGACTAGAATGAATCAAGAAAATATACAACAAAAAGGCAAAAGAAATAGGAGTTAGGTTTGTTGAAGGTAACCTCTCTTCTTGAGCCCTTTAGTTGGACAGATAGTTCTGTTTGCATGAGTGTACTTGGGATCCAAAATTCAGCTGCAGAATTAGAGGTGTAGACAAAGATCAAATTGTTGTAAACCAATACATGACTTGGCTTCAAAGCAGGGTTGTCCTTAAAGGACAAAGGCCTATTCTCTTAGTCACTGGATATTGATATCTCTGCAAACTTACGAACTAGTGTGAAACAAACTGGGCGGATGGGCCTATTGCTACTTGAATCACTGGAACATGTACTTGAGAATCTATACAAAATAAATTTTATTCTCATGACAATCTAATTTCTTCAGAAATCACTATTTGGATGTAGTCATCATCATCATCAAGTTGTGCTGATAGCATTGAGTTCCCTGACTCTCTCCCCATCCATCTGTAATGTCCATTGTTCCTAAAAGGTCTTTTAGACTGCATCCAGTATTTGACAGAACTGATGTAAGTTCTTACAAGTTGGCCAACTCTAGTGCATCCATATGTAAGAGTTCATAAGAGAATATCACTTGTCCTTGTCCAGCAGTAATCAGCATGTCTTGCTAATCTTACTTGGATTGTTTGTCAGATGAAAAGTAAGTGACTGTACAGCTGCTGTTTTGTGGGGTGTTGCTTTCAGGATTTGTTAAAAACAGCACATAGCATTTTTGTATAATTCCTATATAGTTTTTTTTCTGTTTTTCATTGATACATTCATACTGACCCAGCACAGCCTGGAAAGAATCTCATTTTATTTTATTAGCAAGATCAGCTTTCTATATGACCGATAACCTGTCCATAGCAGTCCATACCTTTACTATGCATATTTTCACCCTGCTTTCAGTAGATGAGATATTGCTGCTGAAGTATGTGAACTGGTTTACTAATTTCAGAGGCTTGTCACTTAAAGTAGAGATGCTCTTGTTTTATTTTTGTGCATATAGAGGCCACTTCCCATTGTAGGAAAAGATTAAATCATGTAGATTTTGTGAAAGGTGGATGAAAGTTGCATTTTGTCCATGAAGTGCGCTAGGTTAATTTTTTTTTCTAAGATGTCATATGACGAAGTTACTCTCTATAAACCCAGCTCTGATCTGGCCAGAATGCTCTTAATGGAATGAGTACAGCATCCGGCCCTGGTTTATTTTTTATTCCTTAGACACTCTCACCTGTTATATTTTTGTCCATATCTGCATTATTGGTAAATTTGTTTGCTCAGAAGTTTGTTTTAACTCTCCTCCCAATTATTTTGTTCATGTTTTCTCATAGAGGAAGTTCTTATTCATTTCTGGTATAAAATAGTGAGATAGACTGACACAAAAAATATAGCACCCCATCTCCCAAAGAACAATAGGATTACTAACCTTAGACAGATAGGAAAGGAGTTTCTAGTACTAACTCCCTACTTATTTTGTCTTTTTGAGTCCTTTTTCACCATCATTTATTGTGTATGTCTCTCTCTCTCTCTCTCTCTCTCTCTATATATATATATATATATATATATATATATATATAATTACCATGGATGCTTATCTGCGACCACAGGTTTCATGCCATCTTATGACTATCATCAGGCATAGAAAACTTTCTCTGCTTGATGATTATCACTATAAGATGGCATGAAACCTGTGGTCACAGATAAGCATCCATGCTATTAAATATGTATAAAAACTAATATATATCTATTTATTATTATTGTATAATAGTTCTATCCCAGATATTGAGCACTCTCCAAATAATACCGCCACATTTGGTCTGCACAAACCCACCAAGTGAGATAGTGATAACCATACTCTGTTATATATATAGTGAAAAATTAGGTCTCATAGAGCAAATATGATTAATAAAGAACATGAATAACTAATTTTGTGTAATGAATAATGGTCTATGTGCCTTGGTAAGGCACATAGACCATTAGGTGTATATAGATGAGTTATTTAAAATGTTGAGTTATAAAAATGTTTTCTGTTGTCTAAACAACTCTTGGAATATTGAATTTTACTTAATTATTGACAAATTTTATATATTCTTTTTAAATAAAAAAAATGTTTGGGTGTTTTCATTTAGTAAAAGAAAAATATTTTGTCTTAATCTATTCTTGATAAATGTGTGCCAGCATTTCAAAGATATTGCAAATTTTTAAGTGACTTGGAGAGTCTCTTTACCTTCTAAAACAGTGTGGGTGTCAAGTATGTAAACTTATATTTTAATATGATACATAAGTGTTTTTCTCAATGACAGCAGTAACTGACTTTATTGTGCTTTTCAATGCAATTGTTATTTTCATAAGTAATTTGGAAGCTGTAAATGATTATACAATTTACTGTTATAAAATATTTAGTGGGTGTATAAAGTTTGGTTTTATATTCATGTACATATATTTCTTCTATTTATATGTGTGTATATTATGAGTATGCTTAACATTAGTTTTTATTTTGCTCTGTAGCATAATAGAAGTACAAATAAATGGCAACAAAAGGAAAGTCTTGTTTGATGAGAAAAGTTAATATTTTTTTAATGACATGGACGATTGAATGACTCATCTGGTTGGGACTATGTTATTAACTTAAAAATGGCTGACTCTGTTAGCTTAGGAATATAGTTTTGCCCTGGAGAAAGCCGCCTTATGTTATAGTTAGTATAATTAGTACATTTGGTGCTTATGTATGATAAAAAAAAAGATAGGTGCTAGCACCAATACATACTTCTGTGTACAATTTCATTATGATTATTATGTGCTTCTGATGGGCTATTGCTATCTTTGATAGCATATAAAGTATGTTGATGAATTCCATCTTTAGAAGGCAGTATTCATAAAAATATCTTTTAAAAAATCCAACCATATTCTGTTTTGGTATTTCCTAGTAGAAATGTATCATCATTTAATTCTACATATCAGAAATATTGATAAGGTCATGCAATTTTTATATATTCAATTAATTTGCTTGTTTTAAGATTCTGTTAAGCACTTCGAAGAACTGAATCATTTTTTTTTTAAATCAGTTTCTCTTTAATGTTGCTTTGTCATGCTGTTTAACATGCAATTTTACCCTGCTCATCTTTTTGTAATATTATTGATTTTTTAAATATCATTTTACCAGTGCAAGATACTTTCAGACAAGAGAGAAAAAATACCAGTAGACTTCATAAAATCATTCTTTGTTAATTAGTACATGGTTAGAATAAGGATAAAATCTTAATCCCTAATTTACCCAGTTTTGCAAAATTAGATTCTCTTTATACATATTTGGGTTATGTTGTCATTAGATAGAATCATCCTTTTTTTTTTGTTAAGATCTGAATACAAAGTATTTTTCTGGTATAAGTACTACATTGTAAGTAGAAAAGCACTTTGTTTTAGTTTGAAATCAAATGTGTCTCTTCTATGTGAAATAATGTTACCACATGTTATCCATAAGGTATTTGGGCCAAGAGCTTAAAATTATTAACCTGTAGTCTATCAAATAGTAGTCATTAGCTGTTCATTTGAGAATATAAGAGGCGATAAGCAATTATTTCCTGTTCTTGATATGGTTTATCTCAGTAGGAATTTACTAGGATAACTATATCTGACACTTCATGAGTTGATAAATTGAAAGGGAGAAGTAATGTTTAAGCTCCTTTAAAAATTTAATTTTAATTCTGACAAAACTAAAGATATTAATAAAATGATTTCATTGACCATCATTCTAATAGCTATTCATAAATAATCAAAAACTTTTTACTTGAATTAAAAAATAGTTGATTAATGATGCTAATATAAGATGAACTAACTTGATTTTTAAAGAGTTTTTTGAGCTTGTACTTATGATTGTATAGTGTCTTTATACAGAATAGATAACACATTAGATGTAATTTTGTGCATAGGTGTAATTTTTTTGTATTCTCTAAACTTAAATTTAAGTATGTATATAGATATGATTGATAGCTTAGGTTTAAGGAATCTGTGCTGTCAGCATGCTATGATGATGATATTGCACAGAACAAAGGTTTGTTTTAGCTTTTTTTAAACTTTTTTCCCAACATATCCCCATATGTAATTTCATTTGCTTGTGACTTAAAAATCCATGAGTCATTTGCATTTGTTTATATCTTTTAAATTTAATAATATTGGAATATAACTCAAGAACAGTAAAAAATAAGTTTGTAATTATTTCCATTTTTTCATATGGGGAGGGAGAAGAGAGAGCATTGACATTTACTAAACTTAGTTTAATATGACAAAAAAGTGTTAAGCAACTCAATAAGAATTAAACTTATTACAGTAGTAATAGCCTTTGAAACTAACTTGTTCTATGCCAAAGTACTTTAGCATACATTTAAAGTATGTGTTCTAATTTCTAACTTCCTTTCATTTATTATTATTTCCAATTTTTAATCATCATGGCACCACAGTAATTTAATGACTTTTATTCCTTTCATAATATTTGTAAATACACAAACTTGAAAAATGGAAAATTGTTATTGGTCAAAGTTTAAAAAAATGAAGTCCTAATTGAATGGCAATATTTTCCCTAGCTATTTTTGTATATTTCTTGTTTCATTTGGAAATTCTTTGACAATAAGTATATAGACTTAATCATAAAAATCCTTAAGGAAATATCAAATAAATTTTGCTAATTTTGGTAATTTGCTGTTTAATACTTTTTTCTAATATTGTATGGTCTTGAAGGTCTGAATTCTTTCTGCCATGCCTTTCACATAAGGTAGACAGACTGTGGCAGTTTTTCAACTATTGACTATAATACAAAAAACAAATTTAGCATTTACTACTCCATGCTGTTTTTAGTATTAAGAGATTATTTCTTTGTGGCTAATTTGTGTGGTATGCAGTCATATGGTTTATATATATCTCAAAATAATTATGTTGATTGGATTGTAATATACAGCAATTTCTCTTAAATAAGGAAAATTGTATATACAGCAAAACTATTGGATGGACTAAACATAAATTTGGCCCAAGCATGCTTTTTGACCTCAGAAGCATTATAGCTGCATTAGGATCATGTTAAATTGCTACTGTAAAGGTTATTTTAATGTGTCTAACTAATAGTTTAAATAATTTTAGTTTGGATTTCTAAGAAGAGGAATTATTATGGTTTTACATTTATCTATTCATACTAGTGTTCCCATCTTGATTCTTATTGTTACAGTTTCAGTTGTGGTGTTCTCCAAACTTTTTCAGATGTCTTTTCTTGGAAATTCAAACCAAAACATTTGTTTAATCCACAGGGGATGATTGTTTTTGTTCAATTATCCAAGCTGAGTGGTATTTTGTATTAATTCAATTTTCTTTATTTGTTCTTATAATACTGGTTTTGGTTCTCTTTCCCTGAACTAGTATATATGACTTTTTATAACTTGGCCAAAAGCTCAAATTTATCTCCACCAGTAACTAGCTTCTATAGGCCATTGTTCTATAGGTGATAAAATTTTGGAGTTCTAAGCTTAATGTCCTTTCTTTCCTAATCAGACTCCCATTTGGTATTCATTTCTAATGCTTGGTCTGCTGAAGAATACATATCTATTCTTTCAATTTTTTTACTTTTCAATGTTGTTCCTCCATTATTCTAACTTTATTCTTCATTAGTTGGTAACCCCCTTTTTCTACTTACATGATCAAGCCTACCTGATTTTAGTATGTCTGGATTACAGTTGTTCAATGTTTTTCAAACTTTACTTGTAATGACTTGATGATATCACCTTTGTATTACATGCATCAACTAATTGAAATTGTGTACACGGTTTTTGGTCTTGTTCATGTCTGACTCTGAACTATCTCTGAAAAGTGCAAATGTTTTGAATACTGTCCTGATGTTGTATGAACTGCAAATCACCTGAATCTTTTCCCAGATACTTCTGATGTAAGGTAGATAGATTATAGCTATCTTTTTATTATAATTCACCAGACTTGTATATCTACTTGTGGAAGCTGATGTTACGTTTGTTAGATAATTGTTACTCTGAAGAATGTTCCTTATACTGATCATCCCATGTTGATATGTGTCTGTGTTGTCACTTCTATATTCTGCTTGATATCATAGGTAATAAGATACTTCTTTCCTTCATACAGTAAGGATAGTAGTAATTAAAATTCAATATTGTCTGGTAAATGTTGTTTTGCAATATACTAGTATCTGGAACTCTTGATCAGTGCTGTCATTGACAGATATAAATTCCTTGGGGTTATTTTCGACAGGAAATTAACATTCATCCCCAAAATAAAATATTATAAAGCAAATCCAACAACTTCTATGAGTGGCTGCTCACACAGAATGGGGAGCTGACCAACAAATGCTCCTTAAACTATACAAATCACTGATCCACTAAAAACTAGATTATGCAATTTTTATCTACAGATCAGCCAGGAGGTCCTACCTCAAACATTTTGACCCTATACACCACAAAGGCTTAAGATAGGTCTTAGGAGCTTTCAGAACTTCTCCAGTTGACAGCCTATATGCTGAGGCTAATGAAACACCTCTACAACTCAGATGTGAAAAACTGACTCTGCAATACTACACAAAACTCAAATCTTGCCCATCCCACCCAACTTATGACTGTATCCTCAACACTAAATATGAGCAACACTTTGAAAAAAAAAGGTAAGATCCATAAAACCTTTTGGCCTTCAGATGAAGTCTACTCTCAAAGAATTCAAAATCTCTCTAAATAATATACATGAAAGCATTCTACCTCAAATACCACCTTAGATCATTAAAAAACTTGAAGTGATCCTCAAACTGAATGAACTCCCCAAAACAAAAACTCATCCCAGTACTTAACAGGAGAAATTTTGCAATATCCTCCAACACCATCCCAACCACGTATATGTCTTCACAGATAGCTCCAAGGACAATGACAAAACAGCTTGTGCAGCTGTTCTAAATAAAACCTTTATCTTCCAATGGAAAGCTCCATCTGCACAGCCAAAGCCCGTGCAATAGATCTAGCTTTTGACATCATCTTGAAGAGCAAACATCAGAAATTTATCATATTCTCAAACTCACTCTTGGTCTTACTATCATTAAGTAATAAAAAAACTTGAGAATCCCCTTATTATTAAACTGTTAAGCAGACTCAATGTCAAATTGTAAAGAAACAATTATATGCTGGATCCCAAGCCATTTTGGAATGAGAGAAAATGAAAGAGCAGACTTGGCAGCCAAATTAGCCTTAGATCTGAGACCCGATAAATTCAGGATACTGACCTGAAACCCAAAATCAACAAATTCTTTTACACAAAATGGCAACAACACTGGAATAATAACACTCACAATGAACTCTTCCAAATCCTGCCCACTTTGTGAGAATGAAAACCAGGTTTCAGAAAATCAAGAAGAGAAATAGTCATTATATCCTGATTTCACATTGGTCATACAAGGCTTACTCACTCTTTCATACTGAAACAGAAACAACGATCACTGTGTTTGTCATGTCAAATACTTTGCTCCATTAAGCACGTTCTCATAGAATGTAGAGCTTTCACTCTCATCAGAAGGCGATTTTTTTTTCCTTCTCCCCACCCCCTCCCAGTGAATTGTTTGAGCAATCTATTCAAGAATGTGAAAATGGATGATGTTCTGTCCTTCTTGAAAGACAGGGTTGTACCAAAAATATGAATTGAAACCATTTAATCATGTGCAAACTAATGAGACCCTGCTCACCTAAAATGTTATCTAAAAAGATCTGTTTAGAAATCTTATGTTAAACATATATATATATATATATATATATATATATATATAGAATTTGGCATTAAATAACCTATGGAGATTGATATGCCATAAACCTAACCAACCAATCCTGATCAGTGATATACTGATTTTCCTAGATGTACATTAGTACATCTAGGAAAATCAGTTTATCAACTCTAAAATTCCATTGTTTGATTGCTTTATGGAACAATGGCGCAGTGGATAAAAACACTGGTCAAGTACCTGATAATTGTGAGTTCAATCCCTGGGCCAGGCAGTGATGATATCATATTCTGATTCAGTGAAAAAATCATAATCTATTATAAAGATGAATTAATTAAAAAGAATTGATATGTGATCCTGTAGCATAGAGTGCAAAATGAGAACCATGTGCCCTTCTAAGTAGAGTAAAGGGTTCAGTTTAAATTTTTCAGAAAAGTACAAAATATAAGACATCTGAAAGGAACTAGATTTTAATGTCTTATAAAAATGGTCTTGATCACTATAATATGAGAGCTACTCTAAAAAAAGAAAAAAAAATCAACCTGCTATGGCTGTTCATCATTTGGATACCTATACATTACGAAGATGATTATATGGAAATTGTTTTGAAAATCACAAATATACTACCAGTGGTTCATTTATTGGTAATATTTTGTTTTAAATATATAATCAACCAATATGATTAATTTTAAATGATTTAAAAATTATCCTATTGATAATAACCCTGAAAAAGAAAATATTTTGCCTCTTAATTGAATTCAGACTTCTGAATTCAAATTTGTAGTCAGAATTTAGCCTCCACATCAAATTTTTAAGTTATACACATTTAAACATTATATTCACAATGTTACTCTGCATGTCATAATATATGGTATTATATCACATTAGAAAGTAACCTAAGTTGCCTAACTCAGTAAATACTTCATTACATCATATTCATATTACATCAATTTAAAAAAATAATTTAGAAAAATTAAGTAATAGAACATATACCCTTAATATATTCAGCTTAAACATTGGTTAATAATGTTCAAAAGTGTTTGAGACATTTACTGTTGTGTTTATAGGAGGTTTTGTCTCTCATAGAAATCAGTAATAATTACTGATATTTGGGTCAAATCATCCTTGGTATCTAGTTTCCATCACTGAAATATCTTGGAATATTTTTCCATTGTCACTTATCTCACTCAGAGTAAGTGGAAAAAAATTGAGATAAGTATGACACTATTGATGCTCCAATACAAACTTAGCTCTATGTATGTGCATATGTGTGAACACGTGGGTAAGTATGAGTACATGTATGTATGTATGCACAGGTGTATACATGTGTATGGTTGTGAGTTGACCATAGGTATGTGTATGCTTATGCATGTGTCCATATAGGAGCCAAGACATATTTGCGTGGGATAAAGTGCATATGGTCAGATAAAAGTGGGCAGCGACTTAAAATTTTTTATTGTTGCACCGTTTTACGTCCAGCCTATGGGAGGCCAAAAATCTGGAAATAGGGATGTTCATCTCTGAATATATACAGGAGAGCCAGCCAGGGGAAAACAGTCAGTTGGAGAGACACAGAGGGTATACAAAGCAGAGAGAGACACACATTTGGGCTGAGAAGATTGATATGGGTGGGGGGATGATGTTTGGCCTGAAGATCTAGCAATCAGCTTTAGTTTTTAGTTAAGGGAATTTTTGCCAGTTGAAGTGAAAACTGGCATTTTTTTGTGAAATGTCACACACAAACCTCCTCCTCTTTTTAAACAACATTTATTCAATTTTTTGTTTTCACCTTGTTCACCTGCGGAGGAAGACAATACGATGAGGGGTCAGATGATCATTGGGTTGGAGATGCATGACCCAATTTGTATTCGCACATTGGTGCCTGTGACCAAGGATCAACCCTGAAAAAGCCATCACTACTGTTGAAAATGATTCTAGGGAAGAAAGAGAAAAGGAGGAGGAAAAAATGAGATGTCACTCATGGAGGTAGAGGAGGAAAGAGAATAAAGGGAATAGAAGAAGAAAAATGTCTGGTTGGACACAGGTGTTTAAAAAAAAAAAAAAAAAAAAATTGTCCTGATACATGAAGAATATTCTAATCAAGATTCTTTTTCTATTAAAAATAAAAAGTGGAAAAGGATCAAGAAGCGAAAAGAATGAAGTGTTGCACATGTAGGTGGAGGAAGAGAAAAAGAAGGAAAGAATGGATCATTGTAAACAAAAGAGAAAAATGTATGTATGAGTATGTGTGTGTGAAAAAAAAATTCCCCCTACACACGAACATGCTAAAGATGATTTTTTTCTTTCTGTTAAAAAAATGGGGGGAAGAAGAAAGAAAAGGGGAAAGAATAAAGTGTTATAATAGAGATGAAGGAAAAATAGTGTCATGAAAGAAGACACGGGTGTGTAAAAAAAAAAAAAAAAATTTCCCACATACTCAAAGAACACTTTTGAGATGATTTTTTTTTTGTTTAAGAAAAAGAAAGAAAAAGGAACCTATAACAGTAAGGAGTCTGCCTTCATCACCCAACTCCCTTTCTCTGCACCTGGCTACAAAATTAATTAATGAAAAATTTGAAATATACAGAATTAACAAATAGATAAATAAGTAATCTATTTCGCGTATGTGTCATCAAACTCATGAGTGGAACTTTTTATTGTTGGTTTGGTCTTGTGAGTACAAGAGGAAAAGGAAGAATTTTTTCCCCTTCTCTTTCACTTTCCCGTGTTTTTTGTCTTTAGTAATGAAAAGATTTTGCAGTCAGTTTAGTGTATATTTAAAAAAAAAAAATTTTTTTTTTTATAGTTTTCCTTCTTGGAAGCTTTACAATATTTATTTTATGCTTGAGAAGTGAAAAGGGTCATTGATTCTAAAAAAAAAAAAAAAATCAAAATCATTAAAAGAGAGGAGTTCTCTCATAATCCCTTTTCCCTGGTGCCTTTCTTTTTGGTGATTGAATTGCCCCAGTTAATTTTTTTTTCTTTTCAGGAGGGAATAATTGAATTTCTTGCTTATTATTATTATTATTATTTTTTTGTTTTGTTCCAATTGCAAATGACATGTTTTCTCTTAGTGGCACTCTGACTTGAGAATCATGTCACATTTTTGTTTTTGTTTGTAATTTATGAAATAAATTACAAAAATAGTTGGGAGCTTAGTGTGATACTATTGATGCTAATATACAAACTTATCTCTATGTACATGCATATGTGTAGACACATGGGTAGGTATGAGTATTTGTATGTGTGTATGTATGCATGTACAGGTGTATACATGTATATGGTTGTGAGTTGACCATAGTTATGTATATGCTTATACATGTGTCCATATAGAGACCAAGACATTTGTGTGGCATCAAGTGCATATGGTCAGATAAAAGTGGGCCATGACTTAAAATTTTTTTTATTGTCACACCATTTAAGGTCCTTGAGACACATAGTCTGGCAGTGTTTTTATGTCTAGCCTATGGGTAGCCAAAAATATAGAAATAGGAATGTTCACCTGAATATATACAGGAGGGAAAAATAGTACAGTCAGAAGAACAGAGTCAGTTGGAGAGATACCGAGGGTATACAAAGCAGAAACACACATTTGGGCTGAGAAGATGGATGGGGGGCGTCAGGCCCAAAGATCTAGTAGTTAGCGTTAGTTTTTATTTAATGGAATTTTCGCCAACCAAAGTGAGGACTCGAAAACCAGCATTTTTTTTTTTTTTGCAAAATGTTACACAAACATCTCTCTTTAAACAACATTTAATTTGTTGATTTCACCCTGTTCTTTCTTTGTGGAATTCGTACTACCACATGAGAATGCAATACTATTTTCTTGTTTGTTGCACTCTTAGCTTGTTTGTTTGATCAGCATTGTTTTCTGCTCTATGAGACCCAAAAAAGGTCTGTACAATTAATATGAATGAATCTCATTACATATCCTCATAGCCTAGTGGCTAAGATGCTGGACTGCGACATCATAGTGAGTGAGATTGAACTCTAGTTGTGCTGTTGCCTTCCCTTTTGAATTAATACCCATGGGAAAGGTATGAACTCTCTTATCCTCCCAGCTATGGGTTAATAGTACTACTACTGTTCACTTACAAGGATGGTTTTGGCATTAAGTAACATATGAGGGTTGATATATCATTAAACAAAGTAACCAAACCAACTGCCTGGTGAACATGTGTTTGTCCACTTAATTTTTAACAGTAATAATCAATGACTTGAAGTGTAATAGCCAAATGAACTCTCTCAGGATATCTATTTTTCACTTTGTAAAAAGAGTAGTCAATGATTCTTTTTATTGACTTTGGTTTTCTTATGCTCCCCACTCCTTCCTGAGATTGTCAAGATTATCAGGAAACATCAGTTTTGCTAAATTCATTGTTAGGTTATTTTCTTTGTAACAAGATTTTTAGTACTAACCTTAACCCTTTATCGGCAAATAATTTTTGAATCCTTGGAGAGTGGGTGAATTATTTTAAGAAAATTTGCTGATGTATCAGATTATTTAGACAAGGGTGAACCAACTATTTGGCATATGTATAACATTGCTTAATGATCATTGTAGTTTATGTATGATAGCAGCTTGTGTTATAGCTCTTGAATATGAGCATTAACACTAACTCAAAAGTTGCCAGAGCATGATGATAGACATCAGTTATAGAAGAGCAGCTCTGCATACCATATCAAGGTGTGTGTGTGTGTGTATTATGATAGTATCAACAGCCTAGCATTCAATATAGCTGTCATATTCAAAATAGACCATGTAATGAATGGAAAAATCCCTGACAAAACAAAGAAAAAAAGAATGATAGCCCCTCATGTTGGAGTTGTATTTGTTTATTCTAAAAATCCTGTAAACCACTTTTCACTATAGCCAAGTTAATGTTCAGTTTTGGTATTCAATCTTTGGTATGTGCATCTAGTTTACCAAAATTTTTTTTGGCCCATCCTCTTCCATTTTAAAAACTGTACTAATGGGCAGCTATGATCTAAGGACATCTTTCTTACAGGTATGTGTGGGTGAACATGCATACATACATATCTTCTAAAGTAGCAACACTTAATTACATATCTAAATAGTAAGGCTCTTGAAATATTAATAGGATTTCCATAATGAATTTTAAAATCTTGGTAACCCCAGAGAAGCATATGGGATCATAGTGTGAAGGAGGTCAATTTAGTAGGCTAGTTTAAAAAAGAGTTTGATGAGGATTTGAATATTGCATTTGAGAAAATATAAGGGTCACTAGAAGACAGTTCTGGCATAAGTGATCACAATTGCTTGGAGAATTTAAGTATATAGTCAAAATGCTCACAATCAGGAATGAAAAGGAATAGGCAGCTAAAAGAGAAAGGCAAAAAGCCTCATCCAGATTTTTGGGAAAGGCATGAATCTATTTATTCTTCCCCTAGTCATCAGTAAATAGGATAGACTAGGTTCTTTCGCCATAGTACAGCTACCAGTATAGAAGGAAAAAAATGAATTCAAACCAGCTTTATTCCATTTGAAAATTGACTGTATGTTACATCTTGACCATGATGAAAAATTTAGGTAATTGCATACAAGAGAAAGGTAGGCTGAGATGTCAATTAAGAGATAAAGATACATAAAAAGAAGCTCTTGTGAACAAGAAGTCAGAACTACTGCTTTGATGAGATTTGCAGCACTGCTAAATGTACAATATTGGAGGAAAGACAAAAAACCATGCTAAAAAGGACATATGTCCCTTTATTCAAAGACCTATTTAGATTTTGTATGGGAATTTATGTGTAGTACAAAGCTCTGGTAGTTTCTAAGAAAGTAGTAAAGTAGTACAAAAAAGTATACACATTCAAATTTTGACAAGGTCATCCTGTTGTAAAAAATGAACGGTTTGGTCTTCCCTAGAAGACCATTCATGTCACTATGTTAGAATGAACCTGAACTCAATGGTATCCCATACAGGTTATACGAGATATGTCAGAGACTACTCTTATTTAGTAGAGATCGCTCAATTTAATATTAGGCTATTGAATGAACTACTAGGAGTAGTGTAAGGTAAGTGATGTGCTAATTTTAAGGGAAGGTTGTAAAAAATCAGTTTGAATCAATTATGTCAATATCAAAATAAGGTCCTGTTTAACATGCTATATGAACTAGGTTGATTGCTTTTATATTATAGCTTGCTTTGTTGCTGAGATAGTTGCATATTTTTCCCCAGCCCCAGAAATTCATTTGATTATGTAAAATTTTCTAAGTACTTGGCCCCTCTCCTGTGACATAGCATAACACAATCTACTTGTCCTATTTCTCTCTTATTTGACTTTGTGGCCTACTAAGCTAAGATCAACTGCTTTCATATTATCAAAGGTATAGCAGGCAAATATTTTTGGTTCACCTAAGATCCTTGTTCATACAAGTATCATTTTAGATAAAATTGCAATATGTAGAATGGAGAGAGAGAAAGTGCAAGACTTTTGGCTAAATTAAACTGATATCTATTGTTTCATTTTTCACTTTGTCATAAAGAATGTACTCCACTTCTTTTGGATGGTTCATGAAATGACAAATTTTATAATGCTTTACCTCAGTATATTTTACTGTTACAGAATATTTAAGGTTATGGCGGCCACTCAAGGTTGACTTTCTAATGGAATATGCCATGTCACTGCTGTTTTTTTTTTTTTGTGCTAGTGATGGAGTTGACTGCCCAAAGTGCATTGAGAGTAACCAGTAAACCTTGATATCAATTGTAACTCTCTGTATAAAAGCTTTTTTGAATGAAACAAGCCTGTTTACAAATGTAAATGAAGCTTACATAAAACAATTCTGTCATTGCAAAAAGGAAGAATCATTTGTTAGTGGATATCACTAGCTTGATATTCACTGGCAGAAAGCTGAATCATTTGTTAGAGGATATCACTAACTAAATATCTGTTGGCAGAAAGCTTAAAACAAGCTAAAACTCTATTAACCCATATGATGCAGTTATTGCAGATGTGAGTGTTATCAGTGTACATTCAGCCTAAGAAGCAGACATGGGGTGTTTATACCAGGAAATGTCCAGGTCCGTACAGCAAAACTCTTGAATGGATTGAATTGAAATTTGGCATAAATCTGATTATTTGATAGGCATTGGGATTATGGTGAAATTTTAGTGTGATACCTCCCCCATTTTATATATATATATATATATAATCAAGCTTATAAACACACCAAATTTATTCATGTTAAAAGATAAAATTGAGCAACTAACTGGTTTCACTCCTACCTGTTCACAGTTAAACTAGGACAACGATTAAGAAAAATTGGGGAAATAGACTCAGTAATGTATGGGGGGGAGAAAAAAAGAAACAAATAAATTTACATGTTGTGTATCGCATGCATACTGTTTTGCCATCTGGTCGTAAAGATGTTCTCCCCCCCCCCAGCAATGCTTTAATATATTCCTTTAGATGTACTTGCGGTTTGCAACCAACCAAACCAAACCAAGTTCAAATCGTAAACTAGGCTGTTTTCATTTCACATAGCACTAATACCTTTAGGAAAGGTATGAATCCAATTATTCTATCTTTAGCTATGGGTAAATAGTAGGATAGACCAGGCTCTTTAACCTTAGTATGGCAACTAGTCTAAGGGAAGGAAAACTCTGAATTCAAACCTGTTATTCCACTTAAAAATTGACCTTATGTTACTTATTGCTCATGTGGAATGGTTGGGTAAATATCTGTTTAATGTTATTTTTCAAAATATTTCCTACAATCATTTGTATAGCAGGTCTGAGGATATATATATTTTTGACATCCAAATAAGAGATTGGTTGTATTGGAATCACACTAAATTTTCAGAAACTATAAATGTGTTGTTAGCAAAATATTAAGTCATATAATTGATTTTTTTAAAAAGACCTACATGAATAACTAATTACAGTCTTTGATCATTTTTGAGAGCATGTGCAATCTTCATTTTATGTATGAACCTTGATAGAATAAACATTTTACTCGTATTGATTTCCTGTCCTGTTGGCAGGATTTAGAATATATAGATCACATTCCCTGGAGAAACATATAAGACCTTGTCAAAAAGAGTGTCCTGAATTTGACATTAAACTGCATTCAATGGTAAGGTTCTGGAGTGTGTGAAATCACCTTTTTGTTGCCACACTCTCAGGTATACTATGACTCAGAGTAGTAGTAACTGTTAAGGTTCTATCTATGGGTAAAATAAATGCTTGAGATAATGTTTAAAATCATTTTGAACTGTATTTGATCTTTAAACATATAATTATAATTGCTTGTAGAAAAAATGACTTTCATATTAAATAATCCAACAAAACTTGACAGTCTATAAAATGAACCAAACAACCTATTGATTCCATTGAAGACTATTCTGTAGTTAATAAGTGTATTAATAGACAAAAAAGATAAAATTATGAAAAGAATGCAAACAGTTACATACATGAGACAATGTAATACATACCTACAAACATTGTTTTAGAAATGCATATGGGCAACTAAAGTTACTGATTTAAAGGTTTTATGCATTGGGATTGTCATGTTAGAAAAATATCCTTTGCTTACTCCCTTCTGAGTATGGCATGAAGCTTATTTCCTGTAACCTATTATGAAAGTTAGTGAGAGAAAGAAAGAAGCAAGCAGTAGAATAAAAGAGGTCATAGAAAGTTCAATGTGCTTGCAACAGCTGCTGCTGTTGTTATATGTGTGAAGGGAAGTTAAAGATTTTTCTAAGAGCACAGGGCCTCTTTGTTATTATCTTGAAGTTGTGTAAACAAAGCAATGAATTTGTTTATAAATCTTTAAACTTCTAGAGTATTAGTTTATTTTAAGAGATTTGTCAATTTACACAATTAAAAAAAAGCTAATTTTATTCATGGAGATTTAAGGTTAGATTAGTCTCTGAGAATTAGCAAGACTTTGTTTGAGCTAAAGTTTTCACTGTCTAATTTTTGATTTATTTGATTAATATCCACAGTTGGATTAATGATTGAGTGATTTTAATATGTTAACCTGTCTAGGATTATTTTATACCCAGAGGCTTAGGAATTATATTTATATTTTTTGTGTAGTTTAAGATTTTTGCTCAGTTCTATTGAATATAAATAATTTTGAAATAGATCTAATTGATCTATAGATGAAACCCTAACAGATACGATCACTCTAGGTCAGAGTAGACCTGGGAGTAATGGCACTAGAGTTCCAGAACTGGGGCCTCACCAGCAGATGCAGTTTAGTGTCACATGCAGGACCCCCCCTCTAAATTTTGGTGGGACGAAGGACTTACTCCATTGCAAAGGATACAGTGTGTTCTAAGCCCTGCTGACAGGGTGAACTACTGAATTAAGTTAATTGACAAAGGAAATAACTTTTGTTGTGTAAAATGAATACTGTTTTTACCATTTGGCCACAATATTATTGGTGATGTCCTTGTAGTGTAATGGTTAAAATGATGGACTGCGGAATCGTAGTGAGTTCAAATTCCAGTCACGCTATTATGTTCATTTTCGGATAAATACCTTTGGGAAAGGTATAAACCTTTTTATTCTCCCAGCTCTGGGTTAAATAGTACCACAACTGTTCTTCTAGAAGGATGGATTTGTCATTAAATAACCTACTAAGGTTGATATGCAATTAAACAAAGAAACCAAACCAAACCAAACCACATTTTTATTAATGGTGAATATCTTGCAATTTTTTCTCAAAAACTGGTATGTATGCCTAAACAGTAAATTTCAAAAAAGGAAGCAAAAGCTACAGATATACAGTGCTTTGAACTGTGAAGCATATTCCTCTTTTGAAGGAGTATCTCCTGATCACAGAATCATCTTAGCAAATATTCGCTTGAGTCTATGCAGAAATAGGAAATAAACAAGTAAATTTTTGATACGATTGGTCCTCACTTGCCAATAGTGACATAAGCAATCACTATTTGGTAACTGTAAGAAACAAGTTTGATGCTCTTCAAGAGACTGGTCCAGTCGGCAGGGGCTGTAGAATACACTGACTGCATCTCTGCAAAGGGGTAAGACCCCCCCCCCCCAATGATGTCCTGGATATGACACTAAACAATCTGATGGTGAGGCTCCAGTAATGCTGGAACTTTGGGGAATGCAGAGTAATCCTTCATTGCCATTGTTCTCTGGTCTACTTTGGCTCAAAGTGGTAACCCCTAATAGGGTCTTATCGGTGGGTCAAATAGAACTGTTTGACATTTAAACTGTTACTTATGCTAAAAGGAATTGCCTGAAATAGAACTATTTTACATTTAACTGTGTAAAGAAATGACTAATGTTTAATTGAATTGTTAGTGATATGTAACAATATTTGGAACAATTTAACCTTGACATACTAAACTGAATTGTTTGAAATAGAACTGTTTGATCATTTAACTGTGTGTAAACAAATAGCTGATGTTGAATTGAATTGTTAGTTATGCATAGCAATACTTGAAAACATCAAATCGTGTGCAAAAATGATTAACTGTAAATAGAATTGTTTGTATAAGATAGAAATAAGTGAAACCATTTAACTGTGAAAAAAAAACAAAAACAGCTCATTTAAAAATGTTAAAAAATGGATATGACACTAAACAATTTGATGGTGATGCTCCCATGATGCTGGAGCTTTGAGGAATGTGGAGTACTCTTTTATTGCTATTGCTCCCAGGTCCACTCTGGCCTGGAGTGGGTAGCACCTGATAGGGTCCTATTTATGGGTCAAAACTGGGCCATTGGCCTAATCCTATTTACCAACCCCTCCGCTCGGGCAGGATATGACACAAGGTCAATTTTTTAAGCGGAGTTTAACAGGTTTGAATTCAGTTTTCCTTCTTCTAGACTAGTTGCTTCACCAAGGCTGAAGAACCCAGTCTGCGATTGGTCTAATGAGTAGTGTGTTCACCAATGGTCCAGGAGACCGGGGTTCAATCCCAAGTCGAGTCATACCAAAGACTTAAAAAACGGTACTTGATGCTGCCTTGTTTAACACTCAGCATTATAAGGTACAGACCAAGGGTATGGAGCAATCCAGAGAATGTAGTAGCTATTGAAAAGGGAGCTTTGGGTCACCCTCGACTAAAGTTGCCAACTTTACTTTATATGTATAAAAATGGATTTGGCATTGAATAATCTTCAATGGTTGATATGCCATAAAACCAAACCAAATGAAACCAAACCAATCTTCAAGAGACATCTGAAAGACATGAAAATGTAACACAATTACAATTGAGCAATATTAAAACTTTGTTACTGCCTACTTAGAAGTGGCAGCTGAGTGCATAGAAAACAAAATAAAAACAAATCCAAAGTCCCCTGAGAATCAAAAGTAGCTAGGGAAAAATAATATAAAATAAAAAAAGCATCTTTACTTAATAAGAGAGACCCAAAAAATACTATGCTGTAAATTAAAGCCCAGAGAGAATCAACTAAAACATACCAAAAAGAACTACTGGAGTACATGCAAGGTTAAATAAATAAAATTGAAATTCTGTTGCAGACCATTCCAAGCTGCCGGAAAATGAACCTTGAGAGCAAAACTTAAAGCTGCCAGCGAAGGAGAAAGACTTCATCAGTGGAAAGAACATTTCAAGAATCTGCTCAGAAAACCTCCCAAAATCACAGTTAAGCTTACTGAAGAAATTATTAATAGTTTACTAGACAATAAACTTGAACACTTAATGGAAGAACTTGATGCAGTTCTGAAAAAAATTAAATGTAGAAAAGCTGTTGGCTTCAACAAGATACTTCATGAAATACGGAAGACAGTGAAATTTGATGACATACTTTTTCAATTATACAATGCTATGAATGAACAAAACACAATAGAGAAATGTACAAATGGCTTAATCTTCCCTTTCCTGGAAAAAGGTGACCTTAGAATCACTAATAATGACAGGGACATAACTCTTACTGTCATAGCTGCTTAGGTTTATAATGCCCTGCTTCTCAATCATATTCTACCTGAAGTTGAGAAAATTATGAGAAATCCGAATGGTTTTCTAAGAAATCGACCCTTGCAAGGAGTTACATCAACATTATTTCTATTTATAATCTGCCTAGATTGCATACTACAAATGTCAATAAGTCTACTTAAAGAAAATGGCCTCACGCTTACTTCTTCATGCCGCAAGAAGTAGATGATGACCCACAAAGATTATCATGTAAGCAGACTACACATGATTTAGCCCTTTTCACAAATACAGCTGTGCAAGTTGAATGTCTGCTGCATAACCTGGAACTGGCAGCAAGAGGTATTGGCCTCTATATAGATTTAGATAAAACAGAATTAATGTATTTTAAACAAGATGGAGTCATCTTCACATTAAATGACATGCCTCAAAAATTAGTAGACTATTTCACATACTTCAGCAGTAATATCTCATCTACTAAATGTTCACATACATATAGAATAGGCATGGACTGCTATCAACAGATTATCAATCATATGGTAATCAACAGATTATCAATCATATGGAATTGGACACGGCAATACGAGTTCAAATCCTGGACTGATTGCATTTCACATAGCACTAATACCCTTGGGAAAGGTATGAATCCAATTATTCTCCCTCCAGCTATGGGTAAATAGTAGGACAGACTAGGTTCTTCAGCCTTGGTGAAGCAACTAGTCTAGGAGAAGGAAAACTCTGAATTCAAACCTGTTAAACTCCGCTTAAAAAAATTGACCTTGTGTCATATCCTGCCCGAGCGGAGGGGTTGGGTAAATATGATCAATTATATGGTAATTTTATCTCGATGATAAAATAAAACGGGAATTATTTCTAGCTGTACTCTGTATTATATGGCTGCACCATCTAGACCTTAACAAAGTGCTTTGAAAAAAAGTCAGACAGACACTGCACAATGATGCTGCATGCCATTTTGAACAAATGCTGGAAGCAGCACCCCACAACACAGCAGCTGTTTGACCACTTACCTCCCATTTCATAAACCATTCAAGTAAGATGAATAAGGCACAGCTGGAGAAGATGCAACAAACTCATAAGTGGCACTCACTTGTGGACTCCTTCACGTGGACACACTAGTGTTGGCTGACCAGCAAAGATATATATTCATCAACTCTAGGTGGGCACTGGATGCTGTTTAGAGTACCTGCCAAGAATGGTGGGTGATAGAGATGGATGATAAGAGAGAATCAAGGGAATCTGTGCTATCAGATATATATATATATATATATATATATATATATATATGCATGCATTTGTTTTCATTATCATATATATATTTATATATATATATATATATATATATGATGAAAACAAATGCCTATATTTTCAAATAATCTAAACAGTTTGTTATGCAAATCAAAATTTTGATATGTATTATTTGCAGGTTGTAAAGATTCTACTTTCTATTTGAAATATGTATTATTTTTTTAGTGTAATATCTGTTTAAAGTCTAAAGCAAATCTTCCTTAATTTTCTTGACATTTTCTTTGCTTAAATGATCCAAACATTTAATAGTGTTCATGGCTGGAAAATGGCTTTATTATAAGAATAGCTTAATACAGTTTCAAATTTTTTTTTTGTTTTCCTCTATACCAGAAAGTTGCATTCTACATAAAATGATTTTTTTTTTGTCTAAATAACAATTATTGAAATTTTGGCTGAATGGATAGGTACTTTTCTAAATTAATACTCTTTATATACTGCAGAAACTTTGAACACTCCAAATTGCTCTCCACAACATACTTCAGAATCCACCATTTTTGAGCTGTAGGTAGTTGAAATAGAATTATTTATGAGGAGAATTCTATTTAATAATGTATCAGAAGTATTTGAAAATTGTATAAAATATGATGATGACAATAGTTCTAAAGTTGAGAATTTGTCCTCTTCTCAATTGCCCAACTTTTTGTCTCTGTTGAATATTAACCAGTTTAAAAAGTATCTTTTTTGAAGCTACTTTATTATATTCATGTAATGAAAATGTTCTGTTTTGGGGCTTATTTTTACTTACTCTACTATATCTACCACTTGGCACTGAGCTGTTTTTTTTTTCTTCAATTTTTTATCTTCTTGTACAAAGACATCTTTCTGGTGGCTCAAGTTAGCCTGCATGAGATATGATTGCTTCCTCTCCAACTTCTGAAATCTGACAATTTTTGTACTTATGGAGTATGAGGCATTGTGAAGTGATTGTAGTGCTATTTTTTTGTTTTTGGTGCAGAATGTTAATTCTCCTAAAAGTTTGCTATTAAGATTATTAGTATAATTTTCCAATGGAACAATGCAAATACATCTATCAAGTTGATATCTTCATTGGTCAGTCTTATAAGAGAGTATCTAGCCTAGTTGGCAAGGACTAAAATATACCAACTGCATCTCTGCAGAGGGGTAAGACTGTCCCCCCTCCCAACAAGTGTACTGGATATGACTCTAGACCATCTGATGGTCAGTTCAGTTGGCTCGGGCTATAGAATGCAATAGCTGTATCTCTGCAAAGAGGTAAGACCTCCCCTCTCCAATGAGTGTCCTGGATATCACACTAAACCATCTGATGGTCAGCCCAGTTGGCTGGGACTGTAGAATACACTGCATTTCTGCAGAGTGGTAACATCCTCTCTACAAATGTCCAAGATATGATATTAAACCATCAGTTGGTGAGACTTCAGTTCTGGAGCTTTGGGGAGAGTGAAGTACTCCTTCATACAATTACTCTCAGGTCCACTGAAGTGGTAGTACCTGTTGGTGTCCCATCTATGGTTCAGATAGAATAGTTTAATTGTTTACTATACTTGAAACTATTTGTCTGCAAGCAAATGATTGATATTAAATTGAATTATTAGTATTAGATAGCAATGCTTGACATCATTTAACTGTATGCAAACAAATGAGCTCTTGCTCATTTAAAAATAATGTTACCTAAAAACTATTTGCTTACAAGGGTTGATAGGTCATAAAACATAACCAACCAACCACAAGATAGTTGCTTATATAAAGTAGTGTCTTCTTGGTATTCAGTATCTATTTTTGATTTAATTATTCATAGTTTTAATTCAGGAAATAAAGTCTTTTCTCAACTGAAGACATCGGTGGTAACCATTTTCATGGAAACCATCTTTGAGAGAGAGAGCAACAACTTTTATAGCTACTTCAAGTTCTGTAAATGAGAATACCATTTTGTTGAAAATAAAACTGCAAAAATACTCTAAAAACAGTGTCTTGCACTAAAATTCAAACACTAATGCAATATTAATTGGAAATTCATGAATCAACAGAATAAATTAGCTGCAACTCTGAATACAACAGTTTTTATAGTAAACCAAGTAATTGTTAATTATCATATCATTATTAAATGTCAAATCTGAATAATTTTATCTACTTATGTTGCGTGTATATATATATATATATATATATATATATATATATATATATATATAACACCTTTAAATATAATCATCCTAATCTTTATTTTTAGTAATGATCATCTTAAGTATTATTAGTTTGAATATTTTTTTCACAGAATTTTTTCAAATTATCATATTTCAGAATTATTCTTTAGTTTACACATCAATTTTATTTTTTTACAATTCAGGATGTACAAGTTTCAATTATTTGATAATTAAATTCTTGTGTAATGCATCCCATATCATTCAACATAATTTATCTAATGGATTATTTGAATAGAATCCTTTTATATTTTTGCTAAATTATCAAAGGATTCTACTAAACTGCACTGAAGCATGTTTACTTATTTAACATATTAGTAGATTTTACAACTTGTTTTACTTGAGTTATATTTATCTGTTGAAACCTGTTTTGTCAGCCCTCTTTTGTCACATTATAAAAATATTGGAGGGAACAATAGCCTTTGTTAGTTATTTGCAACAATAAAGTTGTTATTGAGGACATACTCTATATTTTGGCAATCAGAGCAGTTATTGCATTCTTTAGTGGAGGAACAAAAGCTTCCTACTTTTGATTTACTTTGATCTTTTACAATTTATGATTTTAAAAAGAAACTTTAATTCTCTCAGACATGGTATTATTATATTTGTGAATGTTTATGGTAAAATTTGAATTATATAGATTACTATTTGTTGTTTTTAATTTCTGAAAGGTTCATCTAGTTCTTGGAAAAGTCTTTTTTGTATTTATTTCATAAATTTATAGTTCAGTTGTATACCTGTAAAATGTTCAAGTGCTTAAAAATTGTTAACAGCTTTACCAGTGTTCATATAATATTTCCACTAGCTAAATTTATATCAGTTTAGTTTAACCATGTGCTGTCTTAGATAACAAGATAGTGTCTGTTACTTCCTAATTAATTTCTGTGTTTGAAGATAAGTTGTAGTAAATGCAAATGAATCATTTTACAATTTGCATCTCTCTTCATATTCATTAAATTTTGGTTTGATTTTTTTTTCTTAGAGGAATGACCAATTAGTCACTTTTCTCAAGTGGAGTGATTAGTGACTAAATTGGCATTTGCTAAGATGTAGATGAAGTTGGTAATTGATGTATATTGAGTAGTATAACAGTAGCTGCAGTAACTTAAAAATACTGCTTTAATATTAGTAGAAATGAGCATGCTCTGCTCAAATAAGATTACTGTATAGTAATGATTACTTTGATTTCTATTTCCAAAATGTGAAGCATTCTGACTTTTAAGTTTAAATTATTGTTGATACTGTTTTTTTTTAGTAAACTTCATGAATTGTAACTGATATTAAATATAAATATCAGTTAAGCAATCTAATAATATTTCATTCCAGATGATGTTTCTATGCAATGTTCCATAGCAATATAATATTGGCACTGTTGCCAGTTTTATGTTTCATAAGATATATTCATTGGTTCTAAAGTTGTAAATGGTTGAAAACCAATGAAAATTTTCTTAATGTCTCTTACTTGGCTTTAATTTGTCTCTCTCTCTCTCCCCCAATGGTAAGAAACTTTCAAATTCTATGTACCTATGTTTGTAAAGTGCTAAATTTCTAGTACATTAATTGATTGTTCAATTAATTCTTTCCAGGTACTGTACACATTGTCAAAACTCTCCAAGACAGAACTTGCTCAAAAGACAGCCAGGTAAGCTTTCATGATAAAAAGTACATTTTCATTTTTCTAACCTGTAAAAATATGTTAAGAAGTATTTTTTAAATGTATAATATCATTTTTGGTCACTCAGTTGATATAATTAAATTTTCAATAATTTTACTTTTATATTTTGTCTAATTTATTTTAGGTAAAGGTAAATAAGCAAATAATAGAAGTTACTAAAAAAGTGGCTGGTTGTAGTTTGGGAATATAAGTGAATATATAAAGAAAACTCTTGAAACATGCAGAAAAATTTGTAAAGTAATTGTATATTTGCTGTCATTATTATCATGATTTTAGTATTAATATTAATAATTGATTGGAAAATTTTAGTGGTCTGACAATTACCAATATTTCTGACGATCAATAGCATCATATATGTAGAAGCCACTTTAAAAGTTTTGGAATTGTGTACTGTTGTCATTCATCTAGTTTCTGTTAGTAAAAAGATAGTAATGCCAAAAGCATATTAAGGTTTTTAATAGTTTCTTAAATTGTAAAATCAGCGACATTTCCAAAAAGATCTGAATTAATTTTGTGAACCTTTTAAGAAAAAAAATGAAGTATTTTGCTTGTATTTTTGGGCCTTTACCTCCCATTATTAGTGAGTAATAATATTGTAGCTCAAATGTTGTTGTTTTTAAATTTTTTAACAATAAGGGAAATTAAAATACTCTTATTTCAGCATATTACTTCCTTTTAAGTTATTGACTTCTGGTTTGACTGTTGTTAAGATTCATACTAAGGAATCTGTAGCAGATGAGGCTAATATCTGTGCAGGATATGATTTAATTTTCTTTGAAAGCTTGTGTGCTTTCATCAGTTTTTCTATGTGTATATTTGCTTTTAATTAGTAAATTGAATAAATGGGATTAAGTGATTCAATTTTGCAAATAGTTTTTCATTAGTTATTTTTACAGTTAAAAAGGAAATCAAATTTGAAAAATTACTAAAAGTGTTTTATGCTACATGTGTTTATTGCTGAATGTCTTTCAACAATGAATGCATTCTCAGCAGATGACCAAAGGTTTTGTTCTTTTCTAAGCAGGTATTTGAATTCAGTAATGCTTCAGAATTTTGTTAATCTGTATTGTGAGTTTTGTTTGTTTACATGTTTGTTTTATAGAGATTGTAATATTTGTTTTGCAAATACCCCCCATTATGATTTAAAAAGAAAAATGTTGGCTCAACCTAATGTATATGTATACTCTTGTCAAAGCAAAGAAATAATTTTAGAATTATATAAGTGCTAGCGCGCGCACACACACACACACACACACACACACACACACACACACACATATATATATATATGATAATTTACGAGAAAATTGTATGCTACTTAGGTATTATAGGTTTTATTGAGAATAAAGTATTCATAATTTTCTTTTTCTTTGGTAAAATACTCATAAACCTTATTTGTTTTAATGCCAGATTTTCTAGTTCTCACCTAGTAATATTGTATATATGAAAACCATGTAATTAAAATAAAATTCATTAGAAACTGTTTTATGGGAAACTTTTTGGTATCTTCTATTCCAGCCAGTATCTGAAATTCATTCTGTTTATAGTAATAGTTTTTATATGATTTTCTTAACTGAAGAAACTCACCCATATCAATTTTAAAATAATATTTTCGTTGAATTAAAATAAACTCAGTACTATAATTTTCTATCTCTTGAAATACATTAAATTGTTGTTTTGAATTTTTGTTTATCAATAAATATGATTTTAAAATGTGGGGAAATTGTGTTACAACAATTAACAAAAATGACTGCTAAAAAGAGAGAATTTGAAAGAAAGCAGTAAATTCACAAGCCAATAGTGCTTAATGATGGAGCTGACAAAGAAAATGGAGTCTAATGTTGAGAATTGGCAATATGTGTGATAACGTCAATGATCAGGTAACTGTTGGTAAATGATATAAAATAGGAAGATGTAATCTAATGTAATTTTATCTTTTGATATTAATAAAAAATTGAATGTGCATGTATGTGTATCTATTATTGCTTTCTGACCATTATCAGACAATGAGAAAAAGACTTGTTTCAAAACTTCTCATTTTTGTGTTGAGTTCTTGTAGGTTTATAATGAGCATGATGACTCATTGAATGCTTTCAAAGTGTGGCTTTGTATATAAAAAATCAGCTTATGTACATGTATATCAGGAAAGTGTTCTTTAGGAAATGTGGTGACAAAAGAAAGCAGTTGAAAATTGAATTATGAACAGGGAGTGTTTAGGAATTCTATAGTTTTAGTATGTGAAAAAAAATTTAGACTATAAAAGTGGTCCTTCATAAATGTTTGAGTAATTTGAAGTTTTGAATCCTAATTATGTGAGTAGATATTGTAGTTTGAATATTTTATTCCTATATTATTTCAGTTCATTATGATTTTAATAAGGAATTATGTCCCACCCCTAAATCTAGAGTATTTACTGATCTCATTAAATTATCTTTTCTTAAAAAACAGAGACATTAAAAAAAGTAATAAGCTATGTTAATAAGGAATAATGCTGATTTAAAACTGTTTTCATTAGTTGGTTTTAACTTTAAACAGTTAAGAAAGAAAAATAATTGATATACTAAGATGATTATTTCAGAAAAGTCAATTTAAAATTTTGTTTCACCAATTTTATAAATAAAACATTCAGGAAAGTTCTGTTATTCATCTCCCTAAGAAAAATGTTAAAAAGCAACTAAGTAATGTGGATAGAGAAGGTGATTTTTTTTTTTTTTTTTTTAATTTTTTTTTATTATTATTATTAACAGCTATTTTAAAGTGAATTTATTCTTTATAAGAAAGTATATTTGGTCGTGACAACCATCCAATTTTCTTTGGAAGTTTGGCTGCTGACTGCCGATAACAATAACTATCAATCTCTTTTTTATTTTTTATATCGACATGACAATGATATCTCTGATATTATGTCCAACTAAAAGAAATTTTCCATAGTATATGCTGTCTGATCACCAATAAAGCAATGTAGAAACTGGACTATTAATAGATGAATTCATATTCATTCTAAACAGTCTTTAAAGTAGTCTTATTTATGAATTATCTTAAATATATATATTTTTTCTCTTTTGAACTCAAAAGAAATAGTATTTGGTAGAAAAGTAAGATATAAAGAAAATTTTGAGGATATTTTAAGTGGATAAATGGAAGATGTGAATAAAAATTGTATCTTTGTCCTTCGGGGTTCAATCCCAGGTTGAGTCTTACCAAGACTCAAAAAAATGGAACGATACCTTCTTGCTTAACACTCAGAATTATAAGATACATACCAAGGGTAAAGTGGAGCAATCCAGTGAAAGGAGTAGCGCCCTCCCCTACACTTCGGTGTAGCAGCTATTGAAAAGGGAGCCTTCAGGTCGCCCTTGACTATGTTCACCAACAATATACTTGTAAGTGAATAACAATGATAAACATCATGTACTTCTTGTTGTCTACTGCAAATTTAAATTCACCTTTGGTTTGGGAGAAAAAACCCTTTTAAAACAAACTAACTTTGTAAAATAAAATGAACCAAATAGTTTGTTGAACTAAAAAATAATGTGAATTTTCTATCAAAATAATCATTTCAATTTTAATGATTCAGCATTAATTTTCAAAAATATTCTAACAGATTTATTTGAAAATGTAGAATCTGTAAACTAAGTTCATTTCTTATCAAATAAATTTGAACTGATTTAAACTCCATCTTTTATACACTCTTGAAAAGGATTAAGATGACTTTAGAAGAAGAATTAAGCCATAATCTCTAGGATATTTTTTGTAAAAGTATGTCTTTTAGTTTTAAGAAAACTGTTTTGGGGAGGAGTGGGGAGCTATATGGTTAACATCAGAGTATCAAAAATCTATAGGGATTATGGCTTAATTGTAATATCAATCAATGTTATGATTTTATAACAGAATAATAATTCAACAAGTCAGTAAATCTTTCCAGCAAATAATTTTTTAAAATGTCATTAAAATCTAACAATTGATTGATTTTTTTTTAAATAATTGTTTTGTGAGTAGAGGATTTTGAAAGCTGAAAAAGTGAAAGTGCTGCAAACATTGGTGGCTCGTGCTATATCACATTCCACCCATATTTTTAAATGTCTTTAATAAGAGGGAAAAAGGTTTTCAACTATTTACATTCACCTAGATATCTTGGTGTATTGCAGTTATTGTTTTTGCTTCTCTTAAGAAGATAAAATGTATTCCTTCATGGGATCTTATCCACCACCTTTATCTGATATTTTCTTTATTTATCAGTTGCTTTGATTTTGATTTGTATCATTTTTACCTTTTTTGCACTTACTGTGTTAGTTACACCCCTTTTGCTTATCTTGTCAATCAAAATTATATTCCTCTGTCCAGTTTTCAGGTTTGTAAAAAGTAATATGTAGACAATCTTGCTTATTAAAATATTATTTACTAAGTACTGTAGTTGACTCCTACAAGTATTATTGTTCCATTTAATCCTTTGACATTTCTAATGTCTTTGATATTACTAAATTAATTGCTGCATGACTCACATAGATGATGATGAGTCAGAGTTTTATTAAAAATTCAATACAGTGGAATAAACTTTTGGAACTTATTACATTTAAAAGCCCTTATAAAGTACTGAAATATTTCTTTTTCTTACTCTGATTATTATTTTCTTTGTTTCATATTTTGTTCCTGCATACATGTTATGCTTTTTCAAATTTTTTCTTTGGACAATTGAATCTTTGTATTTCTGATATTGTCAAACACACCTTTTATATAAAGAATGTTTTTTGTAGCTACAGAATTGATGATACTGGGATATTCTGTTTCTCATCATAACTGAAAATATAGAATAACTGATATTATGAATGTTACTGCTTAGATGATTTTTTAAAAAATTACTGTTTACTATTTTGCTCTACAAGGCAAGACATCTGAAAAAGGTCATATAGAATGGATCAGCTGAAACATTGTGTTGACTATATCAAAGAAGAGATTCAATTGTCCAAAGAAAAAAATGTAATGTTAATGACTCCTACCATAGTTGATGATAATAGGCTTTGATTGTATATTCCAGTGTTTAATTCACACAACAGTAAGCAGGATAGAACACATTTACATGACATGTTACATGGGTTCATTAGTAAGTTTTAGCTTGTTACTCGCAATGTGTCACATGAAGTACAACATTTTGATGATATTCAAAATATTTAAAAAAAGAAAAGAAAAGTGAAATAGATATTTAATTTAGAATGTCGGATGATTCTTGGTTTTTCTGTTACCAGTTAATTAGATTTAGAATATAATTTTTTAAGATTATGGTGAGGATTGCGGAGTTGAATTTAAATTAAAAATTTGATATAGGTGAAAATATACTACTCAATTAACTTGTATTTGATGAACCTATTTTCCATCCAAATATCTCGCTCTGTGGAGTTTGTTGAGAAATTTGATTTGCAGTTCCATTTTTTATGTTTACTTTTCATTTAAATTATAATTAACTTTAGGACCCAATGTGTTTTAATTTTCCTATGTATATGAATATATTGTACACTCTGTTGACAATGACTTCATTAGAATTATTGCAACAGTTATACAAATAAGTTTTGTATTTAGCAAAAATCATGGAATATCTATGGGTTCTGCTAGTTTATTATGATAATTATTAGGTTTGCAATGATTACATGTCTTAGATATTTAACTGAGTGACATTGTTGATATTATTATTATGGAATACTTCTAACATGTTTCTGTATTTTTCATATTTCATTTAAGTTTCATTTTCATCAAAATTATCATTTAAACTAATCTTGAGATGTTACTATTCATAACTATGTAACTTTATAGTTATGACAATGAAGTGTTTATTGTATTGTCTTATTATTTGTTATTCTTTTGTGATAAATCTAAAATTATCAATAAGAGAAATATGACATAAAGAATTTTTTAAATTCATATCTATATGATATTGTCTTGAAATTAGATTTTTTTTATTTATTAAAATAGAATCATAAAATAAATTTAGTAAATAAATGTGTAGCTTTTATATATTGTTACTTTTTGTATTTTTCTAGAGAATTAAATCTAATGCTGTGCTGATGGATTTTTATTCAGTCTTTTATTAAAAAGATATTTAAATGATTTCCTCCATCCCACTGCAGTACAAGAAATATTTTGTTTATTTTTCAATAAAAATACAGTCTGTATTAGAAAAATTCTTTTTTCAATTGAAAATGGATGATTAGAAAGTAAAAACGATTATATCAATAAATTTATATCTTTTTTTTTTTTTTTTTTTTTAATCTATTTTTGATTTTTTTTTTTTAGCTTTAAAAACCCAGTTTACTTTTTAGAAAATAAGTTGACAAATTTGAGGAATTTATTTTGTCTTTAATCCTAAATTGCTTTATTCATGCTAAATGTACAGAATATTCTCAAAAATGTAAAAATTTGGATTTTTTTTTCTCTCAAAAAGGAAACTCAGCTAACAGTAATATCAAAAAATGGTATACAACTTTGAAAATTTGATAATTAACATCATAAAAATATTTTAAAAAAATGTTTTTCACATAATTTCTATAAAACTAGCATTATATAATTAGAATTAATTTTTATTTACTTAATTTTTTTTTTCATCATGTACTTGTCATTGTATTTTTTGTCTTCAATATTAAACTATTTTTATGTTTTCCTTTTCTTGAAGAATGGTTTGAATTTTAAGAAATGTTGTAATTTCCTCTTAACATAATTTGAAATCAAAATATCCATTCAGTAGTTTGCTTTTTGTAATTAAGTGAAGTGTAATGGATAAAAATCTTCCCTCTTAAGTATACTAAGAAAAAAATCTTCCCACTTAAGTATACTAAGAAAAAAATACTTGTAGTTCATCTTTTAGCAAGTGCTTTATATCTTAGTATAATTTGCATTTTCAGTTATTGAATAAGAAAATCTCAGATGATAAATCTGACTGTTTGAAGCAAATTGTTAGCATTTATGAACAGTAACAGAGAATCATCATTTTAATGGGTGTAGTAATAATAACAATAATATCATAATGGGGACAAATAATATAAAAAGAGCAATAGTCAAATAATCAGTGATAATTTTGTTGCATATACAAAAAGTTATATTTATGGGTAATGAATTATAGTAATAACAATAGTGCTTATAGTAGCAATAGATGTATAATAACACTTACCTTAAAAGCTATAGGATAACTATAAGATATAAATTGATATGAAGAATAGATAATATCAATAATAGTAGAAGGATTATGATTGGTATTTACCCCTAAAAATATATCTATGTAGATATTTAAAATATTTGAATGCAGTAAATTATCTCTCAGGGCAAAATAAGTCCACTCTATGGAAAATTATAATATAAGCCCCAGTTATATGTAAATAAAATTCCTCAAGTAAAAATACATGACATTGTTTAATTTTTATTTATTTATTCATTTATTTACTCATTTATTTACATATATTTTTATTACACATATTTTTCTTCCTTTTAGTTCCTCTAAAATTCTGTCTGTACCTTATGATGAAGCAAAACAAAAATGACATTTCTTCTTAGTTCACTGATATGAAAAGATACCAAAAAATTTCATTCATTTTATCAATGAAAAAGAAAATTATACTTCATTTAGAAGCAAAATCTTATAATTTTGATCATTAGTGTTTAAATTATGTTTCAACAAAGACAGTATAACTATGGTATATCAGCCCAGTTGGCTGGGGCTGTAGAATACACTAGTTGCATCTCTGTGGATGGGGTAAGACCCCCCCCCAAAAAAAAACAGTGTGTCTAGGGTATGACCCTAAACTATCTGGTAGTGGGCTCATATCCTGGAACTCTGGGGAACATGGAGTACCTCTTCATTGCTCCCAGACCTATTTTGGAGTGGTGTAGCACCTGATAGGATCCTATCTGTGGGTCAAATAGAACTGTTTGACATTGAAACTGTGTGCAAACAAATGATTTATATTAAATCAAATTGTTAGAAATAGAACTCTTTGACCATTTAACTGTGTGCAAACAAATGAACGATTTTTAATTAAATTGTTAGTGCTACATAGAATTGCTTGTAACCATTTAACTGTGTGCAAATAAAACCATTCAAGTTAGATAGCTATATTTGAAACCATTTAAGTGAATACAAGCAAATGATTAATATTAAATAGAACTGTTTGTGTTAGAATATTTTGAACCATTTAACTGTATACATACAAAAGTAATGCTTGTGTGTGAAGAAATTAACTCTCATTTAAAAATAAGATTACCTACAAACTATTAACTTACAAATCATACATATAACCATTTAACTGTGTACAAACAATGGCTCATTTAAAAATGCTATCTACAAACTATGCATTTACAAATCATATATGATATGTATAAAAAGGATTTGGTATTAAATAACCCAAAATTGTTGATATGCCATAAAATCCAATCCAATCCAACCTAACCAAACCAATGGTATATATGGATTAGAAGACTTGGTTAATTTGAAAAATGGCAATGGAAGTGCATGTATATGCAGAGAAGAATTTTTGTCATGTTTGTATATTACTGTTTAGAAATAGAACATAGGTAATACACTTTTACTCTTCAATGTCACATTGGCATATTAAATAGTGTCCTACAATTATTACATTATCTCTTTCTTACTGCTTGGTGACATTGAAATTTGTTTTGCTGTTTTCTTGAGAAATGAGTTGAATTGATTTTCTAACAAAACCACAAAACACATCATCGCAAATTAATCAAGAAATTTGCTCCAAAAAATGTTATAATATAAGTTGATATAACTATGTTTAATAGTTGAGTTGTTGATTTTACGAGAATATAAGTTTATATTTATTGAATTAGTATATCAAGTGAATGTTTTTCATGTCTACATATGCTTGCAATTTCTATAGGTTGGTAATGAACTATAACAAACAGTTATGTCCCCCCCCCCAAATAGCAGTAGTCTCTGTGGATTCTTGAGAGACCCCCCCTCTTCCAATCTGATATTTTTAAAGCTCAACTTAAAACAGAAGAAATAACCCACCTTGAATAAAACCTAAGATGGCTACAGAACTCTTGTTAGTTACTATTCTGAAATTATTTAGCTTTGTTTTACAAGCTTATTAGATTTTTAAAAAATTGCTTTACAGACTGTTAAATGAACTTCATTTTCTTTATCATAAGACTTAGATATTTGTTTGAACCATTTTATTGAACAGTTAAAAACCATAGTTGGCTACTCACATAGTTTCTAAACAGTAATGTATCTTCCTTTATTGAAATTTAAATATCAGGATTTTGCAAGATTTGATAAGAAGCAGCCTCAACAATACTATATAGAGTTTATATTTTATATTGTAGCTATGAAATTTTATTAAAGCTATACTTAAAATATGGTATATGTATATAAAAGTAAGTTTATTTATAACCATTTAAATTATGAAAGATTTTTGCATAGGTTTTTTGTACCAGATATGAACCATCTTTGAAAATTGTTGTAATCTGCCCAAATTTACAATTTTGTTTTTTGTTTTGTTTTTATTTTATTTTTTTAGATTGTGGAAAGAACTAAAAGTAAGGGGTAAAATAATTTTGCCAATTTTTAAAAAATTGCTGTAAAAGTAATAAGCCCTATGGATTTATATGACTATCTGAAAAGCCATAGTTTGAATGAAATGTTTCATTTCCTGATTTAAGATCCAATTAGTTTATTAAAAGTAATAATTATCTATGCTTAAATTTTATTTTATATGATTATATTATTTTGTTTAGTTCAAACACAGGAACAAAAGAAACAATTTTACATGTTTTTGTCTGTTTTTTGTTTTATTTTCATGTTCAATCATTTTTATTTTTTTAAATTTTTATTAAAATGTTTTCCTCTTCAAATGATATTACTTTAATGTAAAATGATATGGGTTTCTTTTGCCCCATTTCTCCTCTCTCTGTAAGGGCCACCACTTGAATCACAGACTTTGTATTGTGAAATGATGGGAAATATCTGACACCAAAGCAAAAAACCGCCCCCCCCAACTTTTAGATTATTAAGGATATATGAATAAATATCAGTATAAAATGGCTTAATTCAGTAACATCTCTTAGAAATGTAATTATGAATTAATAAATAAATTACAATAAACCATGAATTTAAATCATAAATCAATAGTTGATAAAAAATGAAAGAATATTAAATAGCTTAATGCTGAGAAGTATGATTATTGTATATCAAATAGAATTATTAAATGGAAAAAAAAAATTAAAAGGTTTTTATTACAGTTTAAAAAAGAAAGTTTTGAGATGAAACTTGGACAAATGGTTTTCTACACAAAATAATTGAATTGAAACATTGATCTGTTAAAGTAATTTTTCTCCGCAATTTCTTACAAACAAGCATAAAAAATGTCTCTTATAGATTGTATGTAAAACATTTTCTAATTTTATAAATTCTATTAAAAAAAATGGTGTGGAGCATTTTATCAAGAACCACCATTTTTGAAATTGCAATTTTTTATTTTGTTTTCTTTTCTTTTTTCCTCTTATTTTTATTTTTATTTTTTTGGTAGCAAAAAGTATAATACTACTGAACGTTTATCTTTAAAAGGTTTACTAATTTGATTTTAAGAATAGAATTACCCAATGATATTTGCATGTATAGGATAACACTTTTCATTTTGTTGAAAGATGTTTAACTATGAACAGTAAGAATTAATGGTATTCATTTTTCTTTTAGTTAACTTCAGTTCTGTAAAAGGAGATGGTTTTAGATTGTTCTTGAAGTTTCCAAAACTTGTATTTGATTATTCATTGGTCACTAAATTAATCAGATTTTAGTTGAATATGCCTAATTTTGTCTGAGAATACTCCTTATCTAAGTAGATGAAAAGTGAAGGGTATCTAATGAACCAATATTGGTGTGCTTTCAAAAGAAGTCTCATGTATTGATTAATTTCTTAGAATAGGTGCTGTCATTATATTTCACTGGTTGTTATGAACAATGTTCATTTAATACATGAAAAAAATAGTAATTAAGTCAATCACCAGTAAATTTTCTTTTATTAGTGATTAAGCAGTGAAGGAGTTGATATCATTATACATGTATTCCTTTCTATAAAATATTTATTCTTAAAATAGGAAGTTTTTGAATTTAAATTTAAATTTATCTGGAGAAAATTATAAGCATAAACATTTGGTTGCACTAACTGATTACTAGATAAATATTCTGATTTAGTTTGTGTTGAATTTTAATGATTTATTCTGGTTATGTCTTTAAATCATTTCAGTTGCTCATCTATCAAAATTTGTTCATTTGAAATAAATTCACTTAAAAAAAAGTTGTCATGAAATAATTACATCAGTATCAAGTGACAAAAGCCTAAAACAGATTTTTTTTTTTTTTTTTTTTTTTTTTTTTTTTAGAAAATTTACAAAGACCTGTATACGACTTGTTCAGTGACTTATTAAGCTAACTTAATCTTAATATTTGTCTGGCAGATTTTCCTTGTGATGTAAGTTAATTTTTTTGGGATCCAAGTCATGCCTCTGGGGTGTTGATAAAGAAGAAAGAGAAATGGAAGTATTAAAGACAGTTTCCTTGCCTGCTACTAAGCGATAGTTTTTTAGTTTTTGGAATGTCAACTGAGAGTTGAGAAATCTTGTTACTTCAAAAGTGTTTTGATGATTATTCCTTTCATTCAGTAGTCTATTTTTATTGCTGAAAGTATCCATTGACTTATATTGCTTGATAATCTACAAATACTTCTATTAATTTTTTTTTCTTTCTGGTCAGATAGATAAAATATTTGTAAATGTTTTAATAAA
This sequence comes from Sepioteuthis lessoniana, assembly GCA_963585895.1. NCBI lineage: Eukaryota > Metazoa > Mollusca > Cephalopoda > Myopsida > Loliginidae > Sepioteuthis > Sepioteuthis lessoniana. The sequence continues at coordinate 53,181,697 of OY757930.1, forward strand.
TGTGCATTGGTACTAGAATTTATCAATCTGTAAACTGTTATGTCTTGGAATTGAAGCACTGTAATCAAAAGTCTGCTCTAAAGGATAAGATAGGCAGAATAGGGTTTTTTTTTTTGGTTAAAAGAAAACGTGCCTAGAATAGGCTTAGTAAAGCTGAAAGATTAAGACATTTACTTTATTTCTATATAAGAATAGGAAAACCCATAACAATTGCAAGAAAATGATGGAACTTCCATTAATAAATGAAAGGTGTTAAATGCCTAGTCTTCAAAATAAACAAAAAGAATAGCTCTCAACTCACTTGAAGGGACAACTTTCTGTCAATTCATTCTGCTGTTCCAAGAGTGATTTATGTTTTTGTCTGCTTCATTCTTTCTTTGGAGATTCCATCAATTTAACAGTGTGAACATTGCTCTGAGAAATGTGGGCACAAATTTACTCTTTATGCATGGATTCCTGCTTTGAACACTTCCATTGCAAACTGAGGCAAACTGCTGACTTTCCTGGTTTTGATGCAGCTAGCCTCTTATCTCATCTCTTGGAGGGTGGGGTATAACCATTGTTCAACATGTTCTCTATCCCTTTGTGTATGTGAGTGAGTGCATATGGTTCTTTCTCTTATATGTGATCATATTTGGCAAGCCATTTTATTGTGTGTACAAGGAAAAAGATTGACTAGGTTAATTCCTTTCTACCAGCTCTTATATTACTCTGTTCTCTGAAATAGAATCTAATTAACCAAGGATGCTCCATGCTGCCATGTGTAAAGAATGTTCCAGATGTGAATGCATGCATCTAAACTTCAAAATTAGAGGACAAAGTGGAGATCCACATATGCTCACATTATTTGTTTGTAGGCATATTCTGTTAATATCATTTTACATGGACTTGGCTAATTGAAAAAATTCTTTGATCTTTAAACTTTATCTCAAGTTGAACCATGGTAACAATTGCCACTAATTTGGTAATAAAGTTAAAACTGAAGATTTACTACTTTGTAATTTCATCATCTTTAACTAATTGACATCTAAAAAATTTTTTTTGTATGTGCTTCAAGTGTCTTTGCAGTTTATGTCTAAATAAGAATAATGTTTGATGTAAAATACAACATATAGTATACAAGCAGATTTGTATATTGCTTTCAGTTTTTAATTCCTCTGAAACATCTTTTTTCCAAATACTTGTTTTTCTAATATGTGTATTAATACATATAATTGAGTTTTATCAGGTACTTTCCTGAATCATAATATATTAAGACTTATGGAAATTATTATTCAACATTAATGTTTACATTGCTAAACCTTAGTAGTATATTATTTATCTTATGTCCAAAATATTGAATTATTTTGCTGTTTATTTGACTCTTTTGAAAAAATATTCCAAAATTCAGTATCATGGGGGAAACTATGGAAATGTATTTTGATTTAACTAAGTTTTTCCTTTAAGTTATTTTATTCAATTCCTTTTTTTTTCTTTTTTTTTTTAAGAACATTTTGTATCAACAATCTTGCCTACAATAGATAGATTAACCTCCGTATAAGTATTGTGTTTTAGAAAGTACAGCTTGTTTTTAACTAAGAAATATGTAAATGTACTGATCTTAAAGCTCATAGGGGATGGTATTTCTATGAAATTGAATAATCTTTAGAAAGACTTAACCAATCTTTCAAATACAATTTAGTTATTTAAAAAAAAAAAATAAAAAGATCATTTGAAAATTTTTTTTTATTTTTTTGTCTTTTTTAAAGTCAAGCTTTTGTTAATTAACTAATATCTTGGATCTCTTAAAAGATTCTTTGCATTATATTTAATTTGTGCATTTGTTTTCATTCTGGATGACATGGGATTCAAGAGTTTAAAAAGAATAATATTTGTAACTGTTGATATTTGTATTATGGAAATAAAATGTTTCAGTACAGTGGTTTTCATTAGCTTTGTAAAAATATCAAATTCTTCTAAAAGTTTTAAAATATATGTATCCAAAGGAAAAACTAAAAAAAAAAAATCTGCCTCAAAAAATTAGTTCTAATTTTTTGTACAATACATTCATTGCCTTAACCTTTTGAATACATACTATATTTAATGTTCAGAGAAGTAACTGTATTCTATGTATAGTTATTTAAAGAAAAAAAAAACCATGTTTCTGCTTTTGGGATGATTTATTAAAAAGATTCATATTTCAATATAAGGACTGTCTTTGAAATGAAAAATGTATTTTACTTGTTTGAACTCAAGAGGAAATTATATACATTCTTTTTTATTATTTGTCTTGGCAGAAAAGTTATGTTCATCACAATATTTTCTATTTATCTTTTTCTTTCTATTTAAAACAAATGTATTTTTGTACTTTGAACAACTGCTTTGATTTTTTTAATTATTAGTTTTATCATCTCTTGATAAAATATTTTACATGTTGGAAAGATTAAGTTATATTATGTACATTAATTAAATGTCAGTTAACATGCCTTTTTATATTCCTGTTCATATGTATAATTATATGTATTATTTCATACACATACACACACCATAATTTTTGTTTTGATATTCTTATACTGTTATTCTCAAATGTATTTGTCACAATGGTTCATCAAAATAGATCAAGTCATTTTTGAGTGTCAACTAATTTTGTCTATGATTGAACTGTAATATATCCAGGTTTATTAAACATGACTATATCTTTATATACCAAAACACTGTTCTATAGTCAATGTTTGTATAAGATTTCAATTTGGCATTCATTTAAATTAAAACAGTTAATTAAATCAGTTTGTAAAGACAGTAGTTTATACTTTTGACCAAGAATGTAATACTGATTATGAGGGTTCATGAATTGTCTGATATTTAACACTTTTTGTTGGATGGGGGTGATCGCAAAGGACACCTGTATATAACACAGTATCAGCTGGCTTCTTGAGGTGCAATAAAAAATAAAATAGATTCACTTTATGGGCTCTAGTTTCACTTTTTTTCTTTATCTTTTTTTAAATTTTATAACTCAAAAGTGTAAATATTGTAAGTAAATTCACTTATACTGAATTACTGTGAATAAGAATTATTAAAGATAATTTACTTGAACCACATATATAAGATATTTGAAAATGGCTGGCAAAATTATTATTGAAACCCATTGTGACAAAGGAGAATTTTTTTTTTCAAAAATGGAATGGTATAAGATTATCACTCTATCATCTTAAAATTGATGAATTGCAACAATGTATTTATCACTCATCATTAGTTAATTTCATTTTTACACTTTGGCTCACCATCACCTTTTCCTGGATCCATTATATCAATCCTGTCCCTATTTTCAATTGTAGAGGGTTTTCTCCTCCAGATACTAGGCCATTGACTACTGAGCACGATTACTACAACACATTGGAGGATCTGGCCACGTAAGTGCAGTAGGGAATTTTCTGTGGAGCTGCTGTTGTCTTCATCACGGTGTTGCTCTCAAAGGTTCAAGGGTCAATACTTCCTGCTTGTCCCTTTGCTATCATTCCATCTGTGGAAGACTGCTGCTTGTATGCCTTGGTGTCAGTATGATGGTGTTGTGATGTGTTAAACAGTAGTACTAGTAATTAGTCTTTTTTTAGTGAACGTCTGTGAGATGTTTGTTTATATTATTTATTCCAAAAATGAATTTAACAAATTAAAAAAAAATATATATATAGTTTTGTTATGATCTGTTCATTTTTAAATTTCTTGTGTAATAAACAACACTAATACTATTACTAACAAAAGATTGTTCACAATATTCAAATCTTTTATTGGGTTTATTTGAGAAAACTACTCAGACTAACATTTGTTAAATTTTATAAAAATTGCTGTATTGTTTCAAGTTTATCTGTCCTATTCAGTTTAAGTAGAATTCATACTTATATTCTTGAATTTATGACTTTTATATCTAGGCCAGAATTTATAATTCAAATAAGTTGTCATATATCTTGACAATTGTTATTATTCAAAATTTTGTATGCATTAAAAATCTAATTAAAATTTTATAAGTTTCAAAGTACATTATCTTGTAAGCTGATTAAGACATTTGAGTTTTTTTTTTTAATATGGCATGCAGTATCATTTTACATAAAAATTTGTAAAGAAAAAATTAGTATTTTAAGGAAAGAAGTAATAACTGCCTTTTTTGCCACAAACACAACAGTATCAAACAGAATTGGGTCACTAAAAGATTTTGTTGATTAGTGTTTGAAGCAAATATAAATCATAATACTTGTATAAATAGAAGAATTCTATACTAACAAAAAAGTAAAAGGTAAAAACATATCAATAATATATTCAACTTGAAACAGTATAGTGATGTTTATCAATGATAATTGTTTTATTGTCACATGGTTGTGCAGCCTATATAGGGTTAGGTTGATTCATCTTGTGGTGTAGATATTGCAATATATAAATATATTGTCTTACTGGAGGAGCCAGATGAATATTGATCAACTTGTTTTGAAAAATTTAGCTTTAAAATTCTACTTTTATGTGGATTTGGATACTAAAGGCAAACATGCAAGTAAACCACTGTTGCTAACTGAAGCATAAGGCTAACTTTGTAAAGCAACCAAATAGTATTGAACTTATTAGTAAAGCCATGTGACATTTACTTGCTAAATAATATCCAATAGAAGAGTTATAAGTTTTGATTATTAAGTCCTTTCTTTGGCTCTGTTATCAGCTGAATTTTAATCTGAAAAGTTTCTTTGTTCAATCTATGTGGTTAATATTCACCACTGAAATAATAGTATTGATCTGGAAGAAGATTATCTTAAAAAAATGAATATTCATGATGTAAAATAAATGTATTTTTTTCATATATTGATATCCCCATATAGTTAAATATAATGTTGGAAATAAATAGAAGGCTGTAGCCTTTGTCAGTTTTAAATTAAAATTCATTATACAAATATTGTTAAAAAAAACAACAGAATTTAAAAAATTTTTGTATAATTAGATATTACTCTTCGACAGGTAAAAGTAAAAACCAGAATATTTTTAATTTTGGCATTTGTGTATACATTCATACTTAAACAATTATATTATTAGAAACATAAGAGACATTCTCTGTGCATTTATGTGTAAGCAATAACATGTAATTATACTCACTTGAATTTGTTTTTAAAATATGTAAGCAATTAACATAGCTTATAAATTAACTCAGTGAATATGTCTATAGAAATTAATGCCCTCTCTTTGACCCAAAGCAAAGTTAACTAGTGAAGGAATCAATGTCTTTCATCACTAAGTTGTTATACTCTTTCCAGATGTATCTTAAATACATTATACTGAAATAAATATTTTAATTTTCTTGAAAACTTATATTAAGTTACAGTTATCAGTTGTGTCTGACTCTGCTAGTATAAATACAGTGTGTTGCTAATATTTTGTTTATTATCTGGACACAAAGATTTTTTCAAAATCCATGCATCAAAACAGTAAAAGAGAATTCTGTAGTTTTTACATATATCTTTCAACATTGCATGACAGTATTTTTAAAATGAGTATGTCAGAGGTTCACATCTGTTTTGAAATACACTTAGCTATTGTCTACACCTTATTGCTGTTCACTATGGCATGATCTTCTCATCTTTTAGATTTAAAGAAAAACTTCAAGAGACACAAATATCTATTTATTAAATATAACTCAGTTTTAACTCAAATTCATAAATATGGTACAACCAGTGAGGATCAAACTCATTTCTCAGTAATAATGATCTTTAAGAATGTCTTACTAACTCTGACACCATCATGAGATATGATAAAATTTGTGTGTGTGTGTGTTTAGTGCATCCAGTAAGGATCACTCACTACACAGTAGCAATGAATAGCTCATTAGCATTACCCAACAATGAGATGTCACTGTAGGCCTAGAAGAATATTTCTCTCTTAAAAGGAGTTATCTTGAATAACAGAAATAAACTTATTCTTTTACCATAATCTAAAATATTGCAGCATCTTACTTAATCTATATGTGCAACTACATAATCCTATTCATATTCATACACCACTTTTTCAATGGTAGTCAGTGTCATCTTAAATATCAATAATATCATAAAAAATTTATAAGTTTGTGTCAATAAATATCAAACTATTTAAATAAGCATAAATACACTTCTATCTTGCAAAATATATTCAGCATTTGAGTATTCAATATTTAACATCACCACCATCAAAATGTATATGTATCTTTTGCCTTTTTCTCCTCAGTATAACTTTCTTTCTGTTTGTTTCTTGACTTAACAGCTTTTTGACCTTTTTTCTTCCTTTTATATTTTCTCTTTCTAATCATTGCTGTGTAGAGGTAATGGTTACCAACACAAGAAATGAACTGGGCAATCAGAGTTCAAAGCCTGAACAAGGCTATTTTCACTTCACTATGATGTCCTTGGGGAACACATGAATCCACCCACTCCCCACTTGCTATATGTAAATAGTTCAGCAAACTGGGCTCTCTAGTCTTGGTAGAGCAAACAGTCTATGATAAGGAAAAAACTCTGAATTCAAAACCTAAGGATTGTTATTCATAGGATTTGTAGTACACTGATGTATCTTCTCTTACCAGTTCGTTCAAAAAGTGTGGCTGATTCTACACAAGCCTTCATCATTATAAACAAATCTATGTAGTTTATTTGCTTAGCTGAAGTTTGTTTTAAAGGTTATCATCAATGGACAAACATTATGATAAATTTCTTTCAATAAAATAGCAAAAGTAATGTTTCTTAACTTAACTGCTTTTTGATCTTTTTCCTCCTTTTCTCATCTTTCTAATCATTTCTGTAAATGATTTTAGCCTTCACAAAGTTTTAATAGAAAGTAATTTGTTTTTGTTTTTAATTTCAAGTAGATTACTGATGTAGTTAATTACCCCCCCCCCAGAAGCAAGGTCAAGGGTATGTGTATATTTATATATTTAATATGTGGATAATATATTTGTTTTAATATATATAAAACTGTGTGCACTTGGTAAAAGTGTTTTGTAGGTTGTACATCTTCATTTGATGAAGATTTTCTAATGAAAAGATGAATATTGCTCTTGTTCATTTGAACCCTTTGAGCCCAATACACCAGTATACAAGTGGTACTCTAAGTTTTCCCCTACACTGTAGCATTGGTTTACTGGTGCAGAAATCACACTCAAATAGCTGAGAGTAAATCAGTGCTCAAAGATAGATAAGTCTGTCATAATTTTTTTATGAATTTATTCAAGGAACTTATATATTTTGTATATTTGTACAGCAGATATATTATCTAGATGTCTGCTAACTCTGTATATCTACTAATTTGCACTAGAGAAGCAGCAATAAATTCAAAGTTATTATTTTGAATTTTAAAATTAGCTGAAGACCTTCCCTCTAGATGGTATTTTAGGCTACATAAATTGACCATAAATTTATCTGTACCGCATCTTATTGCAGCAATAAGCACAAACATGGTATCTAACTTTTTGTGCAGACTCATGAATTAATAAATATCAGTGAGAAGTATGTTTAATCTTTCCTCCTCCTGGTAGCTATTATTATTTATATTATTTTTATTATTATTATTTATTATTATTTTTATTATAAAAATATTTTCAATTAATCATTTCATTAGGTAAACTAAACTTTTTTTTAAACATAGTTATCACTATTTACCAGACTGGCAGTACTTATTAGGGTCCAATAAATCTGTTCAAAAATTATTAGTATTGAAATGGAGTACTTGAAGCAATTTAACTGTGTAAACTAATGATTATAGACTAAAAAAATAAAATGCAATTTAAAAAATGATTAAAGTTTTTTTGTTTTTTTTAAGTGCAATTAAAAAATGCAATGAAACATTGATTGGCATTAAATGACCCATTTGGAGTTGATGTCATTAAACAAATAAACCAAATTTTCACCACTTACTTTTTTTTTTTTTTTTTTAAAGTAAAATAGTATTTAACAAGTTATTTAACAAAATGCATTCAAACTTCAGTCCAAGGCACAAACACCTTTTTTTATTCTTTTATTTAAAACTATCCCATCATTCCATTAAAAGAACATCTGTGAATGGTTGTTATATTAAGCTTTTTATTTTTAGTATCTGATGTGATCTTCCCTATTCAAGTTACATACAGAATATTTAATTAAGATTAAACAAGAGCCATTGGTGAAATAGTGTTTAGGATATTTGAAATTTTGAAATAATTTCATCCATTTGCTCTTTGGAAAAGTATCACAATTATAAGGAAAAACATATCCAATCGTTTTTTGTTTTTTTTTTGTCTTTGAAGTGGTTTATTAGCTTACTGTCATTACTAGTATTTTCTTTTCAATTAGTTTACACAGTTTTTTTCCTCCCAAATTGATACAATACTTTAAGGGAAAGAATAAATTTCCCAACTTAAGGCAAATTAGTTTTAAAGTAGCAAATTATTTTATGTCTATGAGAATATTGACCTGTCTCTCATGTCATGGTTTGTATTTGCATAAACCTGCTGGTCCACTTTATGTGTTCACATGAAAAGTATCTAAAGAGAAACAAAGATAATCTACATGGTTTAAATAAATAACAAGCAAGTTTTTCTTCCTTTTAATAGACAGTGGGAATTAGTCAAGTTTACCTTCAGGCCAAAAGGCAGAGAATAGACTTATTTTCTAAATAGTGTTTTCTGTTTACCATGTCTTATGTTATGAATAAATACTATTTAAAACATTAATAATTTCTTCTGTTTTACATATTTTTTTCTAAAAAGTTGCAAAGAATTAAAAAAATTCCTATAGTTGAAATAGCTTTACCCATTTCTGATGTAGTTTATGTTGAAATAGTTATGTGACCAAGAATATCTTCAGCTTTTATGTTTAATATCAGGCCTTTTTTTTCTTTTAGAGAAATGACTAATTCTAAAATCATTTCCCATATTTTCTCTTTTTATACCAGATTAATTTTTTTGAAATTAAAGAGTAATGAAATCAAATTTGAGTTATATTCAGAGTTGATGTGACAAAACAATCTCTCAAAAGTTGCAAATTTATCTCCAAAGCTATTTTCTTAGTAATGTTTATGTGTATCATTTATGTATAACACATGTTTTAAAGTGTTTTTTCTCATTATCTATTAGCCGTTTTGATAATTCAAATTGCATACATTTGCATAGAAATTATGAATCTAAATTGAAGAAAGCTTCACACATGAATTCCACTTCTGAAAAAGTTTTATATAGAAATCAGAAGAAAATGTATAATTGTGACATGCTTAACCAGTTTGGTGGGAATTTACATTATGTGAAAATGATGTGAGTTTTAGATATTCCTTAAGCATTAATGCTATATGAATTAGCAGGTTTGGGAGGGTGGCAGCTGTGGGAAAGATGACAGCCTTTAGCCACTTTTTGATTGACTCAAACAGTTTATTGGGGCATTCCTATCCTTGAGAAGGAAAGGAAAAAAAAAATCATTTCAATTAGTGTTAGTATCTTTGTGCACATATTTTACAACTTATTGTGTGTGTGTGTGTGTGTGTGTGTGTGCATTTATATACATACATTATTAACTGTAAATTGACAACACTTATTTAGTTCACAAGAAAAAAAAAAGATTAATATTATTGTCATGGCTGCTGCTTTTTGAATTGAAATTGTCTAACACATGCTTTAGATATGTATTTTCTGGGGGGGGGGGGAAGCAAAAATATCTTATATTGACTGTAACAAAATTGCTTTTGTGATCAGTATGTTAGTAAAATATTATTTTGGATGATATCTATAAAAGAACTACTTTGTTAATTTATGGAGTAGTTTTTTGTTGTTTGGTAGAAAAGTTTTTGTTTTTTTTCTTGGTACCATTCCAAGATTCGTATATGCTCAGAAAAGTAGAATAGAAATCTACCAAATTCCAAGCCCAAAAGAACTTTTTAATTTCCTGGTGTTTATTACCATATTTATTATTCACAAAAACCTATCAATCTTTTTCAGCACTTTTCCATATTTGCAGGTTCTCTTTAAGGGTCTTTTCTTTTCTGTATCTCAAAAGAAACCACTTTAGTGTTTCTTATTGAACTTGACTGTTTATACTATATGTGAACTGGAAATTAACAACACATATTTTGCTGCAAGGATTTAAGTTGTTTTTATGATAGTTATTATTTAGACATGGTATTTATTCAGCCTATACTATTTTGTAAATATTATGATTCTTGAGATGCTGAATAGAAATTCTGAATATGATTATAGTAAATTCAGGGAAATGGAATAATTTTGAAGCTTATTTCACAATTCAGCTGATGTGTTCATCTACCGTCACGATGGTATGGCATGGTATGGATAATTTCCCAATACACGTTTCTTTTTCTTTTTGTGTGAATAAAGATTTGACTTCTTTTCAGCAAGGATGAATTACAGGGTTGTAAAGAAATATATATATAATTCTGTAAAAACAACAAGAAAGTTGGTGGATTAATCAGTGCTGTTGTGCAGTTCATTGATGTGACATGAGATTAGCAGCACCGTGTATGAACACTCAGTTCTTTGTTGAAAAATTTCATTGATGAACAATTTCTTTTTGTCCAGACTTTTCATTTTTAACAGATTAGTTCTTAATGGATGACAATTTGAAATTTAAACAAACATTAAGTATTGGAAAATTGTTTGTAGAGGTTGAATGTTGAATCAATAAAGCAAACTATATATCAAGTTGGAATAAATGTAATGTCCAGTTTTAGAGTATATATTATGAAACAAAAAACTTATGCCTATAGAAATGTTTACTCATTAACATATTCTCTGTTGCTTCCTAGGACTACATTCCATCTATCAACAAGCTTATAGATTCTATGCTTGTAAAATTCTTTAGGTTTTGTACAAGATATTGAAACCAACTTGTGTTCAGTCTCTACTCTTGATATCAACCTAAGACCATCCAAATGATTCTATGATCCTTTAAACAAGTGATAATCAGAAGGAGCAAGGTCAGGAGAATCAATTTTTCCAATTAAGCTCCTCTAAGAGATCTTTAGTCAGTTGAGCTTTGTGAGGACAGACATTATTGTAATGGATGATAACTCTTTCTGTTGATTAAGGAGGGATGTTTTTGTCTAAAGTTGTTTTCAAACAATGAAATTAATTGCAGTAGAGATTAGAAGTGATTGTTTGATTATTGTCTAACAGTTTGTAATGAACAATCCTTGAATATCCCACCATACACTCAACATGATCTTCTTTGGATGAAGTCCACCTCTAGGTGGGTTCCTGAGCAGATCTGTTTTTATATCTGTTTTTACTAATTTTCAATCCACTACTCTTCCAACTATGTTACTCACCACTAATGATATCTTCAGAGTACTGGCTTAGCAAACAATACAGTTCCTTACATAGTAAGCAGCACGTATGTACATATTTGCATAGGTGAGATGTCCATTTCATGAAATGCTGGCTATTGCCCATGCATGCCTGTAAGTCTTGGAAAGGATTTCCTCCTGCCATTGTGGTAATTTACTAAGCTTTTTGCTTAGATGTGGCACAAGGACATATGAAAGGGGCACCCAATGAGACTGAAACTCACTTGTGTAGGTTTGCTAGTCGAGCTTGCTAACCATTACACCACCAGAGGTGCTTTGTGGTAACTCATACTTGCTTTGTACTTGGTAAGTCATGCTCTTTATTCCTACACTTCCTTCTGATCTCTGGATCACACAAGTGACTACTGGGAGGGGAGGGGCATTTACTTCTGTCTTGTGCTTCTATGTAGGATTACAGAAGGGGCTTGTGCACCTAATGCAGGAGGGCCATTGGTTGAGGTGAACCAGAGAGGAGAAATCTTGTCATATATGTCATGTGGGTCATCATTATTTGTTGTGTTGCTAGGGGTGTGTGTGGAATATTCACATTCTACTGTTATTTTCAGTTCTGACAACTTGCTGTCCTCATCCTCCACTGTGATCTTGCATTCTGAGGACTCACCATTATGGTCAGTGGTTGCTGAGTTTATCCTCTTGACAGGGCAAAGATCTTTGATATGGTGTGTTATTCTGTTGACTAGGACTGAGTGTAGACTATGGTGTCTCATCACCACCTGCTTTCCAAATGTAGACTTGCATTTGTTGTGTGGGGTCCTTCACCCCCACAATGTCTCCTATTCTATAGGTTGTGTGTTCCTTGCACACGGGTGGAAATGCAACATTTATACCTTTCACTTGCCCCTGGTAAGTGTAGATTCCATTTGTGAAGGCCAATGTATGTGGTGCATTCAATAAGTTTCCAGACTTTTTTGTACAGGAATTTAAAATTATTATAGACTCTTGAAAATTCCTTATGTTATTGCTATACATCTTATGAGATGACTGACCAATTTTGATGATTTCAGGTTCAAATGAACAGCTACAGCAGGAATTGGATTACACCCTACTAAAGCCTGATTGTCACAACTGGTAAATTTCAAAAATGCAATCTGGACGTGAGGACACTTTAGAAGAACAATATGCAATAAAATTGTGTTTTAAACTTGGAAAAAATGCCACAGAAACATATGGAATGCTTCAGACTGCTTTTGGAGCATCTTGCATGAATTGAGCATCAGTTTTTGAGTAGCATAAGAGATTCAAGGAAGGCAGGGAGTCTGTGAGGGATGATGAGAGGTGTGGGACGAGTAAGGAAGTCAATACACCAGAGTTGATTGGCCAAAGGGTTAGGGTTACTATGTTGAGGTTTTAAGGGAGTTCAGGAAGAGATTCCGTCGGTAGAGGCCAGCACTCTTCAAATCAGGTCAGTGGCATTTCCACCAGGGCAATGCACCAGTCCAGGACTCCATCCTTGTTACAGACTATTTGACCAAGATGGGCATCAAGACAGTTCCTCACCCTCCCTATGACTTTTGGTTATTCCCTAAACTCAGTGGCTGTCGTTATGAGACAATTGAGATGTACGAGGCTGTGACAAAGGTCATTGACACGCTCACACAAGAGGACTTGAATGGAGCCTTTGAGAAGTTGTTGGAATGGCACAACAAGTGCATTGCAGCCGGAGGAAATTACTTTGAAGGGGGACTAGAGTTTCATGTGTATACTATCAATAAAAGTGCCTATATGAAAAAAGTATGAAAACATTTAATGATCCTTGTATCATCCTTCAGCGTTATACTGTAGAAGTTCTACTCCGTGGAATACTGCTTTCTGGCTGCAGTGCACATGATTGTGCAATGGCATCTTTTCACTCTGCCATTCCCTGTTGGGAAGTGAGCACATCAAAAGCACAAGTGGATGCCCCAGCTTTCTTAAATCCAGCAGGGATACTCTATCTCCCTGTTGCTGTCATTCTCTTAGCTTGTTCAAACAAACATCAGCATTTGCTGTGAATGTGTCAACTCCCGGTAACTCTTACAATTTCCTCAACTGATCCACTGCTGACAGCATTTTATATTATGAGGATCCACTTATCATCAGTAACAAACCTGTCTAAAAAATTTTTTTTAAAGTACCTGACAGTATTGTGTAAGCAATGACTCACAACAGCAAGCAATTACAGAATCATTTGAATGTTCTTAAGTTGATATCAAAAGTAGAGGTTGAATATGAGTTGGCCTCATATCTTGCATCAAAACTGAAAGAATTTTACAAGCATGAGATCTATAGGCTTGTTTGGTGACAAATGGAATTGAATTTCTACAAAGCAATGGCAGTTATATTAATAATTAGATATTTCTATAGGGATAAGTTTTTCCATTCATAATATATACTTTAAAATCAGTTTTTACATTTGCTCCAACCTGATATAATTAAAAAGTTTATGTAAAGTGTATATTTATATATCTTTCTTATATTGTGAATAATTATGTCTAAAAACTAATTGTGAACTTAATGAAGTGGGAGAATAAATAAGACTATTACAGTTTGATTTCTGTCTTTCTATTTTTCTTTTCATGAAAACAAACTACTTTTCTCTTCTACAGATTTTCTAACTTTTCTTTTTTATATATATATATATATATATATATATATATATATATATATATATATATATAATACCCCTTTTCCTATTGTAAAATTGTTCACTGATCAACTATCTAATAAACACCATATAATCCCAAAGAATGATACATTGGCTTCCACAGCCTCAGCATATAGAATCTACACCTACCAGATTCAAGTAAAAGGTGTAGATATGCATCTCCACCAGCGTACAAGGAACAACCATTATAAACCAAAGAGGTGTGGATGACCTAACTATTGACAGCATAGAAAATGGAAACTGATCTAAGATCAAATTTGAGCTGAGACAGTTTGTACTTTGTCTTTGAGAAAGTCATGAATCCATTGCCTCTCGTCTTCTTCCTCTTGGGTAAAATAGCAGGGTAGACTGGACTCTCTAGTTTTGGTTAGCAACCAGTGTAGGAGAGAAGAGCAACTCCAAATTAACAAAAACAAGTGGATATTAGGCTAGGAACTCACCTACTTGCTACTGAAATTGTGTTACCATCACTTACATGGTGAGGCTGTGGCTCCCTAAAGAATCTACTGGTTGTAGTCTGTTATCGACTATAAAGTTAACTTTATTTTCTATTTTGAGATTTTAATGTTCAAATTTATCCTGGATAAATTCCTTTTATTTACTTGGTATTAAACATACTTCTCCTTTGAAAATTTGACTACTTAATATTACTCTATACTCTCAATTATTTTAATGAATTTAACTAGTTTGATAAAATTCTAAGTTCCTTGTTTAGTGTTTCAGTTCTCTTTCAAAAGAAGAGAGACAACTTTTATATATGAAAAAGTATTTTTTGGTGGGATACCAGACATTTGCAAGCTAATTTGGATAGATATAAATTTAGAAAGCTTTTTCAATTTTTTGTTGCTAATGTAGAAAAAAGGTGAATGTAAATTTATTATATGAACAAACAATATGTTGACTACTACAGATAAATTGCTCTAAAATGACTACACTTTATATTTTAATAATTTTAGTGAACAAAAAATGTAAATACTTCAAAATAAGTCTTTTGGGACCCATTGCTTCTAGCCCAGAAGTGTATCTATTTAGTATCCCTAGAAATCAAACTTGATCTGTTTCCTACTGTATTTGTTCAGTGTTTCAGTTAAATACCTTAATGCATTTTTTTATTCTTTTCATAGAATTTAAAGAAAGTAAATTATAATAGCTTGCTTGCATTTTCAATCTTAATGAAAATGAGCTTTTAAATCTCTATTGAAGATTCACTAGAAATTAGAATTTATAAATAATGGAAAAAGTAGCTGACATTATTTGATTATTGTTTAACTTTTTTAATCTGTTCTAACTCTTTAAGAAAACATAACTCTCACCTAAAATTATCCATTTAAATTTTAGTTGAGTTTAGAATGAGGGTAAATTCAGTCTGTTCCATACATGGGAAACAAATGTTTAAAGCAAAAAATTAAAAAAATGCATTGTAATTATCAGTCATAAGAATCATTTTTATTAGTTCCATTTTACAGTTAATGTTGTAGGATCTGTCATGTAAGCTCCTTTCCTCACTTATGTTTATACTGGTTGGAGTACCTCTCTATACTGGATAAGAGATCAGTATAATCTTGAAAATTCTAAAAAATTTAGTGGGGTTTTTTTTATGAGCTCTGTACGACATATCTTGAACATTGCTGAAAAATTTATTGTAGACGCCATTTTAAGACACCATCAATGTATCTCGAATGATTTTTTTAATAAAAATTCTGATTTTTCAGGACTATAATTCAGAAGTTCCTAATTATTTCACTAATGGGGGGAAAAAAATTACTCCCTCATCATCAATATTAAGGACTATTCATAGTCATACTGTCATTATAACCAACTGCAGTCCAAGTTTTGACCTTTTAACCCAGTGTATACAGGTATTATACTTAGTTTGTAAATATAATCATATAAAAAGAACTACATAAAAATTTCTGATAAGTGTAACAAAAAAAAAATTGATGTATTTGGCACCCAGGTAAACCTTTTGGACTAGAAACCATACTTTGGGCATGGGGATTCATAACCAGTATTGGGCTTAAGTTTGTAATTGGGGATACTTAAAAAACAAACAACACACATACACACACACACACACACTACATTTTTTATCATGTGTCATAAAAACCTGAGATTTCTTACATGAAGGGTCTTTTAAAACATTATACTGACTTATATGGAAGTGTTGTGGGGGAAAAGAGTTTGAATTTCAGGTAATTTTATAGAGGAACATTTGATCAAATAAAAAAAAAAAATTAAAAACTTCTTAGATGTGCAATTTGAATGCGGTCCAATGTTAGTGTAAAAATTTTGAAGTTTTTTTCTTCAAAATAGAAGAAAATAGTGTGAAATCTTCCTTTAAAATTCAGACTCACTTAATCATACACATTATTCCACATTGAGTTTAATTAATACTGAAATGGTTAACCACAAGGAAATATGAATAGTTTGGTTATAAAATTTTTATTGGAAATTAAGTTTAAAACTAAATAGAAGAAGAAGCAAAAGCCTTGTGTGTGTTTGTGTGCAAGTCATTTCGCATGTTGCCTTTTTTTATGTTTTTTAAAATCATTCTATTTTTTTAAAAAGTTTGCAATGAAATTTGCATTTACAGTTAAAGGGGGATTATGATGACCTTGTTTCATCTTCATTTTTGGCTTTAATATCTCATGAGTTCTTGTGTTGGACCTGTTGTTGCTGTTGTAAAACAATGTCTGTACACTTTGTTTATTGTAGCCTTTGTTAGCTTCTATCTTTTTGGTTCTCCATTTCCTTCCAAACAGTCTACCATTCTCTGATAATACCTCTACAGGTACTGTTGACAGTACTGCTGGTGTCAAAGTTGTGATGATGATGGTGGTGGTAGCCCTTGCTTTAGTTAATTCCCAGACCCTTGTGCTATTTTGGCTTGCCTAGCTTAGCTTTTGTGTTCCTTCATTTGCTTTTAGCGAGTTTCCACCATTCGTAGAAACCAAAGAATCCAGTGATGAGGAGGACATCTATGGTAACCTTAAGGATATGGCTTTGTAAGTATTCGCCTCCTTGCCTCATTTATCTTAATTAAAAAAAAAAAGAAGGAAAGAAGAAAAAAAGGAATTCTGATGCTGGCCAACAACTATGGGGCTCATGACAATATTATTGGAAGTGATTGAACCTTGAACCTTGTTTCTGCTTTAAATGTTTGAATTTGCTTGGTTTATCTTGTTTGAATGTTCAGCAACAGTATTTAACACTGATTCCAAGAGTACTTATAGTATATAAGGAAAAACATTTTTTATTGCTCATATGTGGATTATACTTCTCTTTTCAGAGAGATTTTGAAATGTAGGCAAAAGTTACACTCCTCATTGTCAGAGACAATTGACAGACAGTAGCTATGAGATAGTTTAACTACTACAATTGTTTATATTTTTTAAGCAATAAAATGTTTGTTTAGGCAATTAAAATTGTTAATGATTTTTTTATAATATAGTTTCATCCATCACCAACAATTTATAATTAATAATTTATCTCCCAAGTTGTTTAGAAATATTAATACCAGCTAAAAAGTAATCATAAAAAAGAATTTAGTTTGAGAATCCCTGCATTTCTGTAAACTGGCCAACATTACTTTTTTTTTTTGTTATGTATTACTTGTCAATCACTAAAGGAGTGCCAAGAGGTATGGGTTGAATAAACTAGTAAGTAACAGCTTTATTTGACCTGTTATTCATTTTTACATTTTAAAACCTTTGCTGAGATTAGGTGAGGGGGATGATGTTGACATAAAAGCAGTAGACTTATAAGATCCTCTAATCTTTTCATTTCCAAGTCATTAACTTGGTTGAATAATCTGGCATCATATTTGTTTTACAGGTCTCTTCTACTTATTTATTTTTTAAAAGATATCATTTTTCATATCCAGATGTGTCTTCTATAAAACTGCTAGAAAGTATTTTTAGCATTAGTTATGTTTGAAATACTAGAAATTATTTTCAATTTCTAGATTAATTAAAAATGTAATTTATTTGAGCAATTTAATCTGGATTAACTTATTATTTTTGTATATCGTTAAGTAAATGTTTTCAGTTTAATTGATGATTTAAGAAATTAAATTTTATAACAAACTGAAAGTTTCATTGGGGGCGGGGGAAAATTCTGTTTACCTTGGAATCAGTTTTCATATTCAATATTCTTTGAAAAATGTTTTTCTATGATATAACATTTATATTTTTCTTTTTAACTTTTATGATTTTGCTTGAATTGTTGTAATGTATTACTATATGTGCATATATTATTATCAGATGTTCTGACATTATGGTGTATATATATATATATATATATATATATATATATATATATATATATATATATATCTGTTGATGTGTTATGAATTTATTGAATACACATACACACACACATATTATTTTACAATATATAACTAATATTTATTGGAAAATTATTTTGCAGGTTATTCTCTTTAATCAATGAACACTATTAAATAAAGCCATTCCCATTATTTCTTTTCACCAAATGTATGCATGTTTATTCATTTTGATTAGCTAATTTTTTCATCTTGTAATTTAAATCATCACAGAATGAAGTGTTTGGCATTGCTTTTTAAAGAAAAGAAATATTACTGCTTACTGTAGTCAGTTATTAAAAAGCAATAAAGAATATATAAATCATGAAAAATAAGTGATTCTGAAATTAGTGTTAATACTAGTTATTACCTAATGAAAAAATATTTGAATTACTGAGATTTTTTATTTTCTTAAGGAAAGAAACTAAATAATGTTTTTACATATATTCACTGTAAGGATTTTTAGTTAATGTTTCTTGTTATGATAACACATCACTTGCAATTCACCCATCTCTTTTTAATTGAATATGCTGATGATGTAGACAAGTCCTATATACACACAGTATTTTTATTGATGTGGTTATTATTACTTGCATATTTTAATCATTCATTAATTAGTTCTTAGCAAGATATTCATCATTTTGTTTATTTTAAACTCCCAAAATTATTCAACATTAACATTATCAAAATAGTTTTGGGGATGAGAACCTATTAAGCAGGCTATAAGGCACTAGTGGGATCATTTGCTAGATTTATAATGTAAGCTATTCTGTCTTCTGTTATATATATTCACAGTTACTCCATTTTCTTCCCATTGATTCATATTAATTTTGAGTGGATAAAAAGGGAATTATAAAAAAATATTACATTCTAGATAGTAAATAAGATGTGACAATAATCCTTTTCAAATAAATACTTATAAGATTCTGATTTTCTTGATCTTTTGAATGTTAGTTTTTGGATTTGACTGAAAGCAGCTATCAGTCATTTGTTATATTTTTAGGAAGAGCATTAATAGATTAATCATTTGTTCCAGGGTTGGCACTGATCATTAATTTCTTACTAATATATCTAGCCATGAAAAGAAAAAACAATTTAGAATCATAAAGAAAAACCTACTCACTGATAATTCTTTAAAGATTAATTCAAAGAAATGCTTGGAGAACTAAATGTATGAAAAGAATATTGCAGTTGTCATCTGTAAAATATAATCTTAACATTTAAGATAATAAATTTTTTATCAAAAAAAAACTCATCTAAATGTAAAGATTATATGAGATTATGGATTAACTATAATCAATTTAGCCTGCAGCTTTGACACACACTCATTGTTTCACTTTTGATCAAACTTGAATCTGTTCATTTTCTTGTCCAAGCCTACATATGAGCAGTATGATTGTACCAACCTTTGGAAATAAAGTATCAAATCAAGTCTGAAGCAGATAAGCTCTTTTGGCTCATTCCATGGAAAGTGGTCCAAAATCAGAATTTAAAATCCAATATTTTTTAGCACTGTTATGTTTTTTCTGAAAGACAACACCCTAAACTACAAAAAAAAAAAAAAAATTCCAATTCTGTGTTATCTGTGCTGAGGCTATAAATATCGGCTATTTATTGAAGTCAAAAAATGAAAGAATTGCCTATTTTTCAGGCATTCATTTTTACTAATGAATAACATAGAATTATGTTTTATTATATTTTTCATGATTGATAGATTATATAGATTTCAAAATAATTGAGGTCCTGAGTTTCTGTAAATCATTTTTACATGAAAATTTCATAAAGTTAGCCCTGTGTCCAGGTAACACATGTGACACCTAATCAACATTTTTTTTTCTCATTCTTCAATAAACCCTCTGAGGAAAAAATCCTTTCTGTTTATAAACTAGTATATTACTGCAAACAAAATAGCAAAAAAAAAATTGTATCTCGTTTTTTTCTTCTTGAAAGAACGCTTTGAATTTGTGTAACACACGTGACGTCACGTGCCAAAATATCACTACAAAACCTTCAGTAATCAATGGATTTCAACATAATAAATAACATACTCATACAATGCTATAAAATAGATTAATTTATTAAAAAATTTCAGGTTGAAAAGGATAAAGCACATCCTGATTTCTCCCGATATCTACCATTCCTACTGGAACTGATGGACTCAGTTTGCCAATCATATTCTCGGGCTGGTATGCAATTATATCAGCTTTATCTGGCCAGTACCATTTGCCTTTTCTGGAATACTTCATTACTGATACTTCTATATCAGTATCTATAATTGACACAACTTCACCAGGGAATTTTTCCCATCATAGGAGACTAAGGCCCAATCACCTACATTGAGTTTCTTGCTTCTGTCCACATCCTCATCTTCATATACAATAGTTGATGATGGATCTTTACTTAAATTTGTCTTGAACATTTCTATAGTCGAACCATCACAACAACTAATATAACATGCATCTTACTGATGCCTGAGGCATCTTTAATATTTTCCCAAGGTTTCTTTTCTTTTATCAACTCTGAAATTTGTCCTTCACTTATATGAAGAACAGTTACTCCCTTCATGTCATCTTTTACTACTTTGAAAAAATCAGCAGAGTTTTGTACAATCACAACATTTTTACCTTGATTCATGACTCTTTTTCTCACAAGAGATTTGGCTGAGCCACCAATTCCATCAACAACACCTTTTCCATGTGATGTAGCAAAATATTTCCAGGAAACTTTGCACTGGAATTTTTTTGATAACATAGATACCAGTTTCACAATGTATCTATTTTTAAACTCTGATGATGGCCCATCTGTGTAGATTGAGCCTGTCCCCTGTTTCAAATTGAATGTAGTCTGTCAAAGCATTTATAAAGGTAAAGACAGATTTTTTTCCTTTGTCTTGGCTATCTGTGATTATCAAGAATGGTTGGCAAACTTGGCTCTTACTATACAGAGTAGCAGTAAATAAATTAATGCATTTCCGAGATCACAAAGCACTTTTGACTTGATTTTAATAATCACAACTGTATGCCATTGCAAAGTCACACTGTAAAACATGGCAATCACTCCTCTTTTTGTCCTCCGTAAATGCTGTAGACTGAATCTGTTTAATTCTCACATGTTTTTTGAAAAAAGAAAATTCGCTGAAAAGATCTTCTTTTTAATTCACCTACACACCCTTGTTTTTGGTCTATTCGCAGATGTCTGGTTTCAGTTTTTATCCATTCTTTCCCCAAAACTGTGTCAGCATCGCTTTTCTCTATTGTGAACTTATTCTTTAATTGGCAATTAACACAAATACCTCTCCAACAAGGAGAAGTCAAATCAAGACTGTCATCACAAAGAATGCTAGACCAAAAGTGTTCATCATAGGTAATTCCTAGACCTTTAATTTTAAGAAGAAAATTTTCATGAATTTCACATTTGCACATCTCTGGATGCTGATCTTTAAGCAACAACACATTTGCTGGCCTCAAAGATGCAAATTTACTGAACCCTACTGTAATGTCAGGGTAAGACTGTTTAAAACTGTTCCCAAACTGTCATTTCATCATGCATTCCAGGCATAGTATACACAACATCTGTATTTACATAAAAGTCTGTTATCAACTTTTTGTTCTCTTCTGTAAATCTTTGGTTTATCCTTTGTCCATGGTTATGTGTGATTTTTGGACTCAATTCCAGTCCTGCCCGCTTGACTAAACCATTAACAACGGCCCTTTGTTTTGTAGATGACTTAGGCAATTTATTATCTAATTTTCGGATTGCTTTTCCCAATGATTGAGGCGTCTTGAACCCTTTGCCTGATTTGACAGGGAGTGACTCAATGATTTCTTGCTGTCTTAGCTTTTTACGTAATTGAAAGAGACAGACACGTTCAGCAACTTTTTTACGGTGCTCTTTTAGTTGATCTATATTCATTGTTTCTCGCTGACTTTTTCGAAGGGCTGAAATCCTGGCATTTTCTTGTTCTTGAAAACATGTACCCACTTCTTTCCTTCGTTTCCTTAGAGCTCTCATTCTTTCAGCAGATGTTTTTTTCACACTTGAGATTTCCATCTGAAAACTGAATTAACAGACAATTTTTTGGATATGGAAAAAAGTAGCTATAAAGTCAAAAACTTTCTATTCTAACTTAAAAAGCTAGTCACTTAACATTCTATTTATCACTTACAATTAATAAGAAATAAAAATATGTCTAACCCTTTGATATTAATAAGAAGTTTTGATACAAAATCTAATGATTCATAAAAATGATAAACAAGTGATTTATTTTATTACTAAATATTTTTATTATCTTCTTTAATTGTAACGAATGCTATTTTTGTAATTATACTAATTAATTTTTTTATGTAAATTTTTGAGTCAAGTAAATCAACTAAGTAAGTATTGATATGGAGCAAGGTGTAAATAGAAAAATATATTACAATAAAAAGAATTGTTTTACTTTTGAAGTTTAATAAAAATGAAGCCCCCCCCTCTTTCTCCTAACACCAAGTGTTGGTTTATGCTTATGAAAAAATTAGAAATTATTTTAGAAAATTCATTTCATTCAAACAAAAATAGTATGAAATGTTGCTTCTAATATTTTTAGTTTTTTTTTTTTCTTGAAACACATCACACTTTCTTAAACTTAACACATTGTTACTGAAAGAAAAATGTGAGTGTGAGGTAGGAGGTGATAGAACAACTTAAAACAAAAAAGTGTTTTATTTGCCGATAACTTCAAACAGCAGCATTTGGCAACCAGTAGTTTTCAGTTTTGTTGATATGAAATGTTTTTATTTCAAATAGGTCCTTGTCTAAATGTTAAAGATAAATTATCGAAGATTAAAAAAAAAAATTCTATTGACAACAAAATAAACAAATAATTAAAATATTTAATTTTTCTTCTCATCACAAGTTAAAATATGCAAGGGTCGAGAAAATAATTTTCTTTATCAACCATATGGAAAACTAAACTGGCCTTGTGGGTTATTACTGCTGCTTAAAAAAATGAACGCTGTCAGAAAAATTTCTACTCCAAAATTCTTATATATATGTGTGCGTTCAAATAGTTTTCCAAAAAACTACTTTATATATTTTTATTATACATATATGAAAAAAAAAAGAAAGGTTTTTACACTAACCTGTGCAGATTTGAAATCTTTTCAATGAAAATTGTTTATGCTATGGAGCCTGAACTTTAAGGGACAGTGCTGTCCAAACCAAATGACCAATTCTCTCAGGACAAAAACTAAGATTAAGAAAATTCTTTATTCTGATTGGTTGCCAAATTTGAGTATTTTCCCACTTCACAGAGCTTTGGAAATCAGTGTAACACACGTGAAAACAAATATCTTAATTCTCAGAGGTTCAATGAATAAAAATTTATAAAAGGACTATTGTAATAATTAGAAGACTCCATAAAAATTTAGAAAAACCCATTTTTATTAAAAAAAAATATAAATAAATAAAGGCACAATTCGCAGAATTTGTAGATTGTTTGAAAATGTTTAAAATATCCTTCACGTCCAAATGTAATGCACGTGACGCTAGAAACAAGATTATTAAAAAAATGGTCATAGGTATGGGTTTTATTTATGTATTACATGAAAGAGTAATGCCTTAAGACTACACAAGCCAAAAAGAAAAGAGAATAAAGTATTATAAGGGCGATTTTAAATAAATTTTATCGCTGAAAACCCTTCTGAACTGTAACACACGTGATATGGAATGGGTCTATTGATTGTTTTAGTTTGTGTAAAATTATACTCTGGATAAAATTATACTCTGGATAAGTAGTGACAGAACGTGTACTTGTGATATAACAATTGAATCCTTAAGGTTCACCTGGGCCCCTTTTTCCACTTATACTGATTATTACCTTCTCTTATTTCTATAGTGTACAAAATCATTTATTCTCACATTACTCTCTATATTTTTTGTCATTCCTTCCTACTATACTTTTCCCCTCTACCTCCAATTAAACTCCTTTTTGTTGTCACCTCACTCTTTACAAACCTACTTTTTGTCATCTCTGTACTTTTTTCTCCTTTATCTTTCTTATCAATTTAGATGAATCTTCTTTTCCCCTGAGTTTTACTTCCTATTTGTTATTTTTTGTCTTTCTTTATTTCTGCCCTTGTTCTATATCTTCTTTCTTTTTCTAGTCTGGTAAGCTGCCATAGAATTAGTATGAAAAGAAGGCAACAAGTTTATTTAAGCAGTATAACCATCTTAGCAAGGATAATTCTCACCACTGCTGGTTTCTCACTCAAATATCTAAGCAAAAGACTTATACAATTACCATCTTTCAGAAATTTATTCCAATTGAAAATAGTTACTTTCTTTTATGCAATTTTAAATGTATCTTTGGTTTGTACAGTTTTTATTTTTGAATGAATCCTGATTTTATTTTCCTAATTTGTTCAATAAAGTAAATTGTTTTATATCTGTGTTTCCTTGAAATAGTAAAAAATCCTGAAACATTTTTCTGATTTGATAAAAATTATTTATTAGGTCTACATTGCCTGAATTCACAAAAACAATGACTCCATTTTTAGGTGGTGAGGAATAAGAAGTGCTCTTAAAAATTTATATCCCTGTTTACTATCCATGAAAAATCTCCCATAAGAAATTTTTGGACAGTAGGGTGGGGTTGTTTGCAAAAGGTTACAGTGATGTGTTCATTTATATTTTTCCTTCCTTTGTTATTTTGTTACAATTACCCTGAAGAAAATAATTTAGTCGACTTCTTTCCTTAAAATCAATTTGAAATTGTTAGTATTTTGTATTTCATTGTTTCTTTATTTCTACTTGGAATCAATGCACATTTTTCATTGTTTATGCATGTAATTTTTTTATGACACAAACATATTCAAAAGATTGAAATATGTTACTACAAATTAAATACTTTAAAGAAATAATCAAGTGATTTTTAAATCCTTTTATTAGTGTACTATTAACTGAAAAGGTTCCTTGATCATCAGGTGAAATGCTTAAGTTAGATGAAAAAATCAGAAATTAGATGTCGAAGTTAATATTATGCATTTGTAAAAATTGCCATTATATACCTTGGGGTTTTAAAGATTTATCCAGTGAGAATAAATTTTAGTAGGATTTTCTGTTGTCTCCGACTCCTAGGAGATATTTTTAACTAGTACACTTTGTTTTTGTTAATGATATATCTTGATTTGCTTCCTTGATTTATTGCTCAATGTTGAAATGATGAATGAAATAATTCACTATTTTTGCAAAATAGGAAGTACATTAAGTGATTTAAGTTTGAAAAAAACTTAGTATCTATGTTTAAATAATTAATTTTTTTTTAAATCCTTAAAACTAAAATGCTGAATTTCATATAGCTTTTGCAAGACTTATTTCAGCATTTCAAGGAGAAATTGGAACTATTAAAACATGTCTTGTTTTTGTGTCTATTCTGTATATAAAATTAAATCACTATTTTTGATTGTTAGAATTACAAATACTATTTTTTGTGTAATAATTAACAACTGTCACTTAAATTTCTCAAGGAGAGAGTTTTTCATTATAAGTAATTATTTGGGCTATATGTTCATCATAGTAGCAGTAGATTTTCATCATTACATTATGATTATGCCAAATACTTATTAGGTACATAGTAAATAAAATTGTAGCTAATGACAAGATGACTTTGTTTAATTTAGTTAATATTATTATTGTTATTATTATTATTATCTTTTTTTCATTGACCATTTTAATAATATATCTTAACTATAACATTTTCTGATTCACATGACATTAATTTTATGAGTGTGTATCAGGTGATATACAAAAATCTTGCTACTTAGATGAAAAAGTCTTTGTTTAAAATATATTTAAACATTATTTGTTTACAAGAAAAAATAAAGAAAGGATGGAAACCATGTTAAGTCAGCTACTTGAAATTGTGGCTGATGAAATTGTCTCTTATCAATCATTGTTTCTCTATTAAATTGAAAAGAACATTACAGAGCACCAATTTTACTCTTTTTTTTTTCTCCCCCTTTTCTGGATCCTTCCTGAAATAGCTGCATTCTCTGTCACTCTGTAAGGCTAATTGGAATCCATTCAAATCACAAAATTCCTTTGGCTTTTAATTCATGACAGTCTTGTATAACTCCTTTTTCAACCCCTTTCTACTGGCTCCTTCCCACAAATCCTCTGCCTTCTTTATTTTTAGCTAATTGAAATACCTGAGTGTATTCTTTCTTCATTTCTTTGCAAAATTCTCTGTTTCATTCACCAGCTCTCCATGGTTTCAGTTTGATTTGTTCTTGACATTTACTGAATGATATTGATTGGCTACTATTTATTTTGCTATTGTATTCTTTCTTGAAGGGATTCCAGTGATAGAGTATTTGGATTTTCTTTTTATTGGCCAAAGATACTTTCCTTCACTTAAGGCTACACAATGAAATATTCATTATATCTGGTTTTAATTTTTAAAGAAAATAAATGAAAAATTATCTTCCATATCTGTTTACACATGTGTATGTACTTTCTTTTACATGTCTGATCTACCTGTTATCTGGAATTCAAAGATCAGCTATTTTCATTATTCCATAAATGATTAAGACTAGTATTTTTGTTTTCTTATTTTTTATCAAAACATTCCTGCTTCTATGTTCTTCTGACTTAGCAATGTGTTTGAATATTATAAATTTCTGATCAAATATTGTCAAAAAGTATAAAAATTGCAACAATTCACTTTAAACTGGTTTGAGTTCTTATGTAAATAAATATTAATAAAACAAACTGTTTACAATTATTCCTATGATGTACACTTCTTTATTTAAAAAAAAAAAATTCATTGAGTATTCTATTTTAAATCTTAATTAGCTTTTTTCCTTTTTTTTTTTTTTTTTTTAAACATAAATTTATGCTATAAACATGTGTACAAAGTTTTATATCAACATCTAGCCTTTTCATTTCTCCTGAAATTTTAGATTAATTTCTGTGTTGAGTTTTTACAAATTTTATTTAGAAAATGAAAATAAAACAATGTAAATATTCATAAATCATTTTACCCCTTAGAACCTGGTATTTGTGCCACTAACTAGCAGCACATATACCCAGGTGGCCTGAATTTCATCTGGGAAATCCCTGTTTCACCATTGCTTAGCAACAATACAGCCAATCAAGCTGTTGAATAAAATTGTAACATTTTACATTTTCAGTTCTTTTTTAGCCAGGAGCCTAGAGTTGGTGGGAGGCTCAGGGTTTTAAGCATTATCTAAAGTAACATGTTTTTCATGAAAAAGAAGTAAATTTATACTAAATTAGAATCTATAATTCTTTACAACTTTAGGATACTGATGTATGAAAAAAATATTTGGTAAGGTAATACCAGCTGATTTTTAAAAACTTAAAACATTGAGAATATAAGCAACTCTAGACTGAAATTTTCTTCTTCCCCTCTTTGTGTCAGTCATGATTTTCCTTCTTTCTGGTAATGACTTTGAGAGAGATAATGAACACTATTTGATCAACTCAGGTCAAAGATCTGTTTTTTCCAGTACATAAAAAAAAAAAAAAAAAATTAAAGGTATTTAAGATTAAAATGATCTCTTTCTCAGTCTTGAACTGAATCCTTTGTTTTGATTTCTGTATCTTTGTTGATTTATACATTTTGATTGTTGATTTGAGATGAGAAAATAGAATTATATTGCAGAAAAAGTTTTCTTGAAATGTTTTTGAAACTTGTCTAATACAGTTTTTGAAAATGGTTTTTAATATAGTTCTTTTTTCTTTTCCAGTATTTTCTCTTTTTTTCTTTGATTTTTTTTTATTGTTTTAATGGCTTTTCTTTGCTTAAGTGGCATTTTGTTGGTGACAAATTTATTTTTTTCAGAAATTGTTTCTTAATGCACACAATATATAAATGTAGATTACTGATATAGTTTTATATTCATTTATGTATGAATTGTATGTGTTTTATGCATTAAAATAAAATACTTTGATAATGAAAGAATGTTTCTCTATCTACAGATTTGGTTATCATCATACCTCCTTTCATACAAGAAAATTCTTTGATTTTTTTTTTTATTTTATAAATAATACACAATATTGTTGTTGGATGAATTTTTTTTTAGGAAATCATTCATTCGAAAAATAAAGTTGTTAAAAAATGTCGAATTAAAAATTTATCCATTTTTGTAAGAAAAAATTTTTTTTTCCTCCTCCATCTATAATTTTCTTAGTCTGACCAGCTTAATGATAAATTTTATCATATAATGTGTCTCCACTTTTTCTAATTAGGATATGTGAATAAAGTATTTTACCAAGATAAGTTGAGTAATTTACATATTGTTATTAAAAATTTCCATTTCTAAGGAAAAATTGTCATAAGTATTTCAGAAATCTCTTTGAAATCTATTCTGTGACAATGATTCAAAATATAGTATAAACCTCCAAGATCTTATTGAGAAAATGAAGATGATTTTAAAATCAAAACAAGATGCTTACAATTTATTTACCAATAAAAAATTAGAATTTATTCAATTCAACAAAATTTTCATTCATTCTAAAAGTTTATTACAAGTGAAAAATGCTTTTCATTTATAAAATGAGGTTTTGCACATGTTTGATTAAAAACTATCAATGATTGATCTCTCTAACATTTCTTAATTTGGACATCTGCTTCACTACTAAAAACAAAATAGCATGTGAAGGAATTTAGGAGAAAATAAGAAATAATTAGCTGGGGATTGTTTTTATTTTAAAAAAGAATTTTTTTATAGTATTAAAATTATTTATTTTTTGAATTAGAACACCAGAACATTTAAATCCCTTGCTGAAACGCTTACAAAATGTGATTATTTGTGCGTGTGCATGCACACACACACACACACCTATTGATCACTTTAAATATCAAGCGTTGAGTTTTAAGATGTTGAGGATGTGGAAAACAAAAACAAAACATTTAAAAGTGCATGTGTGCAGTTACAAATTTTACACCACAATAGCAAATTTAGTCTTCATTCCAACAATTTTATTGTAGTTTGATAGCGCATTCCACTTGGCTTCCTATATATATATATATATATATATATATATATATATATATATATATCTCACTCCAAATTTAACCTCTTTAAGGATAATTTTTTATTGTACGTTTTTTGGGGAAGAGAAGGAATATACTATTTGTGTAGATTATTTTCTAAACCTCATGATGTATTGTGAAATGCCTTTTGACTTTTTCCAGTGATTTGCCTGATGATGATGTCTATAGCAAAGGAACGCAAGATGATAATCAACAAATATATGAAGATCTGTGCTCTCTTAAACGAAAATCCAATTCCCAGGTAACCAGGAACAAAATAAAAACAATGCTGTTGTCACCACAAATCAATATCTTCTCAAAAAAATAAAAATGAAAATAAAAAAGCATGGCCATTTCTATTTTGGTTTTTTTTTCTTTCTTTTTAATTCACTATTTTCCCTGT
Source organism: Sepioteuthis lessoniana (assembly GCA_963585895.1). Classification (NCBI taxonomy): domain Eukaryota; kingdom Metazoa; phylum Mollusca; class Cephalopoda; order Myopsida; family Loliginidae; genus Sepioteuthis; species Sepioteuthis lessoniana. The sequence goes on from OY757930.1 coordinate 53,211,428, forward strand.
TTTTTGTTGCTGTTAATCTGTTGTTTTCGTTTTGTAAAAGCCCTTTTGTCTTTTATTCACTTTTCATATACAGGTTGGTAATGTTTCTCTCTAATAGCGCGTCACGTGTTTCTTTTTAAATAGCAAAGAAACCACTTTTGTGATTTATTTTATAGCTCATGAAGAATACATTCTTTGTATGGTTGTCAGTTTGTAAGAAATAACAAAAGTACAATTTTGTTTGCAGTATTGTTAAATTATAATAATAATCATGCTCATCACAATAAATAATCTTTGTGTATCACATGCATGCATCTCCCACAGTGGTTTGTGTAGTACATCTATTCACTATTTAAATTTACAAAACTGTCAGACTTGAACAGTTTTTTAGCTTTAAACTGGAGTTTTTCCCCTTACAACTATATTGCAGTGTGGTTGATCAGTTTCAAAATGAGAATAAAGCTTTAGGTTATTTAGTTTTCAACCTTCTTTTCCTTCAATCTGTAATTATTAATAGGAATTTCTTTATTGATAGATCTAATAACTCTATAAAAATGAACTTTACATGTGTTTAAAATTATATTAATGAAATGATTATTAGAATGGTCATTATCAGTAGATAACTTGTTTGGGTATTTAAGTTAAATAATACTTCCTTTCTTATTTAAAGATCAAAAACAAGCATTTAAAGCAAGATTTAAAAAAAGAAAAGATTTCTTCATCATAGGAACATTTTGTGTTAATTTATTTTTGGTTAATGAGTAATATATATATATATATATATATATATATATATATAGTATTCTTAGAAAAAAGTGTAACTGATTAATGCTTTCTAAATATTTTTGAAATTTTAAAATATTTGAGTAAATTAAATATTTGTTTTTGTTTTAATATATCTATTACTGCATCTTTATGTGAGATTATTAATTAAAGTTTAAATCTAATTAAAAATATCTGTAATTTAAGTCTAAATGTAAATTTTTAAAAAATATTAATTTTTAAAAAATTTTTTTAAAATAAATTTACTACATTGTTAACCGAAATTTAAATTTAAAACGGAAGTGGGCTTAATGAAGAGGTAACTCTTCACCCCTCTTCTATCCCCTCCCACTCTTATGTGTCTATTCTAGTTTTTTTATCAAAAAGATCTGAAGAAGTCCTGTTAATTTTTTTTTCGTGTTTTTGGAAATTTCAAAAAATGCGTAACAGGATGGAAATAAATTTATAATCCTTTGTGATTGGTTTCGTTGTTTTTTCTTAAAGTAAAGTATATATATATATATATATATATATATATATATATATATATATATATATATATTGTGTGTGCGTGGAAAGTTGGATAAATCAAACACTTAACTCAGATTTAGTTACGATATTTCTTTCTTTTTATTCCAAAGAACTTTTTCAAACTGAAACTGTTTTCTGAGTTTTTCTATTTATAAGCAAATAAGGAAATTGATAAGATGATGGAGAGGATATAGGTGTAGCAGGTATCAATTTCCTTATTTGCTTATAAATAGAAAACTCAGAAAACGGTTTCAGTTTGAAAAAGTTCTTTGTAATAAAAAGAATAAATCATCATGCATCTAAATCTGAGTTAAGTGTTTGATTTATCCAACTTCCACATATTTCTATCCTACTGTCAGATTCACTACAATCTATCATTTCAACATCCATATATATATATATATATATATATATATCAATCACTTTTTGAACATTATAAAAAAAAATTTTTAATTCTTGAAATAATGATCACTATCATTTCTATAATGTGCTTGAAATTACATCCTCTCAATGTTGTCAATATTGTTTTGGGCATTACATTAGAAGTCAAAACATTCAATCAATGAATCTAATAAAAGTAGGCCATGTTTTATAATTCTGACTACATACTATCTGTTAGACATTCTACATCTGTTTTTGCTGCTGCGTGCATGCACACACACACACCTTATTTTGTGGTAGTCATCTGCCTAATTTCTAATGTTATTTACTATAACCTTTATCTCCTTCCAATTATATGTTACATTAGTGCAGGTTGTTTATCTGCCATAACAGCTGTGTTCAACTCTGCTCCTGCCTTACCATTTTCCATTATGCCTATTCCAAATATTAATACTATTACCACCACCATCATCACTAGTGGTAGTAATGACTATGACAACAACTACAGTGTTCTTAGCAATGCAGCTTTGATTACACTTTTTGTCCCTAAGTGATTCAGTGACAGTTAATTTTTTTAGCTTATGTGCTTTAAGATTATTCTATACTTGGGTAAAAAATTTAAAGTTAAAAATTTAGTAAAAAAAATGCTTAATTCCATTCTATAACTACCCCTGTCTTATAAACCTCCTCCTCCTTTTTCATGTATGCTTTTTTTTTGTAATATTTTCTTTTTCTTCCCAAAATAATTAGTGGTTCTTTCCTTCATTAACTCTGGAAGTTTTGGTCCAGTTATCAGTGTGTTGCTTCCTTTGATTAATTTAATTCCTAAAATAGTACTTTATTCTATTTATTAGATACCAGCCAATGCACATAATCATTATGCACACATATGTAATAATAAGATTATAGTTTCTATATTCTTTTTCAGTGCAATATTACTTCTTAGTAAAAGTACTTGTCATCCCACTAGTGACAATTATGCAACAAAATCAATACTGCTCAAAACTGTTGATTCAGTATCATTTCATCTTTCAAGGAGTAGACAATTGCATTTTAAGCTGATAAGAATCTTGCTTTTTTTTTTTTTTCTTCTTTTGTGATATTTCAAATAAATAAACTGTTAATATAGAAAACCTGGCTCATTTTATTTTAAAAATATGTTAAGATAGTGAGTTTTATATTCTTTTGTTTATTAAATCAAATTTTCCTGTTTAACATCATTGGTCATTGCTCTCTTGATCAATTTTGTACTTTTAAAACTGATTTTGTAAAAAGATTTAAAAAAAAAAAAAAAAGTTTCTGTTACTTTTTATTCATGATATGACAATCATGCAACAAAATCAACTCTGTTTGAAACTATCGGTTTAGTATTATTCATATTAGTTTAAATATTAGAGAATTTAAAAAGAAGTACTAGTAATGACTATTTATTGCATTTATCTATATTATGTGATGAATTGTCGTTTTTATGTTTACTGATTTACATGCTCAGTTTTGATTGTATATATCCATAGGAGCTTTTATTTAGTTTAAACTTTGCTTTTACCATGCCCGCATGTGTGTGATAAGGCTGAAAGTTTTTTTTTGTTTTTGCTGATTTGGCCAGTAACATAATGACATTACATACATAATGTATTCTTCTGAGTTATTTTTTGCTCTAGATGCAAAATAACAACATGCAAGTTATTAATCAATTATTGTTCATTTTAAATCAGCAACTACTAAATAAGTAAATTAATATATAACTTGGTTAGCTTATGGTATCTGATTTTACTGTATATTTGGATTGTAGACTTTTTGAAGCAAAAGACAAAGATTAAACCTTTTCTTGCAAAGCTTTGATTTACATGGCAGTATAATGAAATAATAAATTTGAAAGTGTAAAATAGAAAACAGTCACTCCAATTCTTAAACATTACTTTTAAAAGAAGAATAATTAGTAAAATTTGGAAAGGATTTTAATTACTTGAAATCCTTATATATTTGTATAATACCCATTTTCGTCTAATGATTCTGATAATTTATCCTAAATATAATTAACACTCTAGAATTCTAAAGCAATATTCCTCTACTTTTTAGATATTTATCTTAAAAGAATTTTGAAATTGAAATTATTCATTCTTTATTGAGTGGATTATTTTTGTCTGTTGTTTTTATTCACAATGTTTTGCCTATGTACACTCTGGTCTTCTGGTGCTTTCACTGTGCAATTATCAATTGGGAATTTTCATATAAAGACTAAAGTGTTTTTTTGTTATTTTTTTTACATTTTCACGCTAAAAGAAGGCCAGAAGATACATCTGAAATGTTATGAATAAAAAAGAATAACATACACAAGAAAATTAGTTGGTCTAAAAAAAAAAAGAAAAAAATGCAGTAAAGCTTGTTTAATAAAGTTCAGAAAAAAAAAATTGTTAATTTTATCAACTTGTTTTAGCGTCAATTATGAACAAGGTTACAAATGTAGAAGTCAGTTACCAGATTATAGTAATTTAAAATAATGATAATTTAGATATTTTAATATCTAATAATTCTTACAGAATTATATAAATTGTGATAGGAAAAACTTGTCTTCAATATAAATGTTAAATTGCTGACCTATTGTTCATCATTCATATTTTATGAAATTGTTTTGAGAGCTATTTTTGCATGAAAAGATGTTTTGGATATTTCTGAAATTTCTTCTTGTTTAGATACAGATATAAGTGATAAGGTGATGCAAAGAGAAATTATACTTTGAGCAAACTTGTGTTCATATAACTGAAAAATGTTCAATATAAAACTGGCTGTGGTGTGGATTATACCAAAGTCTATGCTTGAATGAAAGCCAAACCTATTCATAGCTGATTAAGGAACTGATGCTTTTGCCAGAAGACCCTTGTGACCTACCTCTGAATTGAGATATTTTTGCTATTTGCATGGCAGATTTTTTTTTTTTAATCTTGTAAATAATTATTAAAAATAAGAGATAATTTTTTACTTACTATTCATCCCACTGATAACAAGGGTATTGCCACAGTGATATGTTGTATCAGCCACTCCTCTCCAAGAAAAGCCTTTCTACAGAATATTCTGAAGTAGTGGAAGTGTATAGGTTGATCTTGCCACTAGTTTTGATGACTAATGTGGTGCCATGGTGAACTTGTTTGCCAGAGACATATTTGACCAACTTGTGATCCTTTCCATCTTGACTGACTAATCCTGGCTCCAGGGATGATAGAATGAGATTGCCTCTAGAGAATGTATCACAGCAGGTGGAGTCTCATACAAGCAATTTGCCCACTCATGATAGGGAAAAAGTATTCTATCAGGTTGTCTACTGTCTTTTCAGTTGAGGCCTATGGATTCAATTTGGAATGGTAACTCAGCAGTGTCAAGGCCTCTTTTGACAATGTTAGTCAATGCAGTATATAGAGGGAAATATTGATTAGAATTTATGGAAGATAAAGTTTTGTACAACATGAAAACAACTTTTCTCATACCACTGTTTAAAAAGTGACATAATCCATGTGATTATTAAGGCATTGTAGTGTAAAAATAGTTGTTTTAGGTTCTGTTCTTTCTTGTACTTCTGCAGTACTAAAAATACATTTGTAAATGCTCCCTTTCAAAAAATTTTTATAGAGATTTTAGTTGCTGTTTTTCTCTTTTGCATTTGTTATCAATGACTATATGATCTGACCTCTGTAAATCTGGTTTCCCAGTTTGCAAGTTATGAAAGCCTTGATCTTAAAGCCTGTTATTGTTACCTTAGACTTAGTTATAAGTGGAGAACTTCAGTTTTTTGTTGTTGTTTTTTTTTAATTTTATGCAAACTCATTCTCAAAGAAGATAATTTGTCCTTGAAATTTTTGTGTATAAAACATCAAAAAGATTAGAAAAAAAAATTGGTTGTTTTTTTATGAAATATTTTAAAAAAAAATATGTGTGCAAAATTTCATTGCTCCTTGGACTGTAATGTTGGACTAATTATATATAGGTTTATACAAAATAAGTTTTTCATGATAATTATACAATTATAAGATATCACTCAGCTCTGGTTATACTGTTTATAGCATAGTTTTTCACAGCAATTATCAGAATTTAATGAAAATTGAGCCATTGGATTTTAAAGATAAACTGTTTTGCTTTGTTCAAAATGAACTATAATAAGTCAATATTGGAATTTAAGAAAAAGTGTCTTTTACAGAAAAAGAGTAATACAATGCTGAATTTAGTTGGAAGTTATATATGATTAGAATGGTAAATAGAAATAAATTTCTGGAATACATAGAATCATTTTGTTAATGAGCAACCACTTTATGGACTATATGACATAGATATGTTTGAAGCTGCTAGCTTGGATATAAGGACAAGAATATATAAGAAAACACCTACTCTCATATGGTATAGTATGAGTCTATCTGCTAGGAACAAAAGAAAGAGAACAGTTAAAACTTGTATCTTGATACAAATCTAATTAGCAAAAACCAGTATCATTTAAAGCAAGGGTTAAATTTCTAAATCAAACAAACAACATATATTTGTACTTAGGAAAAGCCTTTTTTTCAATGTTCAATGTTAACTTTTGTATAGTTAACCATGCTCTTTAATCTAAAGATATATCAAATTACATCTTACCAATAGGTAGTCTCATCTTAATACATTACTGAAAAAATCACTGATGTGTATTTGGTTACTATGTTGAAATTTCGTCTTTGATTTGGTGTTCTATCACTGAACAAACATTTGTATGTTAAAAGTGAATAATATTTTTTTTTATTTTAAGACTCATGTCAATATCAGTTATGGCTTTCATGGAGTGATCAATTAAGTATATAAATTGATAGAATAATTAAATTTAACTATAGGTTCTTTGAAATCAATTACCATACTTGCACCTCTTGTTGAATTTTGTTATTGCATTTAATTTGATCCCCCCCCGTCTTGTTCTACTCAAAGGAATCAAAATAATTATTTTGATGATTAACTACTATATAAACATTTAAAATGAACAGTAAATTTTGTTGAATACTGTATGATCAGTATAAGTGGTGATTTGCTAGGGGAAAAAAAACACTTTTTGATTACTCTTTGTCTGTGCCTTTTATATTTCATATTAATGTTATACTTGTTGTTGTTTTCTATTCATTTATTTTTTTCATCTATTATTTGGATTTTGTATTTGACTCTTTATTTGTGCATGCATAACCTCACTATTTTATTTTGGCCTTGATTGATGTTGTCACACATCAGCTTTGAACTTTTGCTTCAGGAAACATGGATCCTATCCAGATACTGAATTTACACCAAGTTTTTTAAATTTAAAAACATCCTTTTTTTTTTTTTTTTTTTAAGATTCCTGTATCACTTGCTTTTCCAGTTTTCCTGTTGCACTTGCATCTGCTTAATTTTCTTTTGTTTTTTTTCCTTTATTTTTTATCTTTATTTTTTAATTTTTGAGTGTATTCTCTAAATCTGTTGCACCCATTGTATTGATGGCAATTTGTGTTGTCATATAGTGAGAATGACTTGGATGATAACCAGGAATTATATGATGTTGTGTACGAAGAGGAAGATGCTGAAATCTATGAACACTTATGTATACGCCAACAAAGGTTTTCCACAGTAAGTCATTACACAATGTGTATTTCACCTGTAAAATGAATCAAAGTATATAATTTAAAAGAAATTAACTTTTTCTTTCTTTTTAAAATCATTTTCCCATAAAAAAAATAAAATTAGTGCATTATATAATTGGAATAAGAGATCCTTTTGTGTACAATGTATTATATACTTTTTTAATAATCTTGTGTATCTATATATAGATACAAACACACAAGCAAATGTTATGATGAAAATTTATAGTTTCAAAAAGTATTTGGATTATTATTGCCAGTAGTATTCATCTAATAGTTTAAATAACTGTATAATGTGTTCTAGATTTTATGTAAATTTAAAAAATCTAAACAGCTGAAAATTTACTATTTAAGCTTAAATAAGATACTTCTCTTTTCATTTATTCATTTACAGTTTTAAAAAATTTGTATTCATAAACAGTATCATTTAAATGTAATAGATTATAACAAATAAAATTTTATGCATAAAATTCCTTACTTACAATCGCACCTTGTCAAAAAAATTAGAGCTTTTTTTTTTTTTACTTGTAATATTTACAAGTGTATTCTTAGCTACTATTAAGTAAGCAAGAATTGTATGCAGCTTTTGTTGTTTTTTTTTTTTTCAAATATTTTGAGTTCAATCTCTAAGCAGGGTTAACTATAAAAGAATAGAAACATTGATGGATTGAAATATTACTATTAAAGATGTTCATCTAATTGTTGATTTACAGTGACATCTTTTCTTTTTTGGATATAGAAACTGGAGTTGCTTGTTGAGTGGAAAAATACTTGCTGAATGATTTTATTAGGGTTTTGACCTTTTTATAACCAACAATGACTTTTAATTCATCATAATTCTTTGAAGAAAGTTGTACAATATATGAATGGGATTAATTTTCTAATTTAATGTTCTAATGAATATGACAAATCCAACTTTATTATTTAAAAAATGATTTATTAAAATGTATACTTGGCCTGATTTAGATAAATGATAATGTTTATACATGTTAATTTTTGTGGTAAGATATTATCAATTATTCACACTTCTTGTCAGGACATGGATAATCATGGCTTTTTATAGCTTCCTTTATCTAAAAACTGTGAATTAGCATGATTGTTCTTGGGAGATTGAGTGGAATAGTTTCCACATTATCTTTTCCACAGTTTAAATTTCAAGGTGTTCTCCTCCTAAACTGATTACCTACCATCATAGCTAGAGAACCCAAATCAGCCATGCTATTTTTACCTATGGCTGGGGGAGAATTTGATTAATACCCTTTTCTAAGGGAATGTTAACACCTTTGTATGGAACCGGCTTTGTTGATTTCGTTTTTTGCACTGATTGTTATCCACACCTATACAATTTTTTTAATGATAACTGAAAAACTAGACTTCTTTTTTATTACTGTCATGAATTTTAATGAAACTTCAGTAGCTTAGATACACAGAGGAAGCAATTATTTTTCTTAAAGTTCCCTTAAAGCTGAAAGTTAAAATTTCTTTTTCCTTGATTTTATATCCTGATTAATCCTTTGTATGCAGTTGTCTGAAGAAAATAATCACTTCTGATATGTCTAAGCCATTGAAGTTTCATTAAAATTTGTGGCAATATTAAAAAAAACAACCCAAAAGTTCAGTTTTTTACTTTTTTTTTTTTTTTTTTTGTCCAATACTCTTGATTAATAAAAGATTAGGAAAGAACAGTATTGTTTACTACTAAATTATTATTCATCAACTGTGTTGATTGTATCCTTTGTCACTTTATAAAGATGTTTTACTTGTAACTTAATAATGCAATATTTTTACAAATGATATTTGTAATTTTTGTGCTTTTTTGTGAATCTTTATCTGAAATTCTCTGCTATCTATGCCATTTTCCCCTTATAACAGACAGGGATGCCTCCTCCTACAACAAAAAGGGACCACTGCCTCAAGGAGTTGGTGGATACTGAAAAGAATTATGTTGAAGCCCTGCAGATGATGATCAATGTAAGTATCCTTGGTCTAGATATTATCAACATATAACTTCTACAATTGCAAATATTACTATCGAAGCATTTTCTAAAAATTTTCTTATTGATTTTTTCCAATATTTGTGCTTTTTTTTCCTGAAAGTAGGCATAGTAATTTGGTTCATGTTGGTAATATCAGATTATAAATTGAATATTAATTTTGTAAGGCTGAAATTAACTCTTGCCATCATTAATTTCATGAATTATGACTATAAATCAAGGGTTGGCCTGTACATAAGATCGGTGATAATGGAATTCTTATTATTGGATCATTTTTTTGTAGACTTATATAAATTTCTTGTATTTCATATTTTGCTTGATATTGTAAATATGACCTCTTTAAAATGATGGCATTCTTTTATAATACATGTATGTTAATTTTCTCTTTGCTTTTTTTTTCTTAAATGATATTACTTTCAGTCCTGACAAATGTTATATTTTCATTTTTAGTTTTCAGGTGAATAATTCCTAATCTTATATATTTGATGTTTAAAAAGTTTGATCTAAAGTTTAAAAAGAATCATAATGTGACTTCATTTTTAGAAGTTAGAAAAAATGTTCTTTCATTCTTTATTATTGTAGCATTTCAGTAAACCTTTACGAAATGTCCTGACTCCTCAAGAGAGGGAAATAATATTTGCACACATAGAAGTAAGTACACATTTTGCACTTATAATTTTAACAGTGTATACAAAAAATCAATTGCTATGGTAAAGTATTATTTTAACTTTAGCAAATATTTGTTCAATTTTGAATTGTTTAGATGTGACAAATTTTAAGTTAAAGTTAGATAAAAAAGTTTGATTTACTGGTTTAGCCCTGAAGTTTTTCTTATCAATGACTGATGTTTGACCTCAACACAAACTTTTGTGCATTCTTTAAATCTGTAAAAATAAAATTCTTTGAAATAGACTGAACATAAAACAAGCTAACTGTAGAAAATATGAATGAAATCTTTTAGATTTCACTTAATGAATAAAACACTGTATGAAAATGTATATTGTATTTCATGTTTATTGTTTTTATAGATATTACAAATGAAAAGATGTTAGATATTTTCATGACACAACTTTTGCTATTCATTATGCAATTTAGCACTTTTGACAGTATTGCTAGTATATTTTTATAAAAAAATGTTTTCTATATACATTTTAGTATTTACATATTCATTCACAGTAGACCATAAATAAATTTAAGAATATTTGAACAAATTATCCATTTTAACATAAAAACTGGAACTTATACAATTTTAATGTATCAATAGTATTAGTAGTGGTAGTGGGATAGTTAAACAGACAAAAAGGCATTGTTTAACTAATAATAATAATATAATAATCAATGGACTTTGATTTGTCTACTTCCACTTCAAATAAACTTCAATCCATTTACTTCGACGGCTAGCATTCAGTAATGTGTATGTATATGTAAACAAGTCATGCCATCAAATCCAGGTGTATGTCAGTAACTGGTTACCCTTGGCGTAAGGGAGTAGATCCCAACAGAAAATCAGGAGTGGAGCCCCACAGGTGGTTGGATGGCATATTCATCCCTTTCCAGCAGCTCCTTCATCCCCTCTGGTTATCAGCCGTCTTGCTGCTGGATTGGGCCTGCCAGGATGAGAGAGTGAGGCTGGCTCAGCACAAACCTACTTCACTTTAAACAAAGTCAAGTGCAACTCATCAGTCAACCTTTATCCCATCCTATTACCTCAAGTCCTGTGGCAATGGGTGAGTGACGAAGTGACAGATGTGGGTACACTGGAAGTCATAGCCATAGACCTGCACACAGGCAACTCAGACTATATGGTCATTCCTTACTGACTGGAGCAGAAGTAATGTTTGACAGCTGTCTGAGCAGCCTTCTCTAGGACATCACTGCTCACCCCCACAGCATGGGGAATGGGCTAGAAATGGTGCCATGACCAACATGGATGAGACAAAAGACAAGTTCTATGAAGACTTTGAATATATTATCTCCACTGTTCCCACTGCAGACAAGTTCATTATTCTTGGTGACTTTAATGCAAGAGTTGGACAAGACAGCATCTCCTGGGAAGGAGTACTAGGTAAACATGGGACCAGAAAATGCAACATCAACTGTCTACTGCTTCTTCAGACCTGTGCCAAGCATAATCTTCTAATCACCAACACTGTATTCCACCTCCCTACTTGTAACAAGACATCTTGGATGCACCTCTGCTCTAAGAACTGACATCTCATTGATTGTCATTGTGGAACGGAGAGATAGGTGAAATACGAGAGTCATGAGGTCCATGTGTGGTACAGAATGCTGAACAGATCATTGCCTAATCATTTCTAGACCAAGCATCAGAGTCTAGCCTAAAGCAAGACTACAGGACAAAAAAAGCACCAAAGTGACTGAATATCACGAAACTAAAAGACATTCCAACCAAGCAATCGTTAGATTAGCAGCTTGATACTATCCTTTTGGACGAGCAAGATGTGGAAGCAGCATGAATCACTCTCTGAGACACTGTATATAGCCCAGCTGTGGAGTGTTTAGGACCATCTACCAGAAGACACAGAGGCTTGTTTGATGAGAACCATGCTGAGATCATGGATCGCATAGGGAAAAAGCGCACTGCCCTCTTGATGCACCTTCATGATCTTCAGTATACTACCAAGAAAGACACTCTAAGGAGCATCCGCAGGACCGTTCAGCCCAAGCTGCGTGAAATGCAAGTTTCCTGGCTGAGTGCTAGAGCTAAGGAAATCCAAGTTTATGCTGTGATGGTGCCACCCAGGCATGGGGTAGTAAGATTATGGCGGTTAGTGCAAGAAAGGGAATTACTACAATACCCTAAACATTAAGTCCAGTCATTTCCCCCATATCCATAGTCATACTTCAGTCTCCCTTTCTCTCTTAGTAAGAGGGAGAAAGAGAAGGTGTATAAAGTCACTTTCTGAAAACAGGCCATCATGTGCGGACAGGTTGAAAAAAGAGAGAAGAGGCTGTTGTCTGAGAAGTAAGACAGACACATTCGGACAAGTTGAAAATCATCTACATTTTCACCAGTAGTATTCCATTACTATGGTGAAACGAAGTTTATCCTGTTTATACCAGACAGAGGAAAAAAACGTTTTTTGAGAAACTGTTTGGAACAAGGAGACAATTATTCTGCTGGAAGAATAACCCTGCTTAAAGAGGTCGATATAACCCATAGCCATTCCGGCGAAAGAAAGAGAAAAAGAAGTTCAGTACAAGCTTACATCTATATTCACTACGTTATCCAAGGACAAAGAACTCTGTTTTGTATCATTCACACGTACATATGTGCACACATTATGAACAGTTTCTTTTTGTTTTTCTTTCTGTATCTATTAAATGGCATTATATTTTGGACCTCATGTTTTGTCTAAATCCTTTTGCTAACTCTAATGGTTGTTCGTGTATTGAAAGTTCTCTCACTAAACCTTATAAAACCTTGGTGAACCCTTTTAAATAGAGAAACAAGCCAGAACCTGGACATTTTTTATTTTTAATACTTATGTGTGGCATGTAGGCGAGATACCAGATTTCTTATCGTCAGAATTCCAGTTTGAACTGAGTATTCTCTCACCCTGCACCGTAACAATGCAGATAAGAATGACATGAAAAACTTTTACAGCAGTCTGAAGGAGGTCTATGGTCCCACCTGTGCCAGCTCATTTCCGCTTCTGAGTGCTGATGGAACCAAGCTCATATCAGAGAACAACAACATTCTGTCGAGGTGGGCTGAGTATTTCAATGGTGTACTAAACAGGCCATCTTCTATCAATGACAAGGCTGAATGATTGCTGCAAGTCCCAGTGAACAAGTCACTCAATGTCACTCCAACCCTGAGGAAGTTCAGATAGCTATCCATCAACTATCCAGCGGCAAAGCACCCGGATCTGACTCAATTCCTGGGGAAACCTATAAGGAGGGTGGATCAGTGCTGACAGGTAAACTTCTGACCTTTATTCAGCTGATATTGGTGAAAGAACAACTACCGCAGGACTTCAAGGACGCCTCTATCATCCATATTTACAAATGGAAAGGGAACTGACATGCATGCTACCAATCAATGCAGAATCTCCTTACTTTCAATTTTAGGCAAGATCCTAGCCTGAGTCCTTCTGAATTACCTCAACAACCATCTTGAACATGGACTCTTACCAGAGAGTCAATGCAGCTTCCATAAGGAATGTGGGACTATTGACATGGTGTTTGCTGCAAGACAGCTGCAAAAGAAGAGTCAGGAGCAAAACCAACATGCAAAACAGTGTTGACAAGTTCTCAATGGCCTGTGACAATTTTAGCCAAACCATCGGCACAAAAAAGACAAGTGATGCACCAGCCAGCACCTGGAAAACCCTATGTCGAGCCCAACATCATCATCATCAAGGGACAATGACTGAAGGTGGTAGAAAAATTCACCTACCTCGGCATTACCGTCTCTAAGTCTATTGTCATGGATGACGAGGTGAACACCAGACTCGCAAAAGTGAGTGCAGCCTTTGGCCAACTCAACAGGAATGTGTGGAATTGAAGAGGCATCTTTGAGGCAACCAAAATCAAGGTATATCAAGCTGTCATTCTTACCAACTCACTTTATGGCTGTGAAATGTGGACAACTTATCAGTGGCATATAAAGAAGCTAAACCATTTTCACACGAGCTGTCTGAGGAAGATTCTCTGCATCACATGGCAAAAACACATCCCAGACACCAAAGTTTTAACTCAGGCTTCTCATTCCAACATTTACACCATCTTGATGCAATCACAGCTTTGTTGGGCAGGTCATGTTGCTCTATGGTGAGCTGGCTCAGGGCAAGCGCTCCCAAGGAGGTCAGAAAAAGTGCTTCAAGGACACACTCAAGGTCTCCATGAAATCTTTTGGTATCACCCCTAATTGCCTGGAATATCTGGCACAGAACATACAAGTGGCGTGAAGTTGTCAAATGTGAAGCAAAAGTCTGTGAAACCAGAAGAAATGCAGCAACTAAGCTGCGCAGGAAACTTAGAAAAGGCACTGCCATATCAGCCACTGCCATTCCTTGTTCTCACTGCTCAAGACTCTTCTACAGATTGGTGTCATTAGCCATCTGCGCACTCACGGATGCCTTCCTCAATCATAAGATTGATTAGATAGTCCTCATCGATTATGATGGACAAAGAAGAAGACATTATATATATATAACTGAAAAGCCATTATTTTCTTTTAGCGAAGTTCAAATAGCCATAACCTACTTAAACTTTTATTGAAATTAGCTCAAATGTTTTGTAATATTTGTATCATACTGTCATTTAGAAAAAACAAAATACTAAGTTAAGTAATGATGTAGAGTAATATTTTAAGATAAAAAGAAAACTAAATTCTCTTGACTTTTTTTGTGTGAGTATCATTGCTAAAGAAAAACTTAACAATTGAACCTTTGGCAAATCTCTTTTTTGTATGAACTTTTCTTTTTATTTAGCCACTATATGAGGTTCATCGTGAGTTCCATTCTGAGTTACTAAAAGCCTGTTCCACTGGAGTTCCTCGGATCAGTGAAGTGTTTATCAAGTACAAATCCAAGCTGCTTATTTATGGAGACTTCTGTTCCAATTTACCACAGGCTCAAGAGCTCATAGATGAAGCTTGTAAACGAAGTGACCACGTACGAAATTCCATAGAAGTAAGTAACTTAGTGTGTTTACATGCACACTACATCTCTCTTGATATGTAATGTATGTCTGTTGATCTAGTGATTTTTTTAAATCACTTTTATGGCCATTGGATTTTTCTATTCTATATAATATCCTAAACAACCACCAAGAAAGCCAAAATGTCTTTTTGGCAAGGTTTAGAATATGCTAACTGTATCCCCTGCAGAAGGGTAAGACCACCTCACAAAAAAGGATGTAGGTAGGTGGAGTGGGGATGGATATCCTGGGTATAACAATACACTACATCTGATTGTAAGGCTACAGTTCTGAAGATCTGGAGTACTTCTTCATTGCTGTCATTCCTAGATCCAGAGTGCTAGTACCTGTTAGGATATTACCTATGGGTCATATAGATCTGTTTCAAAATTATTTATATTTGATATAATTGTATGGTGGTGGAACTCTTAAATGATTACACAAAAAACATAAATATGAATACAATTCCCTAACATCTAGGCATAAAGTAACCCAATATGGGTTGACATGCCATTAAAATCAATCTTGGTATACTAATTATACAAAAGGAATTGCTTTGTTTTGAATATCTGTTCTAAATAAGTATTTTGTAAAGTTTTGTTCAATTGTGAATTGATTTTTTTTTTTTTCATTTAAAGCTGCTACTCATTTGTTGATCTTATATTTTAATTTCAATGTCTATTAAGCTACTGTAACATTCTTAAAAGTTGTGATTATTATTCTTTTGATTCAACTAACTTTTCTACTTTATTAGAGGTTATTTAAAAGGAGAAATTGTTTAAACATTATTGAAAACAAATTTAAGCAAGACCAGCCTTTTGTTGAAATTGTACATATTTTAAATTTTTACTTTTATAAATGGTTGATATAAATTCTTTTTGAACAAATTTTATTTTAACAAGTGACTTCATTTATTTGATGTTTTGTTGCGTTAATATCTCTCTTTCTATGAATAAAAAAGATAAATCCACATAATTAACTATAATGTAGATTATCTTGTATTTTTTAAAAATCTGAATAGACCATAAAGAAAGGTGAAATATATTCGAGGTAAAATAGGACAAAGAAATTACAGTTTGAATGGAAAAGAAAAAATAGAAAAATTTTCAATAAAATAAAAAAAATTTTTGTTAGCTATCCAAAGGAAGTGAAGAAAATCTTATATATCCTGTAAAAAATTTCTAAAATATTTACCCTAGTTTCATAAGGATTTTAAAGATAAAGACAAAAATAAATGATTTGTTCAAAACTATAAAATGCTACCACCATCCTCCTCCTCATCATCATCATTATTATTATTATTTAAAGAAAGTGATCAATATTTTAATAGTATAAATTTGTCAGTTTTATCTAAAGATGACTGTATTGAGAAGGAAGTGCTCTGTCATGCTATACAGGAAGCAAAAAGTTAATTTGATGGTAATGAAGAAACTCTAAGATATTATCTCTACTTATTTTAGGAAGTGTGTACTTTTGTACTCCACTCTTGCTGATATTTCATAATTTCTTTAACTGATTTTTATATACAAAAATTACACTTGATATTTCTCTGAAATGCCAATGTCTGAAACTCTACAATATTTGATGTTCTCATGGACATTACCAATTGCAGGTGTTAGCTGTGATCCCAGGTCAGAATCAACTGTCACTTATATTACCTGTGTTTTGTCAATATGCTTTGTGTATAAAAAAGATTTTTTTATTCACACATGCTGCAGCTGTGAAAATCACTCCATACAAAAACAGAAAAACTATACTTCATAGTAAATGAATTGAAAAATTAATTTTTAGTTTGAGCTTTTCCTTTTGTTTTCCTTTGTTTTATTTTTTTTTTTGTTTTGTTGTTTTTTTATGAACACAAATCATTTAAATTTCTTTAGCCAAGTATATATTTGTTGCCATAATATGATTTTATACTCATCAAAAAATAATTATTTTGATAAATTTTTATTTTATTTTTTAAATCAAAATTAAAACTATTATATAAAGCTGTGTATAATTTTTTCATTAGAAATATTCATAGGTAATTTTAGTAGTTATGAGTAATGGAGAATCACAATGAGTATTAATACAGAGTATATTTAAAAAAGGGAACATTTTTGTTTTACATATTTATTGTTTTTTTGTTTTTTTTTACTCATGAAATAATCATTTTTAATGTTATAATCAGAAGAAAACTATAAGGAAAAAAATTGTAAACATTTAAAAGTATATCAAATAATTATATAAATACAAAAATATTTTTTGCAAATTTAATACCAGAAAATGACTGAATGTAAAATCCAATAATAAAATGAATAATTCTTCCTTGCTAAAAAGTTTATTTGCTGGTTTTAATTTTGATGATATTCTTGTTTATATTCATTTATGTATTTATAATAATTTACTTTGTTTTTTTGTAAATGAAAGATTACCCCTTCAAACATATTAAAAGAAAACATACATTGGATTCATTTGATTTAATTGCTCATGCCAATTTTTTCTTTTTTTCAGGAATGTCAAACAAAAGCTAATGATGGAAAATTTCGTCTCAGAGATCTTCTCTCAGTACCAATGCAGCGTGTTCTCAAATATCATCTTTTACTTAAGGTATGTGAAACTGTTTGAATTTACAACAAATAGATTCCAAAAGGTACGTTTAGAATCATATATGAGAATTGTAAATACTATTTTCTGGAAGAATATGCATTTTATCATTTTCCCTAAATATATATATATATATATATATATATATATATATATATATATATATATATATTAGCTATTTCATTAAAATTTTGCCCAGTCAGCTGGGGCTGTAGAATACACCGACTGCTTCTCTGCAGAGGGGTAAGACCCCCCCTAACGAGTGTCCTGGATATGACACTAAACAATCTGATGGTGAGGTTCCAGCAGTGCTGGAGCTTTGGGGAATGTGGAGTACCCTTTCATTGCCATCGCTCCCAGGTCCACTCTGGCCCGGAGTGGTAGCACCTATCTATGGGTTAAATAGAACTAACAGCATACTTATGCTAAAATGAATTGTTTGAGTAAACTGAATAGCTTGAAATAGAAATGATTTTGACAATTAAACTGTACTTACATTTAAACTGCGTGCTTATGCTTAACTGAATTATTTGAAATGGAACTGTTTTTGACATTAAAACTGTATTTACACTTAACTGAATGGTTACATACAACTGCTTGAATAGTTTGAAATGGAAATGTTTTTGACAATTAAAATGTGTACTTATGCTAAACTGAATTGTTTGAAATAGAACAGATTATTTACATAAAAATAGATTTGGCATTAAATAACCTACAATGGTTGATATGCCATAAAACCCAACCCAACCAACATTCATTAAGATTAAGAGAAGGATAATAGTTTATTTATCTCGATAAACATGCAAAATGACTTTTAGTATGACATTATTTATGTAAATACTGATCTATTAATCATTTTATATATATATATATATATATATATATATAGTCGATGCTTATATCTTAGTTGATGTAGCTTTAAGGACAGAGATTATTTTGCATGGTTTTAAAGCTAATTTTTCTTTTAGGTTTGTCATGGATAAACATGATATTCCTGATATTTTGAAGTTAAAATCTAACTCCTTTAATCTGACTTTTGCAGAAACAATTTTTTTGTATATCAAGGAGTTCATGAGCTCATCGTTACTCTTTATATTTTTAAACAAGTTTTTTGTTTTTTCAATTTTTTTTTTTTATCATGAAATATATTGATGCAACAAACAACTGGAATTATTAACATATTTTCCAGTTATTTTCTTTAAACATATATATCCCATTAAGGTAGAAAGGCTTAACAGTCTATCGTCTAATATTGTAGATATTTATTACTTTCATTATTTAATGTTATTTGCTAATCAAAGGCTGCGTCACAATTGACAAAAGAATTAAGTGATTGTACTATGTTTTAACTATTAAAAGAGCTTCTGCTATGTATTTTTATAATGTAAGAATATCATTGTCAGGTTCAGGCCAGATGGAAATGAGGGCCCTCTTAATTCTCTTTAAGATATCAATATTCCAAAGGTTCCTTCTCTTCAAGTCCCCTCAAAATCATAAGTTCTGTTCTTCTGGCATGATTATTGAAGTTAATTTCTTATCCCAATGATTAAAATAAAATATTGCCTAATAAAAAAATTAAAGTTTTTAATATAATTTTTCTCTTTTGTATTAGTGAACATAGTGTTGTTGTGGCATGTGTAATGTTTTCTGAAGATTAATTTTTCTTCCCAAGTATTTAAACCAAATTTATTTTTAATCTGAAGGAATTAATCAAACAGACAGAGAAAACTGATGAGGACCGGAAAAATTTAGAAGTTGCCCTTGAAGCTATGCAGGTACATATTCTTCAACATCAAATTTATTATTTTTATTTATTTGCTTGAGTTTTATTGAATAATAAACATTTGATTATAACTGTTTTGCCATTTCCAAAAAAAAAAAAATAAAAAAAAAATGCCTCTATATAAAATAATCATTGGGTCAACACATGTATATTGCATGTGTAGGCAAAATGGCTTTAATTAGCTAAAATATTTAACTTTATTTCACTTCAACTCTCACTTTGGCCATGATGCCTAAATGAACCATTGTAACTTTAAAAATCTCTTTTGGTTCACAGATGACTTATTTTCCCATTTGTAGCTAATCTGTCAGTTTGCATCCTTGTGTGCCATTATATTATTTGCATAATAAAATGATATTGATGATAATACATAATCTAATGTAGACTTTGGTATCTGTACTTTCAAAAATGACAGCAAATATTGATATTATGTTGAGTCTTTACTATTATTTGGTTTTAATATGCACATTTTAGATATATTTTTTGCTTATTGTTATGATCCCATATAACATGAAAATTTATTACAATTACAAATGTAAGCCACTTAGTAAGAATCAAACTTCAGCTAACTACTACTCCACTATTACCTGTATTTACTCTTGTAAATGATATGTTCTAGAGAAGTAAATCAGTATTTGAAGTTTTGATTTTGATATACAAATACATGTATCTTATGGGTGCTTAAAAATGCCTAAGTTTGCCATCCAATCACTGACATTACTGAAGGTTAAATTTGCAACCACGTTATAGTTGATTTATAAGGTTTCATTTTAATAAGGTGACTAAAAAAACAATTCACTGGTTTTGTTGTACACTGAAGATTTTTAATGATATAATTTACCTATTTCTTTGTTTATTGTACAAACTAAAATAAAAGGAGAAGTTTTTGGTTAAAGGAATAATATTCAATCAGACGTTTGTTTGGTAGCTGATTACTTGTACCATGGTTATAGATTAATTGCAAATCATTTGTAATTTAAGATTGTATTAAGATTGCTTTTATAATTACATGGTTGTAACAACAACAAAATTTAGAATTTTTCTTAAACATGTTGAAAACTATTTTGATTTATTACTATTATATAATTTAAGTACTGATTAATACAATCTGTGGATATTTTTTCCTTAAGACCAATTTTATTTTGTTCTTTTCAGGACTTATCACTTTATGTGAATGAAGTAAAAAGAGATAATGAAGCTGTTGAACTCATTGAAGAAATCCAAAACAGGTATGGGATATTTATAAGAATAAGTGTGATTGCAATTAAATTTGAGAAAAAAATAGCACATATACCTTAGTATAATTACAGTTAAAGAAACATCAGAATGAATATACACTAACTTTTCTAAGACTCTTTATCAGTATTTTTAAGCTGTATAAAAATACAGTAACATTCAAGAAAAGATTGTGGAACATAAAATGTTAAATTTCTATTCAAGGAAAAAAGAAGGGTTTCATTAGAAAAAGAATTACATGGCTGAAAAACAGTTATCATATTGCTCTTGCTATGAACTTTCTTTTATAAGCCTTTTGACAAAAAAAAGCCTGTTGTAAAAGTAGAAATACTTTTTATACACTCCACTTGAGTTGTTCACAGGTTTTTTTAGTCCTCTGGAAATCATAAAAATATTAGGAGTATTGCTCTTGTGATGATTTATGTTAAAAGCTGATTTTCAGAGCTAGTTTCTTATTTCATTTTTTTTTTGTTAAATTAATAGCTAATGTATATGATAACATTTTATGCTGGCACTTGTACATTTTAAGAATATTTTTGGTTTAAGTAAAAGTAGATATTAAACTTTAAATGACCCCATTTTGCAAATTAGCTGAATAGATAATTTCTGTTTTTAACTTCTTTATGTATACTTATCCTTAAATTAATGTGTATATTTGATATTCATGTATGTATGTGTGTGTGTATGTGTAGTGTCTTTGTAGATGCATAAGTGAGTCCCCATGGCATAATAGTTAAGGTGCTAGACTGCAACATCATATTAAGCTAGTTTGAATTCCAGTTCTGCTATTATATTCTCTAATACCTGTGGGAAAGGTATGAACCCCCTTATTCCCTCAGCTATGGGTTAAATAGTACTACTATTGTTCATTTGCAAGGGTGGCTTTGGCATTAAATAACCTATTGCAAAGAACCTAACAAAGAACCTAACTAAAGCTTATCTACTTGAAAACATTTGTGTGCAAACAAATGATTAATCGTTAATAAAATTATTTGTGTTTGATAGAAATAAGTGAAACCATTTAGCTATATGCAAAAAAAAAGAGCTCAGGCCTCTTTAAAAATGTTATCTACAGAATGTGTTTAGAAATCATATATTTAATATGTATGTATAAAAAGGATTTGGTATTAAATAACCTAAAATTGCTGATATACCATTAAACCAAACCAAAGCTTATCAATACACATGAATGCATATGTAACAGTAAGCGTGGTACTTGTATATATTGTTGTATGTGTATGCAGTTGGAGGTTAGGCGCAATGGACAATGTCAGTTTTCTTAGTGGAAGTAATCTGGTAAATCAAATGAATATTGGGAAAAAATTAATTGGTGAAATAGAAATTGATTTAAAGTTGTGAAATGGGATTGAACTAAAAAATAACCAAATAAAATTGAGTAATAGTTGGTATAACAGAAATTCCCCCTCCCACATGTCTGCCAATTCTGTTCTGGATTTTGGATTACTGAGAGGTGTTAGGAAAACCTTATCAACTTTATTCAAAATTTGTTGGTATTGGAAAAATTGAGAAAATAGAGATGGAGAATTATTGTTTTGATAAAAAGATAATTATGAATTAATTCTGGGATATCTAAAGTAGGATTGATATCAGAACGTATATTTTCTCTCAGCTGAGAAAATTGGGATAGAAAATTATTATGTTAAAAAAAAAGTAATTACAAATAATTATGAATACTTTTGAGCTATGCTGATATCAGTTGGAGATGGATTGATATCAGACAGTGTTTATTTTAGTCTGAGAAAATAGGGATGGTGAATCCTTGTTTTGTTAAAAAGATAATTACGAATAATTTGCAGATTGATCTATAGTAGTCCCAAGTAAAGAACAGTGAAGTTGAGACAAAGTAGCACCTTTGGACCAAGCAAACCGCGACTGACTGCTGGGTTTTTCACTTATGAACCATCAGACTTAGAGATTAGTGACTCTTGGTTGTTAAGAAATCAAAAGTCATCTACAGTTCCAAGCTACAATTGACCTACAAAAAAATGTATCTATGTTTAAATTGACATGTAGGTCATTGTCTTTGTAAATTTCTTCTTCTCAACACTTGGGAGTTTTGTCAGAAAATCACAGTTTGCTCATTTAAATTGTAAAATTTTGTCAGCAAGTACACAATGCCAAAGAGACGTTATACATATGGGGTTGTGTACATAGATTTAAGGGGTTACATCTGCTGTGCCATATCCCATTCGTACATTGGCAGATGACAACACTTGACCGAGGGGTGGTATATGTGCATCAGTGGACAATGTTTCATGAATCTGTACGGTTGGCAAGCTGTCAGGCTTGGCTACATGAAATGGTCATACATATGCAACATGTCTAAGTTTTTTAAGAACTTTTTTCTTCTTTTTCTTTTTTTCCAATTTAAAAAGTTATGATATTGTTTTATTTGTTATGATAGCTAAATTGTAGAAATAAATTATAAAGGAATAAACAATCATTTTTAAGTATTTGTGTATTTAAAAAATGAAGATCTATTGAGTATATTGTTACAAGAAAACAAGTTAATCACTTTGATAATGCTTTTTTTTTTTCATCACAAAAATATTTATTTTATTAATTTCAAGAAGATAAACTCAAAGCAATGAATTTATAATTAGAAAAAAATATCTACACACTCTTGTTTATGTTAAGAATACTGAATTAGTATTATTAGAATAAAAGCAAAGCAAAAACTTTTTTGAGTATCATTCTTTAACAGTTTCTGAAGAGATTCAGAAGATTTAGTCATAATGTTGTATATTGACCTCCAACCCGGCCAAACATGACATTTCAAAGACGGCAGAAGTTGCATATTCCATTGGTGTGGGCGAGCTTGGCTGACAATATGGGACAGGGTTAAAATCCCATGGTACAGTCACAAACTAATGCACCAGAAGAGGGTTACCTATGAACTGCATGACAGTTATTTCTGCTTGATGATGATCAAAACATGCCATTCCAAAGAGAGCGGAAGTGGCACATTCCGTTGGCCATTTATGAGAAGAGATTGAGTGGGCATTGAACTATTATATAACTCAGTGCACAGGAAAGTCAATCAGCTTGGGGATCAGAAGAGTTGGAGAAATGATGCTGTAGAGAAAACAGCACCCAGCTGAGAGCTGGGCCCCTAGAACTCCGGTGGAGCAACTCTAGAGAACGAGAAAGACACACTGCTATGTCCGGAGGAGCTGGGGAGATCAATATGTTGCAGTTCTGTTCGGTCTCCAACTCCCTCTCACACACAACCCTTTTAAATAAAGTGAGAGGTATATTTTTCTAAGAACTGTGTCGCTCATCTTTATTGTGTCGTCGTTATGATTCTGCATGCATCTGCATATGAGTATGCAACAATAAGAGCTCTCTGTTTTAATTATTGCATTTAGTGATCTGTTTTTCTTTGAATGGAGTTAGTGTCTTATATAGGAAAGGGTGACAAGTAAAATGACACAATAATAAAGGATCTGATATAATTATAAAACCTGCTGTGATGTAAATGATGGTGACTAGTGGATATTATAAAGATTTATTCAATATTTGTTGTTAGGTTATATACTTTTATTTATCATTTATTTTCTTTAAAGCAGTAGTTCCAAAAATGAGTGATAGTCCTAGCTGAGAAGCTTAGTAACTGCCTAGGTTGGTGCTAAAAGCAAGGTAACTGGAAAATAAGCTTCTCCTTGCACTTTTTCCTTCTTTGTTGCTGTTAATTCGGAAGCTTAAGATAACATATTGTAAATAGCAATAATTGTTAGGTTAGCTAGGCTGACTTTTTGCTGAGGAAATGCATTATGAAAACACAGCTTATCAAAGTCAGATGAGTGACAAGAATTGTGAAAATATTTTTTGATTCTGAGACAGAAATGATAGGTACTAGGATAGGGTTTTCAAGTCCAGATGAAATTTTTAAAAAGTTACTAATGAAAAAGATAAGGATTTTTAATCTCCTTTAACCTTGTGAATCATTAGAAACTTTGTTTTGTCAGCTGTACAGACTGATATACATTAAGTTTATTTTAGATATTTTACTTCTCATTGGCCACCCATCTTCACATCATTTTTTTTTTTTTTTTTTGGTGCATGTACATATTTGATCAGGGTTATTACCTGTGTCAGCTATTTTAAACTATAGAACTCAATATTTATTTTTTTGGGTAGTTTCCTTCTCATAGGCAAGTTGCATTTAATAACATTTGCTCACAGAGTTGGAACTTGAAGTATACATTCCACAGCTAAGTTTCATGCTCTTCTAGAGCATGAGACAATTAGCTGTCATTATTGTTAGTGTGTATATATTATTGGCTGTGACTGTTGTTTGAATCTGTATATATTACACTTACATAAATATTATTCCTAAAATGAAAACATCACTTATCACACTAATTCTTCAGTATTTTCATTAGAAGTATTGCCATATTGAAAATATGTGAACCTTAATTCCATTATCCTTTTTACTTTATTATATTCTGGAAAAGAATATCGGACTTTCCTACTATTGATTGTCTTACTGTGCCCTTACATTATGCTTATAATTTTATGTCTTTCTCTTTCCAGAAAATTATAATTTTGTTAAACATTTAATTATACTAACAATTAATTCAGCCTATTTAATTGGGGCTGTAGAATACACCAACTGTATCTCTGCAGAACCCCCCACTCCAAACGAGTGCTCTGTATATGACACTAAAACTGCATCTGATGGTGAGGCTTCAGTCCTGAAGCTTCAGGGAATGTGAAGTACCCTTCATTACTCCCTGGTTCACTCTAACATGGAGTGGTAGTGTCTATTAGAGTCTCATGTATGGGTTAAAAAGAACTGTTTACCCATTTAACCGTGTGCAAACAATGACTAATGTTAATTGAATTGTTAGTATGGCATAGTAATACTTGAAACCATTTAACTGTCTGTTAACAAACAAGTAATGTTGAATAGAAAGATTAGTATTAAATAACAATGCTTGAAACCATTGAACTATGTGCAAACAAATGATTAATACTGAATAGAATTATTCATGTTAAATGGTTTCAAATTTTCCTATCTAACTATGTGCAAACAAATGAGCTTTGGCTTGTTTAAAATATTACTTACAAACTATTCATATTTAATGTATGTATAAAAAGGATTTGGCATTAAATAACTTACAAGGTTTGTTATGTTATAAAAACAACCAACCAACCAACCAATCATATCATATTTTCTCTATTGATATAATTTTTTTTCTTATTTCAGTATTGTTGACTTACAGATGGTAAGTGTTTGTATTTTGTCATTATTAATTGTACCATTTAAACTGATTTATTGAAATCTATTCATGCAAATCTCGTGATTTTTTTCTTAGTGTTTTGGCTTGAAGAGAATTGTTCAGGTTAACTTTTTAACATGCTTGTTCAAACTAACTTTGGATTTATGAAGAAAAATATATCTTATGTTTTGAAATTGACTTTTCACGTTTCAATTTTTAAAGAAAGGATTCTGTTGAATTATTTATAATTCAGAATTTTATACATTGATCAGTATGACTTGATTTATCATTGATGAAAAAAGAACCTCACTACAGTTTGTATCATAGTTAGGCTTCCTATTTTGAAATTCATGTAAATATTTTAACTTTCTGGTGTTTTTGTGATTTCTTTCTTGAGTGGCATTCCTCACCTCTGCTTTTTGAAAATTATATCTAATTTAACTTAATTTAAATAAAAAAAAACCCAAAAAAACTTTAAACCTAATTTTTTAGTTTCAGTAACAATATATAAAGCATTTTGGTGGAGTATTCAATCCTGCCAAACATTTTTTAATCATCCAAATTCTTGATATAATGTAGATAATAATGAAATGCTAATTTGAATCCTTCATTTCCCCCTGGAAACCAAATGTGTTCACAGGTTATCTAGTTTCTAAATTTTTTAAAAGTTTTTATTCATTAGTAAAGTATGACAAAGATGATTTATTTAACACAGTCTATTCACCAATTTTTATGATGGGTAAGGAAAAAAAGTCATAATTTTCATGAGTTAATTATCCAAGATTTTGAAAGAAAAAATGCTTACTTCCATATGACTTGTGTACGTGTTAGTTTGTTGCTTATATAAATTAGCTTTGTTGAGATATTGTAATTATTACTTCTATTTTTAGGGGAAATTTAAAAAAAAATATGGCACCTTATAAAATATCATTTTTCTATTATGTATCACAAAGTAGAGATTGACTACATCTCCACTTCACTCATTTCTGACAGTCTTTCTCTTCCTGACTCATTCTAAAAAGCTGCTGATTATGAGAATCAGAAAGAACATCATTTCTGAGTTGGATAAGTTAATTAGAGGTTCTTAATAATTAAATTTGTTGGTGTTCTTCAGAGGCAGATTGCTGAATATGCTTGGGCAATCCCAGTGATGAAGTTTAAATCATTGATTTCCAGTCATCTAAAGCAACAATGTACATCAGCTGAAGAGCATAAGTGGAGTTCTCTGATCTCTTAGAAACTCAAGTTAAGCTCTGAATGTAAAAAAAAAAAAAATTGATTTTTGCCATGCATGGAGTTGTGCTATGCTGTTCATTGAACTACATGAACACATTTTTCTTCCTATTTTGACAAATATCAATGATTTAACCAAATTATGTGAGAAAAAATCTTTTTTTTTTTCTGTCAGCTTTAAGAATCCACTGAATATTTAATTAAAGGGGGTTGATGAAAATTGTTTCTCAAGTTCCTCATTCATCTTTTCATATCAATATTCTTTTATTTTTAATGATTTAAAAAAAATGTATATTTTGCACTGAAAAGGAAAGAATATATTCACTGAAATACAGACTTCTACTAAGGCCTAATTTTTTTTCACAATGTGACATTTTCATGGGATTTTTGTTAATAAAAATTTTGAAAATGATGGATAATACTAGTCCCAAAAATAAAAAAAATATTATGACTGAAAAACTTAATCTAAAAATGATTAAAAATATACAGGGTGTTTACAAAAGAAAGTTTCAAAAATTTATCATAAAATGAGAACTTAATTTTGTAGAGAAATGCTTTAAGTTTGGTATTAAGACTTTCAGCTGCACCAAGTATTCCACTCTCAGTATATAGCTGTTGTGAAGGTATTTTGTATGCATAAGTTCTCTTGCTATCATGCATCAATGTTTTAGAACACATTTCAGGAAATCACTGCCAACTAGAGAATCCATTTGCAAGAAATTTGAAACAACTGGATGTTTGTGTAAAGATAAGTCCTTTAATATCTGAAAAACAATTAGTGTGTGCTCATGCAAATCACCTGTACAGCACCCATCTCCTCCTCCAAAAAATATTCATAAGGTCAACAGTTACAAATTTCACACTATACTGTTTGGAAAATTTGGTGAGAATGGTTATGATTCCTTACAAATTACAGTTATTGAAAAGTCTAAGTGATCAGGACATTACATGTGATTTCTGTATAGAAATCCTAGAGCATTATGAAGACAGCTTTATGTAGTGTTTAATTTTCAGTGATGAGTTGACTGTAAGTTTTAGTGATAAACTTAGTGTTTTTCTACAAAACTAAGTATCTTGTTTTGCGAGTGTTAATATTGTAATTTTAAAAAAAACTATTTCTTATTGAATCAAGCTTTCCTGGTGTACAAGGAGATATGAGTTCAAGTATCTTTCTCTTTGTAGACATCATATATTATTGACACTCCTGGTATGTAAAACAATAACAACAAATATGATGCTGACAAATTAGAAACAGGATTATTGAGTGGCTTCATTAATATTGTTTAAACTTCTGTATTACCAATTGCTCTTGTAGCTTTAATTGTAAATCTGATGGTACAGTAAACCAGGCTTCCTTAATGCAAAAGGGGATTGACGTCAATTATCACTGGCATCTTATTCTTTATTGTTTCCTGTGTGCAGTATTCCTCAACACAAATGAGTTGCAATAAAAAACAATCAAAATTAAAAGGATGAAGAATAATACTTGTCAAAAATTTAATGATTGATAAAGTTTCATTTAAAATATATATATACCCCCACACACACACACAAATCTCTGTTGCCTCCTGTATGAAGTGATTTGATTCTTTCCTTAATATTTTCTTACCTCTTTGTTTCTCTTTCTTAGTTTAATTTTTGATTTTTTTTTTTTTTTTTTAATACATTATGCTCAGTTTTTGTTTTAGTTATTTTCCATGCTTGAAACGAGAAAGTGGCACATATTATAATATTGACTGCTAAAAGTTCTTCATCTTAGTATCCACAGTTTCTTATTTTATTATGTGGTGATTTATCAATTTGGTTCAGTAGACAAACAAATCTATCATCAACTTATCAATGGTACTAAAAATTTGCAATTTTTTACTCACATTTTGATAGCTTGCATAGCTCATTCAGTAGAATATCAGACTTAACAAAAATTTTAAATTATTTTTTAAGTATAACTTAAAGGCTGCCTTTGGGGTTCATTAAACTCAATATCAAATAGCATCTTATTTATAAAATTCATAAAATAATTAATTGCAAATAATAAAGTACTTTGAGCATCTAATAGTTATTTCTGGTAATGTACTAGAATTCATACCAGTGAAGGGACAAAAAATAAAACAAACTAGTATTGCAATATCTGTTGTTTTTTTTTTTTTAATCTTGAGTAGAGAAATTTTACATCCAATTACACATTAGCATTTAGCTCCAGCACAAGCTATTTTCAGTTCTCTAATAATCCAAACCATCAAAATAAAACACTACATTGTAGAATAATTGAATGATTAAATTGCCATGAAATTTCAAAGCATAATAAATATATGATCGTCATCTTCTGTTGAATTTTGAAACTTTTCTTAGACTGATTCACTTTATTTAGGTAGTGATAAATTGATCTCCATTATTCTGATATTGTAGTGATTTTTATTGGTGATATAATCAAGTGATTTATTATTCTTATATATGTATGTGATATCTTTTTCTACAGCCTCAGAATACCTCCTTAAAGGATTATGGCCGACTACAGAAAGATGGAGACTTGAAGGTCCGTTGCCATTCTGATTCTAGGGTACGCCCAAGGTAATGAACTTTTACTTTCTCTGAACCTCATCTCAGGAATATTTTTTTTTAATTTTCGAAGGTTAACATGCGGAATACTTAAGTTTATATTCACCTGACATGTTAATTTATTTTAATTCTAAAATGATTCAAGAATTTTTTTCTCTAAAAAAAAATTTTTTATACAAAAATTGAAAAATGAGGCTCATGTTTAAACCAACAATGACTTTTATTTTTGTATTTATATTTACTTATTTTATTTTGATGCCAGAGGAAAATTTTATTTACACATTATCCTACAAAAATAAATTTATGAAATATTTTTTTCACTAGAACTCTTAAGTTGTATGATTTTAAAAAAAGGAAAAAACTTGCATTATTCATATATTTATGTAATAAAATTACAATAAAAAAAAAAGTAGAATTGTCATAAATATTGTAAATATTTTTGTTAGACTAAGATATTGTTTATTTTTCTTCTCCTGTGTTTTTTTTTTCTCTCCATATATGACTAAGAATTTATTTTTTTTTAAGTTATAGATCACGTTAGGTATTATTCCTTCCTGCTGATATAATGTAACCCAGTAAAATCTTTCATTGGACTGAGAAATGTCATAAAGAGAAATACTCTCAAATCAATTTTTTCATGGTCTGCATGGGACCAAAAAGCCTGTGAACAATTGAAGAAAATGAAGTGTGTAGAAAATATTTTTACTTTTGAGATGACCATTAATTTTTTTCTTCCTAAGGTTTATGAAACAAAGATCAATAAAACTTTCAAAGTTTATGAGTAACATTAAATTTTACTTTGTGGCATTTTTTTTCTCTGTTTGTAAGACTGAGAAGGTAAGCAGGGAATATCTCCTCATAACTGGTTGGAGAGAATATTCATCCAATAGGTTTAGTAGATACGGTGACACTTTTTGAAAAAAGAATGTTTTCTCAAATGAAATGATAAAAACAAAATGTTAATGGGATATTTGCTATCTATAAAAGAATTGTAATTTCAAAACTCAGCAAAATTTTCCTTTTTTCCTTTTTAAAATTTAGAATTAGTTTCCTTTATCTTAATTCGAATTGGTCAATATTAATTCTGTTTCTAGCACTTAGAATGGAACTAAATTCTTCATAAAACAAAGACAAATACTCAGTCTAAATACAATAGCATATATGACCTCTTTTTTTTCTCTTTCTCTCTCTCTCTCAAAAAAATGACTTGAATATATCTGAGGTATCTTATAGGTTATGTTTACCCAGATGCCACTGGCTACCAATCCTTGTATGTAACTCCATAATTCTGTAATATTAAAAGTAAATAGGTGATTTTTATAAGTCCAAATAAACAAGATTCCACAATACTAATTAAGCATTCTTGTTCTATTTTAAAGTAACTCTTTTTTCTCCCTTTTTCAGGTACATTTTTCTGTTTGACAAAGTGATGCTTATGTGCAAATCGCGGGTAAGTCAATTAATTTCTCAATCACATTTTAATTTTTCATTACACTAAATAAACAGATTCAAGGAAGCTTGTTATCTTTTGGGAATAAGTTTACATTTGTGGTAATTTTGGTGACAGTTGTGGTACTGATGGTGTATGTGATATGTTCACACACATGCACACACCGAGTTACACCTGATTTCAATTAAAATAATTAAGTTATCTTTATATAAACTGTATGGATTATTTAAGGTAAAAGTTTGCTTCAGACAGTATTCTTCTGAGTTCTTTTTATTTTTGACTATTAAAATACCATGCAAGTATTTTGTCCTAAAATCTCTGTATCTAAAATAAACAAGGTAGCACAATAAAGTAATTTACTCAATACAAAAAAAATGGGCTGTTTTTATCTCTAGAATCAAATAACATCTCTTTTTTCCTCTTCTTTTTTTTTGTCCTCTTAAAAAAAATTTAAGCATTAAGAATGGCTTTTTTAAAAGTTACAATTATCCATTTGTACAAGTCAATTTTGTTTTCACTGTCACTGACATTTTAGCATTGAGATGCTCCCGTATCTTAGATAATGTCCACTAAATATACATGTCCATGCGCAATACTTTGTTTATTCTACCTCTAATTCATATTTATCATTATTATGCATTGACTAAAGGCAGTTGGATAAAACACATAGTAAAAGTACCAAATATAAACATTTAAAGAAATTTATTAAAAATGGAATTTTATGAATTGAGAAATTTTAAGTTTATACACACAATCTATATGTCTCATTTTCAGTAAATTTCTCCTTAGATATTTGTTAAAGCTCTTAGTTAAAGTTACTGGAGAATGTGATTTTATAAAGATATAATGAATATTCAGACAAATATCTATACATGGAAAAAAATGATTTACGGTTTGAAAAATATTTTGTAAAGATAATGATTCTCTCTGTTAAATCTTATCCTGAAATTATGAAATTTAATAAATAATGGTGAAAATAATTTGTTCGTAGTCAATTTGTGACTAAAAAGCAGTTGTTTAAAACATTTACTATATAAATAGTATCTTTATAAACTGCCTAAAATCATATTTTTCTATTTCTTTTCATATTAATAATTATGCTTTACCAATCTGGGACTTCAACTATTTTTGACAATTTTCTTTCTTTAGTTAAACCAACCGAATACCTCTTCTATATTTTAGTGATATAGAATTTTTAATAGTCCCTTATCTCCATTGGAAACTAGAACTAATATAAGAAAACTATTTCCCTTTCTCTATACAGAAATTTTGAAACATCTGATAATTTCTTTTTTAATTTTATTTTATATGTATTTGTGTGAGTGAATGTATTGAAGAACAGTTGTTCTTTGTTCAGTGTAATAAAAAATGTGTTGTTTTTCCTTTGTTTGTACTGTACAAGTGAATAGTCCTAGTATGGCTGTTGTTCCTGGCTCAAATCCAATAGATTTTCAGTGATTTCTTTTTCTTTGTGTGTTTTTGATTTTTAGTATTGTATTGTAAGATGGTCATACTGTATTTGCAGGATGTTGTGTCAAAGCTGTCCTGCTGTTTGGGCTTCAGGTATCAGATGTCTCTCCCTTGATATCTCTCTTTTCAGTTAATAGTTGCAATCAGTCATTTGCCATTTGCAGTTTGTAGAAGATTCTGTAGCAATTCTGAATCAAAACCTCTTTTGGATCATGACATGCTCTATATTGTTGTCCACTGGAAGTAATTAGAGACTGGCTGATTAGATTTAGCACTGCAATTTGGATTTATCCTTTTTTCCTTTAAAATAGATAGATAATTAAAAAAAAAAAAGGATCCTTCTATTATAACATTTTCTCAGCTCACTTGTCACCAATGTAGTGTTGTCTTCTGTGAAGGTATAGATCCACTTCACCTGCACAAGTCTGATAACATCCAAACTTGATCAAGTATTTTGTTTTAAATTCTAAAAAAAGATTTTATTTAGTGTAGGCTTTAGATTCTCTTTCTGTGAATAAGATAAATTCTTGAACTAAAGAGTGTTTGATATTGGATATAACTCTAAGGATAAGAGGGTAAATTTTATGCTACAATATTATTAATCAATGGAAACATTTTTATAGACAGAAATATTTAGTATTTAGAATTATTGTATCATGTACTAGTCACATTCAAGTATCCATTTCTTTGTCCTGTGTGAGAGATGAATTTTATGCTAAATTTCCCCGGTTTTCTACTTCCCAACAAATTGGCAATATTATGTTTGCTCAATTAATTTTCTGAGACTGGGAATGTAGAGAATCAAAAGAGACTGACCATCTTTGTCATCTACCAAAGTTATTAATGATATATCCAAGCATTTAACTTGGTCACCCAGAAAAACTCTTAGAAAGCTATTTTTTGCAGATTGGGCTCCACAACTACTATTTTCAGGGTTACAAAGAAGTTAAAACAGTTTAAAAAAACAAATTGTCAAAAAGGTGATTGCATTCTTTTTGAAGCACTCTGAATTTGAAGTTGATGTGGTGTTAAGTCAGCTGCACATACACATTTTTAGTTTCAGTTATTAGCAGAATTTCACTAATATGGAGGGAGTTATATGGCTTAGACTAGGTTTACTCTAAGTTGTCATCTTTGGTTTTTATTTTAAGCTATTCTGTAACATTGAAATAAGTTAGTGGTTTCCAACTCAAAGTCTCCAGATCAAGAAAGATATTACAAAGAAACTGTAACTTGAAAATTTTAAAATGCTTTGATACATTAAGATAAATGTTCAAAATTTTACTTTTCTTTGTTATCTTTAGTATCCTGAATAGAGCTTTTAATTGAACTTTGTTTAAAATACCTTATCTTATTGGTTATAAAAAATTAGATTTCTGGAGGAAAGAGAGATTCACAGTGGTGAAAAAATGTTGTGAATTACTATTAGTACATTGACATGTTATTCATTTTGAAAATGTTATGTCATCTGATTTTTACAAATTCTATGATTTAAGATTGACTCTTATGCCACAACTTAACTATTTTTATATGAGTTTGTTTCTTTTGGAATGATGTTGAATCTTTCAATTATTTGGTTGAATTCAATGTTAGGGTTTGGCCTCTCAATTCAGCAGATTATTTATCTTTTATACTTATTATTTTTGTACTTTTCAACTGTATGCTAATCATGTGCTGCTATTGATGCAGTTGTAATAATTATGAAATTATAGGTAAAGAGAAATTCTGTTATTGAATCATTTTATATATATATATATATATATATATATATATATATATATATATATAAATCTAATTTTGTTAGTGATTAAATTATAGGAAAAATTATATAGAAAACATTAGATATTACTAGTTTGTTCATTGATAAAGACTTTATTCTGATATGTATTTAATATGAATAGTAAAAATAAAGGTTTATATAAATGACTTTAAAAAGAGTGGAAGTAATTTCTTTAAAAAAAAAAAAAGAAACGGTAGATTGTCTTAAAGTCAGAATGTAAAGGAAAAATCTTGAAATGAGTTGGAATATTTTCATTTATTTATTTATTTATTTATTTTTTTCAAATTTTATTTATACATTTTTCAAATCTTATTTTGAATTATTTATTTTGTAAGTAAAAGTTATGAAACTAGCTTCTAAATTTACATTTTTTGAGATAATCAGTTTCTTGTTTAAATCATTTACTAAGTTTTGCTTAGTCTGGCCCACAGGCCTCAAATTTTTTACAGTGCCTGCTGCTTTTAAGTGTTCACCCATCTAAGTACTGAACTTGCTTATCATTGCTTAATTTTGGTGATCTGACAAGAACTGATGCTCTCAGTGTGACTTGACTATAAGTCTACTTTATTCTTTAAATTTATATAAATTTAATCATTTTCAGATGATACATTTGGCATTTTTTCACCATTGAATGATTGGGTGGGGTATTGTATATTTACAATAAATTATTAAGCTAGTTGCAAATTCATAATCATCTTAAGTAATTTTGTAAGAAAAAATATTAAATGATCTATTTTGGTATGTATATTATAAATTAATTATTTTCAAATTTTAACAATTATTTTACTCTGCCCAAAAGAAAAAGATTTAGTTTATTGAATCATCATTTTCTCCTATTCACTACTGCCACATTGTGTGGTGAGTATTTATACCTTTAAAAAGCATTAACAAAGCAGTATGACTCTCCTTCATATACCATTATTCAGTAAAATGTATCTCTATTGTAGGTTTCTTTCCAGCACTTTTATTAGTATATTTTAGCACTATTAGCACAATAATATTCTGCTTTATTGTAAGTTTTTTTCCCTTCTATCCTAAAATTTTCAGTCATGATTTTTATTGTCATTGACCAAACTTCACAATTAGAATGATTTCAGCTGAGAGCCAAAGTGGAAAGTAATTTTTTTATTATTAAAACAATATTTATAAATATACAAAAAAATATTGTAAATTGTTGAAATATGCTTTTTATATTTGAGGTTTCTTTCTGCATTTTTTTCTCCATGGTATTGTTTAGAATTATTTCAATATCTAGAGTTAATAAAGTGAATCATTTGTGAAGTTTTGATACTACAGTTCATTCTAAAAATTTTGTTCTTTTAATAACCAAGTGATGTCTAACGGAATTTAACTGAAATCAAATTAGTTGTTTAGAGAAAGCTATGAGGATTTTATCTGGCCAACTATGATATAAAACATGAAACAGAATTAAGAAAACATGACAAGAAGTTCTAACATTTTCAACTGTAAGATTTGTTTATCATTGGTGCAAAAAAAAGTTAAATATGATGAAGAAATATATTCAAGCTCTATATCCTGGTGAGCATGTAGCAGACTGGTTTGGTCCATATTAATTTTGTTGTATAATTTTCTGTTACATTATTGTAACATGCGTTATTTATTCAGTCTTTTTTGTTTTTTTTAAATATTTTTATCCATATCACTCTATAATGATTTGGATACACCACTTAGAAATAATATAAAGCAAACATTAAAGATAACAGCCTGAACAAAGCTAAAAATCCAAGTGCTATTCTCAGTCATTTTGTTTGATTTGGTTTTCTATTTAAGTTTTCAATTTTCTTGTTTTATAAATTCTTTTATGACTTTGTTTTGGATAATTCTATATATTTCTAGTTTATGCAAATGTGTCATTTTTTTTTTTAACTATTATTTTCAAATGGTTTCATGACTGCAGCA
Organism: Sepioteuthis lessoniana; assembly: GCA_963585895.1. NCBI lineage: Eukaryota > Metazoa > Mollusca > Cephalopoda > Myopsida > Loliginidae > Sepioteuthis > Sepioteuthis lessoniana. Next base: position 53,247,620 of record OY757930.1, read on the forward strand.
ATTTATCATATTAGTTGCCATATCTGTTTGAGTCGAGTGCATCTAATGTTTATTTTTAAGAAACTAGATTCACCTGTACAGATATTCATTAAAGTTTATTCAGACATTTTGATTATTCTACAAATATATGTATTATACAATAACTGAAGATACTAGACACAAGTTATGCAATGGATAGCAAAAAATAGTTTTAACTTTTTGTCACTCTAAAACTATTCATTGTGACTACTTATTTAGTTAAATATTTTAAAAACAAATTTTAGATTTTAAAACAGTTACTGTAGGATATACTCAGGGAACATAGTGAAGATTTCTCATGGACTAAAAGATATCAATACTTAATTGAACAGCTTGAAATTTTTTAATTAAATATCTTATTTTATAGTTATGTATAATCTATAAGTAAAAGTTTGAAACCAAGTGTTTTCCAAAATTCAATTATTTTTTTTTCCTGTAAAGTTTTCACTTGGTAAAAATTCTTGTTTAGAAAGTCAGTGAAATTTACTCATCTGTTTGTTGAGTAGTAGCTAATCCAGTAGTTTCATGATTATAATTTCTTTTACATTGTAAGAATAATATTAATAAGTTAGATATTTTGGTTGATAAACTGTGATCTTGTTTTTAAAAAAACAAAAAACACTAAATATCTGACTTTTGGGACATCAAAAAATTGCTTGTTTTTATAAGTGAAATTAAATTTACAAAAAACTCAGAAATTTATATATTTTTGAACAAATTTTTATGATTTTAAACATCTTAATGTTATCTACCAATTATTAGAATTTTTTCTCATATTTTATATACTAGACTTTTTTAAAACTGTCTAATTTCATTACCAAGTTATTAGATAATTGTAACATTTAGTATACGTCCACAAACCATTTACAAATTTTAAAAACACTAACAACTTTTTTTAGTTTTTCCTAATACAACTCCTTCCAATTTTATTTTTGTATTTTTTGTTTTGTTTATTTAACTTCTTTACCCAAAGATAATTTTTAGAAATTTTTTTGTGATGACATTTTTAATTTTCTTTATCTTTCTCGCCTCCTGTCACTAGATCGTGGACAAATTTTTGTGGGTAAGAAAGAGTTCTAATGTCTGAGACAATCTTCTCTTTATTCCATGGATGTGTTAGTTGCTGTCCCACCCCTGCCCCATCCAATCATTCAATTCCCTTCCGAACTCCCACCCCCAGCCCCTTAAAGAATGACTGCTCAACCCACAGCCCAATTCACATTGCCTGGTACTCTACTGATGACCATATGCTTGTCTTGCCAGACAGACAAACTAATTGGCTCCTACCTGACATGAATTGCTTCTCATATCTGCTTGTCTCTCATCTCTCTCTCTCTCTCTCTCATTCTCTTTCTCTTTCCTGATGGGGTTTTCACTCAGGAACAAAGAGTGCTGCTATGTTGTTCAGAATGTCTGTGGCATGTCAAAGCCCTTACTTTTTTTATTTATTTATTTTTTTTGTTTCAACATTTTTAAAGTCATTTAACCCTATTCATTTACTAATTAATGTTTGGTATATTAATGAGTTTTTGATTTCCTAAACTGCATCACTTGGCATTACTTACCTTATTTATATATGGACACTGTACCCCTCCCCCTACATTATACATTATATTCTGTTTTCATTTATCTTGCATTTCAATCACTTGCCATTAAACACTCTTCACATAATTGACATTCCATAGATAAAAAGTGTAATTTTCTAACATACAAAAAACAATAGATTTCTTTATTCTACATTTTAAAAACTATTCACAATAGAAACTTATAGAATTTAAATATATTTATTGAATAACATCCCAACTATTTATTATAAATTAGGCATGATATCTGACAAGATGTTTGCATGGCCTGACTCTAGCATATTAGCTAGAGAAACTCCTCAAATTACTTCCACTATAAAATTTAAAGAATTGATATCACTTATAAAATATTTTTGAATTTTTATTTTATTTGTTTTATTTAAGCCATGGAAGAATTTTATTCAAACTGTACACTCATGTTTTGTGTTAGGTCACATAAGTTGATTGCCATTTCTAGTTTTTATTATTTAAAAAAAGAAAAAGAATATTTTGCTCATTTTGCAAAGAAGATCTTTGTTTCCTGAGTATATCCACCCCATGGGGATGCTAGAGAGGGTATATTTCTTTATTCAATTGTTTCTTAAATATTTTTGTTTGTCAGTGTAAAATAAAATCATGTTTGGTGCTCTCTGACTCTTATAGATTTCAATATGTCAGAAGTTCTGCTTTTATTATTTGGCTTTTTGAGGTCATAAATTGCTTTCCAAATTGCTCTACTGCATTTTCTAAGAATTAGTTGGAAACCTTCAACAGGCTTATGTATCACAGAACCTGCTAATAATAACAGTAAAGACAGATTACACTAATTATTTTCCTCAAGTTCATTTCAGAAAATTATTGATAGGTTTCATTTCTACTTGCTTCATTAAAATATCTGAATTTAAATTTTCATAATAGATTACAATTTTTCATATCTAAATTGACTTAAATATCTCAGTATTAAAAAGAAGCTTATGCCAACACATAAATATTTTGTGTGTGGTTTTAGCTGTTCTATCAATTAAGGTCTTCACTCATTTTCTCTTATCAAGAATCAAAGTATATTGTGAATATTAACTGGAAGTGTAATGAAATAAATAAGGTAATGATTAAAATGCATTTACTTGAAGTAGGTTTTCCAGAAACTAGAAAAACTGAATCTGGCTACAGTTTATGAAGGTATATATCAGATTATCTGTAGGCATATCCAAAGTATTTATTTATTTAAACATGGTATGGTTCTAATGCAAAAGATGAGTGCACAGCCCAAATATAAGTGTACTTTTGAAATTTGTGTGTCCCAAAAAAGAAAAAGAGTGGGGCAACATATGCATGCATTATAATGATGACATATCTAGGAGATACAAGAAACAAATATGTGAATGTATGTGTGGATAAAAGTTTATGTTGAAATCTGTATATGTACTTATAAATGAATGTATGAATTTGTTTTGATTTTATGATTTCTAGTCCTAAATATCGTTATATCCATGCTATAACTAAATTTAAAAAAATAATTGGGTGGGGGAACACTGTTTGTTATAATAAAATCAGACTTAAAGTGACCAGTTTGTTTTTTCAGTTTCAGGTAAAGTTTTGGAAGGAGGGGGAGAGGGAAAAAAACAAAACTAATTTTGTGAATTGTATAAATTTTCTCTTTAACAAATCCAACATCATTTAAATTTTGATTGTCCTACTAAGATATATATATATAAGCAGGAAGTATAAGTATACTCTCATCTTTTGTTTTAAACATTATTTTTAGAATATATGAACTACTTATTTTACAAGTACAAATAGAAACTTAAACCTTAAATAGGTTGTATAAAAAGTTGGTGGAAGCAACATGATTTAATGCAAACAATGGCTTATTTCTAGCATCGGACAAGTTTTGAGTGTGAAACATAAAATCCATAGGATATATTAAAGCTTCTTATCCCCATCACTAAGGTTCAAGATATGTTGAGACAAAAGATGAATACAATTTCTGAATTTAAAAAAAATAAAATTTCCTTTATCATCAATCACTTTCTTCAAATTATTTTTAGATAATTATTCAGATATATCCTCTAACATAATGAATCTTTTCCATAGTTTCAGAGTTTTCATTGTTAAATCTGTTGATGAAAATATGAGAGGGTGACCCAAAGGCTCCTTTTTCAATATCTACTACACCAAGGTGTAGGGGAGGGCGCTACTCCATTGCCTGGATTGCTCCATTTTACCCTTAATATGTACCTTATAATGCTGAGTGTTAAGCAAGGAGGAATCAAGTACCATATTTTGAGTTTTTGATATGACTTGACCTGGGATTGAACTCCGGTTTCCTAGACCATTCGCAAACACTCTACCCATTATGCCAATTGCTGGAGTTGGAATTGTGGAAGAAAAATAGATTTGGTTTCTTTTAACCAATTTATTGTAGGTGATCATAAAAATTTCTCTAAACCTATTAAGATCCCTCTGGTTAAAAAAATATATATATAGATATATTTTAGTCTACATCAGATTCACTCATTTACTTCTTCCAAATCATATTTTTGCATAAAATCTAAAGAATCCCATTTTTAAACCTTTTAAAAATTCAATTAATCCACAAAAATTATTTTTGAATAGAAGAGGGAAAAGTGGAAATTCCAAGAATTTGCTATCTTCAATTGAACAACCCATTCCTCTGCGAGAGCAATATATAATGCAATATGTGAATTATATAAAATATCTTCAAACATTTAGTTTATCCCTAGTAAAGCATTGCATGTGTGAACAGCTGATTAGTGTATTTGCTATAGAATAAATAGCCGTATTTTGATAAGAAATTGAATATAGATGTACTTCTCTATGTTTGCTATAAGGTGCTATATAGAGATATTTGTATATAAGCTACCAAATATTGTGCATAAAATATCTTAAATGGTGTTAGAACTGAATTTAAAGTTAATTTTTCATGCAGGGGAAAGAAAAATATTAAGCATAAATGTTGCCTCAGAGTTTATTGTATCATTTTTATCTCTTGAGAAATTTTTTAGTCTTATCTGTTGCATATATATTATCAGATGTCTTTTTTTCCAAGTTTTAATGATTGTTAAACTAGGATTAATTCTGTGGAGCTAGTGTTTATTATACTGGCATGAATTTTTGCTCTTCTAACTTGAGTAAATTGAACCTGCTACCTGGAGAAAGCAACTGGCAATATGTTTTGAGTTACTTGCATGCAAATATTTAATGTGATCATTTCTCAGTTTCTACTATGTTCTATGATTGTTTCTTGACATGTAAGATTTTCCGCATGATAAAAAGTAACAAAGTAATCTTTTAAAATGTATCAATTTTTATAAGCACAATTATATAGCTGAGTTGAAAAGAGCAGTTTGTATAAACAATTTCTAATTGTTGATTACTTGGTTGATAATTTTTACCTAATAAGGTTCATGAATACTTTTTAAAAAATTAATTGTAATGTTGAAAGTTATTAAAGATAAATTAGTTTGACCAGAAGAAAAAAAAACTACTTATTTCCAAAATATATGCAATATATGAATACTGTATCAAAAGCTATTTTGATATTCCACGACTGGTTGAAAACATCAGACTCATAATTAATACATTCATTTCTATACAAAAAAAAAACAAAAAAAAACTTACATCTTTGGTATTGTCTATTTTTACTTGTTTTCTATAGTTGTAATAAAAACTGTCATGGAATATTGATAAAATGTGCATTGGCAATATGTTAGGGAAAAAGTGCTTACTGTTAAAATATATTGGGCAAGAGAGTCATTTGTTTCTCAACTCCACATTATCAGTACAGATTAGTGTTTATGAAATGAAGACACTCTAATATTTATAAAGGTTTTCCTTATTCAAATCATAATTCTTATCCTCAACATTTTATAAGTCATTAACACTTCTTTTTGTTGTATTATAAAAATTATAAATCTTGTCTATTAAAAGCCCTGCTCTATTGTTTGTCCATTGTGTCTGTTTTTTTTAGGAAATGTTAAGAACGAGTTGAAATAGAGCATCCATATAGTAAGACTCAATGATTTGATCAAGACAAGAATAGAAATAGTTGCTCTTGACCACATGTTCCATGAAAAAGGCTCACTTTAACCCAAATGTTGAATTAATTTATTATAAAGTGATAAACTGATATCTTCAATCAAACTGTTAAGATGTTCAGTTAGGTTTTCACTGCATTGTCAAAAACAAAAAAATATACAAATATTCAAACATCTGTCTAAATTTTCAGTAGATTATTTATTGACACTATTTCTGTCTTAATTTTTATTTTTATTAAATTCAGTATTTTTTCCAACTCTTCTTAGGATTTACAAATTAAAAATAAAGCTCTTAGTGAAGATTAAGTAACACTTTCAGTGTTAATTAAAAATAATCCTGGATCCTATCTGAAATGTTTTCTATAGTTTAGAGGAGTTAATTCAAATTAGGTTAGTATAAGATTTTGTTATTGTAGACTATTATCCAAATTTAGATTTACTTAATCATTGTACTTTTTAATTGCCCTTTTTAAGTGTTATTCAGATAGAATATGTCAATGCTTTGAAATAATTTTACCATTTGACTTTGAAAATATTGACTGTTTATTTAAAGTATACAGGCTATTTTTGATAACTTTTCTTAAAGTTAAAAATGAAATAACTATCACATTCATAAATTGGCATGAGAGCTATTAAGGGGAATAATTTAAATTTTTTTATTTCATTCTCTTAAGTGGCATTAAGAATGTAGAAAGAAATTTATTGATTTCAGAGACCATAAAATGGAGGGAGACAATACAGAAATGTGGAATGAAAACAATTTAGAGGGTTTGATGGAGGAAATTAAAAAATATTTTTTTGAAATTACTTTGAGAGATACAAGGAGCACACAATAAGTTTCCACACTTTTTTTGTATGGGCACTTTTATTGATAGTACACACATGAAACTCTAGTCCCCTTCGAAATAATCTCCTCCAGCTGCAATGCAACTTCTGGAAGGCCCTATGGAAGTCCTCTTGTGTGAGCATATCAATGACCTTCATCACAGCCTCTTTCATCTCCTCAATTGTCTCATAATAACAGCCTTAGGGAATAACCAAAAATCACAGGGAGCAAAGTCTGGACTATAGGGAGGGTAAGCGACTGTCTTGATGCCCATCTTGGTCAAATAGTCTGTGACAAGGATGGAGTCGTGGACTGATGCATTGTCCTGGTGAAAATGCCATTGACCTGATTTGAAGAGTGCTTGCCTCTTCCGACGGAATCTCTTCCTGAATTCCCTTAAAACCTCAACATAGTATTCCTTGTTGACTGTCTGTCCAGTGGGAACCCAGTGCATGTAGATCATGCCAGTGCTGTCAAAAAAAGGGATCATCAAAAGTTTGTGGGTGGATTTGCTCTGTCTGGCCTTCTTGGGTCTGGGAGAGCCATCATGCTTCCACTGGGAACTCTGTCTCTGGGTCATAGCAGTAGATTCAGCTTTCATTGCAGGTCACCAGAGCATCAAGAACTGCTGGATCTGAATTGATCAGCTCGACCATCTCCCTGCTGTCATGACAATGTCTTTCTTTCTGATCTTCTCTGAGCACCAGTGGGACAAACTTTGCGCAAATCTTCCGCATCTTCAGTTCCTCGCAAATAATTGTGTGTACAGTTCCCACACTAACATCAAACTGTGCACTTATTGTCTCTATAGACACATGATGATCCTTATCCATGAAATTCTTTATTTGGCCAATCAACTGTGGTGTTCTGACTTCCTTACTCCTCCCACACCTCTCATCATCCCTCACAGACTCCCTGCCTTCCTTGAATCTCTTATGCTACTCAAAAACTGATACTCGATTCATGCAAGATGCTCCAAAAGCAGTCTGAAGCATTCCATATGTTTCTGTGGCATTTTTTCCAAGTTTAAAACAGAATTTTATTGCATATCGTTCTCCTTAAGTGTCCTCATGTCCAGATTGCATTTTTGAAATTCACCAGCTGTGACAATCAGGCTTTAGTAGGGTGTATTCCAATTGTTGCCGTAGCTATTCATTTGAAGCTGAAATCATAAAAATTGGTCAGTCATCTCATAAGATGTATAGCAATAACATAAGGAATTTTCAAGAGTCTATAATAATTTTAAATTCCTGTACAAAAAAGTCTGTAAACTTATTGAATGCACCACATACATTGGCCTTCACAAATGGAATCTACACTTACCAGGGGCAAGTGAAAGGTATGAATGTTGCATTTCCACCCGTGTGCAAGGAACACACAACCTATAGAATAAGAGACATTGTTGGGGTGAAGGACCCCACACAACAAATGCAAGTCTACATTTGGAAAGCAGGTGGTGATGAGACACCATAGTCTACACTCAGTCCTAGTCAACAGAATAACACACCATATCAAAGATCTTTGCCCTGTCAAGAGGATAAACTCAGCAACCACTGACCATAATGGTGAGTCCTCAGAATGCAAGATCACAGTGGAGGATGAGGACAGCAAGTTGTCAGAACTGAAAATAACAGTAGAATGTGAATATTCCACACAAACCCCTAGCAACACAACAAATAATGATGACCCACATGACATATATGACAAGATTTCTCCTCTCTGGTTCACCTCAACCAATGGCCCTCCTGCATTAGGTGCACAAGCCCCTTCTGTAATCCTACATAGAAGCACAAGACAGAAGTAAATGCCCCTCCCCTCCCAGTAGTCACTTGTGTGATCCAGAGATCAGAAGGAAGTGTAGGAATAAAGAGCATGACTTACCAAGTACAAAGCAAGTATGAGTTACCACAAAGCACCTCTGGTGGTGTAATGGTTAGCAAGCTCGACTAGCAAACCTACACAAGTGAGTTTCAGTCTCATTGGGTGCCCCTTTCATATGTCCTTGTGCCACATCTAAGCAAAAAGCTTAGTAAATTACCACAATGGCAGGAGGAAATCCTTTCCAAGACTTACAGGCATGCATGGGCAATAGCCAGCATTTCATGAAATGGACATCTCACCTATGCAAATATGTTCATGCATGAGTCTATGACAATTTTAAATGCCTGTACAAAAAAGTCTGGAAACTTATTGAAGGCATTAGTATATCGCATATATAGAGAAAGAGACATAAACTGAAGTGTCAAAAAAATTAGATACAGCAAAACTTTTAGAAATTATGTCAGTCATATGATGTGTGATGTAATTGGTAAAGTAGTAGTATAGCTGTGGCAGTCATAGCATGTGGACAAGATTAAACACTAACTGCAGAATGAATGTTGGAGCTTGAAAGATGGGGCACTCAATCTTCAAGGTGATAACTGCTGTTGGTTTTTCTTGGGCAACAATAACAAGGGTATACCAGGAATATGTGAATTCTGAAAATCATCAATGACACATGAAAACTGCAGGTATCCACAGGGATACAAGAAGAGGATTGTTGACAACTGACAAGAATGGTAACTATCTAATGAAGAGGATCATTGTAGCAAATCACATCTCAATTCAACATTGGTGCCATTCCACTTCATCAGATAATAAGTTTTGCAGTCTCATATCCAGCTCTTTTAGGCAGATGGTTGAGATTTTCTATAGATGAGGCTAGTGATAAAGATTTTGTGCCAATTGGTGGTGGATTTGTTTTGTTGGGATTCTCAAAGAATACTAGTTAACTGGAGCCTATAACATACACAAATGTTGCAAATCACTTACACATCTTTATGATTACCCTGTTTTCTACTGGTGATTGTTTGTTACATGTATAGTGTGAAAATGTATACAGATGAAAAACACAAAGTGTTTAGATGATGATTTTATTTGTAGAAAGAAACATTTCCCTATGTTAAACATTTTGGTTTTTAGACCTTTGTGCCGAAAAGTTACAAAATCTCTTATTTGAAATAGTTTGGCTTCATCATTTATATATATTTAGAAAGATAGATAAACAGATAGTTGAATTAAACAGAGATAGAAAAAAAGATTAACACTGATAAAGATGGATATATATATATATATATATATATATATATATATATATATATATATATATATTATAGAATATTGATAATAGATAGATATGAACTAAACATTAACATAGATAGACTGATGTGATATGATTTTTTTTTTTTTTTTTTATAAATGTTGGAATGCTAGTTGCATGATATGAATCTGAAAGAGAGCACAATAAATAGAAGTGGAATGTTTAAAGCTTTCTCATCTCTTTTGTTTAATTTATTAACTTACATGCTTTGATGAAGGTATAAAAACTGAAACATTTTAACATTGGCAAGTATTTCTACGAATAAAATCATCTGAAGACCTTGTGTTTTTTCATCTCTATACATTTATTTCCATTTTTTACACATATATATATATAAACCATCTTCCCCCAATTATTATCTGGTGACGTGAAACTGGTTCCAGAAACACTCAGCTGACTTTCAGTTACTCCACTGGCTCCTGCAATTGTTAGATCTAAATCACATGTATGAGACATGAAGACCTCCCTAAATTCTCTGCAGCCACACTCAAAAACACACCTTGCTTATGAACAATCTTGGAATGTGGTTGGATAGATATATCCATGTAAAGAAACCCGAACCTCTGAGGGTCTATGCAATGTTACATAGCCACAATTATTCGAATAAAGTAGGAGAGCTACACATTATTATGCAACTGTTTTTAATTTTTTTGCACTTGAGTTTATGATTGCAGACACAGACACACACAAGATGTGATCAAAAAGTATTGAAACTGAAACTTTATATTGAAAAAAAAAATGTCTTATGAAGACATGTGCACAGGTGAGCAACTTTTATAATAAAGTGATGTCTAGATGAGTTAGTGCCAATTTGAAGTATGAAACCAATCTTGATATATTTTGAACAGCTGTTTTTATTGAAACAATTTGTGCAAGTGTAGCAATATCCAGTCTCACCAGACCTAGCTACATGTAACATTTTCTTGTTTCCAAAACTACAAATTCATCTTCAGGGTAAGAATGTAGATAACATTAAAATACAAGAGTGCTACTTCACATCACATCAAAAGTACAGATTTCAATGGAAAACTTGCAGGAATAAGTGTTTTAAATGCTAAAGGGATTATTTTGAAGATTAATATTTCATTTATTGTTCATTTATATCTTTACTCGACACAGCTTAATTCTTCATACTTTTTACACACACACACACACACACACTACTTATTCTTTCTTTCTATCTCACTATTTCCATTCATATATTCTTTGATCATAGAGTATTGTATACACTAAACACAGGTGACTGTTGATGTTTTCTTTTACTTTAGGGTCAATACTAGCTTTAATCTTGGAAACTGACCTTTTGGAATGCAGCTTTCCATTGTTCTAAAAATACTTTTAATTCCTATTACTGTCAACCTGTGTGTAATTTAGAAATTTTATTTCCATTCCAGACATTCTAGTCTTATTTTGTTTAATCCACATTATCTGAATATTGCAAAGGAATATATAGATGAAAAGGAAAGTAGATATATAGGAGTTTCATTAAAAGGAGATCTGTAACAATAATCAGTGGGAAGCCATATTGCTGCAAGATACAACTAATTGTACAGAATTTAAATTTCCAATTTTCAAAAGAAAAACTTGAAATTGTATTACTAGAATAATTATTTGCACATAATCAAACATTACTAATTATGTTTATACGTAATTCTTTAAACTGGCAATGGAAAATAATTACATGGATAACAAAAGAACTATCTAGAAACCCTTTCAGATCATTAGTCTTAACTAAGCAATTATTATTACTTAGTTAAAATCAATCATCTGATTAAAAAAAAAAAAAAAAATTTAAATCGATCTTTGTCACTCATTTAAATTAGAAATATTTCTCTACAAAACTGAAAATGTTCATGGACCAATATTAGCTTCATAAGATAATATAATAATGTAATTGGTAAAATATTTGTTCTGTTATGTGAATTTTTTGTTGACAGCAATTTTTAAAAAGCAGTAAAGATTTTTCACACACTGAAATTTCACAAATTGTGTTAAGAATTTTGTTCTGTTTGTTATTGAGTCACATTAATCTTAGTTATCCTGAATTTAAAATTTCTTTTTCTGATATTATAAAAAGATATCATTAGAATAACAAAATGCTTGTTTTTATATTCTAAAACCAAGAGTCAAGAAATGAAAATATTTTTTGTGTTAAATGTTAAGACAGCAACAGTATTAATTGATAACGTTCTTGAGATATGTTTCTTAAGTTAATAAATTGTGCAAAGATGTATTTCAAACACCTTCAGGTCAAATTAATTTCTGGTTAAGGATACTCCTTTTGACATTTTAGAAGTAGGTATTATTTATATATCTTTAAAGTATATAACTGCTCTCCTTCATTTTTTTTGGAAGTATGTCCACCTTAACAAGATTTTGCTTCTAGATTTTTACTAATGGGACTTACTAACCATCGTTACTAGCAGGTGGGGATTACTTTAAGTATTTAATATTAATTTACTAAAAATTTCTTTCATTGATTTAAAAATACATAAAAACTTCATTTTTGTAATAAAATCCTATATGATTCTTAATTGCCTTAATTTTTAATATTTCAGCATTAAAATCATTTTTAAGCATGTGCATTTGCACACCTTGTATCACCATAGCATGTCTTATAGTTATGATTCTTATGCACTCACCTTGTGATGTTTATTTTTATAGTTTCATGTAGTTATTCCTTTCTTATAAGAAGTATTATTATTTACTCATTTAAAAATACTGCTTAATGTGTCAAAATCTTCCACTTACACTAAACAAGTTCAAATGAAATTCCTTGAAGATTTTAGTAGAGTACTAAAATGTAAGCTAATTAGAAAACATTTTTAATGTAATATAAAACTCTGGCTATTATGTTAGGTTTGTATGTTATGCCACTTGGCATGGGTGTGTCAACTTGATCTCAGACATGATTTTGGACTATCCTATAAGTCACTATTAGTGGTATGTGATCAGAATGACACTTTCAACCTTATAGTACACTGTAATAGATCCACCCTTGCTATTTACTCAGTTTCACTTAGTCTGGTAGATCCAGCCTTGTTGTGACTACTTGTCAATCTTATCTGGTTATTGGTCTCACAAGAATATCCACCTAAGATTTTAATATTGTCTTAATCTGAATATGATAATTGAGCAGAACAGCTTGGTTATATTTTGGTACAGTTTATGTATATACTCTTTATTATTCTAAAACCTCATTAGATACTGTTTGGTATTATTGTACTTGATAATATCTTAAGCATTTTAACTTGCAGTTTTTACAAGGTCAAAAACTCCAATCCAGGTATTTAGATTTTTAAGATTTTAAATAAATAATGTGAACATTACTGAAAATATATTTGTTTCTGATTATACACTCTGTTTATTAGGTATGCTAAATATTTGCAGTTTCTCTTAAATTCCAGTTCTATCACATGCTAATGCTGCTGCTTTAAAAAAATTCTTTGCAATATTTAAAGAAAAATTTATTGCTGAAAATTTAAGCAGATGTTACATTCATCTTTGTTTTTAGAGTCTTCCATGTGTACTATCAAGGAAAAAACTCAACCTCGTATAATTGAGTCTATATACCATAGTATGAAATAATGGAGTGTGAACTTTAACCATATTGCTATTTTGATATGAGTTTTCATTTTACTGTGCAATCAGATTATGATGTAAAGTTGAAACAAATTTAAGAATGAGAGTATGAAAAATAAGTAAAAACAAATAAGTAAAACAACACAAGCAGATGAACCAAGAGGTATGTTTATATTTTTTTTTAATTAAAAAGTTACCATAAACCAAAATTTTTTACATATTTAACAAACCTTTTCTGTGACTATAAGAAAGAAGTAAAAAACAAAAGACCATTTCTCTTGATTTTCTCAAGCAAATCAGTCTACCAAGAAAAATCTATGCCAATGTCAAGTGGGCTGACATAATTACTGCCTTTCAATAGGTTAGAATTTATCTGTTCTCTCAAACATGTTGTTTGTATAAGATTAATGTAGCATCATTTCTATAATTGCTGCAGACCACCTGAATGGCATTGTTGGCACTGACTCTGTTAGCTACCATATTTACAGACTTGAGACTTCGGAAAGGCATGAAGAGCAAGCACTGCTTTTTGACACTCTTGCTTACACCTTTTATTTTTTCCTATGTTTTATCCCCAAAACCTTTTGACCTCTTCTGTCTCATTCTGCATGTTGCATGCATCTTCAGTGTGCTCTTTACCTACTTTTACTAAGTAGGTGAATCTTTTTGTGTTCTTTTTATGTTTTTTGTTTGGTTGTGTTTTTTTTTTTGTTGTTTTTTTTTTTTTTTAATTTAAAAAAAACAAACTCTGTTGTGTATTCTTCTGTTAATTATTTATATATTTTGTGCATTTTGTCTGTAATTCTTTTTTAAATTTTTGTTTAAAAATTTTTCATGATGACTTGTTCAAATTTTAATATTACAACTGTGTTTGTATGCCATTATATAATATTATGTGTGATTGTGATATATGAAGTCCCTATAGTTAACTTTATTTATAGGAACAGATTGCATCCTATTTACTTGTAACTATAGATATCAGAAATGATACATTATACTTTTTTTCTGTTATTTATCCATTGACTAATAATGTCTATCTAGACTAGAGCTATTGTTATAATGATTAAATGCTGAACAGTGTGTTAGTTCTTTTATTTCTATATGGGCAAAGGGTCATTCCCATTTCTTAGGATTAGTTTACAAGCTCTCCACCCTCCAGAGTTTTGAATTATAAAAAAGTTAGTTTCTCAGTTGTATTTTAAAAGAATTATAAACATCATTCTTACCAGTTCTAATCTTTAAAAATTGGTAGGTAGAGGATAATGTTTATTATTTGAGTGTGAATTTAGAAACTTACACTTTTTTTTAATTTTAAAGATTAACAAATACATTTAAATTAAATGAATAAATAACATCATCTACACAACTTATACTTGGAACTGGATATTAATGGCTTCATATGACTATTTTAATGAGTTAGTAAAATTGTAAATAGTCAAAGTTAGGGATTTTATGGTGCCATCAAATAAACTTAAAAGATATCTCAAATTTTTAGTTGGAATTAAAACTAAGTTAACTCAGAACCTTTGCAGATTTAAAACTTAAAGATTATTTATACAGTATTTCAAGGCTAAATGTAATAATTTTGATGCCATTTAAAAAGTTAATTTCTATCTTTTTAATATTTTCATTAATCTGTATAGCCAAAGATTTTTTTTTTAAAAAGTGTAATTTGAAGGTTTTTGAATATCAGAGCAAATATTGGCCTAATCGACTGGGCACCAATGATCTGGGAATTCAGAGTTCAATCCTAGGTTGAGTCATACCAATGACTCAAAAAATGGTACTTGATACCGCTTTGCATAGCACTCAGCACTATAAGGTGAGGATCAAGGGTGAAGTGGAGCAATCCTGGGAATGGAGTAGCACCCTCCCCTACACCTCGGTGTAGTAGCTATTGAAAAGGGAGCCTTCGGGTCACCCTCAACTAAGGTTGCCAATTTACTTTTATGAATGTTGATGGGATATATCTATATGAAGAAATAGGTAGATTTTAGTTCTTTGTGTTTAAATGTTGCAAAATGGAAGAATGAAATTATACCCTGTAGTTTGAACATTTTAAATGTATGATAATTATATTTTGTTCACTTGTTTTTATGAAATGCTGAAACTCCAAGATAATTTTTGTGTGTATTAGATTTTGCACCTGAACTGTTTTTTAGTTACCCCTTATCCTGCATGTTTTCCAGTGTTGTTGGTTAAGCTGAGAAAATAGTCTCATACAATAAGTCTCCTAACAGTTGATTATTATTTCCTTTTTGTTAACATTTCCATATTTTTTATTTAATTATTTATTGATTTATTTTTATGACATTTTGACTGACTTGCTTTCCAGTCATCTTTCAGTGTTTATACTGAAGGAAAACAGTTGAACAAGTTGTTATTCTATATAAAATTTGAGCCACTTCAGAGATAAGGTCAAGGCTGCTAATGCCTTATTTTATAAGAATTCACTTTTTAAATTACTATGTCCTCCACTTTTTAAAATATATATATATATATAGTCAGAAAAAAAGAATTATGTGAATTTTTTAATTTTTTTTATGTAGAATAATCATTAATGAAGTTGATTTAAGATTTTAGGTGAACGGAAATGAGTAGGAAGGCAAAAGTTTTTAAATTTATGTTTTAGAGAGTAAATCATATTCATTGTTACTACTCATTATTCTTAGTAAATTAATGAGTAAAAACTTCTGTAGGCTTTAAATGTGTCTATATCATTTAAAAAAAATTAAACTTTATCTAATTAAATCATACTTTGTCTATCAATTACTAGTTTACTGATAATCAATAAAATATCCTGCTTGACATAATAGGAGATCAGTGCTCATCTGGTTTTTCTTGTGTGTGAAATATTCCTCAAAATAATGCCATGTAGAAAAACTATAATTTATCAATTATTTATTTATAATAAAGACTTTTAAAACTAATTATAAATTTAATGAATGTAAATATCATCTCAACATCTCATTGTTTAATCTAATTTTTTCTCTAAATTGTTATGAGGAAAATTTGAATTTGAGTAATAGTTTTCAATATCTATTAGACCTAAACAGATAGACCTGCTCACTCAAAGTTATAATTTTTGAAAACTAAAATACTCTCTAAGCAAATAAGGCAAATAGTTCAGGTTAAAAGTGTTGTAAGGGTAATTTAAAGCCAAACATTTTTAATCCTTATTTTTCTGATGCAGGTATCATTGAAAAATGAAAAAAAGTTTTGGTAAACAGGTCAAAGCCTAAAAAAATGTTTGGCTTTAAGTTACCCATACCACACTTTTAACCTGGACTGACAAGTTAAAACAAACAGTTGAATGGTTCACCAGAAAATAAATATTCTCTCTAAAGTAAGAGCTTCATTTTTCTCTTTTTAAAATGTGTGTCCAAAATGATTTTAAAGTTTACTTATTCAGCTAACAGGTACAAAATGATTTTTGCAACACACTAACTTAATTGTCATCCATCCTAAGTCGAGCAGTTTAAGTTTCTGTGTAGAAACTTTCATTTGCTAAAATTTTATACACCCCAAAAACAATTTATAAAGGCACACACACACACTTTTTACATTATTCACTTTTCAAGAAAGGAGGGAAAAAAATAACAGGTGCCCCTTTTTATTTTTTGGAAATTTTTCTAATAATACTATCTTTTTCAGTTTATTTGGGGTTGAATTGAAAACTTTCTCCCACTTCAGTTATGGATTATTATGTCCTTCTGTCTCATTTTTTTTTTAATCTTAGAGGTCAGCCTTTGTTTATCTCACTTTTGTTACTGTTGATTCTCAGGGAGAGACATACAGTTACAAGGAGGCTATAGCTCTAGCTGAGTACAGAATTGATGAGCAAGTACCCAGCAGAGACCAACAGAGGAAGCCAGACAAGGTAAACAACTTATATATATATATATGTATGTGTGTGTGTGTGTGTGTGTGTAAAAAAAAAATCAACACATAAACATTAGTAAATATGTTTTATCAATTTGTTATTCATCCCAGATATATAAAAACAAATTTAAATAAAAACCAGTCCTTAAGAGGATGTTTTAGCTTGATGAACCATCAGGTCATCTTTTTACATTGTAAATATTTTTTTGATTTCTGAATAAGAATCAAATTAACTTTTAGTTTATTGAACTATTACCATATAAGAATAGGAGAAATGCTTCGTCCATTTCACTAATCAAAAAAAATCTTTTGAAATCATGTTTTATAGATGATAATTCTTGGTTACAGAAGATTAGATAAAAACTCCACAACTGCCAAATTGTTGTTTTGTTTAATTTGATTGTTGCTGATAATAATTTACAGTATACACCAAATTTGGGCTATGAATGGATTATTTTCATGAGTATTTTAAAGTTATCTACAAAGCAAAATCTAATTATTCTACCATGCTAAATTTGAAAATATTAAAGAGTTCTTAAAGAGTAATGTTTTTATATTTTTTTTAGTAACCAATAAGGACTGCAGTTTTCTGGAATTAGACCTAAGGACATACATGAACTAAACCAAAATTAGCTTACACTAATGCTTAAAGTTGTTTTTCTGTGTGAATAATTTTGCTTTTTAATAGTTGTGTACATCTGCTCAAAATAATGGGCTGAATCTTGTTTAGCACTTTTTAATTGAACTATTCTATGCCTATTGAATATTAGTAATGTTTTGGTTTTAATATTTCTTTTGCTTTTCTTGTGCAATGTTTGGTTCTTAAAATTTTCTTACTCAGTTATTTTAATTTGAATATATATATGTGTGTGTATTTTCCAGTGGAATTATTCTTTCACCATGGTACAAAAGAATCAAATGTTAGCCTATACGTTTTTTGCCAAGACTGATGAAATGCGCAAAAAATGGATAGAAGCAATTGTATTGTCTCTGTAAGTAAACTTTTCAAGAAATACATTTATTTATTTTTTATAGTCTTTTTATAATTCCAAATCAATTTTTTGTTTCTGTCAATTTTAGAAGAGAAAAAAAAATTTCTTGAAAAATGCTGCACTTGCATGTGTGTATTCACCATCCCCTTAGCAAGAGCAGTATGTGACAAAATTAATTTTTTAGCTAAGTTTGAATTCAGAGTTTTCCTTCCCGTAGACTGGTTGTCGTACTAAGTTTGAAGAGCCCATAAAACGTAACCAAACCCCCAAAATCCCTATAAAATTCTATAAACTGATGAGTCTGTTAAACACCAAAAACTATGTTTATCATTACAAGCAAAATTCCAGTAAAGAATATAATTTATTTTCATTAATGTATTCATTCAAGCCAATTAAACTATTTTTGTAATGCAATCATGTTTTGTCTGAAAATCATTCCAAAAGCAAATATATTAATATCAGAAGATATTTTATTAGGTGCATGCTGAGAAATTCTTAGCTGGGCCAAGAAGGGTTTGAAGCATACATCCTATTCTACATACCTAACTTGTCAAGTTTCTTTAACACTTCAAAAAGCAGAAGAAAAAAACTTTTCAGCACCTCCTTATCAAAACTTTGGTTCTCAACTACTCACTTTCCTTAAAGATCACATATCATTTCAGTAAAAAAAAAAAAAAAAAAAAAAGAATTAAAAAACAAATCCAACTCAGTATGAATAAATTGTCATTGTAATAAGAGTATTTATCAAAATCAATTTGAAAAACCATTAACAAATCTGGAAAATCAGATTAACAGACTTAAACAATATTAAGTTGTGGGTTAATTGTAAAACTATTAAGTTTTATTCACTGAAGATTTAGGATTTCTGTAATACACTGATAAGTTAAGCTGAACTAGAATCTTTGACCACTGAAGGAACATTGGATGGTAAAAAACACCACCAATAATTTTGAGACAAATTATCATTATTATTTCACAAGTGGTTTGCATTCTCGCTCTCTCTGCCACAGTGTTTTTCTGCCCAAGCTGTAAAATATACTAACTGCACTTCTGCAAGACATTCTCTATAAGTGTCTTGGGTATGGCACTAAACTGCATCTGATGGTGAAGCTCCACTCTTGGAGCTTTAGGGAATGTAGTGTACCCCACTTCCTTGCCATTACTCCTAGGTTCACTTAATTATTTGAACCCATATGGCTGTGTACAAATTATTTGTATTTGATAGGAATATGTGATAAATAGAATTAATAATGTTAAATAGCAGTATTTGAAATAGAATTATTAGTGTTAGATAGGAATACTTAAAACCATTAACTGAGTGCAAACAAATAAGTTCTAACAACTTGTTAAAAAATAAAGTTACCTACAAACTATTTGGTTGCTAATTACATATATATAAAACAGGATTTGGCATTAAATGACCCACAAGAGTTGATATGTCTTAAAACACCAACAAACACAATGTTTTGGTTGATCCATTTTCAGGTACGCAATAAGTGTGGAAAAGAGAGAAGGGTCTCTCTTTCTCTCTTTTTTTGTTTCTGTAATGCAACCCAGTATTTAAAACTGCTTATCTCATATTCTTTTATGTATGTATTCTGTCTGTTCTTTTAGTGCCCCTCTTTTTTGGATCCACAGCTACTGATGCTAGCCTTTGAAAGGATTGGGACAGGGTTTGGTTTGAAGTTTATGGTAATCAACTCGAAAAAGTGATCACACTTAAACAAAATTGATAAACCCATTATAGAATAAACCTTACAACAATGCATGTTATGCAGTTGATTGCATATTTTATACACAAGGTTACTCTCCAATTTCGCTACAAAAACAAATCTACTCTATATTGACATGTACAATTACCCAAAAAGTTAGTGTATGTTACTGTAGTTTGTACATTTACCACTATTCTTTTTTCTTTGAGACCCTGTTAGCTGGGGCTGTAGAATGCACTGACTGCATCTCTGCAGAAGGGTAAGAACTCCAACCCCACTGGTGTCCTGTATATAACACTAAACAATCTGATGAATAGGCTCCAGTCCTGGAGATCTGGGAAATATGGAGTGCCCCTTTATTGCCATTGCTCCCAGATCCACTCAGGACTGGAGTGGTAGCATCTGATAGGGTCTTATCTATGGGTCAAATAGAACTGTTTGACTATTTAACTGCATGTAAACAAATGATTAATGTTCAGTTGAATTGTTAGTGATACATAGCAATACTTGGAAACATTTAAATGTGCAAATGAATGAGTAATGTTAAATAGAATTATTAGTGTTGAATAGCAATACTATAATAAAACTATTTGTGAGAAATACTTGAAACCGTTCAACTGTATTGAAAATAGAAATAGTATTAGATAGCAATACTTAGAACCTGTGTGCAAATGAATTAATAGTGTTGCATAGCAATACTTGTAACCACTTCACTGTGTGCAAACAAATCATCATCATCATGTCGCGCCATCAGCACAGATATCCCTGACCCTCTCTCACCACCCTATTCTATCGTCCATCACTTCCAGTAGGTCTTCAAAGATACATCCTGTATCAGCACAGAGCCGTTGTATGTAGGTTCTACCTGGTTATCCTGCCTTTGCTCATCCATGTGAAGGGGTCCACGGGAGTATGTTGTTTATGAGTTTGTCCCTACTTCTCCAGCAGTGTCCCGCATGTCTGGTTCGTCTAACTTAGATGGTTTTCATGATGGGTGGTAGTGGCTGCACAGCTGCTGCTTTGTGGAGTGCTGCCTCCAGGACTTGTTCAATATTGCTCGCAGTATTCTTATGTAGTTTCCATCAAGCTTTTTCTCCATATGTTTAGTTAGCGTCCATGTAGTGCATCCATACAGCAGTTTTGACACGACTGCTGCCTAGAAAAAACTGTGTTTCATTTTATCAGTAAGGTCTGACTTCCATATGACTAATAGGCTTTTGATAGTTGTCTATGCCTTTGCTAGTCACGTGTTGATATCTCTCTCATTTGATGAGACACTGCTTCCTAGGTAGGTGAACTTGTCAACTAGTTTCACAGAGCTACCATTTAGTGTGGAGATATCACCTCTTGGATTAAAGCACATATATTCCGTCTTGTGTGCATTGACATGGAGGCCTATGCCTGCAGCTGCTCGTTCCAGACTATGTAGCAGGTGTTTTTGCCAGAAGCGCTATATCATTGGCATAGTCTGCGTCCGTAATTGTTTGTGCGGGGTACTTTTGTCTCTTTCCTTTGTTAGCTTAAAACCGTTTTCTTTCATTTTATCAATAGACATTCAAAGCACGTAGTCTAGACAGATGATAAAGAAGTATGGGGCTAATGTGTCTCTTTGCAGTACACTTGCTATAATGTCGAAGTAGTCTGTGTCTCCATCCAGGGAGTTGACTTTTACTTTTGTGTTTCTATATAGCATCATTATGGCTGTGATGGTCTATTTGAGTAGGCCATAGGCGAGTAGTATTTGCTCCATCTTTCCTCTGTGTATGGAGTCGAAGGTGTTGGCGAAGTCAGCACATAATATTGTTGCCTGTAGGTTTTTTGCATGTACATTTTCAAGAATTTGACAGATAGTCAAAATTTGTGACTTCATGGATCTATTTCTCCATAAAGCCATTTTGGTTCTTCATAAGTATGCTTTCAATTTTGGGTTCTATGCAATTGCATAGTAGAGCATTGTATATCTTGGCCACTATGGATGTAAGGGTTATACCTTGGTAGTTCTTGGCTAATCTGAGGTCACCCTTCTTAGGGAAGTGGAGGATGCATCCCTTTGTCCATCTATCTATTGTGTTTAGATTATATACGGCATTATAGTGCCGGAGCAGTATGTCTTCGAATTGCCTGGTCTTCCATGCTTCTGGAGGTATTTCATTAAACCCTGCTGCTTTTCTATTTCTAATTTCTTAGTACCGAGTCGAGTTCTTCTTATGTAAATTGTCCTAGTTTGATGTCTAATTGTTTACTAATAATTCTTGTGATTGGTTTATGTGTAACTTTCGGAGGGTTTCCGAGTAAATTCTTGAAATGTTGTTTCCATAGTTGTATTCATTCTTCTTGGCTGGTAGCTTTCAGTTTAGCTTTCGCAGTGCTCACTTTTCTTCTGCTCACTTTGTTTACTGTTTGCCATGCTGATTTTGTATGTATTCTGTTTGTTCTTTTAGGTATATGTTAGCTAATTCATTTTGTGCTTTTTTAAGTTTCTGGGATTGGTATTGATATTGGTTGGATTATTCCTATTGCATTTGGAGGCAGTTTTCACATCTATATGCTTTTTCCTAATCGCTAATGTCTCCCATGGGACTCTAGGTTTAGCTCTTTGTTTAGTTGGTATGCATTCTGCTTCTGCTTCTAAGTGGGCATAGACAAAATTCTCATATTTGTCAATCGGAGTATGTTTTTCTGTCTTCTCCTGTAGTACATCGAATTTGTTTCTTAGTGTTAACGCATATTTGTCTCTAATATCCCTGTTATCAGGCAGGGACCAGTCATAGTGTACAGTGATTGTTGTTCAAGTTGTATTCCTTCATAGGCTCAGTTGTATTTTTGCCGTGACAATTCAGTGATCGGAAGACATACCCTCGAAAGAGAAATATGCCTTGTGATTCAATGCGCTATTATTCCATTTCTTATTTATAAAGATGTAGTCTATCTGTGCTTTAGTATTATTTGTGTAGGTATAGGTCCATAGTTTTCCCTCCTTTTTCTGTAAGTTTGTATTGAGGCATGCAAAGACAATTTACTGTAATTCCAAGTAACAATTGAACCTAGTCAAGAGAAGCTAATACTTTTGAACTTTATTAGAAACTAAAAACCAAAGTTAGAGTAAGGTTAGAATTATTTATTGAATTTCATGTTAATGACAATATTTAGAGGAAAAGAAAAGAAAAAAAAAAGGAGGGGAAAAAGAATAACTGAATGACCCCTCTCCCCAAAGCACTAGAAACTTGTATATCTGTATAAAAGTAAAGTTCAGAAGCATCGTCAAGATGGACTGTGTTAAACATACTTTGAAAATACTAAACATATCCACTCCAAGACAGAGTTTTAAAAAAAATGGTTTGTAATTTATTGTCTTTTACTATATTGTCATTTAAAAATGCATGAATGATTTTTTTTAATTTGTAAAATCACTGCTGTATATTATCTGTGCTTTAAATGCAAAGACAATTTACAGTAATTCCAGGTAACAAGAGAAACTAATACTATTGGACTTTATTTGAAACTAAAAATCTAAGTTAGAATAAAATAGAATGCCTATAAGGATGCAAAGAAGCATAAATAAGGACTGTGATAAAATTTAAAAAAAAAGAAGAAAGTAAGTGTGGACTTTAACTAAGTTAAAACTTAATAATGACAGGTAAAGGTGGGAGGATTATTTTTTTGAAAACTATGGGAAGCAATATGATGGTCATAAAGGCCAGTGGATAAACCCTCTAACAGTTCGACGCAATGCCTAACCAGGTCCTGGATGTATGAATCCTACTGTTCAATGGCCAGGATCAAATAGTTCGATCGGGGATCTACTGCTGCTCATCTATAAGGATGGCTTCTATAGATGAGAATAAACAGCCATTGAAAGATTACTATGACCCACACCCAAACTACCTGTGCAAAGAAATGATTAATATTAAATAGAATTATTAGTATTAGATAGCAATACTTTGAACCATTTAACTGTGTGCAAACAATGACAATACTCAATTGTATGGAAACAAATTAGTTCTAACATTTTAAGAATAAATGTACAAACTATTCACTTACAAATCATATGTATATCCATTTAACTGTGTGCAAACAAATGACTGGTATTAAATTGTTTGTATTACAAAGCAATACTTGAAACCATTTAACTGCAAACAAATAATTAATATTTATTGCGGACTTTTTGTCCTCATCTTGGTAGTTTTTTTTGTTTTTTTTGTGTTGTTTCTTCTTTCACTACGTTTCGGCCAAATTTCACCTCTGGCCTTCTTCAGGTGATTTACCGCGACCTCGATAGGAATGCTGAGTCTTGTAACCGTATCCCCAGTAATTACTGCCTTCCATAGTTGTTGTCTATCGCACCACGTTTTTGACCAAGTAAACCTCTGGCCGGCTTTGGTAGGATTTGAAACCGCTATCTTCTGACAATGCGCACCTGGAACCGTAGAGACTCAACGCCTAAAGCCTTATCTGGTCTTCCATAGTCGGGTCCGTACCGAATTTTTGTACTTGTCTTTAATTGGAATCATTTTTTGAGATGAGGCTTCTTAATCTGAGAATTAATTTTTATTTATTGCTGACTTTTTGTTCTCATCTTGGTAGGTTTTTTTTTTCTTTTGTGTTGTTTCTTTTTTCACTACGTTTCGGCCAAATTTCACCTCTGGCCTTCTTCAGGTGATTTACCGCGACCTCGGATAGGAATGCTGACTCTTTTAACCGTATCCCCAGTAATTACTGCCTACTGAAATTTGGCCGAAACGTAGTGAAAGAAGAAACAACACAAAAAAAAAAAACTACCACAAAAACTACAAGAAACAACACAAAAAAAAAATCTACCACAAAGAAGAAACAACACAAAAAAAAAAAACTACCACAAAAACTACGACAAAAAGTCCGCAATAAATAAAAATTAATTCTCAGATTAAGAAGCCTCATCTCAAAAATGACTCCAATTAAAGACAAGTACAAATAATCAATAGTAAATAGAATCATTTGTATTAGAAATACTTGAAACCATTTAACTGTGTGCAAACAAATGAGCTCTCTCTTTTTTTAGAATGTTATCTACAAAATATGCATTTACAAAACATATATACTTAATATATATGAATAAAGAGGATTTGGCATAAAATAACCGACTAGGATGGATATGCCACAAAACCCACGTCTAATAAAAAAGAATTTTCCTTTAATATGAATTATGTACCTGAGGAAGGCAATTGAATGAATTGTCTGAAACATTGTGGTTACTACAAAATGAAATTCATCATCATCATTATCACCATGTTGCGCCATCAGCATGGATATCCCTGACCCTCTCTCGCCACCCCTCCCTATTGTCCATTGCTTCTGGCAGGTCTTCTGGGCTATATCCCCTATCGGCATAGAGCTGCTATATGTAGGTTTGAGCTGGTTGTCCTGCCTTTGCTCATCTATGTGAAGGGGTCCACAGGAGTACATAATTTATGAGCTTGTCCCTACTTCTCTAGCAGTGTACTGCCTGTCTGGTTCGTCTAATTTGAATAGTTTTCGTGATGGGTAGTAGTGGCCGTACAGCTGCTGCTTTGTGGGGTGCTGCCTCCAGGACTTGTTCAATATTCAGTATTCTTGTGTAGTTTCCATCAAGCTTTTTCTCCATCTGTTTAGTTAGCATCCATGTAGGGCATGAGTTGCTTAATACATTAGCTTACATGTACTTTTCATGACTGAAGCTCGTAGTTGTTTGTAATTCTTTTCTCTATGTATAAATTTCAATTTAACAAAATTGATTGATCCCATCCTCCAATTTTTTCCCCTAAAAGGTAATTATAGCAATGTACACAAAAGTGTATACATTAACCATCCTAAGGATGCATTTTTTAAAACATATATATATATATATATATATATATATATATACTTTTCTTGAACAAAAATGTACTGGTTGGAGTAAAAAAAATAAATCAGCCCAGCTTCAGATAGCCACCCCCTCATAAAGGCTGACCCTTGTCTAAAGAGGTAAGGGCTAGGTTTATTGCCTGCACCATAAAACAGCTTACTCTCTGTGGGTTCACCACATTAAATGACCTGGTATCACATTTCAACCTGGTGAGTAGTTGAATAAATCCCATACTTAAAAAAATAGAATGTGTTTGTTCATTTTTTAATGTATTTCATTTTTGATAATTGGTTTGTATTATTTAAAAGATCTTTTTATCTACACCATAAATTTAATATGCTCTCATTTCTGTGAAAAAATAATCATCATATAGTTTGCTTAAAAGAATAATATATTACTATTACTACATGTTTCCAAGAAAGAAGTTGCTTTCTCACCCAACTGGACAGGCATGGGAATGAAGTATTTTTATTTATTTTTAAGAGCCTCAGATAAATATAAGAAATTGAATTCCCATAAAATTTGTTTCATTTATTGAAAGTTATTGTATGGTAAGGTAGTCAATTTTGGTGTCAAGGTTTTGACTTTCTCTTACTGAGATATTTTCATAATGTGTTTAAAACAAGTCAATAAATCTGTATTAATAACAGGGAATAGTTTGTCCTCTAGAAATAGTCAAAAAGTTTGATATTGCGGTACCAAATTTTGTATTTATACATTTTGAACCCTAACAAATGTTCTTCAGAAAGAAAGTGATGGATTTGTAAAAATAAACAATGAGCAAGGAGTCATGCTGCTGTAAAATGTTAGTCATTGTGCAGAATTTAAATTTCCAAACTTCAAAAGAAAAATGAAAGAATTATCTTACTAAAACATTTATTCATATTTGATTGAATTTTGTTAATTAGCTTTATAAGTAGTTCTTCAAACTATAGATAATTTAATGTGAATAATTGTATAGCATTATTCACAATTTGGGCACTAAACAAAAATGTTTATATTGATAAATATCACAAGCAAAAAAAAGGAACCAGTTTGAACTCTTACTCAGTGTTTATGGCTACTTTAGCTAATATTTCTATATGTATGCTTTATAAAAGAAAAAAAGCAAACTAATTTTTTTAAAATTCAAATTGAATAATGGAGATGAGTTTATTTTTAGTACCAAAAACGGCTCTTATGCTGTCAGAAATACACCTAAGATGTTAAGTGTTTTCAGAGAGACATTTTTCAGTCTTGTTATTCATGTAAAAATTCATCTCCATATTCTCATGAGATTTGTTTCAAAACAGGATGTCATTCCTACTTGTAGTGTCAAATTTAGTTTCTTAATGGTTTAATAAAGATTTTTCAGACTTTTGAATGTTACAACTTGTCACTTATTTTAATCTCACAATTCCCAAATTTATTCAGTTTTAAAATAATTAACATTTCTGTTTATTAATCTTGATATCTTAAACTTTGGTTGATCCAAACATCAGCCCTATCTGCAGAGTTTAGAATACACTGACTGCATCCACTGCAAAAGGATAAGATTCTTCCTAAAAGGATGTCTTGAGTATGACAAACTGCATCTAGTGGTAAGAGTCCAATCCTGGAGTGACACCTTTATAGCTATTACCTCTAGGTCAACTTTGACTTGATATTTATTACTAGGTACAAATTATTTGTATTAAGAATAATTACTTGAAGTTATAATTGTTTACTAAGGATTATTATTATTAGATACTTGAAATCATGTAATTGCTTTTGTAAATAGCATACCAGTCTATATGGATTATTTCATGCCAAAGCTATCCTTGTAGAAGAACAGTAGTAGCACTATTTAACCCATAACTGGGGGGATAAGGGGGTTAATAACTTTCCCCAGGGTATTAGTTCAAAAGTGAACATAATAGTGTGACTGAATTCCTTAGTTTGGAAAAACTCTATTCATTTACTTAAGGAATAAAATAAGCCTATATTCCAAACAAGAATGTCCTTAAGAACAAAATAAATCTTTTTAATCTCTGCATTGTGGGTTTATAAAAATAAACATGTGTCCAAGTATTTCACTGCTGTGTTTCGTAATTTAAGTGTATATAGTAATATATGAATGAAATTAAATATTTGGCCTGGTGGAGTCAACTCCCAAATCATGATACCAATTATGACAAGGTGATCCAGTCTGCTCAATTCTGAGTCGAGATGCTAAATATAAAATTTTTTTTTCTGTGGGTTCTGTACTTGTCCTCACTGATTGGGTATTAAATTTTTCTGGGTCCTCAGTCATGATATCACCTATTTAGTGATATTGCTGTTAGTGATCATAAGTTGCTGTAACATTGTGGTCAGTCTCCTTCACCAAAGTTTTTTCTCCACTCCATGTAATGAAAATATGAAGAAGTAGTCTTTAGTAATTGACCCAAAATATTTCTGGTTGATTGTCTGTTGTTATTTGGTTTGTTGTTTTAGTAAAAATGATTAAGTCAACCACTGGTAACAGTTTCTTCAGGAATGTACATGGTTGGTACTGAGAACTTCAACATCTAGTGTTTAGTAGTAGAGAGATCATGGATCTATGGCTTTCTTCCTCTGAAAAATAAACTTAATTAGGGTTTCTTAACAAAAGATAAGCAACCCAAATCATTGAACCTCATTGTGAAATGCCTGCTACTCTAACCGACTGAACTAGAACCTGAATTCCAGCTAATTGCTATCTTCTGTAACTATCTTTGATGAACAACCATCCTGCAACTCCCCAATCTTCATTGCATGCCTGATTATATGGGGGAACTCCAAAACAGCTCCACACATTTCTCTGATACCTACCAGTTTCTCCCGATTGGGTGATTACATCACCTGAAACAAATTTTCTCCATCTGAAAATTTACAGTGTAAATTTTTGAAAACTGGATTCTAATTTTCTCTTGTCAGATTTATATGTTTGACCTCTTTAACAAAATGATTAAAATATTCCCTTTGTTCTATACTGTTCCATTTCTTGCCCCACACACACTGCTGGCCTAATGGTTTGATATTTATTTTCATTGTTAATTCTCACTTATATTTTTCCATCTTTTAACTCTTTTTAGTCCTGGGTATTTACTCAACTCTCATTAGCTTCTAAAATCCTTAATCTTAAATTACCATACACACACATAAATACGCACTTTTAATGAACTCTTCCATTAATCTGAACATATCAGGACCCCTAGAGTTCAGTCAAATATATGAACACAGGTGACTTGTTTATCATGGTAATATGACACAGATTCTCCTGCTGAAGAGGACTCAGTTTTTCTTTCTCATAGACTGGTTGCCTTATTAAAGCTGACAAGCTCAGTCTTATATTGTCATTATCATATCTTACTGTGATTAATTATATATAAAGCTTAAATATCTTTTAAGTTATATTTTACAGTGCTAATGTATGACAATATTCATAATACTTTACTATCAAATAATATGAAAGATTTTTCAATAGTGAAGTGAGAACAAAATGTATCCCTTTGTGTTTAATAAATGATTGATTGTATTGTGATATTATTTCTACCTCCCGCAATAGGACATTGTTTGCTTCATTATTTTCACCATGACATTTATTACTGATTTAGGTACTTTTATAAACCTAATTTGCATATGGAATCCATTGTATTGCTACAGGAAGTTTTCAAAGCTTACATACAGTCATACAAGTCTATGTCAGGAAAGAATTGCTAAGTAAACAACAATTTTTTTTTAAAAAGTACTTTTCAATAAGATATATGTACATAGTTTTTGATATCTGCTTAATTTGATAAAAATGCAATCTTACCAGTTGTAACTGTAGTAACAAATAGTAATCCTTATTCTATCAGTATTATTACTTGTTATTTTTTATGGATTTCTAAGAAACTGATTAAAAACAGCAATGAGAATGTTAGATAAATCATAAAATAATGGCATTAATTTATCTCAGAGAAAATTTAAAATCATTTTATTTTTTAGTTATATTTAATGTTTCTTTATATATATATATTTTATACTTACTGATATGGTATGATTATTAAAATTAAACTTTCCAATAAACAAAACTGAATTACACTATTATTATTATTTCTTACAAGTTTCTCATATCTGATGGTCTTTCACTGGAGTCTGAATGACAGTAAGTCTCCAGGACTCTTCTCAGTATTCTGGCTGCTCTTAACAATATTGTAGTTTGGATGGCTTTGATTTGTCCTTCAATTTCCAACTCTTCTAGTCCCCTTACAAAACCAAGCATGCCACTTACAATTGGTATCACTATAATTATGTTATAATAATAATAATAATAATAATCTCAATAATCCCTTTAAAGTTGAAAATTTTTAATGTCCTACTCATGAATTTAATTTTTTTTTCCACACCTGCAGAGGTAATGTTCAGCCTGCAGGAGGTTCCAGTTACTTGATGTACACATTTAATAAGCCAAAAGAATGTGATGTTTGTGGTAAACTGCTGAGGTAAGTAGCCTTTTGTGAAATTTTCTATCAAACAAGCCAAGTAAATAAATTGTACTTCTTAAAGATAAATATCTGCTTTATTATTCAATATGCTTTTAGGCTTGCTAAAAGATTTAATATTGTGGGAAGAGGAATTGTTTTCGTAGTAATTAGTTTTTTTGACGTAGTCAGATACCTGTTTGAGATGGAAAATAATCAGTACATTTCTTTCTTGATCTTCATTTAAATGTTTTGACAACACTCAAGGAAAAAATACTTTTAGATGCATCTTAAAGTTGAATTTTTAAAACATTTTCATGGAAATATGGAATTGAAAAAACAAAAAATATTGCACCATGGAATGTTCTAATAAGCAAAATTAAGTTATAATTTTTTAAAAGATTTATAGATTGATATTGCATATAACTGATGTGGCTTGCCTAGAAAATACCTTAGGTTGATCTGATTGTCAGGGGAAATAACTTATATTGTAATATTTTCTTTCAATTTCTTAAATGATCGTTTAATTTCTTTTAAATCCATGCTATTTAAATTAGAAAATATTTTGGAAATTATTATTTCTACCATACAAATTATAGATGCACAATCATATAATGAACTAATTTAGCATCTTGATAGATAGTGTTTTTTATTTGTATTGTTTTGGGTTAAATTGATAATTGTTTTATTAATATGCATTCTTTTTTGTTGCAGAGGTGTGTTTTTCCAAGGTTATCAATGTCAAGGTGAGTTGATGATTAATTTTTTTTCTTGATGGTACATTCGAATTTTAACATGATAAAAAAAAAATTCTACATTTGTCCCATATAGATTTTACATTTAGTGTATCAAATATCTAATTTATGGGACAATTAGTACTTATTTTCAACAAAAGAAAAAGAATGAAATGTATAGAAGACCACATTAGTTAGTAAAATTATCTTATTGACGGATCTTTAGAAAAATAACCCTTTTAAATAGGATTATAGAGAATAACAGATTTGTTATGATTTTAAGTTTGACATTGAAAATTGCCAGAGAAATTCTTTATCCAACTACATGCAGGCATTCAACCTCAGGACTTGAATAATTCAAGCAGTCAATGTTTAACAATGTGTTGCATGTCATAGAAGTATTTATTGTTCTCTTTTCTCTGAAGATAACCTTATTCTCTTAGCACCTATTTGAAATGGATGAAATAATTACAGATGTTTTGCTATAAACATATTTCAATGTTTACTTTTGGACTAATACTCTTGGGAAAAGTTTGAACCCCTTTATTCCCCCTCAGCTATAGGTTAAATAGAATCACTGTTGTCTTTTAATAAGGATAGCGTTGGCATTAAATAACTCTCAAATCATCTACTTGTTAGTATTATCACAAATATCTCATGGTTTCATATCTAGCTTATAAAAATCTATATTCAGCACATTACTAGTTGGTAGTATGTGTATTAGTAATCAAGAGAACCTTATAGAAGATTAGCCATAACTAAAACTATTATAAAATGATGATAGAAATATTCAACTTTATTAGGACATATCTTTGATTTATTTGCTAATGTTTTAGAAAATGTTGTTTTGAGTTGTGGGCATTACCAGCTGTTGGTATCTTGTAAGTTCCTTGTTGTACAAACCAGTCTTGAAGAAGAAAGAAAGAAAAAGAAAACCATAAACACATATTCTGATAAAAATGTATTCCTAAAATTAGTTAAATTGACATGCCTAGAATTAGGGGTTTTGTGTGTATTGAAATAGTCCATGAAAATATAATTGTCTTATGATCTGCCAGTAAAATGGAAATATATCATAATGGACTGATCCAGTCTTGTCAGTCCGATCATCACTAAATGGCTTCTTGTCTGTTTGAATGGAAGAAAATGTGAAATAAATTAAAAAAAAAATTTTTTTGTTTATGAGGTAATAATGTTTCTTTATTCTTCACTACTATTTATTACATTTACTTAAATTACTTTCCAATTTTTGTCTTTTACAGAAACAAAGAAGGCAGTTCACAAAGAATGCATAGGCAAAGAAAGAAATGGTAAACTATTAACTATGTTTTGTGTCTTTTTTTCAGATATTTAATTATTAACTGTTATAAAAATATAATTATTGATTTGGGTTTAAAGTTTTTTTTTTACTAATTAGATTTAATCTTATTAAACTTTATACTTAACACTTTAAAAAGTTTCAATGTGCTAATTGATTTACTTAAAATTCAAGTTCACAAAGGCAGTTCACAAAGAATGCATAGGCAAAGAAAGAAATGGTAAACTATTAACTATGTTTTGTGTCTTTTTTTCAGATATTTAATTATTAACTGTTATAAAAATATAATTATTGATTTGGGTTTAAAGTTTTTTTTTTTACTAATTAGATTTAATCTTATTAAACTTTATACTTAACACTTTAAAAAGTTTCAATG
Organism: Sepioteuthis lessoniana; assembly: GCA_963585895.1. Lineage (NCBI taxonomy): Eukaryota > Metazoa > Mollusca > Cephalopoda > Myopsida > Loliginidae > Sepioteuthis > Sepioteuthis lessoniana. Next base: position 53,280,124 of record OY757930.1, read on the forward strand.
TGCTAATTGATTTACTTAAAATTCAAGTTCATGATTAGATTCTTAACCTTAAAAATGCATATTGCAATAACCTGTATACATATTTCTATATCTTGCTACTCAAACCATATTTTGGCTTAGTCTATGGAATTGGCATCTGAATTCAGTTTTCCTCAATAATTATCTACATTAAACATCTCTTTGTTTATTGAAGTTTATTAATTTTAAAAAGAACAATTATGAAACCAAAAGTAGAGAAAATAATTTCTTGACTCTGGGTTACAAGAGTATTTTACATTAAGCATTATCTAAGTTGTATTTCTATTACTACTTTTTAACTCATTATAGTGTTAATATTCACACTACAAGTACATTGAATTCCTGAAATAAGCACTTTATTATCACATTATTTTCTCTTAGGGTTCCATGTAGTGCTGTTTTACTTTATTCACACTATTTTATGGAAATAATGGAAAATATTCTTTTGATAAACTGTTTTTTTTTTTTTAGAATATAATTTACACCAGGAATTAGTAATTTTTTCATTCTGTATGTCAATTTTCAATTGAACATTAATTTTTCTTTTTTCTCGTTAATAGATGTACAAAACTAGCATAAACTGATTATTAAGTATCAAATTAAAAGGCAATTGATTTCAGGTTTACATTGCTTTTAGCATCTTGCTTATTCATACTGTTATATTTTATTTTTGGAATAATGGAAAAAGATTATTTTTAGAAACTGTTTTTCTTAAAATATAATTTACACTAGGTGTCTCAATGAATTCTTTAATCATTTGATAGATTAAGAGATTTTTTTAAAAACAGAAATATGAATACTAGAAGAAAGCTATAAAATGCATATTTTCGACAAATCTTCCAGTATTGTTTCAGTAGGAAAATTATCAAACAGTATTTAAACTTGCAGAATTATTTGCAAATAATATTGCAAGTTTGAATATTGTTTATTTTCCTGTTATATATCTATGCAGATATAAGAACTATGTATTTACAGTTGAATTTAATTATATTTTTGTTAAGTTTTTTAAACCTATGATTAATATTTTGTATGGTATGAAGCATTTACTAAAATGATCATCATTATCATAAGTTATATCAAACAATGATATAACTTATGATCAATTGAATGTCTTCAAATTCTGGTGTCGACAATTTGACATGCATGTCAGACATTGCTGATCTCTAGTTTAAATTAAATACATTTTTACTTTGCATTATTTACATTTTGGGTTTTTTGGTTTTTTTTTAACACTATAAACAATATTTTTTGTTTGATAATTAGTTAATATTCTTAGTGGTTTCATTTTTTTCTTTTTTCAGTTCCTCCAATACCTCCCAGAATTGTGGAATATGCACTCCGTAAGTATTACCAACTTAGAGTAGACATTTTTAAGATTACAAAACATTTGAGTGCAATTGCATTTTTAGGTATTTTAAATATTAACATTTTTTTGACAGGTAAGGTCCGTTCATCAGAAGATTACAGAGGAATCCCACCGCCACCAAATGATCGGATGCCCTTAAAGTTTGAAAATGATCAAGTTATTGAATTGTTACAGAAATCAGATGATTGGTGTAGGGTAAGTTTTATATTTCATTTTAAACTTTGGAAATTGTAAACTAGAATACTTTTCACTTTTTTAATGACCTTATTGATTTAATGTGAAATATGATCTTTATATATAAACAACTAATGGTTTTAAATAGACTGTTGAATATTATTGTTATAATAATGTTTTCCTTTATGAAAACTGTTCCTTACATTTAATAATTTTTTTCCTCCGTTAATGAAATAAGAGAAGTGTCAAAATAAATACTTTTATCATTAGGCAGATTATAAGATTTGTAGAAGAAAGCTATGAAATTCATTTTTTATATTTTAGAAGAAAAATAATTAAACAATATTCAAATTCACGGTATTATTTGCTTATAAAATATCTATGGAGAAAATGTTCTTATGAAATATCCTAAAATGTGATATAACAAAACTTATCTACAGTAAGAACACCATAATTATCAAACTTAAGAATGTGGAATTTTTAAAAATAAATTTCAGTCTTGCATATAATATTCTATTTATAAAGGATCAGATTTTGTTTTCATTACATACAAATATTTGTTTTATTGTGAGAACACCTATAGCTTCAAATCAACCATAATTCGTAAGATAATGAGTTTTACTCAAAATTTTTGTCTTAATTATTCATTATTCAAAACTGTCCCTGAAGACTGTTATCTAACATGTTTTAAGTCTATTGAGTGATCAATGATTTAAGGAAGATGATTTAATTTCAATATAGAGTAGACTCCTCTTATTTATTGTAACTTAAGTAATTTCAGGGTACTCTTATAATTAATTTGTCATGATTATTGGTAGATTTTATACTAAGTGTATTAATTATTTTCTGATTTCTATGTTATTTTTGGCAGCATGGTTTTAAGTTATTTCTAAATAATGTACTAAAATTCTCATGTACTGTTATTATAAACTAATCTACAACAATTGTCTTATGAGAATATAAAAACAAATTTGCTAATAGAATGTATGTGTGTCTTTAAATAGTGCTGTTACAATGAGAGTTTACTGTATAATTGAAGCTGCAGAACATGAATTAATTTTGTGCAATTAAAATTATCTTTTTAGCTTTCTTTTAAAAGGAACAAAGTAATTTCTTGAATTCCTATCATTATTCCTTTTGATTTAAACTTACGTATATGTCATTAAAATATTCTTTACTCAAAGGGTCGGTTACATGCTGATGAAGGATGGTTCCCTACACGTTTAGTTCGAGAAATTCCAACTCAAGTGAGTATTATTTGCCATAATTTTTATTTTAACTTGTTAAGAAGGTATTTTTATATGCTAGTCAATTTGCTAATTTTAATTTATAATTATTATTGAATATAACATACATTTAAATTTTAGGATTTTTATACATTTTATGAAATTATTTTCATCAGAATGATGCACCTTACTGCCTTGGATCATGTTGATATTCAGTTCAGAAAGGCTAACTTAGTTTATTTAATGTTACTATCCAGTAAATCAATTTTAGATTTCGTGCAATTAAGTAATTATTTCAGATTATTATTACCTACCATGTTAACATAATTTGATTAATTCAATATTATGAGTAAGAATCCAGGCACCAGCAGTTCTTCCTTACACTGCTTTACACTTTTGACATTTTTTTTTTCAGTATGAGAGATAAATGAAGAACTGAATGTAGGAGTTTGATGAATTGCTTTATTCTAAATCAATTTACCAAGAAAATTTTGTGTTTTATATTTGAAAGGCTGATTCTTCTTTGTAATATTTTTGAAAATAGTTGATAAAGGAAGAGTCTCTCTCTCTCTCTCGCACACACACACACGTGTGCAGTAACATTTCTTTTTGGTCAGCTTTTTCTTTTTTCTTCCAATAAAAGTAATTTATGCATTCTTACAAGAAATTTGAAGAAAAAATGAATTTGTTTTTTTATAAAATGATGTTTGGTAATGAAATATACTATAAAGGGGAAAAATTGATTTTGTAAAATCATATTTATTTGTATTTGTTAATTTTATTTTATCGTTTTAAGGGAAGTGAAAATATAGAGAATACAGTTTTACGTATTGTTTTGTATATTTAAATAATTACTCTTAATCTCATAGTTGAACTTAGCAGTACTTTACAAACCGTTCCAATGTTTGTGGGGGGTATTTTTTATTGTGTAAACAGATAATCAAACTAACAGTTAAATTTTTAAAACTTATTCTTTTTAATAAGATTTCAACTCCCCGAGTGATGTTATTGTTTTATGCTAGTGTGTAAATGTACAAACAATTGTTTATTTAAATTTCTTTCACTTTCATTTTTAATTTTCAAATTATTCATATTTAGGTGCTGTGCAGGAAATTTCACATGATCTGAAGAAAATTCACTAATAAACACTAATGCCTTTTCTGTATTATTTACCCATGAATATTTCATGGGTTTGTAAAGGATGAATTTATAGTTTAGATAATAAACTTTCAAAAATATAATAATTCATCAAGACAAAAGTTTCATTGACTTTTCTCTTATATATATATATATATATATATATATATATATATATATATATATATATATATATACACATACACACACACACACGTTTGGTTAAAAAGTACCTTTTTCTTATAAAGTCAATAACCTAGGAAAAGAAAAACTTATAGGTTTAAGTGCAGTGGGTATGGTACAAACTTTAGATTATACTCAATTACGAGTATTTATGTATGAATTCTGTTATGAGAAAAATCAGAATTACAGTCTAAGAATCAATTATTTTAGGTGCTAGTATTTGTCTTCAAGCTATATTGCACTGTGACTGATTTTAATCAATAAGAAGCATAACACTTAATGTCCTAAAATTGGGGAGAATAAATTACAACTGTCAAATTTGACAGTACTTTAAAAATGAATTTCTTTAACAATAGCTGAAAGAAAATAAGTTTCTTTTTGGTTCAAAGTTCATCTCTTTGAAAAAAATATATAATTCTAACTCTCATTAAAACAGATGTTTTTTTTTTTTTAATTATCATTTAAAATCTCCATATGATTAAATGTCATGAAGTATTTTTTTTTTTTATTAGATACTTAAATGATAAAAAATCAAGAACTTAAATGAAAGTTTTTTTTTCTTCAGTATTAAGCAATTTGTTCATATGGTTGCTTTAAAGCTTCAGCTATTCAAATTAAATGAAAAGGTTTTAGTTATTCTGATCTTTATTTTTATTCAATACAAAATAGATATTAATATTTAAATTGTGACTAGTCTTTTTTTAATTTTTATCTGTATTTTCATAAAATATTTTTATATATTACCTTAGTATTTTGTAATTGATAATGAAGTGTACAGTGTAGCTATTGGTTTGTCAAAAGATTTGACAAATTAAAAAATCACATTAACTTTATTAAACAACATATTAACCATTTTGTTTTTACTGTTTTCTTCCATTTTTCAGACTTCATAATTTCATTTTCACAGAATTTTTTTCATCATTCTCGGTAATGATTTGATCTGCCCATGATGATTTTTACAGTTTTCTTTAAAAGAAAAAAAAGAAAAGAAATTTTTTTTCATTAAGAGAATTAAAAAAAAAAAAATAAGTGGAATAACTATTCAAAGGTCCAATATCTGGTGAATATGTTAAAAAAATAGTTTTTTTAAAAAAAAAAAATCTTCCCATCAAGCTGCAACAATTTTTTATGTCGCCAAAGAAACATGCAGTCTAACTCTTATGAAATAATACACTCTTCTCTTTATTAATTCTGAATACTTTTTCATAGATTGCTGCCTTTAATTGGTCTAATAATTTGGATCAGTTCTTGTTCAAATGAATTCTTTGACTGGAAGGAACTCAAAGTTGAAGAGTTCTTTTTAATCTTACGTCATTATCTTGTTTGGATGAAAACAACTTTTGCTATGGCTATGAGTGGTTTGTTTCATTTTCTCTATGATCTCTTGTGTCTCATGTTATTTCAAAGTATTCATCATTAAAAGTATTGTTCATCACTGTTTTAAAAATGGAACATTTCACTCCTATCCTCTGCTTATGAGATCCACGTATCAAAGAAAGTAATGTAATCTAACTGGAGCAAATGTTTTCTATTTAGATATTTTGAGTACTATCTCTTGGATCTTATAATGATTATTTTTAGTTAATATTTTGATTTGATTAATACCATGACCTCTTTAAAAAGGGATGAAATAAAAATTTCCCTTTTTTGTGGCAAGTCTTTTATTTCCTCCAATTTTTCTGGCCTGTTATAATTACTCAAATTTCTTGTGCTAATGTTTCTGTTTCCAGTCAAAGGTAGTGTGTTATGAAAAAGCATGTCCCCAGAGACCTGAGGAGAAAGGTCATCCAACAAAATATGTCAATGGCATAAACTCTTCAGCCCAAATGAAGACTTTAACATCTTATCCTTGGTATGTATGCATACATGATTCTAAGATTTGCATCTGCTGATTTGTTTTTCAGGACCATCTTCGGAAGAGTTCGTATACAGAGAATAGACTGAATGGTCATCATCCTACTACCACTACCCTTACTAATACGACAGAGCATGGCAATGACCCACCTGCGCATGTGTCCTCCTCTATTTTAGCTAAATATCCCTGGTATGTACAGTGTCTGTGGGAGGATGGCACAAGCAGAGCAGGCTCTGTAGGATACTCACACCATTTGGGATCATATTGACCAAGTTTGGGGATGGGGAAAAAATGAAGATGTTTTAAAACTAGAACTTTGTTGGACACACAACCATTTTGGGCAAAAAGTTTCAATACCTGTTTTAGATAAATCAAGAATATTTAATATTGATATATTTCATTTTGCATATCAACACACTGCATAATCATACAATATGTTTCCTACCATCCAGTTTATATTTTCAAACATCAAGTTTCTCGACATTTTGTTATGAAGATGTGGTCATGGTATTGAAAAGGTTGAATCGGATAATATTTTGTCATGATATCCTAAATAATGACCTGTCAGTATTTATTGTCAACTTTTCAGTATTAACATCTTCAAAAATGAATATTTTCTAGTAATATTAATAGTATACAAATTCAAAGAAAATCTTAACATTTACGACTTCAACTGGTTCGTGAAAGTATGTAGGTATGCAATATTTTGAATCCAATAAAACTGCAGTATTGATTGCAATAACTCTTAGCATCACCAATACTGAACACTATTTTTCAATATTATTTCATGCATAAGTTTCTACTTGTAGTTATGAGTTTCCTATAAAGTTTTTCTCTAGTGGTATTAATCCTTTCACTGTTGTATGTGACTATAATCAAATTCCTAGCACTGTATTGTGTACGAATATAGTCCAAATTCATACTTGTTGCATTTGCTTGTTTGTAGTTTCCATCCACTGGGGATACCCTGAATGTGGCTATGATAGTACGCCATGCTTTATGTTACTAGAATTAAATTCCTAGTGCTCGAGCTTTTCTTTTCTCCTTAGAAAATTTTAACATCAAAAGTTACTAGAAATTTTCAATAGCAAAATAGTGAAAGGGTTAATTATGCTAGTATCTATGAAAAATAACTGCTAAAATCTCAAGATAACCAGTTTTATTTCAAATCTGTTTTTGCTTTTCTTAAATGATCATTTATGTTTGTCTTTTCCCATGATTCATGGTTTTTTCTTTTTAATTAAATTTTTCATTTTCAATTAACTATGATAAATGCAGAAAATAGGGAAAACTTGTTTTCTGCTTAGACTTACAGTATGGTTATATTTTTGATAATTTACAATATTTGCTTAATATTTATTGCCAAAGCTGCACCATTGTTTTCATTCTTATTGATTTCTGTCAAAATGACTTTCATCCGTTTATCGATATTTCTGAATTTTAGTTTTTTCTCTTATTTCATTTTTATTCATTTAATGTGGCTATTATAAAATCTTATTAAAGATTGATGCATATTTTTGTATTTAATTCATAACCAAATTATTTTAGTTGCAACAATTACAATAATGAATTGATTAATATGTTTGTGTTTTAGTTGAGTTTTGAAAGCCAAAGTTTATTTTAGCTATCTGTATCTTGTCGACTTATTTTGGCATTTTAAACTTTACAAGAATTCTAATTTGCTAAATTGATGTTTGAATAGGATTTTATTGAGATTTCAAATGTTTTTATTGTCTATCATTACATCAATTTTGGACACTATTTTTTCTGGGTAATATGGCAATAATACATTGTTTGTATTTTAAAGATACTTGTCCCTTAGAATTGAAGTCTTGTTTGTAGGATTATGAAAAAATTACTTTGTTTAACATTTATTCATGTAAAAGTAAATCATGTTGATGTTTTATTCATATTCAAAGCATTTTTATTAACTAATAAGAAGGTACTGATTTTCTGGATATTATAAAACATTTTCTGCTGAGTCAAAACAAAGAATCTCTTGTATAATCTGGAATATGGGCTTCCAAAATAATGATTTGTAATGTTACTGTGTTGAAATTTTTATCTGAAAAATATTGAGTGGTGATTTTTAATTTCTGTTACTGTGCTGCTAATAATGTATTTAGTGATTAATGGTAATGTAGAGTTGAACTCCATTTTAATCAATGCATCACTTCTTTCCTTGCCAGGATCTAAAACCAACTTTCTAATTCTGTCTTAGTATATTTAAGAGTCTTGAGCATTAATATTAACTTGTATGTGTGGCAGTCTTTCAAATACTTAAGTTATCTTTTATTCAATAAAACTATATCTAAAGAAAAGCTATTGCTAGTAGATTTACAAGGCAAGTTTTTTTGTTAGCTTTTCACATTTGCTGTTCATAATATGAGAGATATTTTGCTGGTTTCTTGTGTCATTACCAATTGATATCATTTTGTGTTTCTCTTTTTGATAATTGACTTATTCTATTAATAATTACATTATAATCTAATTATGATTTTTTTTTTAAATCATGTACTTTAAATTTTTAGATGGGTGTTAATATTATCATTAATTCAAAAGATAGAATTTTATATGAAAGGATTTAAAAGAAGGTTCACTTTCTGTCTTGAATAATAATTCTTTTTTTTTAAATTCCTATAATTGATGATAGGTTATTAAGAGAGGTGTACAGCATCAGTTAAGTTTTATCAAAATAAGTAATCAGATTTTCAACATATCAAGAAACAAATAATGAAATTGTTGTTATACTCTGATCAAGTATAACTTTGATGATGTGTTTAAGTGTTTTGTTTTTTTTAAAATGTTAATTGATACTTTACACTATGTCCCCTGGCAATGAATAAAAGAATATATCTCCTTATCAAATTTAGATAATGCTAAAAGAGAATAAAAATATAGTGTTCTTTATACTTGGTTAATTCTATATTTTTATCTCTACAAATAGAAAAACTTTATATGATCCATATAGATATCAGTGCATAAGGAAATCATTTTCTTATATTTCTTAAAGCTACCTCTTGATAGAAGGCAATATCTATTTTACTTATTTTTAAATGAATTTCTGGCATGGTTATTTCTTTATTTTTATACAATATTGTAAACTTATAAGAAAGCAAAGATTTTTTTTTGTTACAATATTGTATTACATTTTATATTTAGTAATCAGTAATAGAAACTTGTTTTAGTTGCTTTGGGTTCATTTACAATGGTTAGCTTTTTTTTTTTTTTTTGTAGTGCATTGGTTAGTGCTGCATGATGTGGAATGCACATTTGCTACACTTGCTGTTCTCAGCTCCACTGCAATTTTGGCAATTATGACAGCTGCATGTTTTATTGCTGGTCAAAATATTAGACTTTTTTTTTCTTTTTCTGAATAAAACCATTACCAGTTTCTTAGCTTCCTTATTTTCACAAGTAGTCATTGTTATTTTAGGAAATTCTTTCCATTTTTATCAGGACATTTGTCGGACTGGTATCCTTTTGGCTAGACTTATTCTCTCCATCTTTTTTTTTTTTTTTTTTTTTTTTTTTATCCTAGTTGATAATCTTGGAAAGAATATGTATCTAGTTTACAGGTTCATAACTTGTCACTAAATAGGTTTTTGTTTAACAAAAGTTTACATGATAAATTGTTTATATAAAACAAATCTCACACACACACAATTGAAATGCATTAAATTTATGACATTGGCATTTATTGTATGTTGCTATTATTTCAATTGTTTTTAATTTTTGATTTCAATTTTGATCATCAAACTCAGAATCACCATGAAATGATATAGCATATAATTTACTGAGTTTAAGGTTATAAAAGTTTAAGTTTTCCTAACAGGATATTATAACCTTGTGGTTTTTGATATTTGTCTTTCATTCATAAAAATTCATATTTACAATGGGATATAACCATTGAGTATCTCTAAATCTTGAATATGTATAAATGATATTCATATGAATTTCTTATAAAAAATGATAGTTATTCTATTTTAAAAAAACTGGAGATTTTTATATAGGAGCAAATTTGTTTAATAATATCATTTCTTTATGTAAAGTGTACTTAGATATTTTCTTGAAAACCTGTTAGAACATAGTAGTTAATTTGGGCAAAATTAGATGTTTTGTAGTCTATCAAAATGAATATAAGAGGAGGAGAAATTAGTTGTCTAAATTTCTGAGAGGAAGCTTGATGATTTTTATCATTAAGGGTTTTCGGACTATTATCTTCATCTTTATTGTTATTTCCACAACGTTTCTGCCGGTATGTCCTCTGGCCTTCTATGGGTGTTTATCGAACTCGGGAACCTTCATGGAACTTCGAACTGCGTCCTTTATTGAATCCCTCTGCTGAGTAGACCAAGTATAGAGATGAATACAATATGGGAACCGATAAGGTTAAAGGGGGGGAAAAATCTGAATATGAGCACAGGTAAAAAAAAGATCATTCATAATAGTAGTAATCCTAGTCAAGTATGAACATTAAGTTTATAAGTCCCAAAAATTCTGAACTGTCCAGCTGGAAACATAGCGTAACGGTTATAGACATTGGTTCTCTAAGCTTCTAAGAAGACAATCATCTGGAGGTTGCAGGTTCAATCCTGACTGCAGGCGAGTAACAATACAAGAATACTTAACACTTGCACCCAGTTATGGATAACGGAATCAGAACAGGCGACCCCCATGGATTCAATAAATGATGTAGTTTGAAGTTCTGTGAAGGTTCCAGAGTTCGACACACACCTGAAGAAGGCCGGAGGATATATTGGCTGAAACATTGTGGAAATAACAATAAAGATGAAGACAATAGTCCAAAAACCCTTAATGATAAAAAGAGGAGAAAATCCATTACCTAACATTTTGGTTCTCCTGCATATAACAGGTAGATGATAATATTTTATCTTAATTTGTCCTTTTTTTCTTTTTTTTTTTTTTTTTTTTTTTTTTTTAACAAATCCCAGATTAGTATTACTAAGCAAGTCTTGGAACCATTTAACAGCTTGGCTCTGGCTTGTTTAAAAATGTTACCTACAAACTATTTGTTTACAAATCATATATTTAATATAAAAAGGATTTGACATTTGATAACCTACATAAAACACAACTACCCAATCATAAAAAAGTGACAGAAATTAAGATGAAAAACATACTAGTTGAGAAAAAAGAAAACAGTTCAAAGGCAAATCTTAAATTTGCAAAATTTAATATTAATCTTTAAAGTTTGAAATATTTTATGGTTATCAAATAAGGAATTTAGCTTCTTGCAATTTTTATTTATTTACTTTTTTATTATTATTTTTTCATTTTTAAGAGTATTTTTAATGTAATGGACATTTCTTGATGTTGGTTATATTTTAAATTGTATACTTAGTACATTTTTTTTATTGTTCCATGCAATATTTCAAGTTTTGTTCTTTTCTTAGATACCACATAACACAACTTCTCTCTCCATATATCTATTGGTAAAAATTATCCAAAAACAAAATATACATCTGAAAAATAAGAAACCAAAACATTTCTGATGCTTGTCCTCCTCGTGTGTGTGTGTGTGTGTGTATATATATATATATATATATATATATATCCTAATGCTTATGTTTAGGTGTCCCCTTTATAATATTCATCAGTCTTTCAATTATGCCATATAGTTTGTTTGTTTTTTAATGAAACTGATTTTTGTATATTTGACATCGATTTCTTTGATCTTGTTTAAGAACCATGTGCAGTTGTGTCCCATCATAATCTAATGCTATAAAGATAAACAAATTTGAAATATGCATTCACTCAAGTGTAGAAGAAGAAATAATAATTTTGAATATTATAAATTTTAAACATGTTTTGTTGTTCCATCCGCCTTGGTTGTTCTCATCCCACTGATCCTGCCATGCTTGTGACATTGTCCTTTTATTTATTTATTTTATTTTTTCATTTTTTTTTTTTCTTTTCCATTTTTAAAAAAGATAATTGCCATGTACATTACGGTATCTTTCTTGCTTGTTCCCTTATTAGTACATTGATTAGGAAATTGATTTTAAACAGATATCTTTTACTGTGTGTATTTGCCATTCAGATTTGATAAAACCACAAAAAACAATCCAAAGAATTCAACTTTTTCTATTGATATGATTAGTTATATTTAATAGAACTTGACAAGTTTGATAGATCTTTATTAGTTTGTCTCTGCTAAGCTTTTTTTTCTCTCTTTATTTTTCTCCTTTTCTAAAATCTAATTAAATTTTGTTGCATTTGCTTTGCTATTTGTTCAATTTTAATTGCTGAATCTGCTGAGATTTCTTTATAATTGAATAGAAAAAAAATTGTAATTTGACTAATCATTTGATATTTTCAAGTAAAAGCTCTAATTTAGATAAATCTATAGAAATTTTATAACTTCTCTCTCTCTCTCTCTCTCTCTCTCTCTCTCTCTCTCTCTCTCTCTCTCTCTCTCTACACACACACCACTTGCCTGCTTTCATGCCTTTCATATTCCCTTTGGATTATACATGCTTTACAACAAAGCTGCATTTTAATATCCAAGCCCAGTTATGTCACAACATAGTTTGTTTGTTTTTTTGCTACACCCAGTAAAACTTGCTATCAATATCTGCTTTCAATTCCTAATTGATTATATTGCTATAATTTCTCATCCAACTTCTACACGCAACATAAATGCACTTTCTCACTAGCATTGATGCTCCAGCTTGTAAGAAATGACAATGCTGCTTGTTATAATCATTACAGCATTTACTTTTTTACCCTTAATGTCAAACTAAGTTTAGCTTAAAAAGTATATCAATTTTATGTAATAAAAATATCAGTAATGAATTAGTCTCATTTACTTGGCACTAAATTCATTTCTGCTTATCAAAACAAAAGTTTATCAGCTAACTCTGCTATTGCTTTACATCTTGTTACAATAATATTATCTTTAGTTTATGTTTTCCTATTGGAGGCACATGAATATTGTAATAAAAAATGTCATCATCATCATGTCATGCTGCTAGCACAGATCTCCTTGACCCTCTCTCACCACAGTTTGACTTAGATTAAAACAAGTATGGAAAAAATTCTTAAATTTTCATTTTTAAAACTGCAACATTAATGGGTGTAACATATCAGAAAAAAACATTTTTAAGAATTTAAAGTACCATAAATCAGTTTTGAATTATTTTTATTTTTCACTCACAAATGTGTGGAAAAATAGTGAGGGGGGCGCAAACAAACAAACAAACAAACAAACCTGGGAACTTGGGCATAATCATGAAGAAAGTATTTTAGCTTCACAATACATTAAGAAATACTCTGTTGTTTTTATCTTTTCTATTAAAATGTTATTTAACTTGTTTTTTGAAGCTTTGTCAAAAAGATTATTTGAAATCATTGTATTTTCCTGTATAGCTTAAAATTTTCAAATAGGAATTTCTTTATTTTATTAGAACTGTTTTGTAAATGATAAATTTTATAATTTCAAAATTATTGGTTGTCAAGATTGTCATTTTTATATAAACATTATTTTTTTAATGTTTTTAGGTATGTAGGTCCAATGGAGAGAGATACAGCCACCAGAAAATTAGAAGGAATGACAAGCGGAACTTATCTTATCCGAGAAAGCAAAAACCCTACCCGGGCAGGAGAGTTGTCACTTAGTATATGGTAAATAGTTCCTATTTTTCTACAAGATTTTCTGTATTTTTAAGAAGAGATTTAAAGAAAATGCTACAACAGTTTTATCAACTGCAAATATGGTACTAAATGTAAAAAAAAGATATTATTTTCTGTTTGTCTATTTGGGCTTTAAAAAAAATGATAGTTATTTCATTTTTTAAACTGGAATCTGTTGAAAATTTTAAATATTTTCAAAGCTGGAAATAAATATAGTTAACATAAAATGAGTAATTTATAATATCTAAAAATAAAACTTTATATATTCATTATCGTAATAATAGACATTATCAAATTTTATTCAAATATAAGAATATTTGAAAGCAGTCTTAATGGTTTGGATTTTTTACAAAAATGAATAAAATGGGTTTGAAATTTTGTGTTGAATATAGAAACTACTAAAAATATAATTATATTTAAATTATCATTATTTTCTATACATTTTGATATGCATATGTGCCTATATATTTTTTCTCCAGTTTTGATAGTACTGTGAGGCATATAAAAGTCAACAAAACAATGGAGGGAGATTTTTACCTGGCTGACATTAAATTCTTCCATTCACTTCCTGTAAGTTTTTATAAGTTCTTATACTTTTTAGTATTAAAAAAAAATTCTATGAAAATGTTTACTTTCACTCATAACATGTTTATGGATAAAAGAAATTTTTATTCACCTTTATTTAGTTTATCATTTTCAACCACATTAATCATTAAATATTTTGAAAAGAATTGAGTTACAATGTTTTGTTTTTCTTTACTTATCACTATTTATTTTAAAAAAAAAAATCAATCCACTATAAGAGAGCCTGCTGAAAGAATTTTTGAAACATTTTATTCACTTGGACAGTGAGACCCACTTCACTTTCACAGTGAGACCCATGGCCAATTAGTAAATATGGCCCTGCATGTCATATTTCAAGAGTGAAAACTAACAGGCCGAAATATTGTAAACAAAAAAATAACCCATTCATGGCTGCATATGAAATTAACCTTAAAAGAGAATTAGCTTTAAAAATTGAACAGAGAAAATAATTTAATCATGTTGGTAGAATTTATCTGATGTTATTTTTATTCCTTTCAACATTAAAATGCATATTTACACTTTGTCTTTTAATAATCCACAAATTATAAATGGCTGTGAATTACCTTGCTTTTATGATTTTCTATTGCCTAATACAGTTTTATATATAAACACAAACTGTTTTTTTTCTTTTTCTTCAGAAATGGAATAATAAAAGATTGTAAACAAACAAACAAAATAGTTATTAAAAAATTTTGCAGCAATACAAAACAAATACTAGTAAAAAAACAAACTTATATACAATTTCTCTATAAATCTTTTGACCTTTGCCTTTTTTTTAAAACATTTTACAGCATGTTTTCGAACTTCATCCAATGCAAGCTTATGTTTGCTGTTGTAAAATATATTTGCAACAATTTTTGCTGCAAATTTAAGTCCCTTTTCATGTTGTTCACAAGTAAAAATATATTTTGGAGAATAAGTTTCAAAAATTCTTTCAGCAGGCTCTCTTATAGTGGATTGATTACGTCTTGCAATAAATTTATCTGCATAATCAAGTATAGTAAAACAAGCACAAACAAACTCTGCCATTTGGCTAAATGGAACTGTAAGTCCTTCTCAAGAAAGTAAGTCAAAATACTGCTTCTCTGTAGCATTATCACTATCATTGCCTAACATGACCAGGGAATACATTTCACATTAAAAACATTTAATTTTTTGCTGTCTATTGACAAAGAGAGTCGTTTATTTCTGATTCATGCTGGGCTAAAATGTCAAGAAGTATTCTTTTGAACAGATTTGAGGCCTTCCTTCCAAAAGAAGTTTTCTTTTAAAAGAGACACTACTTCATGGAGGCTCACCAAAAACCTACCACCATTTTTCTAACATGCTAAATCTTGTAAGTTTAGCATTGTGTTCATATATAAACCACTGTGGTAATGATATAGGATTTCCATCACACTGGAGCTGAACATGAAGATTTTGATCAATGTGAATACATTTTTTTATAGATGAAAAATGTGTTTTAGGGTCAAAAACTATCCTATAAATTAGAATATAATCTTCTGGGTTTTTTTTTTGGTTTTTTTTTAATTCAAAACTGTGAAGACAAAACTTTTCTTTTCCCAAATGCTTAAAATCCTTTATTGTGTCAGCTGAAAGAAAATCTTGTAATTCAGCTGGTTGAGTGAATAATCCGTCAGAGTTTCAGAGGCTTTCTTAATTCTGTTGTAGTCAGCAAAAGAGACGTTTTTTGTTGTTGTTTTTTTTAGTGGATTGGATGTAAATCCCAATTCAGTTTGTTTCACTTTCCTCTTAGAATAAATTTTTCATCAAAATGTTTGATACAGAGAACTGAATTTTTCGTAGGAGACCACTCATTACAGTTTCCAAATTTCATCCATTTCTCAAGGAGATGGAATTTTTCAAGGGGAAAAGAAAATGTTGATACTTTTTTTCTATTGGTATGATATCCACTAGAACAGCAACACATTGCTAACCATTTTTGTTAAACAAAATATTAAAAAAAACTTTCAAAATTCAAGTTTGAAATGCAATTAATTATGCATTAGCAAATTTACCAGTGTCTATAACCAAAACAGGCCGTATAGCAAGGTAACTCACAGCCATTTATAATTCATGGATTATTAAAAGACAAAGTGTAAATATATATTTTAATGTTGAAATAAATAAAAATAACATGAGATAAGTTCTAATAACATGATTAAATTATTTTCTCTGTTCAATTTTTAAAGCTAATTCTCTTTGTAGGTTAATTTCATATGCAGGTATGAATGTTTGTTTTTTTTTTGTTTATGTTACTTTGCCCTGTTAGCTTTCACTCTTGAAATGTGACGTGCAGGGCTGTATTTTCTAGTTGCCTTAGTAATGATTATTTATCAGTATTGCAATTTATTAGTAAAATAATTTAAAAGGTGAGAGAAGTAGAAAAACATTTCAAACTTTTACAATGGTCTCATTGATCTGAAGTATTTCTGTGCATGTTCATCCCCCCGCCCTCCATTCTGCTGTTGGATCATTTATGTAAGTGTTTCTCAACAGGGTATTATAAGTTATGAAGCAGTCAGCAAAATTATATACTGTCGTTGTCCTCCTGATCCTCCTCATCATCATCATCAAAAAAGAGCAGCACTCTATGCTGTCAAATTTGATTAAGTTGAGATTAACAGTCTGCATATATCAAAAATCTTGTATGATATTATTGATAATGAACTTCTCTCTCACAACTGCTGAACATATTGATATGAGATCTAGAAAAAGTGTAACAGTAACTATCATCTTTCAGACAAGAAAATTGAAACTGATCCATGTAAGAATGTTTCAGTAGTGTTTCCCAACAGGTAGGAGTATTATAAGTTATGTGGATTCAGTGATTTACATAAGGGTATAATTTGATGGTGATAGAATGCATCCAAGTGTTTTGGGTGAGCATTTGAGAAAAAAAAGGTTGGGAAACACTCATTTATCTTTGAATTTTGTCTATTTGCACTTGGCTTTTGATCTATGGATAAGAATTGCTATTTCCATCATAATTCCATAAACTTTTGCTGTTAAGTCGCCAATTAGAGCTTGATTAATTTTAGAAATAAAATAGTTAATTTTCCTACAAAGGAATTATTAATGTCAATAGTCTTCATTACTCCAGTGGATTTTTATTTGTTGTAATTTGTTTCAATAATCAAGTCAAAATGATATAACTTGTTTTATTGTTAGTACAATAAAATTCCAAGTGGATGAAAAAATGTGTTGAAATAACAAAAGAATATTATAGCAACAAGAGTTTGAAATAAAATAAGCTTCAAAAAGAAAAGAAAAACCTTCTCTCTAATAAGTTTAAATTAACATGTAATGTTATTTGGTTTATGTAAAGTCTACTTGAATCCTTTTTTTTTTTTTTTTTTTTTTTTTTTTTTTTTTTTAAGCATTTAGATTTTTATTGTATTTAATTTCAGTTTGTGGTAAAATTTCTATATGAATTTTGATTCAGTATATTTATACATCCACATTAAAAGCAATAAAAGTTAGTCCATAAATTGTCATGTAATTTTGTATCTGGATAAATATTAACCAAATTTAGATATACGGTGTAAAATATATTTTGTTGTGCTGTAAGATTCAGTAGCTAATTTAATGTTTTATCAATTGATTTTCTGTTGAAGCAACAAAATATCTTATATAGACTTGCTTTCTAAGTAGCATTATGTACCCAGAATTTTATGAGTTTTACAAAGAATTGTTGAGTAACTGAATTTGAATATTTTTTGCTACTTTTTTTTGTTTATTCATTTGTAGTGATGATCACTAAAAATAAAATTCTCTAAAAGTATTAAATATTTACATTACCTCCTTTTTTAAGATGCAAAGAAAGTCCTGTCATGTTTTTTTTTTTATTGAAGTATGTAATTGACATATTTTTAATAATCAATTACAAATTCAATCACCAGTTTCTTTCATTTTTTATGACATAATCTCATTGAGCAGGCAAGTTATTCATGTCTTTGGATTTTTAGATTTAAAAAAATCGTCTTTTTTTTTTTTTTTTTTTTTTTTTTAAATTTAAAAAAAAAAAATTTTTTTTCATTAGGAAGTAGGTTAGATGAGGTAAAACTTCTTTATTTGGAGCTTAATTTTTTTTTTGGGCATGTGATCTTGTGTTGTCATGCATAAATTACACAACTTTTTTTTATGGAAATACTAAAGATTTTTTTAAAGTTCTATTGTTGAGTATATGAATTCAGTTAAAGATATGAGTTTCTAAACTGCTTACACAAGTGATTTTGTTTATAGCCTTGTATAATAACTCTGGCTTATATAATCAAACTTTAAGAACAAATATTATTTATTTTCATTTTCAACATAGAAAGCACAAATATCTATTTTGAGTACAATTTATTGAAGAGGGGAACATTTTTTTTCTCTCTTTTAGGAACTTGTTGAATGGTATCAAGAAAATTCGTTGGTTCACAGCTTTCCTGAATTAAAGACTCAACTAAAATATCCTTTCAAAGAAAGTATGCCAGGTAAGTGAACTAAAAGTGAAAACCAAACTTTTAAAGGTTTACTCAACTTTTCTAGTGTTTAATTTATGGTCAAATTATGATGGAAACTCTCGTCAGATCACTAGAGTTGAGTAGTGATGAGGTTGTTTGGTTATGAGCTGGGGGACTACTAGCAATGGAAATAAATTGAACTCTGTGTGCCAGACTAAGCAAAGCTTTATAAGTAACCACTATTCCCATGTATCATTTTTGAGTTTCTAACCTGCAACAAAAATCTAGTTATCAACATGTTTACTGTCTAATGAATTATTATTCAAAAATATCTTCATATCAGAAATAAAAATAAGACTGAACTGTTCATATATCCCAAACCTTATTCATGTTCAATAGTAGATAATTTTTTTGGTTTGGTGGTTATTTTTACTAGGGGAGGTAATAACTTTGGTTATTTATCATCTACTTTGTAATGATATAGTGATATAGAATTATTTTTTATATACTACTTCAATATATATATATATATATATATATATATATGATAACTTTTGAAGTAGTGTCCATTCTAAAATCACACTAATCTATTCAATGTTATTTCATTTTATTTCTCACAATGTTTTGAAGTCATATTTTTATGATTTGCATTGTCACTTATTTTCATTTGATATTCTTTAATCAAAATGGCTAGTTACATATACAATGTTCTTTATTACATTTTTTTTTTTTTTTTTTATTTTAATCACTTTAGGATTTTTCTCTATGACTCAAACCAATGTGGTAAGTTATGCTGTAGCAATTTATGACTATTCAGCAACAGCCACCAACCAGCTGTCTTTGCGTGTTGGTGAACGAGTGGCCATTTTGAGCAAAGCAGGTGGTGATAAAGGATGGTGGAAAGGAAAAATTGTACAATATGGAAAGGTAAGCACAAAATGTTCAGCTTTGGTCCGTACTTTTTATTTTTAATACTTTTATATATCCTAAATTTTTAAGAGAAATTTGTATGTATTTACTCAACCACAGACAAGATTCAACACAAGGTCAATTTTTAAGTTGAATGGCTTGGTGTACCAAGGCTGAAGAGCCCCAGTTTACCCTCAAGTTAGGGTTAGAGGAGAAAAGATGGATTCATGTCTGTCCCAAGGGTATTAGTGCAGAGTAAAATGCAAACTGCTTTGTCCAGGATTTGATTTGTATTAACATTTTTAAATGAATAAGTTATTTTATAATTCAGTTATTGAGAATTACTATTTCCAACTTGTATATTGTTTCTATTTCTAAAACTGTTTTCTCATCTACTAGTTTGTAAGAAGATAATATGTATTATATATTTGTCAGTGTTAAAAGAAATTGTTTCATACTGTTTGTATTGTTTCCTTAACATGAAACTGGGAAGGTATGTTGCTGCAAGATAATTTAAATTTTCAAACTTTGAAAGGAAAAATAATTGTTTTACTAAAATAATTATTCACATTCAATTAAACATTTTTATTAGGTTTATGGGTAGTTTAGGAGAGATATGAAATAATCACCTGGCAGTATTGCTTAATTAGGTCTAATAATTTGGAACAAAACAAAAATGTTTAAACACTCTTAAATGTTACACACCTAAATTTTTAAAAAATTTTCTCATACTATAAACAATTGGTAAATCTCTTTTTCTGTTATGTGCATTTATCTTTTAGAATAACAATTGACATTTGTAACTGTTCGGTATAAATAAGATTATTATCAGCTTCATTCAAATCTTCACTTTTTACCCAATGTAGATGGATACTTCAGCTAGTTAGGTGATTAAAGAATCTAGTAAAAATGGCCTTGACTGTACTTTAGGGTTTACAGTTAGTATAAACAAAAAGTCTCTTGGTAGGTTTTTTTCTTTTCTTTTTTTACTAGCATTATCAATCCATACTAATAAATGCAGTTATTTTCTTTTGATTATTAAAATTTTTTCTGAAATTTTAATTTACTAAGACAAATGTGAAAATAATGTAGCTTTATCTTTCTTTTTAGATTGGCTATTTTCCTCTAACATATGTGCGTGAAGAAGACGACTAAAGATGAAGACAAGACAACCAATACAATGTGCTATTGTATTTGTTTTGGTGAAGAGCGGTTTGGAAAAGGGATTGTGAATTTATATTATCAAACACTGTGTGTGTGTGTATGCAAGAAAGGAAGAGAGAGTATATCTACTGTTTGCCTGTATGTGGGTGCATATGTTTACATTTATATCTATATATGTATATGTTTCTGTGTGTGCATGTGTGTATGTATGGTCACGTTCTTCATTCACTCACTCTGTGAAACTGGCAGACTACTATGCAGTAAAACCTGTCAAGTGAGTTGCTCCTCTTCCTCACCTTCCTTCCCCAACACTTCAACTACCCAAACTTTTTTTGAAGCTACAACAACATTAAGCACCATCTCAATAATTAAATAATTCTATCTTCCATTGCTGCCACCACCACCACCACCACCACTTTTAACATCTAATCTCACGCATCAAACTGGTTACTTTATATAAAATTTGCCAAGTGGTACATATTCTTATTAAGTGATCATTCTCTTCATGTACTTCTAAAATAGCAATGCTATACTATAAATAGTTACACTTCCATACCAAAACATTACCTAAGAAAGTGTACAATAATTTATGTTGACCTTTATTATATCAAAATTACTATTATATTCTTAAAGCTGAATTATTCTTTTCTACTTCATTGAGTGACATAAATCTGGAAGAGTTTGGTTTACTTGTCATACTGTGAAGGGTGGCTTTTGAATTAAAACTGTAAAAACCCTTTGACATTCAAATTAAACTTGGATTCACTTAGTGTATCTTTTAGTGACCTACACACACACACAAAATATACATAACCATAATATTCTTTTATTCAGAAAGCCATTAAAATAACATGCACACACATACACACACAATTACTTTCTTCCTATATATGCATACACATATATTTGCTCCCTCTTATACATCCATATACTCCCTCTCTCTCATAAATCATAACTCTTCTCACATATTTGAACATGACTATTAAAGTTCAATATGTTGAAGATCCTAAGTTGTTTATATTTATATGGCCTGGTTAGTGACAATACAAACTTTGGCAGATGTATAAACAATGTATTCATATATGCAAGAGATTTCCTTTCCAGTGGTGGTTGGTGGTTCTCTGTCAAAACTAAATGTAGATGACACCTGCTGCTGAACATTTCTCTGTTTTATGTCAGCTTCTCTCAGCATCTAGATGAGGGACTAAACCAGAAAGTTTCAAAAAGTAAAGCTTTCTGTGGGGAAAGGTTTATTTTTACTCCTTTTGGGCTTTCATTACTTGTTACTTTAGTCTGTTCTGTCAGTGACTTTTTGGTCAGAGCTGTGAATATTTGTTCCAACTTTCTGCCTACCTGTCAGCTTCTCTCTTTCTTTCTCTCTCTCTCAACATAAAACAAAAAACAAGCCTTGCCCAGTCAAACCCTGTGCTGCTCAGTATGTAATCAATTATTGTCATTCTTTTTTAAATCTGAAAAAAAGTCCTGAAGATGCTGTCAGATGATTTTGATTGAACAGAAATGTTGGCCAGGAAAAAAAAATCTTCCTTTTTATTTTTTATTTTATTTATTTATTTATATATTTTTTTTTTAATTTAAAAAAAAAAAAGTCTATTTTGAAAATCTGGAACTTTAAACTCTAAAAAACAAAGGAAAAGAAGCCTACTTTCTTTCTACTATGCAAAGGTAGGATTGAATACAATTGATTACACAAACACTTAACATATTAGGGGTTTTATTTTAGGGTTCTAATTTAATATTTACACTTTTAGTCGGTTTACCGTCTCCTTAATTTGATATCAAATATTAAAAAAAACAAAACATTTTCATCAATTTTCATATGCAATCAGGGAACATCTCATACAGATCACTGATTATTGTGTGCATGCATGCAAAGCGTCTGCTGATTTGCCTTGTTTAAAATAAGATTTAGGCTGCATTTTTACCACCCAGCATATTTCTTGTTAATCTCTTGATTTATGACCTGCTGAAAAACCTTTTTTTTTTCCTTCAGATTATTGCAGATGTCTTTCCATCCACTAAAATATTGTTGTCAGTTTAAGGCATTCGTTATCAAATATTGATGTAACATTTCCATCCAATTACTGGTCATTTTATTAGATTTAGCTATCAATTTACAACAGTTTTGTTTTTGCTTTATAATTATTTGGCTTGTCAAGAAAATAAAGGGATTCTTTTGCTAGTGAATAAGTTTTTCAAATTATCTAAACTCTTCATTACAACATAGGGTTTTGGTCTGAGCATATTGAAACACCGATCACTGATGTTAAACAATATTTAGATATTGACCATTGGAGAATTCCCGGTGCTTAAAGTTAAAAGTTAGAAGGAAAATGGACTCCTGATCTGGCAGGAGACATTGCTAAATAAATCTCTGCTGTTAAAATTGCCTTTAATAGTAGTCATTGATGCAGTTCTTATAGCAGAGGAAAGTAAAAGTCCACTTATTATTACCAGCCAGTTATAGGATATGGTTTTACTGCTGAGGCGATTAGAAAAGGTTTTTGTTTATTATTATTATTATTATTCATAGAATAAACTAGGCATTTTATAAGCCTTCAAATTTTCTAATTGTGTATTTTCAGAAACCTGCAACTATTTTTAGAAGTTTCTTCATTTCAGTCACTGCATTGTATCATAGTTTGTCCAGTGATTATAGGTAAAATTTTAACATGACAGAATTAGATCTCATTTTTCTGAAGATATTTCTGTTTTTATAATTATTTTTTAGTTTCTTTCTATTGACCTGGAGAGAGATGGGCTCTCTCAAGTTATTCCTGTCCAAGACATACTACATGATTAGCACCCCCATGATCAAACCAGGTTACAGGATAAGTCTTCTATTGTAAAAAAAAAACCTTAAAAATTTATTATTTCTAACTTTCTGAAAGCTTAAAATCTATGGCTTATTCACTTACCCAAATAAACTTGGAAATTTAAAAACAAATTGAAAGCTGGTTTTACAACAATTTGATTTACAATACTACCTTTAATCTCAGCTAATTTGATTATATTTGCCTTGTATGTTAGTGGATAAAAAACAAGAAATAGTAGGAAAAGAAAGGAAATGGACCAATTTTTCTTTAATTCTTTAAGAGAATTTGATAGTTTTACTCAATTGAAAAACTGGTCTATAACTAATAAAAATCTTTGAACCATTCAAACAAATACAGAATAAAGCATCACCAACTGTTAAAATATTATTTTGATAGTTGAGAATTAGGTTTGTTGCTGGTCAAAAATTTTTTATCATAAAAAATTCTGATTATTAAAATTTCACTCAAACTGAAAATCTATTTAGTATTATTATATCAGATAATAGAAATTAAATTCCTAATTACTGGCTGATTCTGTTATTTAATAATTGATATTAAACTTCTTGCAGTGGATCATGCATTCCTTCTGATATTAAAAGTTTAGCTTTCCAATTTTTTTTTTGTTTTTGCTTTGATGCATGCATCATTTTTCTTCCCTTCAAATTTTTAAACTTTATATTAATTTTTTAATTCTCCAAAGTTTTATTCCATGAAAAAATAATGGAAATAGATAATCTTTTGAAATCTTTTATTTTAATTTCCTTGCTTTGATCATTAAAACTGTTTTTCTATTTTAAGAATCCTCACCTAGTAGAACAATGTAAACAAATTGATTTCAATTTTTTTTCTTTTTATATTTATTTTGTGTGTATGTGCCATATCCACCACCGCTGCCTCGTCGTTTGGCTGCCATTTCCTGCCAGTGACAGAGTGTGTAGCATGTAGAGTGACCTCACCCTCTACTCCTCGCCTCCAATAAAGAGGAGGAGGTGGAGGATCACTGCTACTATGACAATTTAGCTATGTGATGACTCCATTAGTTGGATGGGAGCGGAGATTCTTTGATCTGCTCTTATTCAACCCAATTCCTAAAAAAAGGCCCTTCCCAGCTATTTGCATGTAACTGCACCAATAATCTTGGATTCTCTTGCTTGTACATACTCTGCCCAGCTACTATTATGGGATCTGTTTGATGACAAATGGGTCCAAGACACACACAGACAGAGAGAAAGAGAGAGAGAGAGAGGAGACAATCTGTATTTTGCTTACTGCTGTTGCTGCCAACACC
Source organism: Sepioteuthis lessoniana (assembly GCA_963585895.1). Classification (NCBI taxonomy): domain Eukaryota; kingdom Metazoa; phylum Mollusca; class Cephalopoda; order Myopsida; family Loliginidae; genus Sepioteuthis; species Sepioteuthis lessoniana. The sequence goes on from OY757930.1 coordinate 53,304,967, forward strand.
ACCACCACCACCACCACCACCACCACCACCACCCTTGCTGTTGCCAACTATTTCCTTTATTCTTATATTGTTGTGGCAGCCAGATTTCTATTTGCCAGTAAACACAATTATTCTTGGAAGATGAAAACATTTCAAATATTTTTCATCACATAAAGAAAAAAAAAAATTTTTCTTTGTTTTCATTCTCCCTACTTTCCTTTAATATAATTGGAGAACAAAAAAAAAATTCCTACAAGTGTTTCAAAAAGTAAAATTGGTTTAGAATAACAAAGGAAAAAAAGAGAAAAGCTTTTCTGTAAACGGGAAGGTGAAACATGTAGTGGGTACTGAGGGAAGAAAATTAGAAGGGGGCAGGGGGAGAATTTTTTTCTTCTCAGAGTGGAACTTTGAACTTGTTATCCATCACTTGCAACTCAATTTGCTCTTAAAGAAGTCTGCTGTAATTGTGTAATCATTTGATTATCTCCCTCCAACCCCTTCTGAACAATAGCCCTGTCAGTGGGCCTTAAACCATGCTGGCTGCATCCCCTGCTGAGGTGTATTCCCCTCCCCTTAAAAAAGAAAGGTATCCTGGGTAGAACACTAAACTGGAGTGTGGAATCCTCCCTATGTTACCATTACTCCCAGGCCCACTGAACTGGTGTGGTAGTACCTGTCAAGGTCTTATCTATTGCTAAAATAGAACTCTTTGAAAATTATTAGTATTAGATAGAAATACTTGAAACTGTGTAATCAAATGATTATTATTGTTAAATAGGAATAGTTACTTGTAACCATATTATTGTGTATAAATTATTAATATTAGATAGGAATACTTGATACCATATAACTGGAAATAAATGATTGATATTAAATGGGAATACTTGAAACCATATAACTGTGCCTACAAATTACTTGATAGAAATGTTACTTGAAACTTTAATTGTATATAAATGATTAGTATTAGATAGGAATACTTGAAACTATATAAGTATACAAATGATTTGTATCGAATTTTGACATTAAATAATCCATAAGGAGCTGATATGCCATGAAACAAATAAACCAAACTTTCTAAACAAAAGGAAAAACAAAACCTCCGTGAAATGTCTTTTTTCTTCCCTTTCTATGATGTTTTAAAACTTTATTTCTGCTGCCAACAACTGCTGTAACTTCTGACTGCTTTAATCCTTCTTTGCCTCTGAAGCTACAATTTTATGATGCCATTTGCCTCACAAAGTGCAAAAAAAAAAAAAAAATAGAAGAAAAACTCTTCATCTCAAACAATTATTAGGTTTATTTTTTTAACAAATATGTCTTTAATTTTCATTTGTTTGGTCTCAGCCAAATTATCAATTTTCTTTTCATTCATTATTCATTGCTTTTTGGGGTTTTTTTTTCCTCATCTTTTTTCTTCCTAACTGAAAACAGACATCTAAATCTTTTTCTTTTTTTTTTTAATCCTCGTTTTTTAATGGACATTTTATATTCACTCTACACTCTTCTCCTGCCTGCAAAATTCTTTTCAAATTTACTCTGAAAAATAAAATTAAATAACACAGCTTTCTGTTTTATTTTGTCACACTAGAGATTTTTGCTGTGAGATAAATTTCTGGATATTTTATAATGGCTTGAGTGATGATATAAAAATTGCTTTTGTGAAGAAAAAGAATAAAAAATATATATTTTAATTTTTATCTTTAATAAAAACAGATTTTTTTCCTTTAAAATGGCCTATTATCTCTTGTGAATAGACTCTTCATATAAAATGTTATTTAGTTTGGGTTCTCCTTTCCTTAATAAAGTGCTGACCCGCCACCCCACTTTAAAAGAGAAAAAAATGAATGCTTATTCTGTCCCCTTTCCCCCACTTGTATTTCCTCAGGTCAGTTCTGTTGAGGTGTCCTTAGGCCAGTGTAGTGTTGTTATCCTCTTGTTGCTGTAACAACTTCTTTCCACGGAGAGGTTCTTTTGGCTCCACATGCCTCACCCCCCTTACACACATCAATACTGACTTCACCCAACTCTGGCCACATAAAGATATATGTCTATATACATACATCTTTTTATCATCTATATGTAAGGATCATTCATTTTTTCCTGAAAAATTTTTTTTTCTTTTGTTTTGAAACTTTTGACAGCCACTGTGCTCAAAATGGTAACAATATTTCCATTTAAGTATTCCAAGACAAAATACTTACACATTCACACAGGTAGGCATAGTTAGTTGGAGCTCTCACTTAGAAAATGAATGATGACTTACCATTGCCTATCATTGTTCTCTCTGTCTTTCCACTTGTGCAAGATGAGAGAGAACAAGAAACCTTTCCCCCATAATTATCCTGTATTGTTTTTTAAGGGATTCTGGTGCTGCAGTGAATAATTTTTCATATACAAGCTTTGATGAAGTAAAACTAATGCTTATTATTAATATTATTATTATTATTAACTTTTGGGGGTGAGGAGCCAATGATGTCTAGAAATGTTGGCTTGTGAAAGATCAAAACATGCCAGTCCTTAGAAGATGGTAAACTTTATGTCACTGAACTCTTTAACACCAAAATGACTTTGATATCTGTGATCAATTTCTTTGTATTGAATGTTCAATCTTACATTTACGGGACTATGCAGGTTGGTATGCACATCTGTGTCTCATTTCAAACTAGCTTAAATTCCCTACTCTTTCTCTCTCTCTCTCTCTCTCTCTCTTTGCCTTCAACATACTGCATATCAATATTCTCACCTATGCTCACTCAACCAATATGATTTTCTTTATTGCAATCAACTATTTGCCTTCATATTTAAAATATTAACTGCTGTTTGGTTGGTTGTCATTTTATTTTAAAATTTGGCCCTCAAGTTTCACATTGAGAATGTTATTTCCAACACATTTTAATAAGATTAATCAATACTTCATTTTCCCTAGAGAAAATGAATCGGTGTTTTTATGATTCCATTCAACATTTTATGATTTCTACTTCTGGTGTTTTATTCACTGTATTTCTATCTGGTGAGTATTGCACCATTCATTAACATCACAAGTCATGTCTTCCTCTTTGCTGAGTCAGGAAGCACTAAACATCCTCTGCATCTGATCATTTTCATTTTCCTGGTAACATTTCAAGTTTGAATCTGCTGGAAATTCTCTTGCCTTTCTTCTCATTTGGTCATGTGATGACGTCATGGACAACCATTCTATATTTAAATTTATATACTCTCTCTAATTAGAAGGCAATCTGTTACTTATCTCTTGCTATTTGATAATGTTCATTTCTTCTTTTTTTTCTTTCTTTGTGTTGTTTTTTTTCTGCTCATTTACCATTGTTATTGTAACATTTTGGAAAATTGTTTTTTATTTTTTCAAAAAGAAAAAGAAAATCTGGCCATTGCTTAATAAACTTAGTTTGCTTCTCATTTTATTCTAATTTCCTCTTAACTGCTGGCCACTTTATTTCTTTATTCAAATACTGGTTAAATAATATTTTTCTCTTCAATTATAAAATGAATGCTTTGACATCTGAGCCAAACTTTGTTACCAGAACTTGAAACTGTCTTTGTGTTCATTATAGTCAAATATTTGATCAAAACTACTTGCTGTCTTTAATCTACTATCAAAAGTGGCTGACACAGTTTATCTAATAACAATATTGAACTATAGAAGTTTTATAAAAGGCCAGTTTGAATTTGGGAAGTGGTTGCTTAAACCCTCATAAAATCGTTCTTGTATCTCATCTGTTAACTTGTAATACTTGCATAGAGTATAAACTAATCAATGCCAACTTTGATGGTGGTAGTGGATTGGTCTGAAAGAGAAAAGGTCTCGGATGCCTTTCTCAGTGATTAAATAAATCTCAAATCTATGGATTAACTTTCCTTTCCTTTCAGTTTGGTTCCAGTATGCAGTTCCTTAAGTTGATGCCGAGGGTGGGTGGGGGGGTAATTATTCATTCACTCTAAAACATTTTTAAGTAGATTTTTTTGTAATAGTTTGGCTGCAGTGCATCTCAGATTTCTTCATTTGCTGTCCAATAAAATTCATCTTTCTTCTCTGATTTTATATTCAAATAATAATGCTAATAATCCCACTCACAAACATCATGATGTATTACCGCTTATCAGACACACTGTATTCCTTTCTGACTTGTGTATCTCATCCCATTTCCAACTAACCCACCCCATCCACCGTCTCTATTTGCCAATATCTGGCTCTGCTAACATTCACTTGTTGCTTATTTCTGTTTGGATTTTATAATTGCAGAAATCTCACCTAACAAATTGCTGGGTTTCTTAAGTACTTTTTTTTTTCTTAATTTTTTTTAAGGTGTAAATAATCTTATGGACAAATTGGTCAGTTTTCTTTTTTTTTTCTTTTTTTCTCTTGTTTTTGTTTTTTTTAAATTCCCAGCTGTCTTGGTTTGGTTGTGATTGTGTCTTGTAAGGAAAAAGAAAAAAAAATTAATCTGACCAGGTATTTTTGAACTCTCCTACTGTTCTTTCTGTGGTTTGTATGAAGACGGCAGAGTGCCGCACCCACCTTGGCATGGCTCCCGGACCAAAGATGATAACCATCCAATTTTTAACCCCATTCCCAGCCAAAAAACAAAAAACAAAAAAACAAAAACAAATTTTTTTTCTGTACATATGCGTGTATGTATGTACGCATGTTTAGGAATGTATGTATGTGTGTATGCTTGCACGTGTGTTTCTGTCTGCTGAGAGTATGCGCACATAACTTTTTTATTTCCCACCCCTTCTTTTTTTTTTTATTTAGTGTGCCTGTTTATATATATATATATATATATATATATATCCCATTCCCCACCCACCCCTTCGGGAGTTGTCACCACTATCAACATATATGTATCTATTTGTATACAGGCTGTTTTAAAAGTCCCTATGTACTTCAGTTCAACATTCAAAATTTGGGTACAATTTTATTACAATTTAGTAGAAAGCTTACTTTTGATGAATGCTTAAACCCGTTATTTTATGTAAGCACTTTTGGTAGCCCTGGAGAACCTGAATGAATGCCTTCAAAATGAAATGTATTAACACAATTAGAACACAGGCTTTGGTCTGCTGTTTCCTCATCTATCCACACCTTTTGGTGTAGGATTATACTAGTTGAATATTGAACAAATGAGGTTCAGAGATCTGTACAACCTGCAAAACCATCCTGGAAATTAAGGCATTGCTTAAAATGCCTTTAAAAGAATTCACTAATACAGGTTCAAGCTTTCCAGTGATGATAAAGGTGCTAATAAAGAACTGTGTCAAAGTATTCATTTTAAACAGATGCCTTCTATTGTAATTTGATTAAACCTGGTTTTCAACATTTAAGCTGGAACAGATAGGGACTTTATAAGCACTCTGTATATATATTATGTTCTTTGATGAAAAAAAAAGCAACTTACATGTCTCAGTTGACTCGTGAGTGAATTTACTACATCAATTTAATAAAAAAATTTATTTAAAAAAAATGAAATTAAAGTGAATGACTGCCTACAAAAAAGCCGTGTCCAGCTGAATTGTAGAATCCTGAAAGTTGTTTCATTATGTAATTCCCATGCAATATGTAGTGTAAAATAAAGCTCTTGTACAGTCTCTACTGGACTCTGTTGATTTATTTATTTTCAACTTGTTTGATGCCTGTTCAAAAATTTTTTTTTTTTTTTTTTTAGTTTGAGAAAAAGCTAACAAAAATCTTATGAACTAAAAGAAAATAACTTATATAAAACTATATGGTTGTACTGATATATTCTAGTTTTATTTTATCATATAGATGCCTTACCTATGTGTGTTGATATTGTTTTTAGTAGATGCAATAATGCTACCCAAGTTTATGAACTGGTCTACTAATTTCAGAAGCTTGCCATTTAATGAAGAGATGGCTCCATCTTGATAAAAAAAAAAAACTGTGTGGTTGCTACACTTGGACATTAATAAAACACTAATGAAATATTTTAATAAAACACTTGGAGAAAAAACTAGATGGAAAACCCACAAGGATGCTACATACTGTTTTAAACAAATCTTGGCTGCACCACCCTACAAAACAGCACCTGTGTGGGCTACTTACCTCCTATCTCACAAACCATCCAAGCAAGACATGCTGTAGAAGTAGGGACCAACTTATAAGTAATGTTCTCATATGAACTCCTACACATGAACACACCAATATTGGCCAACCAGCTCTGTGTGGACACTAGAGGATCTACCAAGAGCAATGACTGACAGGGATGGGTGGTGAAAGTCAAGGGAATCTGTGCTGTCGGCATACTTTGATGATGATATATTTGTATATTTTCAATCTTTCTGAAATGTCTATGAAACACTAATTTTACTGGAAACATTTAAAACATGTATGTAGTTTAAAATCTTGATATTAATATTATCTGTTTTGATTTGAAATTTCCTTTTCTTTTAGGTCAGTGTGGAAACTAGATCCTTCTGCTTATAAATTTTCCTAATTTAATTTACAAAGTTTTGTTTTGTTTTGTTTACCTCCTTTTTCTAAGTAGTCACCCACCTAAGTACTGTTGCTTTCATTTCTGACATATTTTGTCTTTATCAGTTAAGGATATTTTCTTGTAATCAATGGTCATTCATAAAAAAAATCTTTTAAATCTGTTTGTTAAAATTATGTCTATTGTTGAAGGTCATAATTTATGCAATTAAGAAAATTAGTTTTAATCTTCTTCAATGTTTGGAATATATTCCATTTGGGTTAGCAAGCACTTGTGGTATATTGTAAGAAATGGACATGACAACCTAAGTTCAAATGTTGGATGAAACTGCTATTCTTGCAGCACTAATATTTTTGGGAAATGTATGAATCAAATTATTCTCTCTCCAGCTATGGGTAAAAAGTAGGGTAGACTGAGCTATTTAGCCTTGGTATGGCAACCAGCCTAGGAGAAGGAAAAGTGAATTAAAACCTGTTAGATTTTCCTTAAAAAAATTGACCTCATGTCACATCCTGCTTGTGGCAAAGGGGTTGGCTAAATACATTTGGGGTTTGTGGACGATCCAAATGATAAAAAAATATTTTACCGAGTTAAAATTTTATTTCTAACTCTGTATTTTTATTTGTAACATTTTCTTGCTATATTAATTGTATATTACAGTGTATATACATATTCCTAAGAATCAATTTACCCAATAAAAATTCTGTACAAAATTAAAAATGTCTTTAAGTTAAACATTATTTATTTCAGTTGTATCATACAGTACTTTAGGGAGATTCAGTGAATGTTGTAATGTTGTAATGTTGTAATGAAACTGTCCAACCTGTAAGCAGACATTGATATTTGAAAATCTTTACTGATTTTTCCATTTCTCCCCAATAAAATATGACACTTGAAGATGAAATATAAATTTGTGTTATCCAGTCAAAGATTGTCCAGAATCAGCAGCTGCTGCTGATTTAATGAAAAAAGAAAGTTAGTCAATACAAATAGCATCTCGCTATTTTTGCATACAGTAAATGTTTGTTTGCATTGAATTTATTACTTATCATGGTTTTTGAATAATGACATCATTTAATAATACTAATAGAAATTCTGACAATTTGATGGTATAAACTTTTTTGAAAGTTACACTTGGAGGTTAATAATAATAATTTGAAAAAAAATCAGTTTACATCCAGGAGATAATATGATGCATTTAATCTTTACTGTTATCTTTAATTCCACTCACAAAATCATGATTACTTATCATTTTTAAGGACATATTACTGCTCTTATGTCTTCTGTATTTGTGTGTCAACAAAGTCTATTGATTTAATTTTGTGTATGAAAATTCAAAACTTGTGACGAGATGTGAAGTCACCAGCAAAAGTTTCCAGTTTTTTAAACACTGGAAACAATTTTTATTTCTTTTATTTATTAAAAAAATTGTTAGAAGAAATATATTAAACTGTGTTGTCACATTTGAAGTTATTTTCTTCTGGGTATCCCTGCTAGTAAATATATAAATGTGAATTATGCAGATTTATTTTATGTTGAGACAATTTATCTCCACTCTTCTTCAAAAATTATGTAGATCCTTAATACTTTATTTTTCCTCTTCGTAATGAGGGTTATAAAACTTAAGTTAAAATAGTTAAAAGCAGTTTCTAATATATGCCGCACATCAATTCATTATGTAATGCTAATACTTTTAAGATGGAAATGATTTTTATAACATTATTTGTGGGCTCTGATCAATGCTGTCCTGCTTAAACGAGAATTGCGGGATTACCTCCCTTGTCTCCCAAAAGAATTTCTACTATTGACCAAGAGTTGCCAAAGCAACAGAACCTCGTATGAAAGAGAATCAGAATGGTCCAGAGATAAAAACTCTTGTTCCTGTGGACAGAAATTTTCATTACCTAATGTATTTTGTGGGACATTGAACACAACACTTCAAAATAATAGACGATGCCATAAGTTTCCTTTAATATAAGGATACTTAATTATTTCATACAACCAAGGAAATCTTAGATGTCTCTCATAAACTTTCATAGAAACTTTTTGTACATACTTTCTATAATTAAACCATTATTGACGTTTTGTGTCTCATTTCTTTATTTATTCTCTTTTCTATTCAGTTTTACTCCAAGAATAAAATATGTTGTTGTTTTTATAATCATTTTTAACTAGAAACATTTTTTCCAACATAGGCAATTTCTGTCTACATATTTCCAACTACTAATATTGTTCTACAGAAGTTTGTCAATAAATAAGCTTTGCACAAAGAATTTTTTAAAATAGAAATATATCTCCATTTTTAAAGAAATTATAAAAATGAATGATAAAAAATTCATGGCTGTATTGCTATTATGTAATTACTTTACAATTATTTCAAAACTCATTTACCACCTCCAGTAAAATGTTATGCATTGAAAAAACTGCATTTTGAACATTATTCAGTACTTGTCCAGAATAACCCATTCCTATACAAAAGAATTATATAGAAATGTAATTCACTAGATCAGTGTAAATTTTAGTTTTTTCCTTTTTTACTGAATAGTTACATTTTAATCTCTAAAATTTATAAATCAACAATCGAATCATGTCGTTGGGAAAGGGAAAGAAATATGGCGGACATGTGAGTTGAAGTGGTTTTTACGTGCAAATGTTTAATTTTTTTAAAAATGAATGAAATGAGAGAAATTTACTATAATTATTTTGTAGATTACTGCAGACATTTTCTCAGCAGGATATTCTGCACAACTCCTTATTATTCATCCATAAAATTTGACAATTGAATTCTCATTTAATAAACGACATATTATAAGAATTACCAAGTAAATAAATAAAAAAAATAAGGGAGATAACTCATTAATTTTTTTCTAATCCTCGTCGGCAAGCTATCCTTATTTATTACTTCAAATGTGATGTACGAAAATTGCTTTCGTCCAAATAAATAGCCATTAAAATACATTCACTTGTTTTTATGTTTCAAACTTCGTATATTGATATGCGTGGTGCATTCAATAAGTTTCTAGACTTTTTTGTATGGGCATTTAAAATTGTTATAGACTCTTGAAAATTCAGTATGTTATTACTATTCATCTTATGAGATGACTGACCAATTTTTATGATTTCAGGTTCAAATCAACAGCTACAGCAGAGATTGGAATACACCTTACTAAAGCCTAATCGTCACAGCTGGTGAATTTCAAAAATGCAATCTGGATGTGAGAACATTTTAGAATAACAATATGCAATAAGATTCTGTTTTAAACTTGGAAAAAATGCCACAGAAATGTATGGAATGCTTCAGACTACTTTTCAACCATCTTGCATGAATCGAGCATCAGTTTTTGAGTGGCATAAGAGATTCAAGGAAGGCAGGGAGTCTGTGAGGGATGATGAGAGGTGTGCAAGGAGTAAGGAAGTCAATACACCAAAGTTGATTGGCCAAACAGTGAGGGTTACTATGTTGAGGTTTTAAGGGAGTTCAGGAAGAGATTCTGGGTCAGTGGCATTTCCACCAGGACAATGCACCAGTCCACAACTTCATCCTTGTCACATACTATTTGACCAAGATGGGCATCAAGACAGTTCTTCACCGTCCCTATAGTCCAGACCTTGCTCCCTGTGACTTTTGGTTATTCCCTAAGCTCAGAGGCTGTCGTTATGAGACAATTGAGGAGATGAAAGAGGCTGTGATGGAGGTCATTGACACGCTCACACAAGAGGACTTTTATGGGGCCTTCCAGAAGTTGTTGGAACAGTACAACAAGTGCATTGCAGCTGGAGGAGATTAGAGTTTCATGTGTGTACTATGAATAAAAGTGCCCATACGAAAAAAGTCTGGAAACTTATTTAATGATCCTCATAAATCTCTTCTTTCTAATCTTGAAGAAGGGCTACAGATATTCTTAAATCAGGTTTTACTATAGATATTACACATTAAAATAGTGCAAGTGTCACAAAAAAGTGTCTAACTTTAATGGTTGTCATCAGCTTCATCTACCCATTAATTGTTGTAGATTGATTTTTTTTACTGGGTCCATCAACTCAGCTGTTTCATGAGCTTTTAGCTTAGGAGATTCCTTTACCAGCAAATCCCACAGGTCTATTCAGTAACTAGCCATTACCTCAGCCAGGAAAAGAAAGTCTCTTTCTACAAATTTTTCTTCTTTCTAGCAGTAAAATAGTAAATTGATTGTTCCATCAAAAGGCAAACATTCCATGAGTAAACTTACATCAGTGAGAGGTGGTGGTACTGTTATTGTTCCTGTTTGTTCATCGTTGCAAACTTTAGATGAAGTGTATCTTCCTTTCTAAAGCAATAGACCATGTTCTGTCTGAATAAATTCACCACTCATGGTACTTCTGCCAGGCAAGCCTATTTGATTGCATCTGTATCTCTCTTAAACAGACTTAATAGGCATCGTCAGTGACCTCTATTCATGTAAACAGGATTTTTGATGAGCAAGCCTCAAGTGCATTCATTTTGCATGCCACATCTGCAACATAAACCTGGTCTAAATTATAGTGAAATCTATGTCCTCTGCTTTGTGCCTTGCAATTGTCCTTCCCCTTTCCTTTGCCCTGGGATAAGGAATAGGCAAATTTATCACCTGGAATATTTCAAAAATACTCTCCCAATCCAGTAGAAATAAAGATATTAACTCTAATAAATTATCCCTTTCCATTAAGTTCACACATCCCAATGAACAATAATAAAGCCATAATTTACCTGTTGGATCAGCAAATGGCCTTAGCCTATTGTATTTTGATCAACAGGTTCCTAAGATGCATTAAAAGGATCACTATACTTGGTAACAAATGTCCAAGACAACATGCCCAATTGAGTCTGTATATGTTCCAGGATTAAAATAGACAATCTGTAATTTAAAGTCTATAGTTTTTTACAAATCACCTTTCACCTATCTGAGCCTTCAACTGCTGCAGTTATATTTCCCAGCCAAAATCTTGGACTGTATTCATTAACTGGTTATTTTTGTCTTTTTTTGCAAGATCCACCCAAGTCACCTTTAAAATACACACTTTCTCACAACATTTAGCCTAATTTCTTCTGCCCACTTTCCAAGGTGTCAAACTTTTTCCTGGTGGTTTTTTTTAATCACTTTCCATCATTGTTTCAAAGAAGACATTTAAAGCTCTTTCCACTGTTACTGGGTGTCTTTTTCCTTTTCTTAATAGCTTTATGTATATATAGATATATATATACTTTTTATTTATTTATATATATATATATTTTTAAAAAATACCCTGTCCGGTGGCAAAAGCACCAGGAGTGGCAGTACCACCTTGAGCTACCAAAACTATGTTATCACCCTGGTGGGCGGCTGATGAGGAAAGAGTATCGCACGTGCTTTCATATGTTGTATGATGAAAAAAAAAATATCATGATTTTACTTTTCCTCATATAGTCTTGCTAACATTGAATTATCCTGAATCCCATGAACATCCAAGAGTATGCCTTCTCCCAACTACTATATAAACCTCACACTCACCCTGGAATGTCTCCACTCATCATTTTAACTTCTATCATTCTTCCAGAATTTTAGTTATCAGACAAGTCATCCACAGCTGATTCTGTTGTTGTTTCCAACCATTTCTTCTTCTACTACTACCATTTAGCAGATAATACAATATTCCTGGTCAGTCACCACCATCCCCACCCACAATGATTCGACCTTCGGGTCATTTTGACCTTGTATCAAGTCCTGTCTGGTGGGAGGCAGAGACGAATATACACTTCCCCCACCCACTGCATTGGCATATACAATATAATAACAACATTTTTTTTTCTTTACAACACTTCTCAGTCTTTTGTTTTTTTTTTAAGGCAATTCCACTTCATCAAACTCTTCTTCCTTTTTGCAGTTTTTTTGCTTCAATCCTGCAAATTTATCCTCAGTTTTTTCTTCTATTCCTTCCATTGAAGAGTCTTCTCCTTCCAAGTTGTCAATGCTTCTTGCTTCATAGGTTTAATTCTCTCTCTCTCACTTGGTGCATCTTTCTACCAATTCAACCAGTGGCTCAGCTAAAGTTAACTAATGTACTAGTTTCTTTTCTTTAGTAAAGGTAGGGATGTTCCATTCTTCAATTTCTGCAAACTTCAACTTATTAGTATGTACCCTTCTTTGTTTTTCCTGCTAACTGATTCCAAATTCTAAAACTAACTGGTCCTGTTCGTTCCATTATTTGGTAATGGGGGTCTCCATTTTTTTCTCATTTAGTTTTCTCTGTTTTCTATAAAATACTGGATCTCCTGTAATATAATTAGGGACTCCAGTTGATAATGGGAACATTTACTGGTTTCATTGAGTGAGAACCTTACTGCCACCAATGCTTTATTCCAGTCCCAATTTTCATTCTCTTCATCTATTTGGCAATTATATATCCTAAGAATCTATAAAAGCATTGCTCTGGGGATGATAAGATGTAACATGTTTAACGAGTAAATTTTCTAGAGTCTCTCTCACATTACTTCATTCACAGTCACAGATAATAGTAGTGAAAATGTCTCTTGATGAACCATCACCTGAAGAATATTTCATTCAATAAAAAATATGCCATGGTATGAGTTGTTCATCATTGGATATGCTTCTACCCAATTTGTTAGTCACTCCACAAAGCTCACAATCTATATATATTTCTTTAGTGGATTTCAGTATAGGATCCTGATACATTAATACTGATTTGCTCAAAGAGGTATAAAGAAATTGTTTCCATTTATGAAGCTGTTTCACCTTTTCCACCCATTTGATATGTTAAACAGCTATCAACATTGATCAAATCAAATGTCTTGTCTGCACTCATATGTTCCACCTTTTCATAGCATTGTTTCAATATTTTGCCTTCTAGCCACTTAAATATATATATATATCATATTCTTGAGTTTTCAGCCTCCCTTGATACATCATAAAGTAATCCTTTACATATTTTTTGGGCTTAGCATCTTTTTTTTATCCCAGTTTCCATTATTTCCTTTCAGTCTCTTAATTCAGGTTCATTCTAATACTCATTAATTCTTCTGTTGGCTCAAACTTTTTTTTTTCTTCCTGATCTTCAGATTCATCCATCTGTGCCCTATCCTTTGTCTGGTCGCAATTCACTACATTTATCTGATATCCATTTTATCATTCATATTGGGTTCTACCACTAATGATTCTTGTTCCAATTTCCTAGGAATTTGTGACAACAGATTTGCACAAATATTTTTTGTGTCCAACTGATATTCCATTTGACAACTGTATTCATTTAATTTCATTGTTCACCACTGAATTGTTTTATTCTTCAATTTGGCATTAAGCAAGTACTATAATGGTTTATGTTCTGTCTTGGTCACAAATTCTTCCCAATCTTAGTGTGTTTTTGAAAACACCAGAATGTCATCAAGACATGGCAAATTACTAATGCCATTAACTGCTGAAAAATTCCAGATGTACCAGCTAAAAAGAAGGCTTCACCCTGAATTTATACAGCTCCTAGATGACATGCTAATAGTCTTTTCTTGGCCAGTTTCATCTACTGTCTTCTATCATTATCCTGCTCTAAGGTGGAAAAGCAGGTAGCTTTTCCTAATAGAGTTAAGATGTTGTCTATCAGTGGTAGGGATAGGCTAGAGGTTTACTAATATCATTTAAGGATCACACAGCTCACTATATATATATATACACACACACACACACACATACATATAAAGTTGGCAACCATAATCTCCCTTTTCAATAGCTACTACATCAAGGTGTAGGGGAGGGTGCAACTCCATTCCCTGGATTGATCCACTTTACCCTTGATCCATGCCTTATCAAGCTGGGTGTTAAGCAAAAAGGCATCAAGTACCATTTCTTGAATCTTTGGTATGACTCGACCTGGGACTGAACCCCAGTCTCCTGGACCATTGGCAAACACTCAACCATATCCATCCACAGTATCAAACCTATTCAGACCACATCACTTTTTTTCCAACTATTAAAGTACTATTTCAATATAATAGATTTTGATGAATCTAGTAATAAACCTTTGATAATACCTAGTGGATGGTCTCATATAAATCTCAAATCTCTTAATCATTTAACCTAATTTGCTACATGTCCAGCATCTCACCTGTTTTTTCTTGTTCCAAACACTTTCAGGTGACCAACTTTCCATCTGCTTCTTGAGAGCAGCCTTTATTTGTGTAAATTCTTCCTTCCATAGCTAGGGATAAGTTTCCTCTCAAGGGTGAGATTTTCTTCCATTAAACCTCTCATAATATGGGTACTGCCTGCTTGTATGTTCTGTTCTAGATTTACTGCATCTTGGCTAAGCCCAATCTTCTACCTTGAGTGGCAGCCCTTTCAATTTCATACTATGCTCTGCTCTATGTCCAGTCCTTCTGCATATAAAGCAAATCTGCCCAACTCTTTTTAGAGCGGGAATCTATGTCTTCTCCCACACCAACCAGTATTCTGTCTCTGTTGCCTCTTTCCCCCCAGTCTTGTTGATTTGGACATTATGACCCTTTATATTTCCTCTTTCCACAACCCTAACATAATTTTAGCCTCTTGTTTGGGTCCTCAACCTTCACCCAACTTTTTTTTTTCTAATTTTCCAAGTCCGTTTAATAGACTCTCATTCTTTCTAAAAAGACAGACTTAAAAAAAATTTTAAAAATAAGAAAAAGACAAAACAGTGTTTGCATTTAGAACAACTATTAAAAATATCAAATAGTTTTTGAGTTTGAACCTGTCTGAAGAGAATGTAATATTCTAATTTTATGCAGAGAAAAGGAGTAAAACAAAAACATAAAAAAAATCATTTGCCAATAAAAATGTTCAACCAACAAAAAGGAAAAAAAAAAAAGAACAAACCACAACATTGGTGTTCACACCATGTCATTTTATTTATACATATGGAATGATGGCTATAAAGAAATAACTGTGTCATATTACCAACAATGTCACACACAAGCCTAATTTTAGTTGCCAGTGCTATAGAACAACTTCCAACCACTCCCAGTGGAATCCCCCAAGAAACTGCTCCCCATTCTCCCAAAAGCTATATATACATACATAGAGAAAGAAGAAATAATCACAAAATATACAGAAATGTCATTCATCGTACAGACGTATTAAGAATCAGAATGGTTATATTCAGTAAATGGATCTATAATACAATAATAACATGTGTAAATGGAAAAAATGACTGAACCATATTTTTGTTGGTTAAATTGAAAAACGTTCAAATAAGTTCAATGACACTGGCTTTTTTGTATCTATTTTGGTCCATAATATCAAAACTAACTTCTAAAATAAATTTTACAAGAGATGAGGCAACCATCTTTTCTAACCTGGTTCTCTGTCTGTCTCACTCACTCTCTTTTTCACTGTGTATTTGAAACTTTTTATCTACCAACCTTAGAAAACAGCAGTCAGTGATTATATAAACTTAATTGAATGTAGTGGGGAGAGGAGAAGTGGGCCAGACAATTGGTCAACATTTGTAGTATTCAGAAAAATTTAAACAGGTTTTTATTTAGTCAATTTATTCAATAATCAGGCATCTAAAGAAAAGAAAAGAGTTGTAAAAACAAGTTTTAAATGTTTGAGAATTTTGTCAAGGATGATGCATTTAGAATTGTCTGGGAAATTTATTGCAATTGGATTACTATGCTGATTGAATATTGATTAGTTTGTTTAGAAACTATAATCCTCAGAGATAAGGTTGGAAAATAATCCTCTAGTGCATATAATCCCCACAGATATTTGATGTTACTTGGCAGAAAAAGCTGATTTTCATTCTGAATATTTTTTTTTTAAATTAACTGCTGCAAATTATTTATCTTTAACCTTGTCAACTTCAGACACTTTAAAACTTTGTGCATGTTTGCACAGAAAAATAAAACACAAAAATATATTTAAGCTTTGTTCTGGGGTTTAAAGTTATTTTATCATTTCATTAGAAGAAAGGTTGTGAATAGTATATCTTTTATTAGTAGTATTTGATGTGATCTCTCTGCGCCCAAAATATCAGACCTACAGTAAAATAGTGCTCAGACTAAAATATTTGGCTTACAGTTTCAAAATGTTGAAAAATAAACTGAGAGAAAAAAAAAACATTCAAATATATTTAGAATATCTTTACAAGATGTAAGTTCTTTGTAAACTATTGATATTCAATTACAGAAATTGTTTAAAATGTCTGTTCACCTTAAAATTATCAGATGTTGATTGTTTTTATTTGCACACAGTCAGGTCTTAAGCACCTTAAACCACAACTGACTTAGAACATGCTTTTTCTATTTTTCTTGTTATAAAATGATAACCTGGCTAAAGGCAGTGTGAAAAAGTAATGTCATTAAAAATAATAAATTATTGAATACAAAAGAATGACAACAGAAACAAGCATTAACTTATAAGTTATTCCACTGTCATTCCAAGAAAATATCCCTTTTTAAATTTTTGTCAGAAGGAAATCAAGTTTTGGAATTCATAACAATTGCACAAGATGATTCAATAAATGTTGTAACATAATTTTACAGGGAAATTGGATTTTTCCAAATTTCCAATTTTAACCATTAAATTCCTGTAGAAGGTTCCCTATTTATTTGTTTCCCCTTGAAATTGTTTTCTTAATAGTTGATTGAATTGAGAAAAAAAAGGAGAATTTTATTTGACAAACCATGGCTTCTTTTATAAACTGATTTATTTCTTTTTAAAGACTAACAGGAAAATTCAAATATCAAAATATTTTATTTTTTACATTAAGAAAATCTACCATGTTTTTTTTATTCTACGGAGTTATGCCCCTTACATCACAAATTCTAGGCTATCTTGACTCAAATTCTGCTGAAAAATTAAGTTTTGCTTTATATAGAATGTAACAAAGAAAACCATTCTTGTACAAATGAGACACGATAAATTCAGGATTTGGCGATTCAAGTAAATATTGGTGAGGGGGTGACAGTATCTTAGTCTCAGAAAAATCCCTTTACAGATAGATTTTCTCATACTAAGCTTATATAAGATGAAGACTTTCAGATTAAGTTTAATGAAAATATAAAATATCATAAACAGATAATATGTAAGAAATTTATTATATAACCCTTCAGATATCCTGTACCTGAGCTTACAAAAGAAAATTGAATACTAAAAGTATTCAAATATCTCTCGAGGGCATAGGCATCCTTACTTAAATCTATCCCATCATACTATTTAAAAAGCATTGAACAGTTACTATATTTAGCCTTTTATCATTAGTATCTGATCTGATCTCCTTGAGCTTGAAAAGTCTGCTCGTCCTGAAATATTTATACTGCAGAGCAAATAGTACTCAACTTTGAATATTAAGCTTAAAGAGTCAAAGGATTCATTCATTTTTCTGCTAAAAATTCAACAAAACTTAAATTTTATTGACTATCTAAAATATTAATGATCAAAAACAAAAATAAGTGTAATAGCAAATGATTCAATAAAATAGGCATTGGATTCTCAAGAGGAAGTGGAAAGATCATTGATGCAATTAGAATAAAGTAAAAAAGAAAAGGAGCCAATAAAACTTTTTGCTTTTTGATTAGCAAAAGATTGAGGAAGACTGGAAACAAGCTCATTTGATATTCAGGAATCTGAAAGAGAGAAATGAGCAGCCAACCATAAGGCTACCATTTATTTGCAAGGCTTGATGGAAGCACAGAAGTTTAAATAAGTTTCATATTTTCATAAGATTGGAAGGAAAATGGTTCCCTATATTGAAACCTGTAGATTTATAATTTCCTAAAGAGAATCCAGCAGGCTATACATATTTCCAACTGGGTAGCTTGTGTTTCATTCTGAGATTTATATTCTATGAATATCACAGATTTTAGAAGCATTACTTTGATGCTCACATGACACTATGAATAGTGCCTACTGAGCAAATCCCCATCAGAAACTTGATGTGGTTTGTAAGAATGAATATTCCCAGAAAGATTGTTTTTTTCATAAATATTGTAATATGAACTGAGGATTTAGAACACCATTCTGTGGGGATAAAAACAACAACAACAAAAAAAAAACAAGAAGGCCAGATATTTGACTGAGTGCTAAAGCAGATGAAGCCATTGTTGACCTTATCACCAGTTGAAAAGAGTATGTTGTCATATGACCAAACTGAAATTCTTATTAATTATTCAATTTATGATGAGTGAGTGTCCAGGTGATGTCATTTTGGGGTTCACATCAGAGTAGCAGTGAGAGAATTCTGAATTAATAGAATCAGAATAAATTGTTAAAGGAGGAGTCCCTCCATAAAAGCAGAGATCCAAGCCAGCAGTGAGAGAGTTATGAGCAGACAGGCAGTCGAGTTGAAACCAGCTGGAGTATTGTATCCCATATTAGACCCCTCACAACTCAAGAAGGAAGACTTAGAGAAAATGAATTTTTTTGAACTGAAGAAATTATATCAAGAGCTTACAGAATATTTTAGATTTGATAACATGTGCCTACTTATTGTCACTGCCATTATAAGACTCCAGTCTTATAGAATGAAAGCCATTATTAATTAAGACAACCAGAGTTAAAAATTGAAGAACTGTAATTTTGTAAAAATAATTAACTGAAGCATGTAAACTCCAAACCAGAATAAACATGACATCTAGTGCTGTGACTAAAGATGAACATCCCTCCCAACTCTCTCTCTCTCTATATATATATATATATATATATATATATATCAATCACAGAGGTCATTTATTCTGGGACAACTTTAATTTTCCTTATTCTAAGTGAAATTGTAAGGACGATACATTAAAATGGCACCAGAAATTTAACTTATCTGAGCAACAATTATTATCATTTCTGTATCAAATTAGATTTAGACTTATAGGAGAATTTTGAGGTTGTCAATTACTAAGCTTCATTAAATATGAACTTTTTTTTACCCTACACTTATTTCTGTATATAACCTCCTTTTTAATTGGGGATTAATGCTGGATTTTAGTCAGGTCAAAACTGATCAGAGGAGGAGGAGTTAGCATGGACCTATGATTTTTAGAGCACCTAATCCCCTGGTAGAGTCTAAGGAGTAACCTTACATAAAGAATATTGATATTTTAAAGAGAGAGGGTGTGGTCTACAGTTATGAGAAAATTGGTATTCATGCCTCATATTCATCATAAAAAATATTGTACTGATATTTATTACTTTAATCACTGAAAGATCAAATAGTGAAAAATGTTGCCTTTATTTCATACACAAACGCAGATCTATCCATATGTGCGACAACTGTGTCTTGTCTGTTTAGTTTGTTTTCAGACAAGGCAGATAAAACCTTGGCAAACAAAATTTCCATGTAAAAAGAGGCAACTTGAATTTTTTTCCTGTGTAAAAAAGAGAATGCAAAATGCTTTGAAATCAGTTTTACTTGTTAAAGCAATTTCCTTTAAAATAATTTGTAACTGAAGGACATTTATTCAGAAAATGAAACTGATCAGCCATCTTTAATTTAAACTCAACATAAACTGAAGTTTGAACAAATAATTTTAATAAGCAACATAACAAGATTTTGTATTTTGTCAATTTAAGCTGAATTGTGACTACAAGGCAAAATATATTTACACGATTTAGTGAGAAACCCCAATCTTTGTTTAAATCACTTCTAATGGAGTTAAAAATCCATCTATAAACTGTTTAAAAGGCAAATATAAAAAATGGAGAATAATGCTTTACAACAAATAGAAAAGTTATCTAACTAATTCTTCATACGACTGACTGGAGAAGTGGATTAATTCTCCCATTAGAAATGTTTGTGTACTTACAAAATCTATGATACCAAGTGATGTAAATATCAATAAATTATGTTCATTCTGTGAATCCCATTTTAAATTTTATAAAAAACTTGAATATTGAGTCCCCTGCAATTTTGGTTTCAAATGATCTTGGAAAAAAAATCAAACAATTTTTATTTTTATTTATTATCCTTAAATATAAAAAATAAAAATTTGTTTGATATCCCCCCCACCCATTTAAAGAATTCAAAGTGGATGTTTTGGAGTTATAAATACCAGCACAGTTAATATGCAGCTAGCAAAATAGATGGAAGCAGAAAAATCAAAAGTAATTATCAGACAAAATGATGAAGAACTGAATCAAAAGAAAATGACTTCTTTGACAACAACGTCAAATCAAGGAAGCAGGAATGATGGCAAGTTTTAAGAGTGATTTTCTTGATTGCTTCTATTATTGATTTGATGAATTCTAGTCCGCTTGTAAAAGGCAAACAGAAAATACCTTATTAAAATATCTTATTAATAAAACTACACATATTTTTGTTCGGTTATTAATAAAATACTAAACAGGGAAAACAACTTGTGACCAGACAAAGGAAAATAATATCAAATTTTGAAAGAAAAAATAGGTGGGACTCTTCTAAACTAAAATGTTAATTTGTACAACTTTAGAAAGTTGAAGATGAACATGGAAAGAAAAAAAAAATTTTTTTAATTCCGTACAAAAAAGGCAGGATCTGCAGGATTTGTAATTTAGTGGCAAAGGAGGAAAAAGTGTTAAAGCATTTTTAGTGTTTTGTTGTCTACTCATTAAAAAATTTGACTGCAGATCAGTGCCAGTGGCAAGAGATGAAATGAAACTTGCAAAACATTCAAAATTGAAATGAATAACTCAAAAATTCAGCAGTTCAAAGGTGATTAATAAATTTCTAACCTAAATAATTTTCATATAACAAATTTAATTTAAAGAAGTTTAAATACCAAACATTTATGGCAAATAGACTTTTTTTTTGGTCTGTTTCAAATTGGGTGCTTAACACAATCAGTAGTCAATGGAATCCTATGAACTTTTGAAGTATGCAGCAGTGTCTTGTTCATGACCCAAGACAATTTATCCCCACCCTCCCTAATAAGAAATCAAAGAAAAATAAATGTTGCGAAGGTTTGTATGGCTTCCTTACAAATCTAACCACACAAATTTTAGCACAAGAGAAGAAATGCTGGTTTCATTTGCAATTAACTCCCAAAATTCCACAAAAAAATCATCCTTTTGTTGAGGATTTGAGTGGCAGGACTAATTGACCCAAACTGGTCCCAAATCCTTCCAGAAACCATTGTAAGGAAGCCCTTAAATTGTGCACACATTTTGGTTAAGTGAATACAACAACAACAATAATAATTGTTGGTGCATGGAATGATAAAGTGAGGAGAGCAAAGAAATTTGCTTGAGACAAAAGCCAAATGAACCTCAAGACAGAAATGGAACAAAACAAAGTGATTGTTCAAGTCAGACATTTTGATTTGATTTTGAGGTCAGGCAGAAATTTGGACTCTTAAAATGTTTATCAGCAATTTCTGTGCAGTATTTGAAATTGAAAACTCAAATCATCTCAAAATAGTTCAAATTGTTAAAAAGTTCGTGTGTATTTTGGATGAAAACAAATAGAATGGAAACTGACATGGTACTGGATAGAGTGGGGGACTGACCAATCATGAAGAATTTTTGGACAAAGTTAACCCATCTCAATTGAAAAAGGAGACACAAAATTATTTAAGGAGCATGCAGTGAATTTTAAGCTAAACAGAGAAAAGATGGTTGCTCAACTAAATTCCTAAGGGTTACCTAAGAAATCCCAGATTAGAGGTACAATGAAAAAGGTGCAAGAAAAAAGAAGAAAGTAACTGTTGTTGTTGTAGCATTAAAAAGGAAAAAAATGTACAGTTTTTACTTAAGTTGTTTAGGTTGTGTGGCCAGAGAAGTGGAGATAGAAGAAAGAACAGAAGAAAACCTACAATTTTCACTCGTTCATCAAGAAAACAAATTAAAAAATTAAAAAAAGTTCATATAAAATTTATTTTTAAAAGGTTGAAGTTAGTTGTGTGTCTATGTTTTTAAAACAAACAAAAAGTAATCATAATACATACTAACTGAATCTTTAGTATATAATTGCAGAATTAGTGGGGAGGAAAAAAAAAAAGAAGATGAACCCACTGAATTCTTAAAGTAGCCCTGAAAACAAAATAAAAATATTTCTGCAGAAATGTATACTGACTCTTACATGTTATTTTAGAATAAAAGATGAGACAACAATAGTTTTGATTACAATGAAACAAAGAGAAAGAAACTTTATAATATTCTAGAAATAAATTTAAAAGAACAGAAATGCAAGTTACAAATATTGTTGATGTCTTGCATTTGTTTTCAGGAACAAACTTTCAAATTCAAAATACAATTTTAATTTTATGTTCATTTTGCAAAATGAAAACATTTCATATCTTAAACAGCAGTGTTGTTAAAAAGATATCTGCAGTAAACAGGAATATATAAATAAAAAAAAGAAAAAAAATTCTTTTAACAAAAACTAGATAAAAAGAAAAATCTTACTAACACAGCAACTGAGTATAGATCTAATTTCATTTACAACTAAAAAAATTATTTTGCAATTGGATATATGTTTGCTAAAATCATGTTGAAATAATCAGTTTTTTTGTCTTTTTTAAAGTTTTTATTTTTACAAATAATTTTTTTACACATACACTTGACTTTGTGGGGTTTTTGAAAGCAAATGATGCAAGAATAGAAGTTTTTGCAACAACAGTACCATCTCACTACAGAGACTATGAAATGATTTTTTTGATTAATTTTGGGATACAGGGAAAACAGATACCACCGGAAGGAGGAGGAGGAGGAGAAGAACTATAGGATGGGAAAGGAAATGAACTTAAGAGAATTTTTTTTTTATATATATATTACTGTATATAAAATTTCTCTCTCTCTCTCTCTCTATATATATATATATATATATATATATATATATATATATATATAATTTTTTTTTAGGTTTTATACAGAATGGTTTGAAAAGGAGATAAGTAAAAATAACATTATATATCTTACTCATTTTCTAGTCATAATTTTAGTTTTTTTTAATTTGTACAATATGGAGAATCGGTGGGGTGGGGTAAAATTGAACAAGGGAAAAAAGAAATGCCAAATTTCATAATAGACATTAAAAAATTGTATGGCACAAAACAGGGTGAAAATTTTCTTTCTCAAAACTTTTATTTAAAAAAATTGCAGAATAATTCATTGTTTGATAGAGATTAGAGAGAAAAGGTATATAGACACTGAGGGTTTGGGGATATCAGGATACAAGCAAGTACCACACAAAAAAATTTTTGATGGTATATAATGTGATACTACAATCACTTTTGAAATTAAATAATCTGAATAGAAAAAAAAAAGAAGCAATTAGTAATAATTAAAAAAATCAAACAAAAACAAAAAAATCCTTACTGATAATACAATTAGAGTAGGTAATAATTAATCAACAATAATAATTGAACAGGTGGTAACAGTGTTGGTGATGAGTGTTACTAGAATAATATGTCTGAACTAGACGATCCAGACCAAGAGTTTAAATCTTTTTCATCGGCAGGTCTCAGCTGCATCATGTCAAGGTCAGCTTCATTTGTCTCTTCAACAGGAAGTGGAGGTGGTTGTTGATGATCTTCTAGCTGCATACCAAATTCATAGTCCATCTGATATTTTGAGCGGTAAGTGGACAAACCTCCTAGAAAACAACAAATAAACAACTGAAATTCCATTTGTTTGTATGTTAAACTGAGTTCTCTAAGAGCTTTGAAAAAAGAAAAATTAAAAAAAAACAAAAACTTTCTTATATAATAAAAGAAAAACACAAAACTTCTTGTGAAACAAGCAAAAATAATAAACAAACAAAAGTGAGAATGTTAATTACAACAAAACTTAAAATAAATATCTGAACCCAAAATAAAAGCTGCAAAAAGCACAAAAAAAAACCAACAATAATACTGGTAAAATAAAGCAATTCAGGAAGATTTGACATCAATCATTTCACTGCATCTTGAAACAAAAAAGATAGGGCAAAGACCAACAAAAATTCCATTTTCAGTAATTCAATAGCAACACAAGTAGAATTAACTCATCATTTTTTCTTTTTATCTTCTTTTCATCTCATATATGATAACTTTAATCTACAATCAATCTTCTTTGATTCTCCTGATTTGCAGTCTAAAGTTAATATTCATTCAGGGTACTGTGTATAAAAACAGTATTTTGAATCATTAGTTACTATGCTGTGGCTGTTATTGTTATTATAAAAAAATTAAAAAGATAAAAAATAATTATTATTTATTTATTTATCTATTTTTAACTAATATTTTCTTTCATCATTTAATTTTAGCTGCCATTTTGCTTCCCAAAACTCACTTGTCATTTCTATAACAGTAAGGAAGAATGTATATTAAAGATATTAAAAAAAAAAGGATAAGTTCTCAGTGAGACTTAAACTCATGTCCATTTATGCTTTGAGAAAATTTTGTTATCTGTACAACCTGTTTTACCAATTAAGTTATAAGAGCCTAAATCAACCCTATGATTCATCTTCTATTTTGTCTCTTGATCCTTTAGTGTCATGTTTCTTGTTATTATACACTAGTACTGTTAGTAGACTATTTTATTTATCTTTATTTTTTAAATGAAGCTTCATCAATAATTACTTTCTTTCATCTGTTAATTTTAGTTACTTAAATTTACTGAGATAAAAAACAAATACTGTTTTATGATGTTACAGAATTTGTCTGTCAATCAGTACCTTTCATTTTAGAAAATATTTCAGCTGCTGCAGAACTTTAAGTCAAAAACATTTTTTAAACAGTAAAATATCATTTATTTTACCTTCTATGGGTAGAATAGTAGAACAGACTAGATTTTCTAGTCTCGATAGGAAAATGACTAGGAGAAGGAAAATCTGTGAGTTTAAAACCAGGAGCTGGAATTTCTAAAATATTTCAATCTTATTCTGGCAATTTCTGCAGAGACACTAATGCCAAAGCATCTTAATCTTTCCCTTGGACAACATCAGTGTCATGAATAGGGAAGATCTACAGCATGGACAACTGCTGGTTTTCCATACATTTTTTCCCAAATGTAGGCACAAATAGTCTAGTGTCATGAAACTGATAGATGACATAAAATCTTTTTTTTTAGATGAAGCACTATCAATATTTCTTTTTATTAATTTTAACTAGTATGTTCTTTAATGAGCTAACAATTAGAGAGATGATAATAATAATAATAATAATAATAATAATAATAATGTATCATGAAAAATTTTTTTAAAAGTATCTTGCAAAAAACAAACAAACATTCAATTTCCTAAGCACAAATTCTGGAACAAGCTTTTAAAAAACATTTTTGATCAGCAAAGATTTTTTTAATATACTAGTCTCAATTTTTTCTTTTTATATTCAAAGTTAATTTAAAATACAACATAAAAATCAGACAACTCCACCTTCATAATAATCTGGTATTCTCCCATTACTTACTGCTTTTTGTGGGAGTACAAAAGAAAAATTTGATAAAAAAATGTTTGAATGTATGCAAAATTAATGAAGTTGTACTATACGTCTATAGATAAATAATGCAATGCTTTTACTGAAAACTGAACAATTATGCACACAATTCTTAAGATTCAGAAAAGCATTCTAAATATGCAGATAAAATTATTTATCTACATGGTAACCATCTATTTAAAGACATATGAATTTAAAAAATACTGATAGTAAAATTGATTTATATTAATTCACAAAGTTTTCTAGATTATATATTTTTATCATAAAAAGCTAAAAAAATTGAATATTAAAGTTACCTCAAATCATATATATGTATCAAGTAGTACATTACATTTTATCCAAGAAGATTCACTTGAAAATAAAATTCTTTAGCTAATATTTTGAATTACAGAATAATACAAAATCAGCAAGAATGTTGATAGATTTAATTAAAAGAAAAAGTTAAATATTTTCTGTTTAGATACATGTACTTTTTAAATTAAAAATTAAAATTTATGACATGGTTCTTCTAAGTTATGCCCCTTGAATATGATTGAAAATCAAGAGAGGTAATTCTGAAAACTATTTCATTTTCAATAAGTAAAATGGAGAAAAAGTATAAGAACTGTTAGTAAAAATAAAATTAAAACAGAAAAGAACGCATGCCTCAATCCAAAAAGGTGCAACGTGCTTGGCATGAATGTTGGGGAGAGTACGATCATGCCTCTTGCTACATGAGACAATAAAAAGAATAGCAGAGACACTGAAGCCAATATTTAGAAAATAAATGGATTCCATTCAACATGAGTGATGTTCAACAGATAGTGAAAAAAAAAGTTACATTTTTGAGGGTGAATATCAGAATAGGGTTAAGACGGCGTTGCACATTAAGAGAATTTCTAATAAGGCAAATATGAGAGAATCAAGTCCTTAAATTCAATACCATAAAACTATAAAAAGCATTTATAATAATTGAAAAATATGGAAGAGTAAATGATAAGAAATTTATTATTTGGACTTACTTTATTAGCAACTTGGATTTTTCGTAGGCTATTCAGATTGTTTTGCAACTCATAATTATTGAATATTTCATAAGTTAGTTTACATAAACTGTAATAGTTAAACAATTTTTCTTTTTCCAATTTTTAATCTGATTCTGTGGAGAACTCTTGTGAAAATATTTGAGAAGAAGAAAAATATTACACGATACAGTGCAATTTGTATTTCATGATTTGTAATCTAATATTCACTAATGTAGTTTGGGTTAAAGTTTATAGAGTGTGATTCAAACTCTTAGACTAACACCTTCTGAATCTTTTCCAGCCTTGAATTTTGATAATTACTTTTTCTTACAACACAATTATTCTTTAAAAGTTTATACAATTTTCTCTATTTAAAAACAAATTATCATTTCAATTTTTTTAAAAAATTGTTTATATCCCACACAGCAGATGAGTGGGGGTGGTTATCAACATAGTAAGCAAAATTGGTTAACAAAGTTCAAACTTCCGTTGGATCCATTTGTGTCCATTTTGTGCAATAGCCCTTGAAAAAGGCATGAATCTACTTCTCCCTTTCTTTCTATGGGTAAAATACCAGGGCTGAGTGGATTCTTTAACTATGGTGACAGGCAGTTTAGAAGGAGGACAATTCTAAACTTGAAATTGTAGAGAAAGCAATTAGAAACCACTCCACTATTTCTCCTAATACAAGTCATGTTACTGTACAGTATACTGATAACGGATGCTGTTGAGAGCCATGTTCACTTATCACTGAAAAAGATATGGCACATTCCAATCCCTATCACATATGGAAGTTATTTATGAATTTGCTTTTTAGCATATTCTTTAAGAAATATCACCATTATTAACAACTATTAAACTGTTGGTATCATTATCATTATAACTTAAAAATTTTCATCTTAATGAAAGTAAAACATTAGCTGAGCTGGTGATAGTTTCATTCTACATTCAAATATTGTAGACTACCATTCTATAATGAGTGTATCACTCAAATAAAAAAAATATATAAAAAAGTTTTTAAAATAAAGTTTATTAAGACTTTTGTTCCTAGCAGAAAAAAAAATTAAAAGAATACTATAAAATTCTGGACATTTACAAATATGTAGTTGGTGATTTAGTCTAGATAGAGATAGTAATACAATGATTATCACAAAATTTGAAAGTGAATTGTTTAGTAGTTTTTACAAAAGAAAAAAAAAATATTTTGAATAGATTTCATTGTGTAAACTCATTAACAGAAATACACATTTGTAAGAATAGCAAAAGAAAAAAAAAAGCACACAAACAAAATGACAGGATTGTTTTTCAATGCCAACATACTATATACAATTGAAATTAGTCAATAAAAATCAGACTGGAGGATAGGGGATGATTTGATATAGAAATGTATTTGTAACTCCATAGTCATGTATGTATTTATTCATAGGAGAGATATATCCAGAAAAACAATTTATAATTGAATTCATATTTTGGGAAGTAAAGAAAAGAACAATATGGAGGACATGTTAAGAAAGAACTATTTTTAAACATCAGTTTAATATTAATTATATCTATTAAAAAAAATATTTTAAGTAAAAATATTTCAGCAGTTCAGTTTATAGTCTCCATCTTCCAAGTTTTTTTTAATAAACAAATGCTCAAAATATGTAGGCAAATAAAGAGCTAATAATGAAATTTGATCTTATAATTTGGTGACTGAAGCTATATCAATGTTGACAGTGTTATTTACTATATCTGACACATTTAACCAGTATGAAGACTCATTTATTTTTTAACTATTACCTTTGTAATATAGTTGGATAAATTGTTTAAAATATACATCTAATGAAAACCATTTATGCCTTTATATATTGGCATTTATGGTCTAATTAAAAAAAGAATTCCAATTGAAGATTTTGTGAACGAAAACAAAGTGAAAAGCATAAAAAGAACAGGATTTCTTAAGTAATTCTATTTCATTGTGTGATAACCACACTTGCATAAGATCTTAAAAGTAAAATCATTCCAGTTTACAAAGAAATTTGTAGATTACTCAAAAAGAGCTATAATTACTGATATTGATATTTATTTTTATGCAGATAAAATAACTGTCATCTGTATCCCAAGCTGAACTAGATATTTGTGCATTTTAATCCCTTTTTACAGCCATTTTTTTCATTTGCATTTGTTTACATATTTGTTTTTTTTGTGTGTCTAAAAATATTTTCATGCTTTATTATTAACTACTAAATATAGAAATATTTGATTTGGATAAAAGACTGTTGGTGATTTCAATATAAGTCATTGAAAAAGAAAAAAACTTTCTTAATTGTTTAAAAAAATTGAGAGAGAAAAGATATTTCAATTTTTGACTAGTGTGCGCAAAAAGAATAATACAGGAAATATAAAACGTACAGTTAATATGTGCAGAAAAATGAATAGAGAAAAAGAGAAAGGAAGTGCTCAAATGTTACCATGAAAAAAGGTCTTTTCTTATTTGAGTAACATCCTTTAGTGCAGAAAATTCAACAGAATAGTATGTAAAAATTACAAGACTAGAATCAAAGTAAATGGCTAAAATTACAAATAAAAATCATATTACTCTAAAATTAATGGCAATTGTAACTCATTGTGCACTGTGAGGAATATCAAAAAGGAATGCATAATTTGTATAATGTTACATTTTCACACACATAAAGGCCACCTTTTTCAGCCATTAAAATTGATGCTGAATCATATTCTTTTTATAGAATTTACATCACATCAAAATGTAATTAATAAAAGAATTTGAAAAATTATGATTATTGAGGTGAGTGCAAACAAAGACCCCGCAAATTGTAAATTACTTTATTCTCCAAGAGGATTTTAATAGAAAGCTCACTGCAGTGTGGCATATTTGCAGTGTTATGATAACACACATACAAAAATTGGACCATCATGATATATATTGTTGATTTCAATAATGGCTTGTGTGTCTATTCAATATATCTCATGATATCTAGTGTCGAAATCCTTAAAATTTGTTCAAAGTCCTTTTGCAGAATGATAACACTTGTATATTGAATAGGAAGAAATACTTATATTAAGACAGGCATAGATAAATATATAAATTGTGTGTGTGTGTGTGTGTGTGTGTGTGTGTGTGTGTGTGTGTGTGTGTGTGTGTGTGCGCAGAAAAGGAAAAAGAAGAGAACAGAGATAGGTTTTTGAACTATATTCACTTACCAGACACAGTTAAAAAAAAAAAAGAAAAAGAAAAGAAAAGGATAATACAGAGTAAATGCTAAGCAATCAAAGTGAATTAGATAGAATTAACCAGCAGTTGTGATACAAAGAGAACAAAAAAAAAAAAAAGAAATCTACCAGGGCAGCAATAGAATTATAAACAATGACAAGTGTGTTAACATGGCTGAACATCATTCACAAGAATCACATTTCAGAAAATCAGACATCATAAGGCATCCATACAAACATAGATATAAGTATTTAAAAAAAAAAGGCAGATTTATGAGGGGATAGTGGAATAATAATAATAATACCATGCAGGCTTCTTGGTTTTAAGGAGCAGAACTTGAACACTGAATATGTTGCCTATATGGACACAAGTAATTTAGCATTACATCACAAACAGGACCAAAAGTTTTAAGGACATGCATTGAAAAAAAAAGACAAGTTAAACAAGTGGGCTCTGAGTAAGAGCTACTCAATAAAATATTCAATAATGAATATTAGATTTCACATGCTACTAGGTTGATACAAGAGAAAGTTCTTCTAGCATTTTGATGAACAACACACAATAGAGTCAATGTCATGAACCTGGCTCTTAGTTTTGTTGTTGGTTTTTAAGAACAGAATTTACTGCAAAGTTTAGTAAGGGCCAGTTCAGTAGAAAAATGTTCAGCAAAAGATTTACAAACATTATGGAAAGTGTGTTATTTAGACCATGTCCTCAGCATAAAGTTGAATTCAAAAACCTTGAAACCCATCAGTGAGTACATGGAACCAATTTGAAAGCTTTTAGCTGTTGTGTTTTTAAACATGACCAAAATGTAAAGCCATTGTTTGAGAAAAAAATGGTTTGCCAATTGAAGCATTAGTAATTTCAACTTTCAAAGCTTAGAGTAAAAAATAATAGCCTTATGTCTGGAAAATAATATATCCAAAAATGTATGAAAATCCATGCCATTTACAGTACAATGAAATTATTGATTAAAATGAAATATTGGATTGAATTCATTGAACAAGTCAAAATTATTAATAATAATGAAGATGATGATTGATTAAAAAATCAATTATTTATATTTTTTTAAAAATTACTAAAATAAAAAATAACTTTCCAAAAAACAAAAAAACAAAAAACAATACAGTTACAAAATGAATTGAAAATGGCTCATCTATGAAGTTTGTATACCAAAGAGTATCTATAGAGTCACAATTTCACAAAAACTTTTATACAAACTGGAGACAGCAACATTTTTAGAGACAGAACTAAAAGTAAATACAGACAAAAAAATCAAGGTTGAACCAAAGGCTATAATAGAAAGTGGGAAAATAATCAGATAAAGAAAATCTACATGGGAGGATAAAAGTTTTAACTGAATCATGGTTTGCTAAAGGTTAGACTAAAGGTTGAAAAGTTTATTGTTTTAGCTAAGATAGACAATTGCCACAGAAGGTAGACGATTATTAATGATCATCTAAAATCAAAACAATGGCAGACAGAATACAAACAAGCATCTAAATTTCTTTTTAAAAAATTTAGTTTTTAATCTGGGGAAACAAATTTGTTTTTGTAAACCCTAAAGAATGATAGAAACTGCATAAAATATGGGCCAATGATGAAGTCAGTATAATAATACAGTTGTGGTCCCAGTTTTAATATCATTGATTTCTGTGAAGTCTCTTCTACTTTTATTATTACTGAATGAATTATTATAAAAATAAGTGTATTTATTTGCTTATTTTACTCATTAGAAACTTTATTACATGGATGTGCTTGTGGCATAATGGTTTTTGTCATAGGAAATGAACTCAGCTCCTAGAGTTCATATCCTGAACAAGACTGTTAGCATTCCACATAGTGCTAATACCCTTGGGAAAGGTATGAATCTAACATTTCCACTTTCAGTATGGGTAAATAGTAGGGCAGACTGGCTCTTTAAGAGAAGGAAAATGAATTCGAACCAGTTTTAGACCTGGAGAGGGATAGGCTCTGCCAGGCTATTACTGCCCAAAAATACTACAAGAGTAGTGCCCCATGACCAAACTAATTTATAGGACCAGTGAGAGAGATCACATGCACAAAAGAAAAAACAAAGCAATTTTTTGTTATAAAATTTCAAGGAGAGTAGGAAGAAAGAAGCAGTGAAAAGGGTCGAGGAAACTTTACAAAAATCGATAACCTCAAAAATAGGACCACAGTTGTACCATTGTACAATGAAGTTAAATTACAAAGACATCAGCATGATTATCAGTCAAGAGGCAAATCAAATAAATGACGATACAAACACAAATGATAACAACAAAAACATATGCAACAAACATTCTTTGGTTGAGCATTTCTCAGAGCCAATGATAAGAAAAGAGAAATTAGGAAGAGATGATGAAAGAGAGAGAGAGAAAGAAAGGAGTTGATAGGTCAACAGAAAGAAATTTAGCAGTAGATGAATAAAAATATCTGAGATAGTATGGAAGTGCTTGTGAAAAATTGAAAGAAAAAGAATAGAAGAAAATTCCACAAAATATGAGTGAGAGAGAGAGAATAATGAATGGCAAGAGAAAAAAAGAAAGAAGACAAATACAAAGAATGCATTAAGAAAACAGAGAAAGACAAACAAATGAAGATATAGTGTGACAACATGATAGAGAAAATGAATAACAGTGAATAACAAAGTCCAATAGTCAGATAGATGTAGCCATATTCACAACTTTCCTCACACAAAATATTAAGTCTGGTTTCAGGATATCATTTTGCAGAGGAAGGATTCTGATGTCAAACTGAAACATTTAAATGACAAACCTTATTTGAAAAACTGAAAGTATTTCTTAAATATTATTAACAATTTTCTCATGACAACCTAAAACGGGCCTAAACAGACAGAGGTTTATTACTGCTACCTACCTTAAACCTTGCTTCTATTGCAAATATTTTTAAGAAGCTTCCATCTTTTTAAAAATTTTGAAACAACATTTTACATTGTCAAGATAACACAGAACTGGAAGCTTTAACATAAACCTGTAGTTACTAAGAAATGAAAAAGACTAGAAAATGTTTTCAAAGGAATTTAAAAGGATTTGAAACAAAAAAGTAATAAGCATTGATTGATATAGTATGTTGTCCATTCATTTGATGCTAGAAGTAACTCCTCTTTATTTTGTATGACCTATGAAGAGGATGAGGATATTGGGGGCAGCAGCAGCAACTTACTGAGAACTTCAAGGATTTTCTAGCTCAGCCAACTCTGCAATAAAACCAACAAATATGGATTACATCACTGTCAGGATCACAGCCACCTAACCAGGGGCAAGAGATGAAGCAGGTAGGAGCAGCAGTGATGCTTACAAGATGAAATTAGATTAAGATGAAGAAAAGTCCCTGTTAATTTTACCAAATGGGCCAAGTCACTTGTATCCCATCCACATTATGACCCAGACTATGAGAAGACTGTTTACCAGTTATAAAACTCAGTTTTTACATTTCCATCAAACAAAAATAATCCAGGATATTGTGCTAAAATGAAGGCTTTCAAATTGCATAAATAAAAATGAACTTTTGAAAATACATTAGGGTATATATATTTCATTTTTATACACACACATACACACACACACACACACTCTCTCTCTCTCTCTCTCTCTCTCTTTGTTATTTAAAACAATGTTTCAAACCAATGTATTCTTTGGCCTTCCTCTGGTATTTGTTATGTACAGTCTTCAAATGTTACTAAATGTTTTCCCCCTTTAAACTAAAACACCATCAGAGTATTAAGGTCTTGTAAGGAATCTTTCTGACCTTGTCCACACATGTGGGAATATAATCAAATATGAGATCAATAAAAATACAGATTCTCTGACATGAATATATAAAGCTTTTCCAATCTCACTTGAAAAAAAAAACCCCAAAACAATGAAAATATTGAATGCATCATACACTTGAAGAAGACCAAAGAACATATCAACTGAAACACTGAAAAGATGAAGGATAACGGTTAGAAAATATACGGAACATTCAATTATATTGTCAAAATTTGAATTAACATCATTTTCTACAGAGGAAGGATGTCAGATAGCTATTAATTTTGAAGAAATAATCCCCTACTCCTCTCCCCTAAAAGACAAAAAATAACATTTTCTAGAACCTTTTTAAAAACCTTAAGACAGTAGCTTATATAATTTGATTACTTAATCATTAGATTATAAGTAGTTATAATGAGAAGACAAAAAGTGCTTTTTGAAAACTGTTTAATAACTTTTTTAATAATGAGGGGGTGCTGAAAAGTTCTTGATCCAACAAAGAAGGGTATAACTTTAAAAATGGGGGAGAAATATTTAATCTTTTTTTTTTAGAAGGGTTAAACTTAAGAAACTATGTACCAAGTGTATTGAACTTCAGGATAGAATGTATGTTTCATGGCTCTAAGTGATTCTCTTCTTAATCAAACAGAGGACTTTTCAGCATACTTTTTATGTTTCATAGGAAACCCTTCCCTAAAAAAAAAAAAATCTGTGCAGTATTCCCTCAGGGAAAGAAAAAAAATTCTTCCTTAAACTTAAGTACTAATATAAATGGTCAATAAACAATTAATATAATAAAGTTGTTGTTAATGATGATGATGATAATAATAATAATAACAATAAAGTAACTTAAAATTAGGGAGCTTGTTGCTCATGGCATAAAAATTAGTGTAGAAATAAACCCTCCTAACATTACTCAGCTGTTATTTCATAAAACGATTGTCACATATGTTGCACACTGAAGCAGACATTACAAACATCTATTTTCAAGGAATTTAAAACTAAACTGGATGAAAAATAAACAGAAAAATATAATTGATTTTGTAAATGTAACAAAATAATCATGGAATCAACTCAAAATTTCAAAATCAACATTATGTTTGAGGATAATTATTTTCAGACTATTATTAGTAGTGCAAGATTTAAGAATGTATAAAAAAAAATGATACAATAAGCCATTTATAATAGATATTGCAAATCAAAGAAGATGAGGAAAGATCTCTTTTTAGGAAATCAATATTTGTTTTGTTTGGGTTTTTTTTTTAATTCTAATTAGTAATTTGCCATGAACAGTTTGGGGCCTGCAATATTCAGCAAGGTTTTTTCTGTAATTATAAATATGGAAAACATGAAAAAGTTTACAACCAAAATGCAGATTTTAAAATATGCAAACCACAAGAACAGAATCAGAATACAATAGAAAGAATATCACAGAAGAATTGGTTTTAATATGGTGCATGTGTTTTAATACTCATCTCCATTCAGAAATACACTTCAAAGTAAGAAAAAAAAAAGAAATTGAATAATTTACAGCTCTTATGCACACATTTTTTTTTAGTAATATTAAAAAGAGTACTTAAATATTTCAATGTGTGTGTACATTGATAAATGTGTTAAATATGTAAACAAATACAATAAAGAAAAGGCAATATTTGAAATCACAAAGCAAGTTAGTAGCTTTGCATTTTTTCTTTAAATAATTCAATCTCTTCTTTATCTCTAATATTGTAATATGTTTTGACTGTTCCATTTGAAATATTAATGACTTAAGTTATTGACTACAGAAGTTAGCAACTCTATGTCTTTGTTAACTTTTCTTTTATATATCTAATGCATATATGGCTGTCTACAGAGTGAAACAATCAAACTGTGACAAGATAATTTGTTTCTATTATTTCAATCAACAGTTGATTAGAAAATTCTTATTATCTATTCATTTTATTTGAATCAATTTATTAAAAATGTTAATGCAAATCACACAAAGTTTATGTAATTTTATATAAAAAATGAACTTTTTAAAAACAGATCGCATTTCATAAATAAATGGTATGGTCAATGTGTATTAAAGTTTGTAATATCCAAATAAATAATCAAAATGTTAGTTCCTAACATCATATAATCATAAAAAGAGCCAAGTCATAATAAAATCACCCCCCGCCCATTAAAGATTAGAGATAAACACTACAATCATACAACAAACAGTTCACACATTTGTGGGACAATTCAACAATTCTGAGTTCATTCTTCACTAGAGTTCTCCAAATTAGATAACAGGTTTCTTATAAAACAATTGACTCTTACAAAATATTAAAATGAAACACAAAAAACGTTTTTAAAAATTGATTAAAAATATTCCAATTTGCAGAAAAAAACATTTTGGGAGTGTAGTGGTGGCGGTGGGAAATCTAAAAGAGAAATTTTCAAATTTCAAGATTATTTAACTAGAACCTACAAAATTAAATATTTAAAAAAGTCATTACTATAGATATTTGCATTCTTGATAATCATCTGTATAATGTTTATTATTTCTTTAGCTTTTAACAGTTTCAAATTATACTATTAAAGTGTTTTATTTTGCATAATTATCTGAGCAGGTGATTTATAATGTTTCATTCATTTTAAAATTCTATTTAATAAAAATAAAAAATAACTACTTGCTAGAGAGATTGAAAATTGAAAATTCCTTCCAAACTGGATTTGTTAGCTGATACATATAAATAATATTATTATACATACACATTTTTATTCATTATTCCTTAGTACCTAAATGGCTTGTATTTGTGCCACAACCTAAAAGTACAAATACTAGGAATTTTGGTTGGGAATCCACATCACTCTTTCCTATAACATTTAACAGATTACATCACTTTAGATTTTCAGGGGTTTTTTTTCAAACAGGAAGCCCAGGCATAGGGTTCATATAGTAACTAAAATCTATGATCCAATATGGATAGAAATTGAATGCAAATATTGGCAATAAAAAAAATTGAAGCATTAGTTAAATGAATAACCAAGTCACAAGTTAAATTCTTTGATAAATTTATCAAGTTTCTTGTTTTATTAATCTATTTTTACACATGTGTTTATACAATGATCCTGAAGATAATTTCTCTTCATAAAATGCCTACAAATACATATAACTGATATCTTATTGCTAATTATAAACAAGTGTGTGTGTGTGTGTGTGTGTGTGTGTGTGTGTGTGTGTGTGTGTGTGTGTGTGTGTGTGTGTGTGTGTGTGTGTGTGTGTAAGAGAGAGTTGATTGGAGCAGTGATTACAAAAGATATTTTACCACAGAAGATGCCAAATTACTAATTATTTTCTTTGAACACATTTACAAAAAAAGATTAACAGAGAATCCACAAAAAAATTCTCCTTTAGATTAAAAGAAAAAAGAAAAGAGAAAAAAAAAGTGACTTGAGCTTTTACTTGATTAAACAACTGACTAGTTCCTGTTAGTTTTTTCTGAATAAAGTCATCAAACAGATCAGAACTACTTTAAACTGGCAATCTGAAACAGTCTATGGCACATTATCAATACTTGTTTGATTATATCAGAGTAATATTACAAGAGAAAATGAGTTTTACCTCCCCCTCTCTCTCTTCCTTCTTTTGCTGTTCCTATCCCATTTTTCTCCTGGGTTAGTATGTTCGCAAAGGAGTGAGTTATCATCAGAATGAGCAAGTTAGAAGGGATGAACAGTCATTGAAATGAGAAAGCATTGATAACTACTAAAAACAGGGGAGTGCACTCTTATATTACTATATCACTGCTTCTACCCTAATGGCAGAAGAGGGTGCTTTTTTGTGATTTTTTTATGTTCATTAAAAGGTTTTAAAGGCAGAGGGACTATGTGAGTAGGAAGTTGTGGAAGCAATGTTGGCTCATCAGCTATAGTGAACAAATCATTGCATACAATTATTTAACTGAGGGTCTTAGGGCATGGCAGTAGCATAAGGCTTCCCAGAACATGGGGGGGGGGAGAACAAGCATGCATTTTAAAAATGTAATTATACAACTTTAAAATTCAATATGTTATCCATTTTGTTGCCATGGTACTCAAAAGTGTATTTTTTTAAACATTCATTGTATTTGATATTTTTGTACTATAAAGTCTAGTTTTTCTCTTAAAACAAACAGAAAATAAATTAATGAATAAATAAATAAGGAATTTAAATCCAAAGAAATTGGTCAAGATTTTTTCTTATTTATCAATTTGTGTTTTCATAATTTTTAATATCACAAATAATAAGAAAGTTATCTTTTTTTTTTTAAATTATGAATATATAAAATATATGAAAATTCTATGAAATAACTATGTAAATTCAAGCAATGAAAATTTTCTAAATTATTATTAAAAATTGATTTACTCTGAACACAATTTTTAACCCCTTGTTATAATTATTATACTATTCTAGGCCAATTAGCATTACCAAAACCATATTAGAGTTAGAGGTTAACTGCTTTATTACAAACAGAACTATCTTTTTATTGACTTTATCAAAGTATTCTCTATGCATCCTGTTAACATATTTATTGTATAAAAAGAAATTAAAACTAAGTTAATTTTCAATACCTGTTATTATTGATTATATCAATATATACAGTTAAAATTTTAAAAAAACATGAAATAATCCTTAAGATCAAATGCATTTTTAATGATTAACATTTGAAAATTATATGTTAAAAGTTAAATGCTAAAGTCATGAAAAATAGATTCCTTTTCTAACAACTGTGACAAATTAAGATCACTCAGTCATTTTTAAATGGTTGAAAGATTTTAATTTGTCACACAAATTTTGGTTTAAAACAAATACCAAGAGATGGTTTCTGGTTTCTTTGTTTAATGACATATCAACTTTCATTGGTTATTTAATACAAAGCTATTCTTGTAGAATACCAATAGTGGTACTATTCAAACCCATAGTTGGGAGGATAAGGGTGTTCATATCATTCCTAAAGAAATTAATCAGAAATTGAATGTAACAGTGTATCTGGAATTTGAACTTGCTTATTTTGATTTTACAGTCCAGTACTTTAACCATTAGCCTTCAGGGACTCCTTAAATACCAAAAGACATTATCTTATAGTAATTTTAATTTATATGATATATAGTCTATGGTTGGTTGGTTGGTCTTATGACATGTCAATCTCCACTTTTTTCAAATAATGATATGGTTTCAAATAACTTTCCTTACCAAATAAAATCATTTGCAAACAATTATAGCTTCAGGTAACTAGTCTTAATAGAAACAATTTTCACATAATTATGATTTAAATTAAATATTACCACAAGAGTAATAATAATTTTTAACAATTATATATATTCAATAAATTTACAAGCTTTTATATGACTGAGTAATTATTCCTATCTAATACAAATAATTTGTAAACAATTCTATAATTTCAAGTAGTTGCAATATTAATGTTGAAAGAAACAATTTAATAATGTAGTACAAAATCCTTTTAAACATTATCTCAAACAGAGGAGAGATGGGACTCTAATAAATATTACCACTTTAGGTCAGACCAGGGAATAAGGATAATGAAGGAGGTGACACTAGAACTTCTGGACTGAAGCCTCACCACCAGATGCAAAACTTGCTTGGGGTGGGGGAAATAAGATGAAAGGCAAAAAGAGCTTTTATGATGATAATACTTTTGGATAAATAACATTAGCTGTCTTTCTTTTTGAGGCAAGAATGAATAGGCTTATTGAAAAAATTGTTCCATTAAATTCATTATCTCTTTGGATTTAGCTTGAAATAACAATCTTAACCCTAAATTACAAAAATCTAGAATTCATCCTCAAATTATGGACTAATTTTCATTTAGTCAGGTTCAACCATTTGGCTGTCTATAAGCAAGCAATCATTTATTTCATTCATATAGATAACTATTCTACTCTTGTATCACCATTTATACTAAAAAATGAATTGGGATATAAATACTAAGAAAATGAATAAACAATAATTAATCTTAAGCTGATTATATACTTTTGTAAAAACTGTATCGCTTTATGAATCTGTTAATATGTATTTGTCTCTTTGCTTATGGTTTATCTCTATTATTATATCAAACATCATTTTTGTTCTCAAAATTAAACAGATGTTTAAGGAAAAGCTTTCCAGATAGACAAGTTAACAACCAAAACATCCTGTTACAAACCTTGATCACAAAAAGCCATAGACACCATGATTTATTAAAGATGAAGTATACTGTTTCATCTTAAAGAACACTAGATTGGTGATAATCATATTAGAGTAGAGATGATGAATTTTTTCTCTAAAACAGACTTTTTTCATTTAATAATGGTGTTTTAATAATATCAGACAGTATAAAATGATAATAAATAAATAGGGTTTGTAATAAGCTAAAGAAGGTTATCCACAGAAAGTAATCAAAATATTAAGCTGTTATACAAAGATACTAATCTAATAGTGAAGATAGAGCACAAGTCAAATACAAAATGATTGTGTTATGAAAGTAAACATTAGATTTAATGGCCAGAGATTAAAAAAAAAATATTGTAAAGAACAGGTTATTTTAATAATAGCCCCCCCCACAAAAAAAAAAAATTTGGAAGTAGGGATATGAATGATTGTTTAGTAATTGAACCACCTGGCTGTTTATGATACCCTGCTACATGTCCAATATGAATATAAGCTAAGATTGTAACTATGGGGAGAGTTTTTTTCTTTTGGTCTTATACTTCAATTAAGATCTTTTATAAAGAAGAATGTATGTAGACACTTGAGGAGCAGGTCATATAACAGATGATGAAACTATTAAATTACATATAGAAAAACTTACTTCTTAGGTAATATTGCACACAAAATTTTATCAAACTTTATATTCTGAATGTAAACTAAAAAATAGATTTGAATAATTTAAGTACTAGAAATAAATATAAGAAATAACTTTTTGTTCATAAGACAAATAAAAGTAAATAATATTAGTAAAGCATTGTAGTGAATTTACTCTTTATTCATGGGATGAACAGGTGTAGTTGGTCACTGAAATAGTAACAAAGACAAACAACCAAGTCACACTTAGAATGAGTTACAAAATTGTTTTCACACAGAAAATTTTTAAAGATTTGTCATGTATAAACTAAGAAATTATAACTGTTGTTTAAAGAGTATATACACAATATTAAAAAAGAACATTTTTTAAAGTGGTTTTCTTTTCTAAAAATATTTCTTTTAGAGTAAAGTTTAGTGAGAAATTATTCATAAAAACGTTTATGGATGACTTTGAAGGGATGGGAAAGAAAAGGTTTATTATTATTATTATTTAAGAAACTATTTTTATAGGTCACCAGTTAAAAAAATCCTAAGCTGCATTAGTAAAACTTAAAAAGAATTCCTCTGTTTAAAAAATAACCCAGATTATTCAAAAGCATGAGTGTATTAAAAAATTACAGATGTGGCTTTTTGATAAGCTATCATAAAAACTACTAAAGCAATAAAATCAATTATTTTTGTAAAAACATTTTCATTTCTTAAAATAAAAAAGAAAGAAAAAAAAGCAAAAAAGAAATGTATCCAAAGCTAAAAGCAAAACTATATTATCAGAATAGAAGACAAAAGAGTTAAGGGATCTGAAATGGAAAGGATTAGAATAAATAATGTCACACACACACACACCTGATGAAGAGAGAGCCATGTTAGACATCATTCCATCATGAAGGTTGGGGCTGGTATCATCAGATTCAGATCCGTCATCTGTGGATTCTGCATTTCCTTCAGCGAAGCCATGGCCGTCCAGCAGCAACTGCCTCTCTTCAGGATGCTCCTCCAAATAATCCTCTAGCATCACCTCCTCTGACGGGTAGTCATGTAAGGTACTCAGGGAATCACAAAAACACACTTTATGCTGAAAAGAATGAGAAACAACAAACGCCATCAGTATAGAGTCATGAAGAGTACAGGTGTCAAGGTATCTTTGCTCTGAATGAACAGTGCAACTCTTAAACGAGATAGCAATGAAACAGTAAAACAATAAGAGAAGAAACATTTAAAAGAAAAGAAAAAGGGATACAAAAGAAAATACCTGCCGCATTTTGAGTAAATGGAAGGTTGAAGAGTCATACACATGCACACTTTACTCATATAAAAATCAGTTAACATAAGCCTGGGGCTATGATTACATAGGAACTCTTCTTCTTTAATCC
The DNA here is from genome assembly GCA_963585895.1 of Sepioteuthis lessoniana. NCBI lineage: Eukaryota > Metazoa > Mollusca > Cephalopoda > Myopsida > Loliginidae > Sepioteuthis > Sepioteuthis lessoniana. The sequence continues at coordinate 53,346,948 of OY757930.1, forward strand.
TTTATGAGACAGAGACAGAAATATCTCAGCCTATTACACATGAGAATTAAAGTTTATCATTTTTTTTAAAAATTCTATTTCTTTCACTAATTGCTCAAATGTAACCATTAATTTTCAAAGAATAGAAAAAAGAAGAAAAAAACTTATTTGTCAAACTAAATTAAATTCAGAAATATTCCAAATACTAATAAATATGAACAGTTAATATGAGAAGATAAGACAATTATAATAGTATTTGTCAAAGTATTTATGAATGAATAATGAAATACTATTCTCTTTCCAATAAATTGTAGTTGACCTTAAAAATTTGTTGTGCCCTGGGCTGAAGCTTAAGTAGTTGGTGTAAAGTGGGGGTGCAAATTTGTAAGAAGGTAGAGTGAATACTGCTGACCCAGTATTGGTTGCCTTTTGCTTTCTACTAGGGTGAATCATTCCAGAGAAACCTAAAGTGAGACTAAAATGCAAATCGCATTTTAGTTTTTTTTTTCCTTAATAAGAAATATTTTTAAAAATTTAAAAATACCCCCCACACACACACACAGAATGATATCCCAAGATACTGACAACTTTACATTAGAAGGCATTTGTTTTGACTTTTAATATGAAACCAATTAAATAGTTTATACTTAACTATCTCCCTATGAGTGTTGTATAGGGTACATGGTCAGTTCATATGAGTGAGCAAGGACAAAAATTGCTGTCTCCATGATAAGTATCACAAAGGCTACTTTGACCCTACCCCTTTAATGTAAGGGGGAGATACTGTTTCAGGGTTTGGAATCCCCAGGACTAGGCATAACTTAATGCTTGTTGCATCTCATCCAAAGACAAAACATTAGTGAGACACAGACATCATACAAAGACTAGGGAGCTAGTTGTCTTTACATCATCATCATCTTGTTCCCTGCTTAAAGATATTATTTCTTAATGTATCAAGAATATAAAATACATTTGCAGTTTATCTATCATACTGATAGACTACAAATGTATTTTATTTATCAAAGAAAACTTTTCAAACTTCATTTTGCTATTCTTTTAAGATTAACAATCTACTGTTTTCTAGTTCATAGACACACATTTTATAATTCATCAAATGTCTGTTTGTCCATCTTTTAGTAAGAGTCATGCTTGGAAAGGTTTTAAACAATACTAGATCTCGCTTAGACTGATTTTTAGGGTGGTATCTGTCTTCTGCCTGTCTTATGGTCCCTCCACCACTGCTGTACAAAGGTGTCCATTTCATAGCACTTACCCACTCTTTTGGTAGCCATTATGAAGAGAAAATGGTTCCCTATAATTACTGAGAGCCTCCCAGTCATGGTGGCCAGATACCCAGCAGCTAAGAGAAAAATTCATTTGAGAGAGAGAGAGCAAGCATAATACTACCTCTCCAAGTTTGGAAAATATAAAAATTGAATATTCATTAATTTTTAGAGGCTTAGATGGTATTTTCAGTATCCAAACTAACTTGATCTTCTGTACACCATGTTTAGTGTAAACATGTCAGTAACGAGTTGTAAAAAAATGATAAAAATAAACCCGAATAAAATCGACTAGATCTTATAATTTAAATAATTATCATCTTACAATCTGTCTACTTGTAATAATAAAGTGCACATTCATGTAGATATATTTAAACAGATATCAATACACATATGCATTCATTTTCCCATAAACCAGTAAAGGTAATTTTAACCACTGGTATTATTAGAAATGCAATTTATTTTGTCCATACTGTGACATACAGCAATATCAAAACTTTTAAATAAGTTTAAATGGGGAGTCTACATTTGAATTTTTGTGAAGTCAAGTTTGAAACAAATTGTGGGAAAAGTTTGATTGCTACAAGTTTTAATGATTTGGTGTCTCAAAATGGTGTAATCGTAAGCAAATTAATCTAGTGAGTTTGATTTTCACAGGGTGTCTCATACTTCGGACCTTGTGCTTAAATAAACTACATTTAAAAGACAACAAACATTAATGATTGTTTTTATGATTACTTGTTATTTCTATATGGAACAAAAAAATACAACGCTAACTATTAGTCAAAGATAAAATTCATCACTAAATGACATTTTGGACATGTGTACATTAAATAATAATTTCTTTTATATTCTTTTTGAAATTTTGGGGAAAAAAATCCTGCAAACAGTGAGCTGATTGCAAATTAGATAGTTTACAGTATTAAAGTGAGAAACTCTCTCTGTTATTGACATATAACCCACACAGAATCCATGACTGTTTCAGTGGTTTCATGATTTTTATTACAATATCAGCAAATTATAATTCCCTGGAATTTATAAACATATAAGATAAATCAGAAGTACTAAAGGAAGGATTGCATGGGACTATTTCTTTCTAAATCATGAACCTCAAGAACTGATGCTTGAAAATAATCTCCGATAAAAAGTACAGACTTATAAGGTAATTGAAAAACTTTCATGTTATAGAATTTGTTATTTTATTTTATTTTCTTATGCTGCCCAGCAATACAGGCAGTTCATTGTTTTTAATGTGACAAGAACTATTAGCAGTCTGAATATTACTGACAGTGAAGATAAAAGTTAGTTGAAAGAGATGGAAAAAGGCAAATAGAGAGTGAGAGGAAGAGAAACAGTAAAAGAAAGAAACTAAGAATAAAGGGAGAGGAAGAGAGAACAATATAGAGAAAGGGAATCTGGTTGCAAGAAAACCCAGTGGGAATTCCATGTGCTACTTATACAATGTCTAAAAGGTCAGTATGAGGACTGTACATGATTGGTGGGAAAGTAGACACAATCTGCTGAAAATCACTCAAAAATGATTGGTAATCAACAAACCAGCCTCAAATGCCATTTCTCAAACTATTCTCTTCCTTCCCCCAAGCCTCAACCACCAAATCCAACAAATTGTATAACATTCAGTGATTCATATCTACCCCCACCCCATAATGGAATGAACCAGATTTGGAATGATTTTTTTCTCCAGTTGCTGTCAGAACAAAGGAATTCAATTAACCCTTTTATTCCTGAGAATGTTGGTTACCCAAAGAGTAAGTGCATTATTGATGTATGTTGTCAAATTGCTTACTATGAAAACACAAGAAGACTTGAATGTAAAAAAAGCCCCTGGAAATAATTTATAGATAAAATCAAACCAAAAGATTATTTATTGACAAGGATCTGTCAGAATTTGAAAATTCACAAAGTTTATTTATTGCAGATGAACCTCAAGCTTATTTTTAAAAATGAAACTTTGAACACAATTGATAAAATTGCGTATTTTAAAAATTCTTTGGCAGAAAATCTAAAGAAAAGTCATTTTCTCCTATATATATAAAAAAAAACAATTGCTTTCAAAAAGACCTTTCTGGTTATTCAAAAAAGAATAGTCATTTTTAAAGCTAAAATATGGATTTGTCAAGATGAATACTGGTGACAATGTAATTACAATCACATCTCTTGATATCAAATAAAGGAAATAATTTTATAATTTTATAATAATAGTAATCAAAAATAATAATATCTAACTGTTAATTGGTTTAAAACCACACATTACTATTTCAAATTAAACAGAGCAGAAATTTTAAAAAGTGTTTTTAGGTTTATATCACTTGTTGTCAATGTCTTGCAAGATGATACACAAGAAAATTATCTTATGATTATAACTCTAAATTATATTGAAAATCAAGTTTTGTTTTCCTCAAACTTTTAACTACCATAATACAATGTTACATGTAATTGTATATTTATTTTTTGCTTGTACTACCTCAATTCGATTAAAGTTTCAAGGAAGGTAAATCAAAAAATATTGAATTACTTCCATTAAACACACTGTTCATGAGAGTAAATACAGGTTAACATGCTGTGGAATAGTGATTAGCATTTTAAATCAACCATTATTACTGTAGTGAGTTTGATTCAATCCTCACTATATTTCCTATTATTGTATCATAATAAATATTTATAAATATATTACATGGGAACACATCTATAATTAGAAAAATTTATATTTAAAGACTCACATGCAAACTAACATCCAATAATAGCAAGATTTCAACAAAATATCAAGTTCACATATACTATAATTTTTGAAAGCATTTGTACACAAATGCAAACATTATTTTTTAAAAGACAGATTGTATTTTCTAGATATATTTTATATGTTCTTTCGTCTGGTCTATCTCTATATCTCACCCTATTGGCAGGGCTTAGAATATGCTGTCTATATCCACTACAGATGAAGTAAAACTTCTACCCCACAAAAAAGGGTGTTCTGAGTATAACACTAAACTGCATCCGCTGGTGAGGCTCTAATTATAGAGTGTTGAGAACTCCTTCTTTGCCATCACTCCCAGATTCACTCTGACCCAGAGTGGTAGTATCTATAAGAATCCCATCTATGGGTCTAATAGATCTATTTAAGAATTATTTATATTTGATAGGACTGTGTAGAAAAAACAACAACCAAGAAACAACAACACAAAAAATGTAAATATGAATGTACAATTAATATAAATCCCTAACCTCTAGGCATAAAATAATCCTAGACTAGTTGACATACAATTAAAATCAATCAACCAATCAATCATATCCTCTATACCATAATTCAACATTTAAGGTTTCTTTATGAATGTCTTAGTATGTTTTAAAGTTTTTATATTATACACACATACAAAGAACATGTTAAATGACATAAATGTTCTCCATTACCAATACTGGGGCATCAAGAAAAATAATATGAATCAAAAGCTGGTAGAATCATCATCATTATCTTTAAAATTGTTTTTTCTATTCCCATTAGATCTCCATTTAGTGACTGTAAAAAGTAAATATAGATCTGCAGCTAGGGACTTTTGGCAGTAAAGAATGAAATGTAGGAATTTAGAAGTGCCATGATTTTAGTCTAATGAAGTACAAATGTAGTTCTGCATAGAACAATACAGAAATAAAAGGATAAAATGATCAGATAATCATTTTTTGTTCAATTTTGATATTGATGTTTGTGTTCATGAGATCATGTATTCTCCAAACACATGTAAAAGGAAGGAATAAATGTAAACAATCCCATACAAGAGGATAATTGTTCAAATACAGGTCAGAAATGCAGTGTTCATTGCTTTTGAGACAAATAGCCTAACCAGCTAACCATTACATTTTGTATGGTGTAATGGCTAGCAGGTTAGGTTAATAGACTGTTGTAAGAGTAATTGATTCTCACTGGGTGCCCCATAATTTTGGCTTTGTGCAAACCAAGCTGAGTAAATGATGACTAAATGTAAGAGAAAGTCAATAGTTAAATTCACAATTAAGCTGATGTAGTCATATATTTACAAAATGTTTTTAGTCTGAGTAGCAACTGTATCATATATCTGATAAGTTACTTTGTAATAAATTAGTTTTATAGTCAAAATGTGTTGAAACTAATTACGTGACATCTACATGAATCCAGCTTTGAAATCTATTTTAAACAAACAAAAAATGTTTACCATTATCACTCACTATAAAAAAAAAGTCAATATAGTAGACAAAATTGAAAAATGCATACCAAACTGGCTAAAGAAACTCCAACATAGGAAAATTGCTTTGCCATTAAATGAGAAATGGTAAAGTGATTTTTCTAAATTAAAAAATATTTTGACTACTTTATCTCAGATAAAGATTCTCAGAGGTTGGGTTTTTTTTCACTAAATGTGGTGGTTATATTTACATGTCTATTTGGGAATTAAACTATAATTCTAGAAAAATAAATAGCATAGTAAAAAGTTGAAATCTTTTAAAATTGTGCCAACTCAATATAAAACTAATTAGAGGTATATTAATGAATTAGGAAGAAAATCAGACATTGATCAAGGATTAAAAATTAACCTGACAATTAACAACAGCATATCTAGACTTGATACATCATTTAACTTTAAAATATATCATTACAAGAAAAACAGATTCTAATACTATGAATAGAGATTGAGTTTTTAAAATAACAGCTGTATAAGCAAAAATGAACTTTATGTCCAAAAAGCCAGCTCAGTCAATAAAGAATTAGAAGGTTGATCACATGGTGTGATCAACCAAAATGCTTTTAAGTAGAAAAATTTTTTTAAGTGAAATATGACAATTTAACTACAACTATTAATATTTGTTATCTATTGTAATTTAGGTTAGGCAAAGAAATGTTACTTTTTCTACTTAAAAAAAAAAAAATCAATCCCTGGGTGTGTATAAAATTAAAAGCATGCATAATTTTTTATGAAAGAAATTTAAATAAATAAGTCTTTTTTTGTGTTCAAGATCTTATTTTAAAAAGTAAGAAAACTAATAGGGTAGTGAAAGGTATTGAAATACAACTGAGTGGGGGGGGGGTAGAAAGAGAAGAGAAAAGCAAATAAAAACTAGAGAAAGAAAAAGCAAGAAAGACAGGAGAGAAAAAGGCAAAGAAAAGGAAGAAATCAAAAGTAGGAAAAGATGAAGGCGAGTGAATAAGAATAAAATTGAAGGATGAGAAAGGAAAAAAGAGAAAGAAAAAAATGTAGTATATATTATTTTTATTATGATGATTAAGTTATGTGCTTTCAGCTATGTTTTCTGTGAGTGAATAACTAAAAAGACACAAGTAATATGATGCATACCAAACAATATTTAGGTTGTCACGGTCTACAAGGTATTGTAAAACATAAATAACTGAACAACAGGAATGAAAAAGAGTTTTGAGAAGTTAAGAAAATTTTTAATACGTATCTGATAAACAAGGGAATAAATAATAAAAGAACGAAGATTATGATTAGTCGATATTAAATTGAAATGGAATGAAACATTGCATGAGGAAATTTGTTGATAAAAGGATATTCAACATTTACTTGCACCATAGCTGAAAATAGGTGAGAGCATTAATGGATAAAATATTCTTGAGTTAAAACAGAGAAAAGAGAATCCAGCCTGAACAGTAAAAAAAGAATTTTTGAAAGTTTGAGACTTGGATTAGTATTTCTTGAAAGTTATAAAAATACTCGCAGGATGTCTCTTTGCCAATTGAAAAAAAAATTGATAATGCTTATTGAGAGATATTTCAGATGGTATTTGGAAAACTAATCTTGAAGAACTTACAACTAATAAGTGTAAGTGCAAATAAAAAAATATATTTCAAAATAAAACAACCTTTTTAAAATAAAGTTGTCAACTTTAACAACCATGGTATCAAATAAGCAAATGCCACAAGAAAATTTTCCTATCTATGTTTCAAACACTACTAAAAAAACTCAGAGCTAATATTAAGATTGAAAATGGTATTTTATGATAGATTTGGATTTGATTTTCTAAATTAAGATGGGCAAGTTCTTTTAATGGCTTAGAGAGAAGTTTTAAAAAAAGAAAAGATGAAATAATTCATTATTTGTAATATCTTAATTAAAATACTCTATTGATTTAGTGTGCATTGTTAGAATTAATACATTTCTCAGTAGAAAACTTAGTTACAAAACTCCAAAAATGACCAAATCCTAGATATTATATCATTAAGATGAAGCATGGTCAATCATTACTAATTCTATCATTCATCTTAATTCTAAATACCTACTGGGAGCTTTTTTTTTTTTAAATTGTTGTTTCCAATGCATACTATTTTTTGATATTGTAGAAATATCAACATCAGTATTTCAATAAAAAGCAATAAGTTATTATTATCATGATGAAAACTGTTTTACATCCATCTTGTTTTTTTTTTTTTACATTCAGTTAATTACAGGTAGATTTGAATCTGACCACCTTTAATCAGGTTCCTTTAACTAATTTGACTGACTAAAAATATCAGCCTGCTGCACGTTATTTTAGTTGCACTAGATCTGTTCACTTGTTGCTGTATGTTTGCAAACACAAGCAAGTGATTCCTGATTGCTTTCCTGCATTTATTACTATTTAATCCTAGTTATGGTGCCACAAAATAAAAGAAGTGTATCCTATATTGTGAAATGAAAACTCTATTATCAATAAAAGATAAGGTTAAACTTTTGAAGGCGTTATAACAATACCTCAAAACAGGTGGTTGTGGAGAGATGAAAGAAATTTGAACTAAAAGTGATATTAAAGTGGTTTAAACTTCATTAAGTGAAGGTGTTGAACTATTTGAAGATATAATGAAAGAATTGCAAGAATGTTTCACTATGAATGTGAATATAAAAGAAAGCAGGTTTCATGGATTAGCATATGAAGTTGATCTTGACAGCCACACACTTGCAAACTTTACTCGAATGTATATTAGTTTTTATTTAAGAAACAGTTGTGTTTAGTCAAATTTATGAATTAATTCTGGCACATTTACCTGTGATGGCACAATACATTACTTCATTCACATTTCATTTGCTTTTCACTTAATGCTTCTGTTATCTTATATAACATGTACTGATTTATTTAAAAGTATAATAAGATGGTTAGCTATTGTTTAAAAGTAATCCTTTTGTGATTTCACTTTTTCACTAATCCTGCATTCCTCAAATCATAATTGTACTGGATTAAGGTCTATTTATCTTATTTCATAGCAAGTATTTGATTGAAGAGCTAAAGTTCATAGCATCTGATTGACAGATTAGGGAAGTTTAGGGAGCCCTATTTTCATCAGTGCAACAAATTCCATTAAACTTAAATTTTCTTTCCTTTTGTATGAGCTAAGAAGTACAAGATGTAAATTTATTTTAAACTGAATTTTATTCAGTAATTGAAAAGTAGTTAAAGAGAACAAATTAAATACCTAATAAAGAATACACCCTTTAAGGAGTTTGTCAAAGTAAGTCTATAAACCTATGAAAAAAAAAGAAACAGAACTTAAGATGTTATTCCTGTTGCTTTAGTTTTAAGGTGAATTACACACACAAGTCTTCTTTGTAACAATTTATGCTTTGACTCTGTTCAACCAATGCCTCCTTTCAGTTCTAAGCTTGAAAACCAGAATCTGTAGAATTTAAATTAGCAACATTCAAAATATAAGAAATGAAATAATATCCCCACTTTTACTAAGTAGTAACAGATAATTAAATACATTTCTTCATAGGAAACTTATCAGTAAACAGACAAAAAAGTGTTCAGTTGAAGTATAATTTTAAAATATACAGAAAGCTAATTTGCCCCAAATGTATTAAATATACAATGAGTAACAGTATCAAATGAAAAATTTATCAATTTAAACATTGATATTTTTTATAATTGACAAAAAAATAAACATTCAAGTAGTGGGAAGGAGAATATAAATAAATAATGTTTAATTCTGTTATAGGATAGCCATTCAATATATAAAAAGAATTAGCAATGCAGTTATACTTTTTTCAAAGAAATCAATAGTGATGAGTCCTTTTATATTCCAGATGACTTTCAGCATGACCTTCTTTACTAACTGCCGTGTTCAGAAGATTTTCTTTATTGGAGAGTGAGTGTGTTTCCATTCTATAGACTCTCTTTTTGACTTAGTGATAAACACATGTTTAGTCCATTTGTAAACTTCTTTTTATTTACTAAAACATATTCCTCTGTACACATCCACACATTATTTTGAAAATTTCACATGGTTTGCACATCTCAGCCACCAAAAATTTTATGACAGCCCTCTGTTTAAGCTTTGGAGCACTCTGATTTGCCACCATTTTCAATAGCCTCAAAACAAATATTTCTGTGAGATTAAAATAATTTTTGCTATAAATCATTCCCAAACAATGCAGAGCTTACATTTATGGAAAAAAATTATTTTGCTTTCCAAAAAATGTTTCCTAATTTATTGAACAACAAGTTTCTAATTGTATACTTTAGAGATTTTATTTCCATGCAAAATTCACTTAAACATGTAACTTAAATATATTCTATACAAAGACAAAAAAATTAAATAAAAGTATATAGTAGTATTTTAAGCTTACTGAAACAATCTAAGTATTCATTGGTGAAGTGTTCAATTAAGTGCATTGACAAAGAAAGAGAGTATGTCAAAAATAAATATTTATGCAAAATAAAAGTTTTTTTCTTTCTTAGGCTACAAACTTATTGAAGTACTCACTATTTGGATACACAAAAAACAAATTACTAGAAAAATAAACATATCAAATCAAGTTAATTTTTACTTATTTCATAAATCTTAAATTTCAAGTCTTTACAAGCCAAATTTCATAAACTGTCAAACTTTAGAAATGTAAGAATTATTTCTTATCTACATTTGATCAAAACCACTTTAACTGTTTTGAAACATTAGTAAGTTATAGACTCAAGGTTTTAGTAGGAGAGGTTAGGTTAAGTGATTTGGTTTAATGGTATATTAACTCTTAATGATAATTCAATGCTAAATCCTGTTTATACATATATAAGTAAAGTAAGTAAAGTTGGCAACCATAGTCACAGGTGGCCCGAAGGTCCGCTTTTCATTAGTAATTACACCAAAGGTTCAATCCCAGGTTGAGTCATACCAAAGGCTAAAAAAAAAAATGGTACTAGATACCTCCTTGCTTAACACTCAGCATTATAAGGTACGGATCAAGGATAAAGTGGAGCAGAGGATGTCCTCATGGTGTAATGCTTAAAGTAATGAACTGCTGGATTGTAATAAAGTGGAGCAATCCAGGAAAAGGAGTAGGACCCTCCCCAACACTTAGGTGTAGTAGCTAATGAAAAGAGAGCCTTCAGGTCATCTGGGACTACAATCGCCAACTTTATACATATATATATTTTATATATGATTTTTAAGTAAATAATTTATAGGTAACTTTATTTTTAAATGAGCTAGAGCTCATTGGTTTTTACACAGTTAAATGGTTTCAAGTATTGCTATTTAACACTAATAATTCTATTTAGCATTAATCGTTTCTTTGCACACAGTTAAATGGTTTCAAGTATTACTATCTAACACTAATAGTTTGATTTGCACACAGTTAAATGGTTACAAATATTACTTTTTAACAGTAGTAAGCCTATTCATCAAGTATTCTTATCTAATTTAATATGAAACATTTGTTTGTACACAGTTTAAAAGGTTTTAAGTACAGCTATTTATTGTTTGCACAGTTAAATGGTTTCAGTTATTACTATTTAACACTAATAATTTCATAATATTTGATATTAATAATAATCCTAAGTAAAAAATTGAACCATTTCATTTGATCAATAGATGGGACTCTAACAGGTACTATCACTCTGGGTCAAAGTGAACCTGAGAGTAATGGTATTGAAGGGATACTCTGCATTCCCCGAACTCCAAGACTGGAACCTCACCATCAGATGCACTTTAATGTCATACCCAGTACACTAAATGGTTTAAAGTATTGCAATCTAATAACTCTATTCAACATTATTCATTCATTTGCATACAGTTAAATGGTTTCAAGTATTGATATGTAATACTAATGATTCAATTTAATATTAATCATTTGTTTGCACACAGTTAAATGGTTTCAAGTATAGAAAATGATTAAATAGTTCTATGTGACTTATAAATGGGACCCTAACAGATACTACCACTCCGGGTTAAAGTGGATCTGGAAGTAATAATAATGAAAAGGTACTCCCCATTCCCCATCTCTAGGACCATCAGATTGAGTTTAGTGTCATACCCAGGACACTCGTTGTGGGGGGAGGTTTTACCTCCCTGTAGAAGTGCAGTCAGTGTATTCTACAGCCTCAGCCAACTGAGTATGGTTTTAGTAGTACAGCTATATACATAAAGATGTGTATGTATGGTGTGTAAGCACCAAAGGATGAAAATTTATCTCTAAAGAGAAACAGCTCTACTCTTCAATGACCACAGCTAGAAGACAGCATGATGAAAAGAAACAATGTGGAAACAACAGTCAAAAGAAATCAATAAGTTGAGGCAAATGCTTCTGCAAAAATAACTGGATTAATTTTTACTTCATGAATCATTCATCTTGAAAACATTGCATGCAATATGAAAGAATGTATTTACAAGAATGTATCACTGACTGATTTCTCATTTTCACTTTAAAAAAACAAAAACAAAACACCAATAACAACACTGTAAAAGAGGCTACATCATGATGGATACACAGAAATGTTCTTTGAAAATTTGCTTAAAAATAGAAGAACATTTTATCAAGAGTTTAATAACGAATTTTTCAATTTCTAAGGTTTCACATGATGCAGAAACTTAGAAAAAAAATCTGATCAAACTAATATCCTAGTCTTTGTCATTCCTGTAATCATGAAGTTTTTGATTGCAACAGTCTTTGAATAATGTTTTCAGCTGGTAATTTGGATATTCAATCATATAATCATCTTAAGAAATAATGCAACTATTTGCTTGGTTTAACATGTGGTATTTAAATCTTTTACACTCTTTCTTCAGTCTTGGTATAACTGAGTCTTAAGAAAAAAAGAAAAAAAAAGAAGATATCAAAATCATTTACTTTTTCTTAAATTAGTTAATATATAGAAAGAACACAATTTCAGAAACAGGTTTGATATTTACCATTTATAATTTTGAACAGAGTTGTGGGTGGTCTAATAATGCATGGAGCTGCGAATGGAATTAGCACCTCAAGTTCAAACTCCAACTAGGACAGTTTGCATTAACTTCCACAAATACCTTTCAGAAAGGCATGAATCCACTTCATTCCCAGTCATGAATAAATATTAGAGCAGTTGAAGCTCTTTAGCTTTGTAAAGGCAAGTCATTTTGGACATTCAGTAATAGATTAGGTCAGAGATCATTCCTTACCACAGATAGCATATAACTTATATATTATTTGAATAAGAGATGGGTGCCACCAAATAATGCCCATTTCCCTAAGAGATGCTGTGAAGGAGAATTAGCCAGTATGATGCCTTAATGACCTATGAGACAACCATAATTTTGAGAAGAGTCATTATCAATCCAAGAGTTGCTTGAAATATTGAACTTATTCTTCATGTTATTTTTATTGCTACCAAAACATTTCAGTTGATTAATTATTTGTGCATCTGAAAAATCCTGTAGCAAGGACAGGCCAAAATGGTGATTGGTTTAATATTTATTGTCTTTTTACTGTGCTTATCTATACAATTTTCTGGAATATTGGATTCTCACTTATTATGTATGTTTACAAAGTTTTTTTGTTTTGTTTTTTAAATTTCTGATTGTTTCTATATCCACAATGGCATCTCTTGTTAAAGACCAAAATTTGATTAATAAGTGTGCACAGCTTGTAATTCTTTCACTGTTTTTTTTTAAACAATCCCTCATTTTTCATCTTAACATAATTGCTGCATAAATCAACCACAACATGGTTTTTACAAATTAAAATTTAGTTCAATTATACTTTGGGTTATTTACATTGCACTTAGTTACTTGAAGATGGTGAGAAGTGAAAATTTTACCAATGCAAAATGTAGTATAACAATGTATTCAAAAGATAACACAATACCCTACCATGATTTTTCAAAGATTTTTACACAGTTTTTACACAGTAAAAGAAATATTGAGTTTGTTGAATTTTTTTTCTTTCAAGGAAGATTTGAAATTCAAAAATTTCTGAAAAGAAGCAAAGTTCAAAGAATTGAAATGCTAGTCAAATGAACCAAAATGATGAGATTGCTATTGGTTAAACATAGGCACCTGACATGATGTAAAGATTAGCAAGCCAGATTGGCAGACCATTGTTAGTGAGTTCAGTTCTCATTAGGCATGCCATAATTCTGGTTTTGTTCCATATCTAATCTAAGCTTAGTAAACAACTATTGGTTAAATATCAACTTAAAGTTAATAAATAAGTCAAATAAAAATGATAGATTGAAAATTGTGAAATCAGAGGTATTGTATATCTTTACTACAGATTGGTACCATAATCACTTTTCTATCTATTTCCACTAAGGGAAAAAGAAAATTTCTCCAAGTTGGGTAATACAACATTGGTAATAAAAATCTTAATTGTGTATAATTTCAAAATTTCCATGGATGCATTCTACATTTTAATGGATTAAATTCAGTTAGATTTATATGCATATACAAATACATAATAATTATAACTTTTATAAAAACAAACAATGAGAACTTGGCGATCTGACATTTAAAAACAGCTATATTCCTTATAATGAAAAATGAAAATGGCCATTTGATCAAGATGTATAAGATAAAATTGTGAGTCTATGCACAAAGGGCACACACACACACACACACACACACACACAAAGGCAACAAAAATCTTAACACTGAACAGATAAAAAAAAAAAAAAATCAAAATAATTAGCTTTGTTTCTTGTACAATTAAATCCTTTCTTTCATTTCTATGAATGAAAAAGGAAAATTTCACTACCAGGAAATGTATGACATAACAATGACAGAAAACATTGGTCAGTGTCAATAAAAGGACACAGACAAAAAGTAATTAGCTGAGGTGTAAGTTGACAGCAAAATTGTTAACTTACAAGTACAGAAAGTTGAAAATCAAAAAACAAAACAACACATCTTTAACTAATTATATAATGAGGTTTATTTCATTTGTTCATAAGTAAATTATTCTAATATTATGACATTTATATTTGATAATGTTAAAAAAATCTTTTTACTTTAGTTTTTTAAATTGTACTATCACTATCCAGTAATAGTTATTACATTTAATAAATGAAATTCATAGGAAAATATGACAACTATTATGGGAGTAGTAAGTTTGAAATTTGAAAACTCAAAACCTAAATTTAAAGCTTGTCTTTCATATATTTCATTGGTGATTTAATGAGTCATGTTAATTATAAATAGGGTTGCTTTGTGTTCAGACTTATGTGCTGACATTTAGTCTTTTGACACCTCCCTCACACCACATTCTCAATTTAATCATTTCATTTGCATACTTATAAATGCTATGATAGTAAAATTTTTATTCCTACTTATATTCTGGTTTTATAAGCAAGAGGTTTGTAGATTCTCTTAAAGAAAAAAGAACTTGTTCTCTCTCATAACCTTTATTCATCTGCATGATGTTTGCTTCATGCTAATATTGACATAATTCAATCATTTGATATTATCATCATGACTGAGGACATAGACCAACTTAAAGAGAGAGGGTTCCTAAAATGTTTTAGAAGATTTTTCTAAAGTGAAAGGAAAACTATTACACCTTTTCATTTGAATTAAATCAAAAAAATTTCTCCAGCAAATGTATACTGATTACTTAAAATGTTCAGCCTTCATTTATGTTTGATTTCTTCAATAAAAGATAATTGAATTAATTTTTTCAAATTAATCAGTGGACTTGCTCCAATTTGTGGAGGTATAATTAATTCTACTTTAATTATCTTTACTTTCTTTTTTTTTTTTCATTAAATCAATTACATAATCCATAAATGTGTATTATCCTATATTTTCAACTACTTATTAGGTTTTTAAAAGAAAATTTTACTTTGTTTCTAACATTACAGACACAGAACAATGCATATAAAAAAGTATCAGTGCATATTTCCATTTCTCATTCAATTCTTATTTGTTAAAATAGAACTGTTCAACAAAAACTGATTTTCAAAAAAGAATTCTCAAAGCAGCTTCAACAAAAACCATTGTCCTCTGGTTAAATTCCACATACACAAAGAAATCACTCTTTATGCATGAAGTTTGTAACATTCCATTTTTATCTACATTTATCATCAAATCATGTAGATAGAATGGAATTCCCTGACTCTCTTGTTATCCATCTCAACTGTTGATTGCTCTTGGCAGATGTTCTAGACTGCATCCAGTGTCTGCAGAGAGCAGATGTATGTAACAGTCCTTGCTAGTAAGCCAACACATGTGTTTATGTATAGTCCATAAGTGAACGTCGCTTATGAGTTAATCTTTACTTTTCCAGTAGTACCCAGCAGATCTTATCTGTCTTACTTGGATAGTTTGTGAAATGGTGGTGGTGGGGGGACTATATAACTACTGCTTTGCAGGGTGCTGCTTCCAGGATTTATTCAAAACACCATGTAGCATTCTTGTATAGTTCCCATCTAGCTTTTTTCTCATGCGTTTAGTTAGAATACAGATGGTGCAGCTATATGGTAGTATCAACACAGCCACAGCTTGGAAGAAATCCCATTTTACTTTATCAGATTTTGGTTTAGTTTAATGGATTTTAATAGCATGTCAATCCATCTGGGGTTATCTTATGCCGAGAGGTTAGGAAATAAGGTAAGTTGCACATCTACAATTACATTTTTGTGGTTAATGTTTTTGAGGAGAAGTAAACATCACCAGGAAGCATGTTACAAGGTTACTTTGTATGGTATTGATCAGGTTTACATTTATGTTTTTGTATGATTTTCTTTCTCTCAAAAAGGATAGAATTTTGATGTTTTCAAATAGATCTTTCATATTATTTACAGTGAAAAGGCGTTTTCTGATACGAGTGAAAGCTTTACATTCTATGAGAAAATATTTAACAGTGTAGGGTGTTTGACATGTTATTCATTGAGGTTATTGTTCTTGATTATGCATAAAGGAGTGTGTTAGTCTTGTGTCACCAATGCGTAATCAGAATATAGTGACTTGTTCCTTTTTGGATTTTCTGAATGCTGGTCTCCAGTTTCCCAAAGTGGGTTTGATTAAGAACTTATCATGAATGTTGTTATTTTTGTGATTTTGTATGAATAGATTTATTAATTTCAAGTTTTAAGTCATGATATGCAACCTTGAATTTGTTGGGGATCAAATCTTGGGTGGATTTGGTTGTTAAGTCAACTCTTTCATTTCCCTTCACTCCAATGTGACTTGGTATCCAGCATATGAGAATCTCTTTAGAGTTGAATATGGAGTCTAATCTACTCAGTAGTTTAATGATTAAGGAGTCTTTCAATTTTTGTTTTTTTAGTGATATTAAGACAGAGAGTGAGTCTGAAGATACAATAAAGTTATTGTGGTTGCTTTCAGAGATGATATCTAGTGCTAGGTCTATAGCATGGGCTTCAGCTGAAAAAAAATGGAGCTTTCATTTAAAAGAGCTTTTTTTTATAATTTTGTTTAAAATAGCAGGGCAGGCTGTTTTATCATTGTCCTTGGCCCCATCTTTAAATATTTAGAGGTGAAAGGGATGGTGTTTAAGGATATAGTGGAATTTATCTAGGTAGGTGCTGGGATGAGTTTTTGTTTTGGGGAGTTTACTTAGTTTGAGGATTACTTTAGGTTTTTTATAATCCAAGATGATGTTTTCAGTATGATGGTTTCATACATATTGGTGAGAGAGATTTTAGGTTCTTTGAAGATGAGTTCCATCCAAAGGCCAAAAGGGTTTTATAGATTTTTCTTTTTTTGCAAAACACTGTACCTTGGTTTGAAGATGCAATTGTAAGTTTGGTTGGATGGGCAGGATTTTAATTTTGTACAGTACTGTAGGGTAAGTTTTTTTGCTTCCAAATTGTAGGGGTACTTTATGAGCTTTTGCATGCAAGCTTTCCACTGGAGAAATTTTGAAGGCTCCTAAGACTAGTCTTAAGCCTCCATTTTCTATAGGGTCTAGCTCTTTGAGGTAAGACCTCCTGATTGATCTATATAGAAGCTACCATAGTCTAATTGTGAACAGACCTGTGACCGGTACAATTTTAGTAGAGTTTGCCAATCTGTTCCCCATTCTTTATCAGAGAGATCAGACTTCCATATGATCAATAACCTGTCAATAGCATCTATGCATATGTTGATACTGTTTTCAGTAGATGACATATTGCAGGCAAGGTATGTGAATTGGCTTATTAATTTCAGATGCTTGCCACTTAAAGAAGAGATGGCTGCTTCTTATTTGAAACATATGAAGTATGTTTTTATTTGTGTTCATGAAGAGGCTAATATCTGCCACTGCTTACAGCAGACATTTGGCTTGGGTAAGTGTATTTGCAAGAAGTGCTAGATCATCTGTATAGTCTATGTCTGACATAGTTTCTGTGAGATAGTGTCTGCTTTTTGTCTATTATAGTGTGAAATCATTTTCTTTTATTAGATCTATTGATGTTCAAAGTTTGTAATTTAAGCAGATTATAAATGTATATAGTGCTGATGTATCTTCTTGCTAATTGATTTAGCCTTAAATGCATTCTAGTTCTTTTTGGTACATTTTAATTAGTTCTCTCTTGGCTTTCTTAAGTTTCTGCATATTCGTGTTTGTTGGATTTCTTCTAAGTAAGGAAGCTTTTTTCATGTTGTTGGAATTTGGGTAGCTGTCTTGTTTTTAGTTGAGCGATACAAAAGTAACAAGGCTGCATTAGGTCTAGACTTTATTATTTTGCCATAGTCCATATATGCCATAGTCGCCTCTGATTGGCTAATCTACTGCTTCTACTGATGGGAAAGTCTATAAATATTTACTAGCAATTTGTAGGCAGCCGATACCCATAAATCCCCACCAAACAATCCAACATGCCTCCCTGTTTGGGGGTTTAAGATGGAATTTTCCACTTTTAAAAGAAATACATATTAAAATAAAAAAAATATGAATAATTCTTTTTAATTATTAGCATCAATAAAATTTTGTTTAATTGACACAAAAACATGATTAGTGATTAATTTTTTTTTTTTTTTTTTTTTTTTGGTTAGGATTAGTTGGCTGGTTTATATCTCGGACACTCATTTGGGGGAGTTTTACCCCTCTGCTGAGATGCAGTCGATGTATTTTTCTGCCCCAGTCGACTGGACTTGTAATGCCTAATTTAATAAGTTAAGAATCAATTAATTCCTATAATTTTTCTGAAAGTGTTTAATTTTATTCCTGCCATTGGCTTTGTGAACATGTCAGCTGCATTTTTCTCTATTTCAATGTATTCTAAAAGAATGGACCCTTTATTTATGAACAACTGGGTTTTCTGCCAAGACAATACTGGACTGATTATCACAATGAATAGTTGTTGAGTTTTTAAAGTGACTCAAGTTCTGTCATAGTTCTCAATAGTGCTCTAAGATACAGGGCTTCTTGACTTGCTAATGAGATAGCGATAAATTCCACTTTGCATGTTGACAAAATGACTGAATTCAGCTTTTTAGATTTCCATGAAATCATTAGGTTATTTTCTGCCAACTTAAAGCAAAATCCACTCACGCTTTTTCTGTCACTTAAATTACCACAATCCTTTGTTAAATGGAAAAAAAATTGGTTTTGTTAGGTCTTGAGACAACCTAGTAACTGTATAACAAATATCTGGTCTTGTTGCAACCATCATTAGACTGCCAATAATTTCATGATAAGGTTTGGTTTCTATTAAATTGACGTCACTTGTTTTTGTTATTTGTTATTTTTCTATTAAATTGACGTCACTTGTTTTCACACGGAGTTGAGCATGGTTTGCAATCTGCCATGCCAAACTTTGATATCTTCTCGATATATCTAGATTGATTCCTTTTAATAGTATAATTTTCACACCCAAATTGTATTCCTAAAAACCAGGATAATTTCCCAAGATCAGTCATTTTGAATCCAAACATAATTCCTATTCTTACCTTTAAAGCCTTCTGGCGATTCAACATATTCAACATAGTCTAAGGGGGCATTTAAATATGCACTATTAACATCCATATGATGAATTAACAAATCATACTGGACTGCTATTTGCAGTAGTAATCTTATGGAAGCTATATTTATTGTCAGAGCAAAGGTTTCTCTATAATCCTTACCATATATTTGTGAGTAGCCTTTGGCAAGGAAACGAGCTTCATACTCATGACTTCTGTCGCTTTTACTTTTTTAGTAAAAAACCACCTACTACCAATAATATTTTTATTTTTTGAGGCCTTCAGCCATTCAAAAGTATTATTTTTTACTAAGGAATCAAATTCTCTCCTCATTACTAAAATCCATTAATTCAAATCTGGAGAATTTATAGCCTCTGAGTAATTAGTAAGAATCATACGCAGAGTACAACAGTAATTGACACCACCAAATTCAAAGTTTTCTATAACAAAAAAAAATCGGGTCTTTTTCTCTGTCAGATGGGATAACGGGTTATTTGCCTCTCCCCTTTGGTGTTTGAGAGGTCTTCTGATTCTACTTCATATATGATTAGGTATTTAGGATTTTTGGTATTTTTATCTAGTTTCGAAAGTGAACTATCATCATAAGAGTGAATTTTACACACCTAACTCTGTTAATAGCTGTTGTTTCTGGAATATAAATCAAGTTGGACTTTGTTTATCATAGCCGACAAAGATATCTTTTTCACAATGAGGATCCAATTCCATTTTATTTTGTACATAACAAAAACAAGTCCTGCCAAAAATATTCATCAGTTTTGAACCGGTAAAACTTTCATATGGGGTTTTTCTTGTGTTTTTATTATAACAGCAATTTCAAATATATGCTGAAGCCATCAATGCATAGACCCGAAAGTTTTTGGGCAATTTTGACTCAATAAAGAGACACCTTGCTATAGAAAATAAAGTTTGCCATGATCATTCAGTCGTCCCATTTTGCTGTGGAGGATAAGGAGCTAACTGCTCGTGTTTGATTCTATTAAGTACAAGTAACCATTGAAAAGGTTCAGAAGAGAACTTTTCCATTGTCTGTCTGTAAACATTTTACATGGCCATAAGGGACAATATCTGTTAGATATTTCATTGTAGTGAGCAAAGTATTGGACTTGTGTTTTAAGAAATATAACATTGTAAGGCCAGAATAGTCATCAATAAAATTAATTATATATTTATAACTATCTTTTGCTAAGGTCTGAATGGAGCCTGCTAAATCAATGTGTACAAGTGCAAGGATTTTTGTTGCTTTGCAATCCAATGTCTTATTTCTGTCATTAGACATCTTCCCTTGAATACATATATCACAGTTAAGAACATAATTTGGTGTCAGTTTTATCTTCATTCCTTTTACTAAGTAAGTTTTTAATATCAGATTCGTTACAATGGCCTAAGATTTTATGCCAAGTGTGTAAGTCGTAAGAGGCATTTCTAGCAGAAACAATATTTTTCAGATAATACAAATGTCTTCTCTGTGTTATGTTGAAAACTGCTCCATGAAGGTAAATTAATTAGCAATTGTCACTCACAAAACTTATGTGCTCACCATTTTTTGTCGCCACTTGTACTAAAAATATATTTTGTTTAAAAGTTGGTATATATAAAGCATTTTTTAAGATACATCTACATGTGTCCTTTGCTATTACATAGATAAATGCAGGTGTTAGCTCTTCTCAGCACTGTTATTTGCTCGGATACTGTCAACCAATTCAACAAAATGGTTCCCTGGTTCAAAATTTTGGTCAAAATTAATAAATTTTGACTTATCAGTTATTACATGATTGGTAGCCCGACAGTTGACTAATAAATTAGTCTTGTCTGAAACAATATCATATCCTAAAGCAAAGAAATAGGTTTGGCTTTTAGAATAGGTTCTTATATTATGACAAAAATCACTTTGGCTTGGATTTTTATATTTAATTGCTTTGTGGCCCCTCCTCCCACAAACGTAACAAATAATGTCTTCCCTGAGGGGTAATTTTATAGTCCTCTTACCATGCTGAGGTTTCTGGTAATTGTTATAATCATAATTTGTTAATTTATAAATCATAGCGAGAATGAGTACTTACCCCAAGTTTATTTCTTGGGTTAATCCTTTTAAATGTGGTCTTCATTTGTAATATAGTGTTAGATTAATGGTGGGGGGGGAAGAAAACATATGCTCTGTTTTTTCATAACTTCTTAAACATACTATAAATTCAGAAAAAGTCAAGGTTTTCTTTTTCTGGGTTATAACTCTTGTAAAAGGTTTCAAATTTGGAGGTAATCCCTTAAGTACCATCGCAATCAGAAGTCCGTCACTTCCCCAACTTCCTTCAGAGCATTAGAAATATTCTCTGTCCTTATTATATAGTCTGTAATAGACTCGGATTCCAATCTTCTCAAAGATGTTAGCTCTGTATAAAGGGAAATAACTTCTGGCTTTCTTTTTGACAAATAATGTTCCCTTAATATTGTTAAGGCTTTTCTTCCATTGTCTCATGCATCTCTTATCACTAATGACAAATACTGAATGAACTCAGTGAAGACAGTTGCATTCTTTTCTACAAGTTAATATCATCACTCTGGTCTGTTGGTGACAGTATGATTTAATGTAAATGTTGAATTCTAAGATATCCTAGGAACTTCACTTCCCACAACTCATACTTGGATCCATCACCATCAAAAAAAAGTTTTGCTGCTCTGGGCCCATAACCTGTAGGAATTTGGGTAGCCATCTTGTTTTTAGTTGAGTAATACAAAAGATACATCTTCTAAGTAACGAGGCTGCATTAAGTCTAGACTTTGTTATTATGCCATTGTTCATATATGCCTTAGTTGCCTCTGATTGGCTAATCTACTGCTTCTACTGATAGGAAAGTCTATAAATATTTACAAGTAATTTGTAGACGGACGATACCCATAAATCCCCCACCAAACAATCCAACATGTTATCTCATTTTTCCCTAACTACTTTTGACTCCTAGAGAAGTCTACATTTAGCTCTTGGTTTGGCTGATATGAACTCACCATAGAAGCAGCAGCAGCTAACAAAGTTTTCATATTTGTCATTTGAAGTATGTCTTTCAGATGTCTCTTGAAGAGTATTGAACTTGTTTCTTATACCATATATTGATTGCTTAGCTGTCCTTTAGAGTTATTTGAGTAAGTGTAAGTTCATAGTTTTCCCCCTTTTTTTAAAATTTAGTGTTTATCTAGATACATACAAAGAGTTCAATATGTCATTTGATAAACACAATAAACTGATGTTGATTGAGCAAAAACAAACTCTATATGATTTTTAAGTGAATTGTAAAGAATTCACATCAAAGTAGATCAGTAAGTATACCCACATAAGACTTCAAAAATTCAACAAGAGATCATTAAAATTTTGGAGTTGGAGCCAAAACTTTAATTAATCACTTTATTATTATAAAACCAGTATATTAATATCATAAACAGACACGTATCATGTTCAATCCTATAAAATTATTTCTGGTACTAAAATTAGTGGCTGCATATATCCCAGTCAGGTAATAAAGTCTATAAGTTAAAGAATATTTTATTTTCAAGGAGTCCATTTTCACAGTGGTCACATTGGTCCTGATTACAGACTAATGAATTATGAATGCTTAACTTATTTATAACTGGTGGGATCAGACTGACAAGACTTCCTGATAAAAAGCAGTTAATTTGATAACCGCACCCAACCAGTGGCATGAATGTGAAAAGCTGTGTATTAACATGAGAAAGATTCACTGGTGTCTATAATTAGTGAAGATACACCAAAGGACATGTCAGTGATTCTTGCACTAAGTCCATTTACGGTGTTGGAATGGAGACAGGAGAGTGTGGGAGTTAGTTTATCAAGGGGAAAAAAATTAAAGGAATAAAGAGAGACTTGAATTAGATAATGAATAGGATTCTAAATACTGAAACTTGTTTATTAACCCTTTTGCCTACACATTTTCCAATTTTTTATATCCTCCACAGCTTCATTTTCTAGCAAATAAAATAACTGAAAAAAAAAAAAATTATCTTAAAACCTTTGAATCACCATAAGATATTTTAATAATCAATGTATGTATTCACCTAATCTCTCTGACATGAGTAGGATGTGACAAGGTGATGTACAACTAGTTTTCATTAAGAGTTTTCTTTAAAGACCAATTGCCACAACAAAAAGAGCCCAGTCTGCCCTGTTATTTACTTATAGCTGGGAAAGGGTGAGAAAATAGTCAGATTCATACCATTCCTAAAGGTATTAGTGCTATTTGAAATGCAAACAGCTTTGTCCAGGATTTGAACTCTGATTGTTGGGTCCATTTCCTATGATGACAATTGTTACACTGCATGTACCTTATAATAATCAATGTAAATATTATGAACAACAAAAAGAATAGTAGGTAGGAAATACCAATCAATAAACAGAATATAGTATGAAATTTGACTATATTTGCACACTGCTTGGTTTTCGAACCATAGTTCTAGCATGTTTAAAAATTTAATTTTCTCTAATTTCTTGATACTTACATTTGATGACATTCAGAAAAAAAAAAAAAAATGAAAATGACAGTTGAATCTATTAATATTAGCATACTTGGTCCCAAAGAAGTTGGTAAAATGATTAGAAGTGGGAATTTATAGAAGAATTGAAACTATTCAGTTAAGATCATTGTTAAAATCAGATAAATAATTGATTGCCACTGAAAACCACAAGATATTACTGGTGTGAAAACTCAAGAAGCATAAAAAAATAATTATAAAAAGGATTTTTTTAAGTATAAATAACAAATACATATTGGCTCATAACAAGTAATTTAAACTGCAGAATTTTATTAGTAATTGCTTTCTATTCCTAAATTAAGGATTGTTATCAATGAGAAATGTGGGCTTGGTGTTTCTTAATGTTTTCTAGGTTACTATATATGTATATACTGTAAACAGACTTATTTCCTCTTCAGTGCACAAAAATCTGTCTTTTTCTTTTTGCATTAAATGTTAACTGCAAAACTGAATCAAAATAGTTAAAAGATTTATTTTTTTTACAACGGAAAGTATACTCTTCTTGAATAAAAATCTAAAATGTAACAATACAGGACCAGCATTGATCAACAGTGCACGAGTCTTGGCTCATTTGTGACCTCCCCCTCCCTAACCTATGAAATGACCTCAGGTCAAATCCTGCCAGGCAGGAAGCACAGATAAATTACATTTAACTGAGCATTATTCATCCTGTTTCAATATAGATATCTATAAATATTATTTTATTAATTTTACGGGTAAAAAAAATTGGAAAAATGGCTTAGAAGACGTGATCAGGATTCTAGCTATCAACTGGAATCAATCCTCTAACCAACCATAAATCAGCATTAATAAAAGGGATATAAGTTTTTCCATTACCAATCATAGTAAAATAAAACAATCAAGAATGTATTCTATTTGTTAGCCTAATTACACTGAGTGTATTTAAATCCAAAATTTTCAGACTAAATTTTAATGTTAAAAAGATGACTTAAAACAAAGAAAGTGCATTTAATTGAGTAATAATATCAACATTACCAGTTGGTTTCCATTTTGTGAAAAAGGAATTACAGTAATATCTGAATTAATGAATTAATTCTGTATAAAGAGCAAAAATTGCAATTTTTTATAAAGTAAATACAAAGCTACTTACTACAGAAAATATTGATTTGATTATTGATCTTAATTAAATGATATCTTTTATTCATTCCTTCTTTGTTAATGTAAGTCAAGAAATAAAATGCAGTAAGAAAGGTTACATATTTAAAGCTTTAGAATGAAAACTGATATGACACAGCTAAATCCCAAAATATCCCTGATTTTATAGATTTTGTGATTTTCACCATAAAAAGAAATTAATCATATGAAAGGGATTACTATTGCAGTTGATATAGGTATCAACAGATAACTTGAAGAAAAAGCTAGTAGAGTTTAAAACTATTTCTTATTTTTTCTTGATTGGGTCACACTTTAAAAGCAACAAAAATATGTTGGTGCACTTTGTACATAAATTAAAAAATGTATAGATTTAACCTTATGAAAAAATAAATCAAACTGTAGAACTGTAGTTTCAATCAGTAAATTAATGAGAGATCAGTGAAAAATTTTTATTTGATATTTCTTTGCAAAATTTTCTATATTAAAATGAAGACAAACTAATTTCCTCTTCAATGCACAAAAGTCTTTTTTTTTAACATTCAATATTAGTAAGAGAAGAAAATCCCAATTCATATAAAGTTTTAAAAAATAGATCAAAATAGTTAAAGCTGTTTTAGCAACAAAGGGATCCTCTTCTTTAATAGAAATCCAAAATGTCCCAATAGGTAACTCTTCATACTTGATTTTAATTCCATGATCACTGAATATAGAAGCTAATTCTTCTTCACATAAATTCAAGCAAAAAACAAATTTTAACGAAAAGGTTTTGAACCCAATAATAATATTCTGTGTTTGATGATGGAAAATAAAAGTTTAATTTTTGCTCCAAATTTGTCATGCTCTGTTATAAATAAAACAAAAAAAATTCACTTTTTAAATGTTGGTTTAATGTATGCTTTTTCACAATGAACATAGCTGTATCTCACTCCAGTATGTTGGAACAATTGGTTTAAAATATTTGGAGAGTTTATATACAACTCATTCATTTTCAGTTAAAGTGTGTAGCCACATGAATATGAGAAAAACATTTATAAAAGATAAATGCTTATTCCTCATTGTTTAGAGTTCAAGGCAGTATTTATTTCATTTTAATTTATATCAAAGAATGAAATAAGAAAATAATGTGGCCAGAATTTCACTCTCAAACCTTACAAAAAATTTGGGAAACAAAAAAATTAGTGAAAATGAAAACTATAAACAAATATAATCAATCAGAGAGATTGCTATAAACTGAATTATCAAGACCAGAAAATCTGGTCAGCACTGCACATGATATACAGAACCACTGGATAGCTGTTTCGACCTTATTAGGTCTCATCAGCACTGTATACTGTGATCTCCCCCACTGGAGATCAAACCAGAAACCACAGAATGCAGAGCCAAAACTTTACCACTGAGCTACTGGTCCACATCACACTCAAGCAATGCCAAATTAACTAGTCATGGTAAATGCATGGTCAATTAACCTGATGTATCTTGTAGTTACATCCATACTCTTACAGAGGACACAATAGACATAGCCCTGAAGGTGACCATATCCTCTGTAAGAATACAGATGTAACTATAAGACACATCAGGTTAATTGGCTGTGTATTTACCATCACAACTTAATTTGGCATCGCTTGTGTGCAATGTGGACTAATCGCTCAGTGGTAGATTTTCAGCTCTGCATTCTATGGTTACCGGTTTGATCTCCAGTGTGCTGGTTTGTTGGTTGTTTTATTTTATAGTGTATCAACCCTTTTTGGGTCATTTAATGCCACATGAAGTCATTTTCATAAAAGTTTCAAACAATTCAGTTTAGTATAAATACAGTCTTGTTTACACACAGTTAACTGTTATAACAGTTCTACTTTAAACAATTCAGTTTAGCGTAATTACAGTTTAGTTCTATTTGACCCATAGATAGGACCCTATCAGGTGCTACCACTTTGGGCCAGAGTTAAACCAGGAGTGATGGCAATGAAGGGGTACTCCACATTTTCCAAAACTCCCCCATCAGATTTAGTGTCATATCCAGGATACTTGTTGGGGGAGTCGTACCACTTTGCAGAGATGCAGTCAGTGTTTTCTACAGCCCCAGATGACAAGGCCAAGTTCTATTTTAAGCAATTCAGTTTAGCATAAGTACTCAGTTTAAATGTTAAAAGAGTTCTATTTCAAACAATTCAGTTTAGAATTAGTATACTGTCTAGTTCTATTTGACCCATAGATAGGACCCTATCAGGTGCTGCTACTCCAGGTCAGAATGGACCTGAGAGTGATAGCAATAAAGGGGTACTCTACATTCCCAAAAGTGCCAGCATTACTGGAGCCTCACAATCAAATTGTTGAGTGTTATATCCAGGACATTCATTGGGGGAGTCTTACCCCTCTGCAGAGATGCAGTCAGTGTATTCTACAGCCCCAGCCAACCGGGCCCATCTCCAGTGGGGAAGATCACGGTATACACTGCTGATGAGACCTAATAAGGTCGAAACAGCTGTCCAGTGGTTTTTTATGTTGCACATAGTGCTTGCCAGATTTTCTGGTTATGGTAATTCAATTTATAATATATAATTCCTCTATTTAAAAATAAAAAAATGTAAGTCAGGGAGATTGCTTTAATAATAATTCTGCTTTTCTTGCAATGAATAAATAATTATATCCATTAAATTAATTTTCAATACTATGCTATAAAAGTTCCAATACCTTTGAAAATTTTATAACTGTTTTCTCCTGTATATGGGTATTCTATTAACAGGTGATAGAATACAATTTTATCAGATTTTTATAATAAATTACCATATGGACCCTTGATAATTTGTAATTTTCTAAAAATGATTTTGGCGTCTTCTTGGCATTAACATGTACAGAGTGAGTTAATACTAGAATACATTATAGTAAATGAAGAAATTTTTAGACTTCTGTCTCTTTACACTATGCTTAAAATGGTATAATTTTTTTTTAACTCTCAAAAGTAGTAAAAATTTATATTTTTTGTGATTGCATGTGGACCTGATCATTTTATTATTAATGTGTTACAAGAGAGAAACCAGTACTCCAAGACAGCAATAAAAAAAAAATTATAGAAATGATTACTTATTTCTACAATGATTATATTACTGCATTTCCTCTTATTGAAACAGACAAAAGTGACACTGCAAAATGACCTTCACCCAAAGTGACTAAGTAATGATGAAATAATATCATCACATTTGAGAGGTGACAGCATTTTCCTTTGCTAAGTGAGAACAATTTACTATAATAGACTATAGTTACATAGCCCCCTTGAGCACTTTTCTGCAGTTTCAATTTCTGATAAATTTGTATCAGGCTTTTGGTTTTCTTTTTATACTTATCAAAAAGTCTTCCTTTCTGTTTGCTTTTCACATGTTTATCCAGATAGGCTCTTTACCAATGCTTGCTTATTAGCAGTGCTAATTGATTAATTTTTTTTTCAAAATCTGAAATTGATTTAATAACTTAATTTTGTGCAATTTTCTGTATTAGATGCACAAAATTAAGAATAAGAAAAACAAAAGCAAAATGAAAATATCAGAAATTTCTAAAAGATCTTAGTTCATTGGTATTTGTTCTTGTTCAAGTTTTAACTGTTCATCTCTATGCTAAATAATTTGCTAGATATTATTTTTTAAGCATTTACATGTTCATCCATCTGAGCCCATTTTATTGAAACAATTCTTTCAATTGTCTTTTAGGAAGAAAGGATAGTGAGGATGGGTGGGGGATTCCAACTGCATAAAATACCTGGTTAGCTAAAATACACTTGTTATTGTCTCCTTAAACTATAACAATTAGTCTCAATCTGACACCAACTAGAGTTCCCTTCATTTAATATGAATATGCTTTGCTATATTGTTAATGTTGAATCTGTCAGTATAAAATTCCTCCAGTGAAGGATCCAACACATGTGAACTTGAAAGACATCAATAATCATGTATTAGCTTGCTGAGGATGGAGGAGAAAGGTACTTGTCATAACATGAACTGTGGCATACCCTCCCTCTCTCAATTAATGATAAAGACTTAAGCTCTGTCTTATTTTTACAGGATCACTATGAAAAACAATAAGACTTCTTTCTTTCAGTTTAATTTTATTTCTAATGCATGTATTCTATATATTTTGCTTGGTCAACTTTTGATTGTCCATAAACAAAACATTAAAGTAAACACTTTGTTTTATCTGAATGAATCCTATAAGCCAATGAGAATGTAGAACAAAGAAAAACAGCTGTTTTAACTTGCCCAGCAGACAAGATAGTAAAGCACCTTGCATATTTTACAATCTTATAATGATTTTTTTAATGTGTTTCATTTATGCTGACTTTAGATATTGTAGAAATGTTTGTTAGTGCCACAGGTATTCTTTATCAGTAAGATCTGAAGCCCTCTCTGTTTTTATAGTAAAGACTAACTTTATACAACCAAATTTGGTTATTTATCTTTCTTGGTATGAATATAATCTTGAATCTAACTTCCAAGTTTGTATGAAATAAAAAAAGTGTAGACAAGATGAAATAAATGATTTTAGATATCATATATAGTTTTCAATATAAAAAAATAAACATCTAAGGAAGCATAATAGTGATCAACTCAGAAAACAAAACTGATAAACTGAATTTTAATTCAAGTTGAAACTACATAGACGACTTTGGTATTAATTTTTTTATAAAATACATGAAATTTACCCTCTCTGTTATTGGTCCCATTACCAAACATCTCACTCATTATTTTAGTAGGAGATGAGTCCATAAGCAAGCCACTCTCCCCATAGTTACCTGTCCAGTTCTTACTCAAATTAGGAATTCTTTGCTACTAGTATCACAATTAGCTGCTGTGTGGGGATAATAAAAAAATAAATGAAAAAAAGGGATGACCACTATCAACTCTTTGCCCACTGAAATGCTATAAAGGCAAAGATATTAGATATTGACAACCCAGTTCAGCATGGTACTACAATAATCTCTGGTCATGGGACAAACTAATCAGCCAACCACTTATCAAAAATTGAAACTTATCTCTTATTTACCATTGACTATTGAACATTCTGTTCTACTCTCTATAGATTTATCTTGATCAATGAACTACTTGTTGACATGTTGATATTTCTACTATTGGAGTTTGTAAGATCAAAAAGTATTATTTTGAAGTTGAACTAACAATATTTGATATATCTTATTTATGTTCATTATGCTTTCATGATGACATATTCATTTTGGCACAGGAAGTAAAAAAAAAAAAGAAAAGAAAATGCCATTATGACTCACATCTTCAGCTATGAAACAAGATTTAGGAAACAGTAAAACTTTTTTTTTTATATATTTCATTTGACAGAGTCTTTTTTCCTTTTCATGAGGAATGAATAAACAATGTACTTAAAAACTTAATTATTTTCATGGTTACTGTATTGGCCAGCATATAAGAGGCATTTAAATTTTTTTTAAATACTGTCCATATTACACAACATTCAATGTGCTGGTATTATGGTGATGTTTACTAAAGCTCAAACTGGACAGCTAAAAGGCTTAGATAAAGTTGTCTCTTACATAACTTGTAAACCACACATCCTAGGACAGCAAATATGGTAAATGCCTTATAATATTTAAATCTTTGTATTTGTAAGGCTGGCATTTTCACTGCACACGCATGCAGCAATTTTAAACACACTATTTAAATATTTGATAATTCACTGAATTAAGACTATTCTACCAATTTTACATAATTCTAATGATTGTAGGAAGACTGTATTTTTCTGTTTAACCTCCAGTTTTTTAAGCAAGTCTTGTTTGTAATGGTACCTTCATTGATTCTAATATTACAGTTTATTTTCAGATTTTTAGGGAAAGGGGGCTTTGCTAATATCTGGTTGTAACATGTCTAGACTTTGATGTGTTAATAGATTTCACAGCTGTATATGGAATTTGGTATTCAGACAGAAAATAGACCTCTTGCTTGAAAGAGTTCTTCATAGGAAGATAGACTTACTGTCATTAGTACTGGTGCTGTCACAATATTGGAAATAACTGCTAAGCACTAGAAAAGAAGCTTTTCATATTTTCTCCCTTACAAATCCTTCAGAGGAATTTAACAACTTTTTAAGTCCTGTTTACTCATGAAACTTTCCTGCAAATATACAAGATGGTATCAGTTCAACTGTAATTCTTTTTAAAAGTATAACATTTATCAATTATAACCTCTATCCTATAATATATTTGCATATGAATTTTAAGCACAAAATTTTTTTTTTAGTATTCTATGATTTAAAAAAAGGTGCTTGTACAGAATAGACCTCCACCACCTTGAAATTGGCATTAATTTTATTTGAAATTATCAAAAAGTGTAATACTTACAGCAACAATCCAGGTAAGACTAATTTTCAGTCATTTACTTAAATTTTTTTTACAAATTGGCCACCACCTTAATTGCTGGGGGAGGGAAGAACTAAAGAAATATGGCTAATGACTAAACTGTAGTTAGTTGATGGTGTAATTTTGGGATTTAATGGTTAAGTACAAAAAAATGAAGCAGATAGCTACTCAAATTTCACAGTGGTAAAAACAAAATCAAATTTTTCAACAAACCCCTAAATACCAGTTTAAAAAATTTACAATAATGTCATAACTAGCATTAACTTACACAGTACATATTAATGTGAA
Organism: Sepioteuthis lessoniana; assembly: GCA_963585895.1. NCBI lineage: Eukaryota > Metazoa > Mollusca > Cephalopoda > Myopsida > Loliginidae > Sepioteuthis > Sepioteuthis lessoniana. The sequence goes on from OY757930.1 coordinate 53,378,674, forward strand.
AGAGAAGCCAAAATCATTTTAAAAATTACAGATTATCAAAGGATTATTTTTACTGCTTTTATAATTTAAAAAAATCATATCATTTTACTCTTACTGTAAAGAGACAATAATCTAAAAATTTCTATGAATAAATTACATAATAAAAAAACACCTGAAATTTATTGAAAAACTGAGAAAAATAAATCATAAATTGTGCCTAAATAAACTAATTCCAAAGTTGAACAAAATACTTCATCTATAAAAAAAAAACAAAAAAAAAAAACAGATTGAATGATTAGATATTCCAACCACAAGGTAACTATTATCAATAAATGTTTATTTCCTGTTTCATTCTCTCTTATACTCATTATGTGTGTGTGTGTGAGTATATATCAGTCTGTACATATGTACTCAAAGAAAACATGTTTTAGAAAAGATCTCTTAACAAGACAAAAATTTCCCAGCAAATATTCATTTATAAATTAAGAGATCCAAAGGGGTTCCAACCGACAAATTTCTTTGAGGGCAATAACACAAAATTAAAATCACATGAATTAAACATATAATGCAAGAAACAGTCACATTCCACATTCATTTTGTCTATGTACATTAATCATATATGAATGTATATATGTACATGTTTGCACAAATGTAGGCATGAACAAACATTTAGATATGAAAATTTAGAGATATCTAAAACAACTCATCATACAGTTGATATAATTTGATTTATACTTACAGACATCAATGCAAATGTACAAAGGTAGTTATTTATTTAACCTCTTTGTCAAAAGCAGCGTGCAACATAAAGTCAATTTTTAAGTGGGGTACATTTGGTTTGAATTTCTCTTAGATCAGCTGCTTTATCAAAGCTAAAGAGACTAGTCTGTCGTACTATTTGCATATAACTGGGGTGAGAGAAGATAGATTTATGCCTTTCCCGTGGGCATTAGCACAAAGTGAAACACTAAGAGCTTTATCCAGAATTTAAAATCAGGTCACACAATCAATTTTCCATGACAAAAAACTATTACACCACACTTATAGATATATGCATATAATCATTTACCAGGTTAACTTAGTTTGGCATAAGGCCAGAAGTGAGACTCAATAGTCTGTTAAACTTAGCTTGCTAACCATTACACCACAAGAGGTAGCCAGTATACGTGAATGTGTTTGCATAATGTCTACATATGCTTATGTGTGGGAAGTAATATGTTTATCATTCAAGGTTACTCATTACTAACAAAAGAGGAAGCAGTGCTCCAAAGCCATCACAGAAGAGGAACATAATAAACATTGAGAAACAAATGTTAGCCATGTTCATGACAAATCACATGGGACATAGCTATTGTTGATCAGCATTCAATTCCACAGGGAAGAGATTAGCTTATGACACAACTGCAAACTAGCTTAACATACACATTAGGGCAGTATATCAAATGATATTTACAAGCTGATCACATAAGGAATAATACTGACAATAAAGCCTATCTCTAAATATGTGTGTGTACACGCCTCTCTTAACTTTATGACAAGTCTCCTCTCATATGAAAGAAAAAAGTATAGGTAGTTGTAGTAGAAATAGTAGGATAAATTTTAAAAATCTATCAAGTAGATTAATAGAATTATCTAATATAAGAAAATTATGGTGCATGTTTCATGCTAAAGCAACTGAAATTTTAGTTGTATAGGATAAGGCAATAAAAGAGAAAATGGAAGACTGATTTTAAAATGCTTCCATGAATTTCCAATTCATTAAAATTTTAATAAATTTATGAGGTCTGTAAATTCTGTAATTACAAAAAATTACAATAATTATAAAATGAGTGAGTGTGTGTGTGCTGTGCATTGGTGTGTAATGCACAAAATAAGGAACTCTTCTTTATATAATAAAGTAAGGTATAACTACAGACAGAAAATAATACCACAACACCCTGAATATGTTTTGATTTACTCAAGAAACATACAATAAATGATCATATTGATCAATACATGAAAAGTTTTCCAAATAAGGGGTGTACCAACAGTACTCAGACCCAATATAAATACTGAGCTCAGATCAAAATTAGCATCATCCTTCAAAGTGTTGCATTTTAAATGACAATGAATGTTCTCCATCAGAGTACTATTTTTTGTTACTTTTGGAAGGTTACATGTCAATTTTCCAGTATTAATTTGTCAATGATTCAGATATCTCATATCATTCATCAACAGTGCAGTTTTAATTAATAGAAGATTCATGTCATTCAAAAAATATATTTCTGAACTGTTAATTCTTAAAAACCTTTATTCTAATGTATAAAAAATAAAATCTTTATTCTAGCATCACAGGATCAAACATCTGATTTAAGCTGCAAATAAATCCTGTTCAGTATAACTGTTTTTGTGGTTGTTTTTTTTTGTGTGGGGGGAGGATTTATTTTAAACAAACAAGATTGCCATTTTTAAATATAGAATATTGTGAACAAACTTCTTTGGAAGTTAAAATATAATACTAGGTGAATTATCTGTGTTTATTAGAATTTGGAACTTGAGATGATAAGGATAATCATTTAGTGTTTACAGTTACTTGGTTGATTATTCTCTACAAATGAAGGGAAAATGATCTCAAAAAGAAGCTAATTGAAACTCCTGTACCTGAGAGAAACAAGAGTGCTAGTTTAAGTGCAATCATTTATATGTTGATCATACAAATTATTAAAAGATTGAGCTCATCCTTCAGTGGTCAAAAAAATGAGAATTTGTGTCAAAATTAACCTTGTCCAACAAACATCTAGATTGGAGATACACATTACCCAGCAGTTAGAATAGATATTATGTTTAAAAAACCAAATAGCATGCAAGTCTTAATCCTTCAAAGGAAATAGATATATTGAACCTGTAAAATGCATTGAGCATGTTATATATAAATGGATAACGCTGAAAAATCTTTAGAAAACATCAAGATAATTATTGGATATATTCAACATCAAAATTTTCATTTTAAGTTTGTTTTTTTTGCTTTCCTAGCAAGAAGTTTGGAAAATTAGGGCTTTAAGCATTAAAAAAATAATATAACTGTATAATGAAACCTTCTTATTTTAGCTTTAAAAAAAGAAGAAAAAGTCTGTTAAATGGGTTTAGCATTTAAATTTGAAGTTGAATGAATACACAATTGCTTAAGCCTGAGTTATTTGCAATATTACAAATCAAATACCAGAAATAATTGGGTGCAGTTAATATTTTTATGAGCATGTACATTCCTTTCATTGTAGAAAAAAAATGTTAACATAAGTGATAAGTAAATTCTTAAATGCATTTGGTAGTTTTAACTTTCTCTTAATACCTTTCTTTATTGGGATTTTACTTTATTTCTGCTATAATGTTTATTAAATATTAAAAAAATTCGGATATGATTTTTTAATACTCTTTTTTTGCAACAAAGTTTTGTTGATTTTATATTATCACTATTACTAGTCTTCTTATTCCCAAATGAGAAAAAGGTTTCTATGTTGTCTGCCTTCAACTAAGTATTTTTTGACTATTTAAGCCTTCACTTTCCAGGTGGTGTTCATTCTGAGTGTGTGGCCTCGTCATTTAAAGCTGTCAATGTTCGATTTCAAGGGTTATATTATTATAACCAGTTTTGCAGTACACTTACCCATTTGATATTTTGCTCGGCAAGATGTGGATAGCATTTATCTTATCCATATTTACTTTTACCAAATCTCAAATTTTTATTAGCTGTGTGACATTTTTATTAGCTGTGTGACTTCATAAGAATTTGACAGATATTACTTTATTTAATGTAGTATTCTCAGTAATATCTTGAAACATATTTGCAACATTAATTATTTGGAACCTATATCTTTTGACTTTAAGATCTTAAGAAAGGTGAAAATATAACAATTACAAAATTAGCAATGATGCAATACCAGGCCACTAGGGCCCTCCATTGGCATTAAGAGAGATAACATCATTTCCCAGTACAAATAAAAAATCTTAATCAGTTTAGAATTTTCATCATAATCCATCTTAGATAATTCCATGATAAATCATCTCTTTTGAGTGTTGTGTACCTTGGAATTTAATATAAATTCTTCATAACACTTAACAAATAATAAATGTAAGAAAATGCATGTTCCTTAAGCAAACTACTTCAATTTAATAGGCAATTATCATCTTAAAAGCTAACAATCATCCTAGGCTTAAAATTTTCATAGTACTGATCCAAAAAATCTCAAAATTTTTATTAGCTGACAGTATGACATGAGTCAAGCTGCATATTTTTATTTTATAAGGATTGGAGTGATAATATTTGATTTAATGTCATATTCTGTAGGACCAGTTTATATTGAATTGTGATTCTAAAATTGAAAGTTGCAAATCTTGGTTTTAGACATTTCGTTTTACTTATTATTATTATTCACTCATTAGAGCTTTTCACATTAGCGTTAGCCAATGGTTTTTCACTGGAGTCTGAGTGATAGCAAGTCTCCTCAAGTCTCCAGGACTCTTCTCAGTATTCTGGCTGTTCTCAAAAATGCTGTCGTTTGGATGGTCTCTACTCATCCGCCAACTTCCAAGTCCTCCAGTCCCTTTAGTAATCCTTTAGTTACTGTTCCAAACGCACCAATTACAATTGGTATAATTGTCACCTGCATGTTCCACAGTTTTTTCAATTCCCTCACAAGGTCGAGGTACTTATCCTTCTTTTCATATTCTTTCAGTTTTATTCTGTGGTCAGCCGAGACAGCAAAGTTGACTATTTTGCAAGTTCTCTTTTTTTTTGTTGATTATTATTAAGTCTGGTCTTCTGGCCGGGATTAGGTGATCCGTTTGTAATTATAATAATAATAATAATAATAATAATAATAATAATAATAATAGCAGCAACAGCTCTCAAACCTAATACAAGCCAACTGATTGAATTGAAATGCAAAATATTGAAAACTGAAACACCACACACCACAGCACCACAAAACAAATATTAACGCAAACAGACAAAATAACTGTAGGGTTAATAAAGAAAATCATGAATGAAAAGAAGACTACATTACCATCTCACAGGAACCAAGACTGGAAAAAAGTCAAGGTAGAAACTGTAAAAGTAAACAAATTATTACCAAATATCCCAGTATACAACATCACTAAATCAAACAAGCTAATTTATACAAGAACCAGACTAGTCTATGATATGACTGGTGTTCCCTCAAGGAACTCAAACAGAAATACAAAACCTGGATGGGAAATTAGGCTAGAAGCTCTGGTAAAGAGATTGCAACAAAAAGTGAAAATGCTAAGGAAGTAAAAACATACAAAGATATGTTGGAATGAAAAGATCAAAACAAAATAGACAAGCCTGACAATGCAATTTGAAGTGATAAATCAATAGATATTGGTGAAAGAAGATAGACTTAAAGATACTAAGGCAGGGTCAAACAATACAAACTAAACAGAACATTTCAAAATAATGAAAGAAAATTATTCCAACAAGTAAGTGGAAAATGCACAAGGACATACCAACAACTGGATGTAAAGGAAGCAAAACTATTTTGGAGTAAAATATGGGAACAGAAAGAATATAACAGAAAGGCTAAATGGATAAATAACATGAAAAAAGAATTACAAGGACTGGAAGAAGGCTCTGAGGTAAAAATACATCAGGAATCAATCAGAGCAACAAACAAATATTGGAAAACTCCAAGCTATGATGGCATACATGGATTTTAGTTTAAAAAATTCTCGCCCATCCATAACAAACTGGCTCTTCAACAAAATAGATGCCTAAAAGCAAATATATTTGAATGGATGAGTAAGGGGAAGATTACTCTTATTCCGAAAGACTTCCAACTAAAAGCCAATAATGTGTCTATGTATGATATGGAAAATCCTAAAGGCACAGATTAGGGAGGAGATCTATTACTCACTAGAATGCTGTGGACTGTTTCCTGAAGAACAGAAAGGACGCTATAAGGAAACAAGAGAAACAGGTGATTTACTGTACACTGATCAGCATATCCTCAAAGAGAGGCAGAAAAATTTAGTCATGGCATGGATAGACAACAAAAAGACCTATGATATAGCCCAGTAATACAGGATCACAGATTATCTAAAAATATACCAGATATCTGACAAAGTCATAAAATTCATCAGAGATGCCATGAAAAACTGGAAAGTAGAATGAACAACAGGTGAAAAAACTTAAGCAGAGGTGAAAATTCAGAGAAGCACTTTCACTATTACTATTTGTAATAGCAATGATATCACTCAGTTAAATACTAAGGATGTGCAAGGGAGGCTACAAATTTACTAAATCACAAGAAAAGATTAATCACTTTATGTACATGGACAACATCAAGCTATTTGCAAAAAAATGAAAAAGAATTGGAGACTTTGATACAAGTAATAAGAATATACAGCCAGGATATAGGAATAGAATTCGGCATAGAATGTTTCTAGTTGAACATGAATTAGATGCATGTAATCCGCCACTTACAGGAACACCTTTATGTCGCCTCTAACTTTTGCTATGTCTACAGCGATGCGCAATTCCGCTCAGACATCCAGCTACCTCATTCCTAGGCAACATTATCTGAAGACTTTCATGCCTCTCTCCTACAGCAACCAGGACCACACATTTATGGATGACTACATCATTCCTGTCCTTAAACAGCAAACACGATTTTGCTATGTCTAATGTGACGCATATTCCGCTCAGACATTCAGCATTGCCTTGACTGTAGCGATGCACATTCTGCTCAGGCATTTAGCTGCTATAATTCCTTCTCAACTCAGTAACTATTTCCTTCCTCCCTTCCTACAAAACTTGCAGCATAAAGGTACCCTTTATTCTGGCTGCCATTAAACCATCTTGAAGACCTTACGGCATCTTCGTTCTTCTCCTTTATTTTCCAACAATATAGCGAGGAACAAACGCAATAATTCTCCCTCGCTAAATTACATTAACAAAAGAAAAAAAAGAGAACCTGTTGTATAGTGAACCTTATCATCCCGTCAGACCACTGAGTAAAAATCAAAGAAAGAGAGACAAGTATTTTGACCTTGCCAGACAACTAAAAAAGTTGTGGGACATAAGAGACAGTGATAACAATTGTAATTGGCACACTTGAAATGGTTCCCAAAAGTTTAGTAAGGGAACTGGAAATCAGAGGATGAATTGAGACCATCCCAACTACAGCATTATCAAGATCAGCCAGAATACTGAGAAGTGTCCTCAACACATTTGACTCCAATGAAAGACCATCAGCTAATGCAGGTGTGAGAAACTTGCAAAGAGTATAATGATAGTCATAATCATGAAAACGTCAAAAGCATAATAAGTATAAAACTATATTTGGCTCTGTAAAATGACAGTTTGCGAATTCAGGGTTTTGAAAATATCTTATTAAAAATTAAATATAACAACTCAAATATTCAAATATCTTATCAAAAATGAAATATAATAACTATTTCTGAGAAAATTTATTTTGCAATATTCACAGCACACAAATACAATGCTTTTAATACAAAAGTGTAAACAGCCCTTGAATAAAAGAAATTTTAAAAAATGAATATTAGTGTCCAAAGACAAATGATTCTGAAGGTTAGATATCTCTAATTTAAATCAAAAAGAGAATTGTTTTCTATTACTCTTCAATTTATAAATAATATGACAAAATACTGCAAACTAGTCACTATTTATATCTATTTTCAACAATTTTATGAAGAATTATTAATATCTAAAAATTGTTCAAATAATTGAACATCTTTGTGGTTCTTGATGGTGTCAATACAAAATTTCAGTTGATCCATTCTTAAGTCCTCATCTTGTATATAATTTGAGAGAAAAAGAAACTTTCCTCTTCTTGAAGAACAAAATAATGATAATAATGATGAAGATGAAAATAAAAACTAGATTTCCAAGATGACTATATAAAGTTCAATACTCAGTGAAGATATAAATCTTCTAAAATTTGATAAGTAAAAATGAAACTTCAATATTCAATTTGTAAAACTAACAATGTTTTCGATTTTTCGGTCTATCTAAGCTAAGTTAAATATTTTATTCCTCATCCCCTGCCACCCCAAAGAAAGAGGAAGTGTTTCATTCTTCTATCAGGTTAAAACACCTGACAAAAGCTGAGATAAGGTTAAAAAAAAACATGAAGTGGTTTAACTGTCCAAATGTTTAAATCTATGAAAAATACAAAAATAATTTTTGCAACATTTGATAAATAATAGTTAAGAAAAAACCATAAATTAAAATTTCAAATTTTTTTTTTTTAATTTAAGAGAAATAAGTATATGGGAATTAAATATTTTTAAAACATGAAGAACTAAAATTAAAAAATATTTCTTCATTAAAAAGATAGGAAATAAATTTTTTTTAAAGTGAAATTAAAAAACAAAAAGTCTTTAATAACAGTAGTAAAAAAAAAAGTACAGGTCACAAACTTGCAGGCAAGCTGAGTGACTATGTAGTAGAGTGAAAAGGGGGACAAAAGAATATTACAAGGGGGGGAAAGGAAACAAGGCTAACATTTAGTTAAAAAGAAGTGGGATTTTGAAGCTGCTGCTGCTATCTATTTATTCAAAGTGAGAAACACACACACACAATCTGGATTTCTATTCCCTTTGTTTGTTCAGGAAGAAAAGAGAAAGGAGTTAAGAGTCAAAAAAGTGTGGCCAAATTTGTTATCCTAACAATGAAGACAACACATCTCTAAGATATTCACTAAACTAACAACTAACAAACTAGCCTCTAAAACTAATATTTTCATAGCCTGAAATACAAGGCTGAGAGATTTAACCCTACCTATGCTTTTCAGTTTTATTTTATCATCAAAGCAGATTTTTCACTAAAAGAAAAATAGCCTAAGTATAAAATGTGCCTGCTTATACTAGTAAAGTCATCTTTTCCCCTTATACATTTTTGGAATAGTTATCTGAAAAGTCTTAAATTAGAAAAAAAAAAAAAAAATCAAGTCAAAATTAGAATTGGCTTTATGTACATTTTAAGTCATTTGCAATTTGAAAAGACACATCAGGTAAGTTATTTATTGTAGGCAGTAGTACATTACACAGATATTCAGAACAAAGTGCATAACCAATCAGAAGATTATTGGAAGGGTGTCTGTTGGAGGGTACAAATAGTCAAAGCTTTACGGAGCACTCCAAAAAGGAGCGCGCTCCTTTTCGCTGGAGCGAAGAAGAGGGCTCATTTTCTATTCAGCCTGAGTGGAGCGTGAGCAACTCCATTTGGGACTAAAGAGCATGGTTTTTGCGCTCCTTGCTCCAAAATTATTTGAATTTTTTTTTAAACATTAAACAATAAAAAAAAAAGAAAAGTTTGAGCTAAACTCTGGGGTTTTTTTTTATAACTGAGAGAGAGAGAGAGAGAGAGAGAGAGAGAGAGAGTTGGGGTTACACATGAAAATTAGAGATGAAAGCCAAAAAATTTGAACTTCTTACATTTTTGTTTAGAAGCAAACATGATTTGTCAGCTAGGTGTTACATTTCTGATGGGCCATTTTTTCTTAGAAGACAGGAGACAGTCTGGAAAAAGTCTCTTCAAAGACGTCAGTCACTCTGTAAAAAGGCTTTGAAGTCATTTTCTTAAAGATTTGAACTTTTCTCGTATTTATCACCCATATTTTCATCGCTAAAAATAAATCTTAAAGGGTAATAACTAAAGAAATATGCTTGTTTTTTAAATAAGTATTTTTATTTATTACTACTCTGTTGTTTTCAAGCAAATAATATCGATATTTCTCTAAGTTCAGTTCTTGTATCTTTTCAAATTATTATTCTAATAAAAAATTGTAAATACGTTTTCTTTGTTTTAATTTACACCAATATTTCAAAACATATCATAGACATTTGGTAAAGCATTCAAAGAAAAAAGGAATACAACGATTTGTTTGTAAAAACAGCAACAAACGTATCAATTTTTAGTACTAGTACTAATGTTGCCGAAAATTACCATTCTCAGCGTATTCAACTAAAAAGGGTAAGCTGGTTGATTATCATTTTTTTTTTTGCTTTTCAAAGAAAAATAAAACTTGAAATTGTTATTTGTTGTAAATTTTGAATGAGGCAGCACCCCAGAAAGCAGCAGCTGTACAGCCACTTACCACCCATCACAAAAACTATTTAGACGAACCAGACATGTGAGACACTGCTGGAGAAGTAGGGACGAACTCATAAGTGGCATACTCTCGTGGATCCCTTCACATGGATGGACGAGCAAAGGCGGGATGACCAGCTAGAACCTATACACAACTCTGAGCCAATACAGGATGTAGCCTTGAAGACGTACCAGGAGCGATGGACGATAGAGAAGGGTGGCTGGAGAGGATCAGGGAGATCTGTGCTGGCGGTACGGCATGATGATGATGAAATATCTTCAGCGAGGAAATTTTTACAAAGATTTGAGGCTATATAGTTTTTGCTTCTTTAAAAAGAAATAACTATCAGTAGTGCGCTAGATTGACGCAGTTTTGTTAATCCCTTCTGTTTTATTAAAATAATAATTTAAAAAGAAGATATAATGACTTAACTAAGAAAGATACTTTGATTTTATTTGCTTGAAAACAACAAAGTATAGTAATAAATGAAATGGCAATTTTCAGCCAGTTGCTACCCTGAATCCGTTTTGAAGCCATTTGACCCCTACCCATTATATATATTCTCCACCCCAAAGAAATAATATGACATATCGCTCCAACTCTTGAAAATAGATTTGAGTTTTTGTCTGCTGTTCAAAGTTTATTTCGCAAGTTTCTCCTGCCAACTGCAATAGTGACGAGAATATTTTTTGCCCCAAAACTGCAAGTTTAAAATATTTCAACTGATTTTATTATATAAATTCATATTTTGTGATATTTAAATTCTGTCTCACCTCTCTTGGAGAAATGTTTCCTGCTTCTTTCTTTAAAAAGAAAATAATCACTAATGTAATGTTTAAAATTTTATTTACTTAGAACAAATTTAGATTCCCTTTCAGAATAAATCATCATCATCATGTTGTGCCGCTAGCACGGATATCCCTGACCCTCTCTCGCCACTTCTCCCTATCGTTCATCGCCTCACATAGCTGCTCTATGTATGTTCGAGCTGGTCGTCCTGCTTTTGCTCGGCCATATGTAGGGGTCCATAGGAGTACATCCCTTATGAGCTCGTCCCTGCTTCTCCAGCAGTGTCCTGCATGTCTGGTTCGTCTAACTTGGATAGTTTTCGTGATAGGAGGCAGGTGGCCGTATAGTTGGTGCCTTGTTGGGTGTTGCCGCCAGCACTCATTCAATATTGCTCGCAACATTCTCGTGTAATTGCCGTCTAGCTTCTTCACCAGCCGTTTAGTTAGCGTCCAAGTAGTGCATCCATACAGCAGTATCAATACGACCGCTGCCTGGAAGAAACTGTGTTTCAGAATAAATAGTGAATAATAAATTTTCAAAGAAATAAGGCTTGCTATAGTTTTTTTCTTTAGAAATAATTACAGTAAATATACTTAGATAATTTACGTTTTTATTAATAACAATTTTTAAAAAGGTTAATGAACTTCAATAAATCGAGCTGATTCGTTTGAAAAACCATTAACAGAGTATTTATATTGGTATTTGATTCGAAATATAAAGTGTACTTTTGAATAAAAGATAGGTGAAAAATATCAACAAATTGCCAATAAACTATTATTCAGAGATCCAATTAATGTCCAGAAATTTCATACAAAAATATCTGGCTGAAACCTTGGGATTGAACAAATATCGGGTCAAATTTTCCTCCCCAGAAAAAATAGGTTGTTAATGTAATGAACATTTAAATTGTTTTAAAATATTCATGGATTCCTATTTCTATTTCATACCTCAAGCAACAAAAATGTATGCATAATCTTATGTTCCATCTGACATGTTCTCCTTTAGGAGAGAGAAATCCCATCTTAGCAAATCTCAAAATATTAGCGAGATTTTGTTAAATATTATCTTACGGTCTTACACTTAAAGTGACATCCCCACCCATATTGACAAGATCCTTTGACGTCCACACCTATACTCAGACCACTTATTGGGAAAATAGAACGTTTATGAAAGAAGGTATATTTTCATTATGGAGCGCTGAGAAAGAGCTGTTCCTTTTTTTAAAGGAGTTGGAGCTGGAGTGACTCCATTTTAAAAATGGAGAGCGTTCGGTGAGCTATCTCCAATTTGGGGCGTGTGAGCGGGAGCTGGAGCAGCTCCAAAAGTAATGGACCCTGTAAAGCCCTGCAAATAGGTTATCTTCCGAGCTATGGATCAACAGTTCATTTGCATTCTCTGGATCAGGCTTTCTAACAAAGAGCAAAAGATCATACAATGGGTTCTATTAACGTGAGCAATGAATGGTTGAAATACCTACTGTGTAACAAACAAGGTTACCAGTAGGATAAATTCCAGATATATGCTATCCATCTATAAGTTGTCTCGGCATTGGGAAACCAAAATGAAATGAAATTTGGAAGACTTTCAAATTATTGTAGGTTAACAGTTTCCTGAAAAAAGTTTTCATAAGATTGTTTCATATCAATCACTCACTTAAAGGCCAATTTTTGTATCCATTAAGCTCAATATCAGGTCACATTCTATTTATTGGTTTGGTTTGGTTTGGTTTCTTTGTTTAATAGTATACCAACCTTCATGGATTATTTAATGCCAAAACCATCTTTGTAAAAGAACAGCAGTGATACTATTTAACCAATAGCTAAGGAGATAAAGAGGTTCATACCTTTCCGAAGGGTATTAGTCTGAAAGTAAACATAATAGCATGACTGATGTTCAAACTCAATTACTTCAAGGCCACAGTCCAACACATTCTACTTATAGAATTTATATAATAATTAACTGCAAATAAGAATTAATTGATAATTATCTTCCTTAAGAAATTATAATAGGATGACTGCAAACATTGTCCCCCACACTATTACATTGCAAATTGGATTGGGAATGGCTTTATTCTCAAAGAAGATTTTGATAATATTACACAAGTAAAAATCTTGCTCTGACATGCTAATTTTACTGCATTCAGCATACAAAAATAAAACAAAGACATATTCTAACTTGAATGATGCAAAGTACAAGTCAGTTATTATGAATTTTGTTTGAACTTAAGTTATAACACTAAAAGGAAACTCCATTAAAAATCTTCAATCAGCAAATCACTTTATATAAAATTTTACTTTATTTGTTGACAATTTTTTTAAAGAAAAATTTTTTCTCCTTCATTATCCAAGGCATTATAACCTCTGCAACATTATGTCATCTGGCTGGTACATCAACACATTATACAAATAATGAGATAGAAACAAAGAATGCAGAAAGGATAGATAATGTAAGAAAACTACTTCAATGTTTTTCCTCCTCAACAATTGAAGATTGCTTCCTTTAATCATGAGTAAAACCAACCCTGATAAGGAGGAGAATAAAGAACATCTTGTTCTTCAGTAAAAACAAAATGAATAGTAACTAAAGTTATAACTAAGGTTATGCTAGATCACACAGGCTGTAAAGAATTCAAGTCATGAGCTACAGAAATCTCTAGTATGTTTTGCATATTTAAAGAAGGGCTGATATTAGATTTACAATTCTTTGGAGAAGCTCTCGCATAATTGTAGAACAAAATTCAAATTTCTAACCAATGCAATCTTTTTATAGACTGATGGTAATATAGAAAATCATATTTAGTGAATAAAGATGAAGTAATCAAAATATTATAAAATTCTCATACAGCTAACAACATTGTCCAACTCAGTCACAAAATTATTCCTTAATGTCTTTAAATCTACATTTATCATCAAAGTTTTATCTGTAACTTTTAGAAGAACTGTTAGTAAATAAAATATTGTACGGACAAGTGAACTTCTTTGTTTCCTTGATTTTTCAAGAAAAAAATTTTTTTCCTCATTAGGATAGTAGGTATATATGCATATATATACATATCAGTGGCGACTCTAGACTATTTTTGTTACTCGTGCCCCCCACCCTCGGTCAACTTCAGTTCCCAACCCGTGGTCCATGGAAGCAAAGTAAGTCATCATAGTTGCTATTGCGTGATTCTCCATTGTATAGCAAAGAATACTGTGTTACTCGGTAGTGTCAGGAGTGGCAGTACCGACTTGAGCTAC
>OY757930.1:53392992-53635004 GCA_963585895.1 Sepioteuthis lessoniana
GAAAATTAAGTTCTATCCTGAGGACATATTTTTAGATGGCCAATAGACAATGGAAGATTAATCCCATTCTTGTAGATGGATCATTTCATAAACAATTGAAAATGTGACAAAAGTGAAGAGGATTTTCACAGGATTTAATCAATCTTTGATATTGAGAATGATAGGTGATGAAGAATTTTTATAACTCACAACCAAATTAGATTTGATATGCAGTCATTTTAGTGAGACTTGTGTGTGGCCATTACAAAAAAAATAATCGCCTCAGCATTCCACTTTTCATGTCTCAGGTACCAAGTGATAAGATCAGTCCTGCTAAGCAGATATTGCCTGGGGGGAAGGTCTCCTCCAATCAGGCAATTGATAATGAATTAACATTGATCAGCTAATTTTACCAACCTGAAAAATGAAATCACTTTCATTAATTTCTTGATACACTCCCTATGATGATGATGATGACATAGCCCCCTCATTCCTTTCATTTGAGTCATGGTGACTATTTCCTGTTCCAAAAAAACAAAATCCAAATTCATAGTTATCATTTTGGAATTGTTGAGGACATGTTTATGATTGTGATAAACCAACTGAAAATAGTGTCAGTTGAAAACTTCCAGTAATATTTTCAGGAGAATGAATTATGTCTTTATTGGCCTACCAAGTGAACTATTTTCAAAGAGATAAAATTGAATTCTAATTAAGTTTAACAGATCTTGTGAATCTGGTAAAAAGGAAGGAAAATATAATAAAAACTTGCTAAGTTTGGTATACAACCATGAACCTTATTAGAATGAAATGAGAAAAAATAAGGATATTATGACACATTGACAGTTGTCAAGTTCTATGTAAAGCAGAATTATTCTAAGGAATGATGGTACCCATCAATTTACATATCACTTTCTGGGTTATCAAGAATGAAATTGACAGACAATGGAATTTTCAGTTTTTCTTTGATTTGAGCACATTTTGTTGTAGTTATTGGTTTCAATAAAACAAGTATAAAACATGTGAAAGTTGTCATATTTTTTTTATATTTTACTAAAACATATTTCAGGCTCAGAAAAATCAGATCAGATTTACTATTAAAAGGTTTAATATAGTGACCATTCACAGCCTTTCTTTTAATGGAATGACAGGATAGTTGTAAACAAAGATGTCTGTGCTCCCTAAAGAGAAGTTTGAATGTTTTGTGCTCAACTCTTATGTAAATTTTGTAAGCTCATGTACTGGGTATCAAAAACCAAAAGCCTAAGTATTGAAAGGGTTAACACCAAGCCAAATTCATTTGCATTTTTTAATATCTTAATCTACAAGAAATTGGGTTGTTTTCTATAGGTGTCTGGCATTTGAAAAGAGGATTTATAGAAAATCTTTGTGAATCTTAATTACTTTATTTAAAAAGATAGCACTAATACCTTTTGGAAAGGTATAAATCCAACAGTGATATAAAGGGAGAGCTTAGACCGAATGATAAATTTAATAACCAGAAAAGTGAAGATTAACCAAAATGGATTTTAGAAGAATGACTTAGTACATCACAAGAATGAGTCGAAAATATAGTTTTTTGGGGGTTTTTTTTTTTTGTCTGAAGGAAAAGTAGAAAGAAAGATAAGCAAATTATTTTGACTAAATCCGGAGAAATTGTCAATGCAAAATTTCTTTTGGGAAATATTATTTTGCTTGTTCCCAGCTTGCAAGCCAACATGGGTTCACCCAAGGGTCAAAGTCTGACAATGATGACAGGACAGTGAGCCAAGTGTTTGGGAAATGATAAAATCTTAATATAACTTTTTTTCTGAATGGAAAGAGATTTTTTGTTTTGACTGTTATGAGTTTAAACAGTTGTTGATGTCATTATCTCATGGCAGGATTAACTTCCTACTATGAGGAATGAGTTAAGGTAAAATATTGAAGGAGTGGAAGAAAATGCCTGCCCTATTTGGGTAATGGTTGAAGGAAACTGAACACTGAAGGTAGAAGGCAGAATGAAAGGAGTAGAATTAATTAGTAGAATCCACAGTGGGGAAATTCCTGCACCTTTGGGTAAATATAAAAGGAAATCAACCACTAAAGGTAGAAGTGGAATAGAAAGGTGGAATTATTGAAATCCAAATTAGGAGAGAATTGATATTATCAATAGCTCCCCAAACCACCACCCCAGGATGGAGAGAAGATGCATATAAGCTGAAATTTTGCATATTGTGTGAAATGGCTAAGAGACTCCATGTCACTCTGAGTCTTGACCTTTTATCAGACTCCCTAAGGTAGAGAAACTGAGAAGAACAAAGTATCATACTTGATCTGATAAGACAGATGGATTAAGGGATGCATCCTCCCTTTCCCTAAAAAGGGTGACCTCGGATTAGCCAAGAACTACTGAGGTATAACACTTACATTGATAGCAGCCAAAATATACAATGCCCTACTATGCAACCACATAGAATCCAAGATTGACAACATTCTCAGGAAGAACCAAAGTGGCTTTTGGAGAAATAGATCCATGATCTCACAAATATTGACTATCCATAGAATTCTTGAAGGTGTACAAAAAAACCTACAGGCGACAATATTATTTGTTGACTTTACCAAGGCCTTTGATTCCATTCACAGAGGGAAGATGGAGCAAATTCTATTTGCATACAGCCTACCAAAAGAAACCATCGCAGCCATAATGATTCTCTACAGAAACACCAAAGTGAAAGTACGTTCTCCAGATGGAGACACAGACTACTTTGACATTGTAGCAGATGTACTGCAAGGAGACACACTAGCCCCATACCTCTTTATCATCTGTCTAGACTACGTGCTTAGAACATTGATCGATAAAATCAAAGAAAATAGTTTTGAGCTGACAAAGAAAAGAAGCAGAAGGTACCCTGCAAAAACAATTACCGATGCCAACTATGCTGATGACATGGGCGGGTGCATTTGCCAGAATCACTAAGCCGAAACCTGACTGCATAGTTTGGAACGAGCTGCCACAGGCATTGGCCTCCATGTCAATGCACACAAAATGGAATATATGTGCTTTAATCAATCAGGCGACATTTCCACGCTAAATGGTAGCTCTCTGAAACTAGTAGACAAGTTCATCTACCTAGGAAGCAGTGTCTCATCGACCGAGACAGACATCGACACGCGACTAACAAAGGTATGGACAGCTATTGATAGGCTATCAGTCATATGGAAGTCAGACCTGACCGATAAAATGAAATGCAGTTTCTTCCAAGCAGCAATCGTGTTGATACTGCTATATGGATGCACTACATGGACGCTAACTACATGGATGGAGAAAAAGGTTGACGGCAACTACACAAGAATGCTGCGAGCAATGTTGAACAGGTCATGGTGGCAACACCCCACAAAGCAGCAGCTGTACAGCTACCTACCATCCATCACGAAAACTATCCAAGTTAGACGAGCCAGACATGCAGGATACTGCTGAAGAAGTGGGGATGAGCTCATAAGTGATGTACTCTTATGGACCCCTTCACATGGCTGACCAAAAGCAGGGCGACCAGCTCGAACCTACATACACCAGCTCTGTGAGGATACAGGGTGCAGCCCTGAGGACCAACCGGATGCAATGAATGATAGGAAGAGGTAGCAAGAGAGTGCCAGGGATATCCACACTGATGGCACAGCAATATGATGGTACTTGAGATCACCTTATACCAGACTATCAAGATGCAGAGAAAAAATGACTACTTATGGCTACATATCCTTCACAGTTACAATAGTACAATGATTTGTAATGATAATGGCTAAAATTTGTTAAAAATTTTCAAAACTAATAACTGTTTGAGGAGTAAAAGACCTGTTAATTTTGCAGTAAGGAATTTCAAAGTAAAGGAAAAAAGATTTTTTCCTGCTTTTCTAATAAAAGAGAGTTAATTTTTATTCTCTTAATTATATATAGTAAGTAAAGTTGATGACTGTAGCCGAGAGCAACCGAAGGCTCCTTTTTCAATAGCTACTACACCGAGGTGTAGGGGAGAGTGCTACTCCTTTTCCTGGATTGCTCCACTTTACCCTTGATACGTACCTTAAAATGCTGAGTGTTAAGCAAGGAGGTATCAAGTACCTTTTCTTTTTAAAGTCTTTGGTATGACTTGACCTGGGATTGAACCCCAGTCTCCCAGAGCATTGGCAAACACTCTACCCAATGAGCCAATAAATATAAACATGTGTATATCATATCTGATATCTGATTGTAGTTAAATAGAACACCCTCTTCTTTGGCTTCATCATAATATCACCCTTATATCCCTATTGACACTAATAGATAACCACATTTAAGATGCATTGACAATATAAAAGACATAACAAATTGACATCTAATAAAAGATTTTCTCACTTTCCTCAAATTCATCGGTCAAAAATACAATTCTTGTAGCTGCTGCTGCTAATAATAATAATAATAATAATAATAATAATAACTTAAATGGATTTCATTTTTTGGCTTCATTCTTAAAAATAGTACCTTATGAAGAGGTGCAAATCTAATCATATGTGATTAAGCTTTATTGTATTCTTTATTTTACAATGAGCAAGAGATGAAAATTAATACAAAACCTTCACCAAGATTAACTTTGTTTATTCAATATTTTCACAAAGGTTTAAATAATGGTTACATAAAAGTAATCAATAAAGTTTACTTTTTATATTATATTACAAAACCTTCACAAATTTGGTTGTCAAAAATTATTAAAATTAAAAACAACCTAGTGCCAAGTGGAGATAACTCGGTTCATTTATCCACAGCTGATGCTTGGTTTTATATCACACACTATATATTTCCTTAGACTGGCAAAGGAAAAAAAACTATTCATGTGCCGTTTTCTGATAATTTTATATTATTCATATTTTGAATAAGTTGAATAAAGAAATGTTTTGACCTACAAAAAATAGACACTAATCAAATGAAATTAAATTTATAATGTTTTTTTAAAACAAAACTTGAAAGGAGACAAAATTCATTTTAGATTTTTCCCCCTAATTCAAAACTTTGAAAAAAAAAATCATCACATGACCTTATCAATAAATTGATTAAAAAGGATATCCAATCTTTCAACATATTCAAGTCCAAATTATTTTGTGAAAATAAAGTGTTTCTATTCTATTTTGAAATAATCTTTAATTAGATTTTTGTAATTAAAGATTTCTTTTAAATTAGTTTTTGTGGTACTCAAATAATCTAGTTCAGCTTGAATACAACTGCTTTTAAGGATATAGAAATTTACTGAATTTAAAAAAACAAAACCAATGACTTACTGATGAGTCAAACAATTCAAAAATTAATCAAAAATATTTATATCCAAGTCCTAGGTTGAATACTTCAAACATTTAGAAATTACCTCTGCCCCATTTTAGTACATGAAATTTATACACAAATGTAATGAATATTATGGGACAGAAAATATTTTTGAATTTAATTTTATTTCTATCTTTTTTTCTTTTATATATAAGTGAAAAAAATAAAGTTATTAAAATTCTAGAGCTATGGAGGATTAAAATGAATATCAGTTTAAGTATGTTCAAATGAGTTTGTATTGATAAGAAATTCTGTAAACAAGCATTATAAATGATGTTTGAAGAATTTAGCCTTTAGTCAGACACAATTTTCTCACTTTGGCCCAGTTTTATTTGTATAAATGATAAATGAACTAAATCAACTATGTTTTGCTGAAAACTATGTGTGCACAGGTGCAGTTTTTGATGCAGGTTTGTTTGTTCTTCAAAGTACATATAGATGCATAAAAATTTCTCAATGAGTCGAAAATTTAGAATAATGAGTCATCAGGAATATCAATGTTCTTTAATTTTGTATATTTCACACAGAGAAAAGAAGAAATAATAAAAATATAATTATTTTCATAAATTGCTACCAGAGTTTTGGCAGAGCTTATTCTAGAAAAAGAAATTTGTTAAAATGGAACCAAGTAAGTCCACCAGACAGCATGTAACATTCTGAATGGAAACCCTTGTGAAAAAAATAAATTTTCATTTTCCAAGATCAAAGGAAAGTATTTAGATTCATCCATCCCTCTTTGTTATATCTATACATCTCGATGTTTTCATTAAGAAGCAGCAAATGTATTTCATAAATTGTTGAGTGATTCAATTTAAACAATTGCTAAATCTTAATAAGAGCTTATTTAAAAAATACAAATATTTTTCTTTCTCCTTTATTATGTTCACAAATCACAGCATTTTAGCACAGATATTCTGTATATAAGCCTCTCTTTTGTTGTATAAGTAACTAAGGAAGGCATCAACACGCTGTTTTCTTTGCAAAGCATAGGCATGAGTTTTGGCAGCAGATATGGAAGCCAAATCCTCTCCAAGACAATTGTTTTCAGCATTTTTTTCTTGTAGAGCGTTCTTATAGTCAGATGCCATCTGAAGACGTTCACATTCTTTGTTATTGTAGTTCACAGCATCCTAAAAATGTAAAACAGAATAAAATAAAAATTTTATCCAGATAAAAAATGTTGCAAAAAAAATGTTATGTTTGTCTAAGAAAATAATTATACTTACTCTGTTATAAATTATTTCTACAAATATTTCTTTTTGTTTGTTTCTTTAAGATCACTTGGATATTGAAATTCAATATAATTTCATCTTGTCAATTCAAATCTAGCATCATTAAATTAACATTTTATTGCTGAAAAGTTGTGAATGCAACTAGGATTACAGGCTGCATTTTCAACTGGCCTTCCCACAATATGACAGAGAGCCAACAATATTTGATGGTATAGTAAGGTAGTGCTAGGGAGCTCTGAATAAGTAATAATGATGCTTCAAGTCCTGAAACCATGCCTGACCCAAGAGTCATCATCTGATAAAGACTTTGTTGCCTTTTTGCAGCAGCATATGAAATAGAAGTGGCTCTGCAATCAGAGCAAAATCACTTTAATATCTGAATATATGTTATGGATTCTGAAAAATTAAAGACTACTAGCTGGAAAATTGCCTCTACAGGCAGGATTTTAAACAAGTAACACCACACTGTTTAGCATAATGGTTATTATCATTGGAAATAGATTTGGCAACCCAAGTTCAAACCCTGGACAAGGCTGTTTGTATTTCCCTTTGCAGTAATGCCCTTGGGAAAAGTATGAATCCATTCTTCAACCACCCCCTGCAATGGATAAATAGTTGTTCTTTAGCCTTAATTCAGCAACCAGTCTAGTAGAAGGAAAATTGATTTCTAAACAGCTTTACTCTACTTAAAAACTGACAAGTCCTACTTTGGGAAGAAGGGTTTGGTAAATATAAACACAAAACTTTTATGAGGACTTATAAGTTAACAAACATTGTGAGAGATTAATGTCTATAGTTCCATACTGGTCATTGCTAATACTCCAAATGTAAAAATATTTTTTGAAGTCTCAATTCTCTGGTGAGTAAAAGAACATCATAGAAAAATGGTTAGAATTTTACTTTCTGGTTAAAAAAATCTTCACTTACTTTATACAGTTAAACAAAAAGATAAAGATTTAGTTTAGCTAACCTTAGAATCCAGTTTAGCATTATACTTATATTGTAAACTGAAACCCTTACTAAAAACTAGAACATTTGGTGGTCATAGTTGATTGTAATGATAGATAAAAAAAATATTTTGGGAATTATAAGATGAGAAGAAAGAGAAGTTAAAAATTTTTATAGAATTAACAATTATACAACTAGTAACACTAATTATGTTTTAATTAAAACCAATGTTTAGAATTTCTAATGGTAAGAAATTTGACAAAAACGTATTTCAAGAAAGAGGTTTTATATCAAGGATAAAATACATATTCCTATCTTTTTGGGATGCTAGTAAAGCTGTTAAAAAAAAGTTCAATAAAATGACATATTTATCGTTATAAATATATTTAATTAAAAACTGGACAATTCAAGCAAAAGATGGTATATACTCACTTGAATACTATCATGATTCTGTTGGTAATTGATAACAGCTAAATACAAGTGCCATACACTAAACTCAGGCCATAAGACTTTCAGGAATGATAAACAGGAAAAATTACTCTGCAATAAGAAAAGAAAAACATTGTTTTAATTTATAACAGTTCTTTAAATAAGCAGGGATAGTAACTAACATTAATAATACATGTTAGGACAGGAGTGCCAAGGAGTGATTTTTAAAAAGTAGCAAAAGTATTATACCATTATTCATTGATAGGTTGGTTTTATGGTATGTCAACCTTTATTGGGTTATTTAATGCTGAAGTCAGTTTTTTTTAAGCAATCATGTGCTTTCAAATAATCATTCCTTTTCATGTTTGCACACAGTTATATGGTTTCAAGTAATAATAATAATCCTTTGTAAAAGTTATAGCTTCAAATAACAATTTGAATACAAATAGTGTGGACACAGTTATATGGACGCCCTGTTGGCAGGGGCTGTAGAATATGCCGACTACACCTTTGCAGAGGAGTAAGACCCCCCCCTCAATGAGGCCACTGGTTGGCCGTGTGTGGCAACCCATAAGGCATTAAGACTGGATCCTGGTGGTTGAACAGTCATTGATCCAATAACAGAATGGTCAATGGCTTGCAACACACCACTTTGGCCCTTACCTGGTCTGATGGGTGGTCAGATAGGCCCAATCCAATCAATCAGCTGGTCATGTCAAGCCCTAGCAGCTATATTTTATCCTGACCATACTTTTAAATCTGCACTTGCAGCAAGCTTCCAACCTTTATCTTTTAGTTGCTAGAAGGTGGTGGCTGAGGGTCAATTGCATTGAGAGGATAGGAATTTGACCAGTGCTGAGAACCTGAAATTAGCAACGGCTCGAAAACCTACTCTCAGCTTGAGTATACTGGTCATGTATCCCCATCTCAACCAAGGCGAATGAGTTTCCCCCTTGGCTCATTCCCAACACAAGTTGGACTCCATGGTGGGTAGCGGAGCACAGGGCCAGCAAAAAATATACACCAACTATGGTGTCTTCTTATAAAAAAAACAAAACCTGTCAGAATCAGATTCAGAGGGTGAGGCAGCAGATTTCCCCAGATTCATTGTCATTGAATCTTTAGAAGAGGTCTGCCTAGCCAAACTCTTGCCTTTCCTTATAGAAAAAGTTATTTCAACAAGGGCTACATTGAAAAATATGAAGAAAATCCAAAACAGAAACTTGCTTGTCGAGGTGGAAAGCCAGAGGTAGGCAGAAAGTATATCAAAAATGAAAACCTTCTATACAACCAAATGCAATGCCTACCCGCATGGGAAACTCAACACTTCCAAGGGAGTTATCAGGAGTAGGGAGTTGGTGTTGGTAACAGAAGAGATGTTGGCAGCCCTAGGAAAACAGGGGGGGGGTTTACAAACATAAAAAGAATAATCATTAGAAAGGGAGAAGAAAAATAGAAACCAACACCTACATCCTGACATTCAACCAACCCCACATTCCCAAAGAAGTGAAGATAGGCTATTGTGTAGAGAGGGTCGAACAGTATGTCTTGGCTCCACTGAGGTGCTTCAAATGCCAAAAGTATGGACACCACAGAGAAGCCTGTACAGGATGACACACATCTGCCAAATGCAGTGAAATGGACCCAAACCATATGGAGGAAGATTCCTTGAAGGAAACAAGATGTGTGAACTGCCGACAAAATCACCCAGCTTACACAAGATCCTGTGAAGCCTACAAAAAAGAAAAAGAGATACTTAAATGAAACACAAGAGGAATGTGTCTTTCTTGGAAGCAAGGAAAATAGTAGGTACCTACATGAGCGAAAATTGCTACACTTCTGTTGCACAGAGGGTGGATACAATCAATAAAGATAACAGATATAGAGCTTTCATGGAGAAATTGATCTAGTTAGAACCAAATGATTGGCCGAAATTCCAGGAACAACTGAAGAACCTGTACTCGGCTGAATTTCAAACCCAACCAGGACCAGCCTGTACAACCAAAGAAAAAGCCAATGAAACAACCAAAGTAAAATCACCAACCAACAAACAAACAAATCCTATTGCTCAAACACAAACTACTCCTCCAAAAAGAAAATCACCGACTAAACTTAATTCTCAAAGATCGCCAATCCAACCACCTTCATTTAAATTAGATAACCCAAATCTCAATCTGAATTGTGACAAATGTGAATGTTCCCCACAATCTAAAATGGACCATGCCTCATCATCAACTGGATGGGAACAACTGAAAGTGTCAACCCTCCTAAATCAAACTGTACAGACCAAAAACAGATTTAACCTTCTCGAAAGAATGGAAACAGAAGAGGCAGATAGTACCAGAAACAAAAAGAAAAATAACCCCAATCCATGATAATAAACTCCAACAACTCAAACAAAACATGCAGCCCAACTCTCATACAGTGGAACTGCAGAGGAATCCGGGTCAATTATGAAGAACTCCAGCACCTTTCGACCAGCCACAACCCTAAAATAGTTTGCCTCCAAAAAACATTCCTGAAAGAGTCGAATACAATCAAATTAAAAAACTACACACTGTACAATCACTTTAAAAAAGATGGAAACAGAGCTTCTAGTAGTGTCTTGATCCTAGTTAGGAATCACATATCTCAACACCAAATCCACATAGACACTGAACTTCAAGCAATCGCTGTCAAGGCAACCCTACATAACCCCAATAAACATCTGCAACATCTACATCCCACCACACGACGCCATAAATGAAACCAAAATAAACAAACTAATCAAACAAATACATAAACCCTCTTATTGCTGGATGACCTAAAGAGCCACCGGACTGTATGGGGGTGTCAGAAAACCAACAAAAAAGATAAAGATCTTGAGAAAGTCATCAATACTAATAACCTCTGCATTCTAAATAACAAATCCAATACTTACCTCAACCCATTTACAGGCTCCTACTCAGCCATTGATCTAAGCTTATGCGATCCTATAAGCTATACAGACTATGGGTGGAAAGTCCATAATGATCTCTGCGGCAGTGATCACTTCCCTATAATTCTCAAAAGTTTACAATCTCTCCATGAAGATAGATTCCCTAACTGAAAAATAAACAAAGCAAACTGGCAAGTCTTTGAAACCATCTGTAAACAGAAACTGTTAAAAGACCCTAACATCATAGACCAAACAAAACACTTCACCAAAACCCTCATCTCAATAACAAACCAAACAATAGGAAAAACCTCAACCTCAAACAAACACAGCATTCATTGGTTTAATGATGACTGTAGAACAGCTATCTGCCTACATAAGGCTGCCTTACGAAAATTTAATAAAGAACCAACTACAAATAATTTCAACATTTTCAAACTTCTCAGGGCAAAAACAAGAAAACTATAAAGGAGGCCAAGAAGAAAAGTTGGTGAAATTATGTCAACCAACTTGCTTTCTCTACCAGAACAAATACTATCTGGACAATGATGAGGAAAATATCTGGAAAAAGCCAACTAACAGCTCTCAAACACCTCACAAAAAACATAACAGAAGCAACTCACAAGAAAGACATAGCAGACACATTAGCTGAGTCATTTTCAACAAATTCTTCCATCAACAACTCCAATCCACATTTCCTTACTTTCAAAAATAACACAAAAAAACAAAAACTCAATTTTAAGTCCAATAATTCTGAAAAATACAACCAACTCTTTACACTAGCAGAATTACAACACAGCAATTGGCCCAGATGAAATTCATTATCAATTTCTAAAACATCTACCATAAAATTCACTTGACTACCTTCTGACAATATTTAATGATATAGAATTGGCAAACAGTAAATTCCCAGAATCATGGAAAATATCAACAATCCCAATACCTAAGCCAGGGAGAGATAGCTCAAATCCAGTTAACTACTGCCCAATAATACTGACTAGCTGCCTCTGCAAAACAATGGAGCATATGGCCAACAAAAAATTGATCTGGTTTCTCAAATCCAACAAACTTAACACCAATTCTCAATGTGGATTCAGAAAGCAAGAGATCAACAATCGATCATGTGATTAAATTGGAAACCTCCATCCGAAAACAACATCTTATTGCAGTCTTCTTTGTTATTCTTATTTACAGATCAACTAGGGGTCCTACTTCAAATAGCTTGACCCTATACACCACAAAGGCTTAAGATAGGTCTTAGGAACTTTCAGAACTTCTCCAGTTGACAGCCTATATGCTGAGGACCACGAAGCATCCCTACAACTCAGATGTGAAAAACTGGCTCTGCAATACTACACAAAACTAAAATCTTGCCCAACTTATGATTGCATCTTCAACCCCAACAATGAGCAATACTTTGAAAAAAAAAAAGGAAAAATCCATAAAACCTTTTGGCCTTCGGATAAAGTCTACTCTCAAAGAATCCAATATCTCTCTAAATGATATACATGAAAGCATCCTACCACAAACACCACCTTGGATCATTAAAAAACCGAAAGTGATCTTCAAAATGAATGAACTTCTTAAAACAAAAACCAATCCCATTACTTATCAGGAGAAATTTCACAATATCCTCCAACACTATCCCAACCACTTATGTCTTTACAGACAGCTCCAAGGACAATGACAAAACAGCTTATCAAGAAAGCTCCATTTTTACAGCAGAAGCCCATGCAATAGACCTGGCTCTCAACATCATCTCAAAAAGCAAACATAAGAAATTTATCAAATTTTCAGACTCACTGTCTTACTATCATTAAGAAATAAAAAATTTGAGAGCCCTTTTATCATTAAACTGTTGAGTAGATTAGGAAATAATTATATGGTGGATCTCAAGCCACATTGGAATGAGTGGAAATGAAAGAGCAGAATTGGCAAACAAATTGGCCTTATATCTGATCCCCAACAGGATTCCATATGACCAGAAACCCACAATCAATAAATTCCTTCACACAAGATGGCAACAATGCTGGAAAAATAACATCCACAATAAACGCTTCCAAATCCAACCCACTTTGGGAGAATGGAGACCAGCTTTGAGAAAATCAAGAAGAGAACAAGTCATTATATCCCGATTGTGCATTGGTCATACAAGGCTTACTCACTCTTTCATACTGAAACAGGAACAAAAACAGCAGTGTTTGACTTGTCAGACATCTTGCACCATTAAATACATTCTCATAGAATTTAGAGCTTTCACTCTCATCAGAAAGCAATTTTTCAAAGTAAATAGTTTAATCGATCTGTTTGAGAACATCAAAATAGATGAGGTTCTGTCCTTCTTGCAAGAGACAGGATTGTACCAAAAAATATGAATTGAAACCGGTTAATCATCTGCAAACAAATGAGATCCTGCTTATCAAAAATTTTACCTATTAAGTATTCATTTAAAAATCTTAAGTTGAATGTACATTGATTCAAACAGAATTAGGTGTTAAATAACCTACAAAGGTTGATATGCCATAAAACACAACCAACCAACCAACCAAACCAGTTATATGGTTTCAAGTATTCCTATCTAATATTAATAATTTGTAAACAGAATTATTTGACCTATCAATGGGACCCAAACAGGTACTACCACTCTGGGTCAAAGTGGACCTGGGAGTCGTGGCAATGAAAGGTTGTCTCAACACTACTTAGAGCTTCAGAACTGGACATTCACCACCAGATGTAATGTCATACCCAGGATACCATTATGCAGGGGATACAGTCTGTATATTCTAAGCCCTGCCAACATGGTGGAGTATCATACCAGCTCAATGATTGTTGTCTTAAAGGTTTCAATCATCATTGCTGTATATAGAGGACAGTGTCATTTGCTTGTTTAGGCTCATGACACCACCCTGAAAGGTTTCAATGACATTCATTTTTACATGCTCCATGTTCTTATATTTATACATAATAATTTTTTCCTTCATCTTGAATTTCTGCTGTTACATGCACAAAGAATTATAGGAAGAAGCCCATGGGCAACAGTTAAAATAGAAGGGAAAACTGAAGATGTGATCTTCAAGATTGCATGAGTGGCTATAGATACTGTATCAGTCATAAATAAGTACATCCCTAACAATTCTTTTTAAATAAAAAGTTAATTTTCACTTAAAATAAAGCTACTAAGGTTTTTACTTTGAGTAGAACATTATACAATAAAAATAGATATTATTAGGTATTATTAATTACTATTCTATACAGAACTGTAACCCTGTAACAAAAAATAAAATTACATAAATAAATAAAATAGGTGTATACTTATTTTTGGATTACTAAACATTCATATTTTTGTTTACAGAGTTTCAATGTTGTAGAGTTTGGTAATAAATAATACTTAATTTTTTAATTGTATAATGTTAGGCAAGAAATAATAAAATCATATTATATTTGGTTAAGAAGGAAATTTTTCATAAATAATTGTCAAGGGTGTACTTACTTATGGATAATAATGTGAACAAAATTCATCTCTTAATTTGTCATATGAAAGCCAAATGATTAGGTAACTTTAGCTTAAAACCACTTTCAAGGATTATCTGGTGAGAAACAAATGCACTCTCTACATTGTTTAAATGCAAGTACCTGAATAATCTGAAGTTGTAGGTCAGTTTAACAAATAGTGATAGAGTTCATTAAATATCCATAACCAATCATTGAGGATTTCAAATATCATTATACACTGTGATGCAGGTATTGCAAGAGCTAAACTTAATATTTAGGTCAACATTGAACAAAAAGAAAAGTCAACATTGAACAAAAAGAAAAGTTTGTGAATTAACAAATAAACTTCATGAAAAATAACACTAATTGTAATTTAATCAAGTATTATTGGAAGTCAAGTGTTTATGTGGTATCATTTGAAATATTTCAGAAGGAAAAAGAAGAATTACAGGAGTGAAAATATAACACATTGATAAGAGAAGCATAGAAAAGTACAAATGTCAGGAGACAATTGATCAATTTTTGGTTCAATCATTCCTTTGTTTTGTTTTTTAATTTCTTTTTTAATTTTAAAAACAATTGGGTTATTTTATGCTGGAGTCAGTCTTTTTTTCCAAGCAATTATATAATTTTAATTGATTAACTGGTTGCTTTTATGGCATGGGTTACTTAATGCTGGAGTCAGTCATTTTTTTAATGCAGTTGGTTTTTTTTTCAAGCAATTATATGGTTTCAAATAATTATCCTAAAAACTTGCAGAATACTATAATGTAAAATATCTCAAAGACAAATTTTTTAAAATATCAATGTTAGGTATACACCCTATAACAATATCAATGTTAGGTATACACCCAATGAAAATATTAGTTATTGTTTGTATTTTGTTAGATAGCTTTTTTATTCAATTTTTTCCTAATGATTGGAATATTTTCTTTATTTAGGTTCTTTTTTTCATATAGTAGCCTTCCCATCATGCACAGTGTATGAATCTCAACAGTTTAATCAAAGCTGTGAACCACTTGATGGATTATAAGTGGGATTTGTTTATACTGGCTAAGACTTATGTAGGGCTACACTTCCCTATATATATATACATATATATACACACATACAATACAAATGACCCAATATTATATTGAGGAATTAATGCACTTTTACTTACCATTGCATCTTAATTATTACAAGATTATCCTAATTCATTAAATTTTTCTTTTGAATTTCTTTTCAAATTTACATTTAACTGTAGGCAGTATTATTTCAAAGATTTAAAATAATTTATTAAAATCTTTATGTGCTATTGTTGCAAACAATAGTCTTTCAAGAATATGAAAACAACATGCTATGAAAATGTGTGTGTGTGTACCATTAAATAGTATTGTTTTAAAGAGAGTTTACTGTAATAATATTATAATTTATAGCTGGGTTTTTTTTCTGCTTTATAAAGAAAACTACAAATCTTTTACAACCAGGTACATATAAGTCAATACATAGATCTCAATCTAAGCAGACGGTTCAATTTACCATTAATATCATTTTTTGCACAATCAAACTTTGTATGTATTCAGTAAGGATAAATATCTAATAAACAGTATAAGAAGAAATTTGCTTAATAGCATTATATAAATTTAGTGAAAGGTATTTTATAAATGCATTACTATATTTAACATCGGTTGTTCTACTTGTACAACAAGTTTTTTTTTTGTTTTTAAATCAAACATGGAAATTCAAGGTGGGGTTATAGAACTAATATTTACATTTAATAGATTTTGAGATATCCACTGGATAAGCAACAAGTTGAAAAAGAATTACCATACATCATATAATTTGAAAATGATTAGATAAAATGTAAAAAAATTTAAGATTTTAAAATATTAGTTGTTGTCTGTATTTTGTTAGACAGGAGTTTTCTTATTTAATTTTTTTCCTTAAAATTGAACTATTTCCTTTATTTAGGTTCTTTTTTTTAATGCAAACATAGACAAGGAAAATAGTCCAATCTTAAGAAAAAATATTTCATACTAGTCAAAATTAATAATGATAATGGTTGACAATGTTTCATCAAAAAGTTAAAACATTATATAATTATTGTTATTGATTGGCTGATTTTATGGCATGTCAACCTTTATTAGGTGACTCAATGCTAAAATCAGTTTTTTTTCAGGCAATTATATGGTTTCAAGTAATTAAAAATAATAATCCTTAGTAAACAATTATAGATTCAAGTAACTGTTTTGATACAATTAATTTGCATACATATTGTTTCAAGTATCCCTATCTAATGCTAATAGTTTTCAAACAGATCTATTTGACTTATAGATTAGACTGTAACAGGTACTATCACTGCAAGGCTGAGTAAACATGGGAGTAATGGCAATAAAGAGGTCACTCCACAGTCAGTTACAAAACTGGAACTTCACCAACAGATGCAGTTTAGCATCATACGCAAGACACAGTTTTTGGAGGTCGAATAGAGAATCCTTACATCTCTGCAGCAGATGCAGTTTAGCATCATACGCAAGACACAGTTTTTGGAGGTCGAATGGAGAATCCTTACATCTCTGCAGCAGATGCAGTTTAGCATCATACGCAAGACACAGTTTTTGGAGGTCGAATGGAGAATCCTTACATCTCTGCAGCAGATGCAGTTTAGCATCATACGCAAGACACAGTTTTTGGAGGTGGAATGGAGAATCCTTACACCTCTGCAGCAGATGCAGTTTAGCATCATACGCAAGACACAGTTTTTGGAGGTCGAATGGAGAATCCTTACACCTCTGCAGCAGATGCAGTTTAGCATCATACGCAAGACACAGTTTTTGGAGGTCGAATGGAGAATCCTTACATCTCTGCAGCAGATGCAGTTTAGCATCATACGCAAGACACAGTTTTTGGAGGTCGAATGGAGAATCCTTACACCTCTGCAGCAGATGCAGTTTAGCATCATACGCAAGACACAGTTTTTGGAGGTCGAATGGAGAATCCTTACACCTCTGCAGCAGATGCAGTTTAGCATCATACGCAAGACACAGTTTTTGGAGGTCGAATGGAGAATCCTTACACCTCTGCAGCAGATGCAGTTTAGCATCATACGCAAGACACAGTTTTTGGAGGTCGAATGTAGAATCCTTACACCTCTGCAGCAGATGCAGTTTAGCATCATACGCAAGACACAGTTTTTGGAGGTCGAATGGAGAATCCTTACACCTCTGTAGCAGATGCAGTTTAGCATCATACGCAAGACACAGTTTTTGGAGGTCGAATGGAGAATCCTTACATCTCTGCAGCAGATGCAGTTTAGCATCATACGCAAGACACAGTTTTTGGAGGTCGAATGGAGAATCCTTACATCTCTGCAGCAGATGCAGTTTAGCATCATACGCAAGACACAGTTTTTGGAGGTCGAATGGAGAATCCTTACATCTCTGCAGCAGATGCAGTTTAGCATCATACGCAAGACACAGTTTTTGGAGGTCGAATGGAGAATCCTTACACCTCTGCAGCAGATGCAGTTTAGCATCATACGCAAGACACAGTTTTTGGAGGTCGAATGGAGAATCCTTACACCTCTGCAGCAGATGCAGTTTAGCATCATACGCAAGACACAGTTTTTGGAGGTCGAATGGAGAATCCTTACACCTCTGCAGCAGATGCAGTTTAGCATCATACGCAAGACACAGTTTTTGGAGGTCGAATGGAGAATCCTTACATCTCTGCAGCAGATGCAGTTTAGCATCATACGCAAGACACAGTTTTTGGAGGTCGAATGGAGAATCCTTACA
Organism: Sepioteuthis lessoniana; assembly: GCA_963585895.1. Taxonomy (NCBI): domain Eukaryota; kingdom Metazoa; phylum Mollusca; class Cephalopoda; order Myopsida; family Loliginidae; genus Sepioteuthis; species Sepioteuthis lessoniana. The sequence continues at coordinate 53,411,095 of OY757930.1, forward strand.
TCTCTGCTGCAGATGCAGTTTAGCATCATACGCAAGACACAGTTTTTGGAGGTCGAATGGAGAATCCTTACATCTCTGCAGCAGATGCAGTTTAGCATCATACGCAAGACACAGTTTTTGGAGGTCGAATGGAGAATCCTTACACCTCTGCAGCAGATGCAGTTTAGCATCATACGCAAGACACAGTTTTTGGAGGTCGAATGGAGAATCCTTACACCTCTGCAGCAGATGCAGTTTAGCATCATACGCAAGACACAGTTTTTGGAGGTCGAATGGAGAATCCTTACACCTCTGCAGCAGATGCAGTTTAGCATCATACGCAAGACACAGTTTTTGGAGGTCGAATGGAGAATCCTTACATCTCTGCAGCAGATGCAGTTTAGCATCATACGCAAGACACAGTTTTTGGAGGTCGAATGGAGAATCCTTACATCTCTGCAGCAGATGCAGTTTAGCATCATACGCAAGACACAGTTTTTGGAGGTCGAATGGAGAATCCTTACACCTCTGCAGCAGATGCAGTTTAGCATCATACGCAAGACACAGTTTTTGGAGGTCGAATGGAGAATCCTTACACCTCTGCAGCAGATGCAGTTTAGCATCATACGCAAGACACAGTTTTTGGAGGTCGAATGGAGAATCCTTACATCTCTGCAGCAGATGCAGTTTAGCATCATACGCAAGACACAGTTTTTGGAGGTCGAATGGAGAATCCTTACACCTCTGCAGCAGATGCAGTTTAGCATCATACGCAAGACACAGTTTTTGGAGGTCGAATGGAGAATCCTTACATCTCTGCAGCAGATGCAGTTTAGCATCATACGCAAGACACAGTTTTTGGAGGTCGAATGGAGAATCCTTACACCTCTGCAGCAGATGCAGTTTAGCATCATACGCAAGACACAGTTTTTGGAGGTCGAATGGAGAATCCTTACACCTCTGCAGCAGATGCAGTTTAGCATCATACGCAAGACACAGTTTTTGGAGGTCGAATGGAGAATGCTTACATCTCTGCTGCAGATGCAGTTTAGCATCATACGCAAGACACAGTTTTTGGAGGTCGAATGGAGAATCCTTACATCTCTGCAGCAGATGCAGTTTAGCATCATACGCAAGACACAGTTTTTGGAGGTCGAATGGAGAATCCTTACATCTCTGCAGCAGATGCAGTTTAGCATCATACGCAAGACACAGTTTTTGGAGGTCGAATGGAGAATCCTTACACCTCTGCAGCAGATGCAGTTTAGCATCATACGCAAGACACAGTTTTTGGAGGTCGAATGGAGAATCCTTACATCTCTGCAGCAGATGCAGTTTAGCATCATACGCAAGACACAGTTTTTGGAGGTCGAATGGAGAATCCTTACATCTCTGCAGCAGATGCAGTTTAGCATCATACGCAAGACACAGTTTTTGGAGGTGGAATGGAGAATCCTTACACCTCTGCAGCAGATGCAGTTTAGCATCATACGCAAGACACAGTTTTTGGAGGTCGAATGGAGAATCCTTACATCTCCGCAGCAGATGCAGTTTAGCATCATACGCAAGACACAGTTTTTGGAGGTCGAATGGAGAATCCTTACATCTCCGCAGCAGATGCAGTTTAGCATCATATGCAAGACACAGTTTTTGGAGGTCGAATGGAGAATCCTTACATCTCTGAAGCAGATGCAGTTTAGCATCATACGCAAGACACAGTTTTTGGAGGTGGAATGGAGAATCCTTACATCTCTACAGCAGATGCAGTTAGTGTATTCCCAGCCCCACTGACAAAGTACTGTTATTTTTAATTTATATAAATGATTCAGTTAAGTATGGTTGCTTTTTCTGAACTCTAAAATTTTACTTAAAACATAACTATCAATATCCAAATAATTCACTAGTCTTATAAAGGTTCCATTAAAAAATAACTTCTGGTAATCTAAGTTTAATAAATGTTAAAATTCACTTATTTTTCAATAGAAGATAGCTCTAAAAATTCTGGCATACCAAGATGAGACTAATTTGGCTCCAGTTCAGGCTAGAATTGTCCACAGTGCCTTTAGCTCTCATAACTGCCAGATCTCACATGCACACTCACATGACCCATACATCCATAATTTAACCAACAACATATGCAAATTCCACTTTCAAAGCATTTGTTATTATTCTGAATAATAGATTATTGAATTATTCAGGCTAATATTGTCACTTTTATTGTTTTGATCTCAATATTTTGGTTGGTGAGGCTCTCAGAACTTTCTTTTGTCCTATTAGCAGGACTTAGAATATGCTGACTACATTCTCTGCAGAAGGGTAAACACTGTCCCACCAAAAAAAAAAGGACTGATACTAAACCGCATCTGATGGTGAGGCTCTAGTTCTGGTGCCCTGGGGAGTGTAGAGTACCCCTTCATTGCCCTTATTCGCAGGTCTACTTTAACTTGAAACAGTAGTACCTATTAGGGTACCATCTATACAGCGAGTAGAGTTGTTAAATCATTTACAAAGAATTATTAGTATTAATTCCTTAAAACCATATAACTGTGTGCAAATTATTTGTATTAGATAGAAATACTTGATACCATATAACTGTGTGCAATTATTTGTACTAGATAGAAATACTTGATACCATATAACTGTGTGCAATTATTTGTATTAGATAGGAACACTTGATGTCACATAACCATGTACAAAAAAAACTCTTAAGAAACAACTACACGAACAATGTAAATAAGAGTTCCCTCCACCCTTTGATGGTCCTATCAAATACAATATGAATAATTTTTAAACAGATCTATTTGATCCATAGGTGGACCCTAACAAGTACTACCATTCTGAGTCAGAGTGGACCTGGGAGCAATGGCAATGAAGGGGTACTCAGAAATCCCCTGATATCCAAAATTGGAGCCTCACCAACAGATGCAGTTTAGTGTCATACTCTTTTTTTGGGAGATGGAAGGGTCTTATCCTCTGCAGGAGATACAGTCAGTGTATTCTAAGCTCTGCAGACAGGGTGAGAAATTCTTTACAAGAAGTTTTAATATAAAAAAAAGTTTTGAAAAGTGAAGCAAATACATCATATAGATGATACAAATACTCCAATATGGCTTCCAGTCAAGCAATAAACATTTTTCTCTTTTCTTTGATGAACTTCTAACTTTTCTTTCATTCTTGCCACAACAGGTTAAGAAAGTAAAATGGAACAGATAGGGTGAGTCACAAAAAGATTAAGATTTGCTACATATTGGACGGAATAACCTTGACATTCCTTTTTAGCCAAAAGAAATAAAAATTCTTATCTGATTCACTTACTTGCCAGGCAAGAAAGCCGCTCAATCTCACCTCACCAGATGTTCGTATAAGTAAATCAGGATTTGAAGATTTGTTTGTAAACATGCAGTTCTGCAGAAGCTGTTGGTCCACATCACTGAAACAAATGATAAAATAATTACCTGTATATTTAATCTCTACTTTTCACAAAAATGAGGATTGAGAACATTTACACATTTTAGTCAGAACGTGCCCAGTTTGAAAAGTATTGTTAAGAAAAAAATAAAAAGAAAAGCCAGATTATTGAAAATATCAATTGAAATTGAAAGATAAATGCGTGATGACATAATAAAAGTTAATAATATTCTTTTAAATGTTGATTAAATTCAAAACAAAAAGTATAAGTTTTCTTTGATAACTGCTAAGTATAAAAGAACAGAGAATTAAAACAGGGTTGAAAAATGATACATACTGATGGGAAAATATAGATTGAAGCATCAATGAATACTTGTAGCTTATTTATCATTTGGCCTTTTAAATATTTTCAACATTTTACAAGCAACAATGCTTTAGTCATATAAGTCTTCAAGTATGAAAATATTCAATTTCATAATAGATTGGTCCCAAAATAATCCCAATCTTTTATATCAGAGGCGCTGAACATGTGTAACTTCAAAAACTGTCAATTGAAAATGATAAAAGCATATAGATCCTTGCAATAATATTCCACCAACTGAAATTAAATAAGTTCAATCCTAAATTAAATTTTTCTTGGTTAAAATAACATCATTTTTCAATAAAGTTAAATCAATACAAGAACAGAAAAATGACTTTTTTTTTAGGTCAATATGAGTTACATAATGTAAAATATGATTTCCTATAAAAAGAAGAAATACAAAGTAAAGACTTCTATTGACTTTTATCAAACAGAGGAATGGATTCTCTTTCAAATCTTTCCTAACACAATCGAAACAGTTGATATGCTGAAAATTTTGGTGGCTGTAAATCTTACATGTTCTTTGAGAAAAGACACTTTAAAATAAGAGGAGTATGTCTTGAAAGAATAGGACTTTTAACCTACTGTGTGAATAAAGTAGAATCATATATACATACACACGTAAATATATACATATATATACTTATATATATATATATATATATATATAGTATCATTTGGTCCAGTTAAACCAGAGTTAGGAGTAATTCCATCAGGACAAGAAAACTATTCAAGAGTGAAGAAGTCCTGTTAAATTTTTTTCGTGTTTTTGAATTTTTCAAAAATGCGTAACAGGATGGAAATAAATTTATAATCCTAATGTGACCGGTTTGTTGTTTTTCTTAAAGAAAGTATATATATATATATATATATATATATGCATTCATATATAGATACTTATAGAGAAAAATTGAAAAACAAGGTAATCCAAAGAGGTATTTAATGTAAAAGAAAGTCAGCATTATAACGTTTCAGTTCTAATGAACCATCATCATGACTAAGAAGGATGATATCAAATGACATTAAATCACATGGATTTTTAATAGAATACAAAACAAGGAGGAAATATTATATATACAGAGAAAGTGGTAACCATTTAGTCAATAAATCAGCATTTGTAATTGAAAATATAGATACATATATCATGATTGCTTTATCATCAAAGATGATTACTGTCTCTTAATTATCCAACATCATCTAGACTGATACTTTCTCATCAAATGAGTCTTCTTAGATGATTTTTAAGTCCAGCAGCAGTTTTGCAAATCTTGAGGCAAGGATGACAGACAAATGGAGTGATAACAGTAAGTATTACTTGATGTGGTACTAGAAGAAAGTATTTGTATACTACCATGTAACATATATATATATATATATATACACACACACACACACACATATATACAGTTTACGATGGGTAAATTGTCATCATTTTAAATTATTAATTTCACACATGTGCTTTGTTTGTTTCAGGTTTTGTCTACTGTGCAGTAAACTAGAGTCTGTTGGGCATTGTGTGTGAGTAAAGCAGCATCATGATTCAATTGACTCCTCCAGAAATTTGGAAATGGTATGCTGTACTACTTAGTATTCACATCAGAAGCTTCATTATGAAGATTGCCAAGTGGTTAGGTGTCAAGGACAATGCAGAGGATTCAAAAAATGTTGGATGAGTTCAATGGTGATTATAAATGTACGGCAGCTCAGAAGCCTCACTCTGATTGTTCTGATAAAAAAAGAACTTCTAAAATTTGTTGCAGAGATCCAGGCCATGATTGACAATGATCCCAGCAAGCCAATCAGGTCCATAGCTAGGAACATGGAAATATCTGAGTTTCTTATCAGGCAGGTAGTGCATGAAGATGTTTGGTATTTCTCATACAAGATGAGAAAGGGTCAATTTTTATCACAGGTCATGAAAGACAAGAGGAAAGACTGTGCTGTCAAGTTTTTGAACAAACTCAAGCACATGAAAAAAACATTATTACCTGTGCCAACTCATCTAGCTTACAGTAATTTTTTTAAAAATCAGTTTTCTTCCTCCTTTCAAGGTTTTTTGATGGACAATATCCTATGTTAGCTTCCTCTGAAATATATATATATATGTATGTATATATACACACACACATATTTACGTATGAATACCTATAAGTAAGTGTGCCAACCTAAAAGCTCCCTTTTCAATAGCTACAACACTAAAATGTAGGAGAGGACATTATTCACACACACGCACACACACGCACACACACACATATATATATATATATATATATATAGAGAGAGAGAGAGAGAGAGAGAGAGAGAGATAACAGATTGGAAGAATCTAACAAAATGTGAAAAATAAGTGGAAAAGTGGATAAACCGAAACACAGACAATGGATTCAATTAATATTTCGTCTTTATTTACCCAAAGACTTCTTCAGAATGTTGGTGATTTTGTAGCAGTAGGCATAGGAGGAAATAGATTTTAAAAAAAGAATAGGGAGGGGTAGAAAGGAGAGATGGAAAAGAAAAAGAAAAGAAAAAAGAAAGATAGAAATAAAAATCTGAGCATTGGGGGAATGTAGCAATGGCAGGTCAATATTGGCTACATGTTTATATATTATGAACATCTGGGCAATAAGTAAGCAAAGGAGGAAAGGGATGATTAGCAACAAGCATATCATATTCACCAAAATACTAATACCCAAATAACATATTCAAATGAAAAACCACTCAAAAGTATGGAGGAGTAAAAGAGAGATAAATGTCTTTTTTTTTAACAACTCTCCTACTAGGAACAATCAGCTCCTTACACATTATTAACTCTCGTGACTTACTTAATAAAATTAAGAATATTGATATACAAAACAAAATTATTAACAGCTCCCGTAAAATAATATTTGCGAGGTAGGGTGAAATTTGAAAAAAGCCAGGATGTTGTTTAATGGTGTGGTTGGAATGTGAAACGGTTGTAGATTCTAAAAGTCGGCAAAATTTTCTGCAGTGGGTAAGTGGCCTGAGAAAAATTAAAAGTATGTTTGAAATCTAACATGTGAGAGAAAAGGGCATTTCAGTCATCATTTAATTTAATTCATCATTTATGTACGTAAATCATTTCGTCATTATGTTAGGCTTCACCAATGTAATATTTATCACAATCATTGCGAGGAATAGAGTTAATGCCAGCATGAGAAGAGGTTATGTTGTTAATGTGTGTGTGTATATATATCCATATATATATATATATATATACACACACACACACACATACAATTATATATACATGTATATGCATATATACATAAACATATACGTGGAAAAGTGGATAAATCAAACACTTACGAGTTTACTGGCAATATTTTGTTTTTTATAAACAGAAGTACTTTGTCTAGTCTGATGAAGTTCTTTTGTTAATAAAGAATGAAATATTGCCAGTAAATCCGTTGTAAGTGTTTGATTTATCCACTTTTTCACTTATTTTTATCATCTTGTCAGATTCACCACAATCTACCATTTCTCCATAAACATATACATATAAATATACATGAGCACCAAGGAAAACTAAAGTAAAGACAGCCAAACTGTCTCACTGAAACAGATAAGTTCTACATGTTGAATATCTCTCTCATGAACTTTTTGCCTAGTCAGTTGGGGTTGTAGAATACACCAACTGCAGAGGGGTAAAAAAAAAACCAATGAGTGTACTGGATATGACACTAAACAATCTGATGGTGAGGTTCCAGTGATGCTGGGACTTTGGGGAATGTGGAGCACCCCTTCATTGCTATTGCTCCCAGGTCCACTCTGGCCTAGAATGGTAACACCTGATAGGGCCCTATCTATGGGTTAAATAGAACTAACTGCATACTTATGCTAAACTGAATTGTTTGAATCAAAACTGTTTGACTAAACTGAATAACTTGAAATAGAAATGTTTTTGACAATTAAACTGCTTACTTACATTTAAACTGTGTACTTATGCTAGACTGAATTGTTTGAAATGAAACTGTTTTTGACATTGAAACTGTATTTACGCTAAACTGAATTGTTTAATATAGAACTGTTTGGATATTCAACTGTGTGTAAACAAAATCTATACTTATACTAAACTGAATTAAAACTGTTTGAATAAACTGAATGGCTTGAAATAGAAACCTTTTTGACAATTAAACTGTGTACTAATGCTAAACTGAATTGTTTGAAATAGAACTGATTATTTGTATAAAAATGGATTTGGCATTAAATAATCTACAAAGGTTGATATGCCATAAAACCCAACCAACCAACCAACTAGATATCTGCCTTCTTTATTTCTTTTTGTTCTTACATATGTGCAACTCCTTCAATGATTCAACAGACTATCAGAATCTGTGAAGTTGTGGATTAATTTCTACAAACTATTTGGATTTTTTTCCAAGAATTTTCTCAATTTCTGGTTTGATATGATTGAAAAGTAGATTATTATAAACCTTAACTGCTATGGAAGTAAGAGTTATGCCTCAGTAGTTCTTGGTGATTACGAGGTCACTTTTCTTGGGGAAAGAGAGACTGCAACTTTTGTCCATCTCTATCATGTTTCGGTTATATATGGTGTTGCAGAATTGGAGCAGTAAGTCATCAAATTTCCTTGTCTTCCATACTTCTGGGAGTATTTCGTCAAAGTCAGCAGCTTTTCTGCTTTTAATAGTTTTTAATACTATTTTGAGTTCTTCTTGAGTAAACTGTCCTAGTTTGATGTCGAGTTGGTTAGTAATTTTCATGACAGGTTTATCTGTGACTTTTGGGACTTTTCAAGCAGATTCTTGAAATGTTCTTTCCACATCTGTATTTGTTCTTCTTGGCTTTTAGTTGTTCTAGAGATGCTCTTCCTTTTACTCACCTCATTTACTATCTGCCAAACTATCTTCTACTGAGTTTCTTATTTTATTGATCTGACCTTGAATGTATTCTATTTGTTCTTTTTGGTATGCATTAGTTAGTTCTCTTTGTACCTTCTTAGCCCAGTTGGCTGGGGCTGTAGAATACACTGTTGCATCTCTGCAAAAGGGTAAGACCCCACCAATGAGTGTCTTGGATATAACACAAAACAATCTGATGGTGAGGTTCCAGTAATGCTGGAACTTTGGGGAATGCGGAGTACCCCTTCATTGCCATTGCTCTCAGATCTACTCTGGCTCAGAATGGTAGCACCTGAAAGGGTCCTATCCATGGGTCAAATAGAAATGTTTGACATTTTAAACTGAAAGTAAACAAATGACTTACGCTAATTTGAATTGTTTGAAATAGAACTATTTGATCATTCAACTGTGTGTAAACAAATGACTGATATTCAATTGAATTGTTAGTGATACATAGCAATACTTGGAACTACTTAACTTTGTTGACTTATGTTCACAAATAATATATATCTAATATATATGAATAAACCGGATTTGGCATTAAATAACCTACAATGGCTGATATGCCACCAAACCAAATCAAACCTTCATAAGTTTCTGCACATTGGCATTAGTTGGGTTCCTTTTATTATATAGGGATGCTGTTTTTACATTATCTTGTTTTTCCTAACAGGTAGTATCTCGTATAGAACTCTTGGTTTGGTTGGTATACATTTTGCTACAGCTTCCATATGGGCATTGACAAAGTTCTCATCATTCACAGAAAGAGTATTGAATTTATTTCTTACAGTTATATATTTATTGCTAATATCTCTATTGTTAATTAAGGACCAGTCATAGTGTGCCGTTTTGGCTGTTTGTGTCGTATTTCTGCGTAGACTCAGGCATATCTTTGTTGTGACAATTCTGTGATCGGAAGATACTCTTTCAAAAGAGGAATATGCCTCACAGTTCAAAGTGATATTAATCCAATTCTTTGGGTAGGTGTAGGTCCATAGTTTTCCCTTCCTTTTCTGGAATTTAGTATTAAGGCATGATAGTCTGTTTTCAAGTGAGAATTCCGTTAGATGTTCCCATTTCTGTTTGATGAGTTGTGTAAGCAGAATTTGTTGTTTTTGTCTTTACCTATTTTAGCATTCATGTCTCAACTGATGATTAGATCACTGTGTTTGGGAAGATAGCTCATTGGAGAAGATAATGAAGTCTGTTTCATCATTGGCATTGGAGGGACTGTAGCAGAATATGATCGTTTTGCTGAGGTTGCTGTTAAATGTAGATACCATCATCCTCCATTGTATTTTCTTGATACTGTTGAGTGATTTTAGGGCACAAGGACTGAGAAGCATTCCTACACTTCCTATCCCGGCATTGACGGAGTTTTCCCATGTAGATGCAAAGATAAACAACTATCTATTGCTAGTATTGTGGTAATTTATTTCTAGTTTGGTATGATAGTATCCATGTTCTTCAGTGCATACTATGTCTTTATTATTCTCTGTTGCAGATGCTGTCAGCTCCAATAGCTGGCCTATTCTATCTAAAGTTCTAATACAAAGTGTCACTATGTGTACTGTGCTTTTGCATTTGAGTAATTTTTATATATACACATATATATATATATATATACACACACATTCACAGATATATATATATATATATATATATATATATATATACACACAGAGCCCAGTCAGCAGTGGTTGAAGAATACATCAACTGCATCTCTGCGGGGGGGAGGGGGGGTTAAACAATATGGATACAACACAAAACTGCATTTGATGGTGAGGTGCCAGTCATAGAGCTTTAATAGAGTGTCCCTTCATTACTATTGCTCTCAGGTTCACACTGACACTGAGTGGTAATATCTATGAATCAAAAAGGAATATCTAATTATTTACTATACTTGAAACCATTTAACTGTGTGCAAGCAAATGAGCTCTGCCAAATTTAATAGTGCTATTAACAAACTAACCACTTACAAATCATATATATTTAATACATATATGTATAAACAGGATTTGGCATTAAATGATCTACAAGAGTTGATATGCTATAAAACAAAAACAACTAACCAACTATACATAGTCGCTTTCAGCTCTACTAAGCTTAATAATCATTATAACTTTGGCACAGCAAGAAGAAAAGAAAAGAAAAATAAATAATAATCTGTTAACAGTGAAAAAGAATTAAGCTAAAAGATGAGTGCTTAATGCTCTTAGGAGGTTACCTCCCCTTATATATAACTTGGGTAAGACATATATGAAATATGTTTTGGGGGGAAATTTTGAGTGATGATGATAAAAATTAAAATCATCATCACGTTACCTTTTCTTTAAAGTGGAATAGTATTCATGGGCAAGTAATAAAAATGATAGGTTTTGGGTGTCTTTTGCTATAATAAAAATATGTGTGTGTGTGTATGTGCTTTCTTTCTTTAATTAATTATCTCAAAACATGATGTTTGAAGACAATATGGTATTTACAAGACAGCTTTGATGGTATGGAACAAAGTTGAAATCAATTTGTAACACTTTTTATTGAAATCTAAATTCACAATTGATGGGGAAAGATTTTGACCTGATTAAGTTAATTATTAACATTGAATTTATAATCTAGTTAGTACTTAGTAATTAAGAAAGTTGCAACCTTTTCAAAGAAGAACAAAGTAAATTTACTGAATAATGAACCTATATCTAAAATATCTTGCGTATTTATTTTCCTCAAAAAGATGTCATCACTAAATAAATATAAACATGATGAAAAAGAATTAGTACAATCAAAATATCTTCTATATTCAATTCTCTTGATCTGCTTGTTTACTTATGGACTAATAAGTTAATAGGCCAAATTTGATAAAATTTAGCTTGTCACTTGAGTGGAGCATCTAAGCTCAAAATTGATTGGGAAAAGTCTAATTCATCCAGAAAGCAAATAAAACTGACATCATTAAGAGTGCGTCTTTTGGGGACAAATATTACTCATAAAGGGATAATTTTCTAAAACTCTTTAGATAATGGGCAAATCTTGAAGAAACTTGGCATGTGAACTCCTTTGACTTTAGGGAGTGTTTTACAGAAGGAGAAAAGATGTTGGGGTGTCTTGAAAGAAAATTAATGAGTTAGGACTCAGTCAAAAAGAAATCAAATAGAATTAATTTTTGTTTAACAAAACCTGCTTTTGTGTATGATTTTATCCTAAGAAATAACAGGATTTTCTGATAGATTTTAATAATTTTCAAAATATTCTGATTAGTTTAGTATTGGCACATGCAGATTTATTCATACATTTTTGTTTAGTTTAAGATGATTAATTTCAATTAACACTGAAATGGATTGTGTGCTACTAAAATTGAAGTAAGTTTGAAGAAAATAACAAAAGAATAATACATAAGACAAGGTAAACTTTTTTTTAAATTAATAAAGGATTAAATTCAGATTTGATAACTAGATTCAAAATGAAATACATCGATTCATTAGATTTTGTAAGAGAATATATTTGGTCACTTAAACATGCATTATTTGTAATGTGAGTTGCCTCCCTTGTGACGTGAATTTGGCCACGAGAACACACCCACACAATGATAATTTTAATTTTTGTTAGAGGATATATATATATATAACAAATGTAAGAAAAACAAAAGAAGTTACCTGGTTTTTAACAGACCCATGTGTACACCTTCTGCTACATCTTTGATGGCTGTGCTAATTTCATCCTGTGATGAATAGGCTAGACAGATGTTCAAAAAACTCCTACAAAAAGAAAATCAGCTTAATGCTTCTTATTCATTCCACAGAGTTTATCATAATGAAAAAAATTTAAGTAATAAGCAAGCAAAAAAAAAAAAAATAAATAAATAAAAGAACAATCATATAATAAAGATTTGAAAAAAAAAACCTCTTAAATATTAAATTGTATAAGTTCATTTCAAATGAGAATGAGTACATAATTTAAATTTTTATACCTTTGAGGAAACTACAACAAAAATCTAACAGAATTCTCCCATAGGTGCTTAATATATTAATCTTAACACATTAATGAAAGATCAGTGACAAAAAGATTTGCTGTACATGTCACTTACTATGCTATTGTATTATTCATAATTTGATGAATTATGTTGTTTTTAAATACATAGAATACAGAGTAAGGTTTTCAGCCAGCAAAACTGGTTGAGGATATGCATTTGATACACATTTTAATATTAGAACCAGAGAAAATAACCCTTTTTATTGTTTGTAATTCCCTTTGGTTCAAACCAATAATAATGAAATAACCATTTTTTATGAGCAAACTAAATGAATATTCCCTATACTTTTATGCTATCACATTTTAGTGTATGATTGATAAATATAACTTCATCTTATCCATTTTTCATATGATTAAAAACATTCAGTATTCTATGAGTTTGTTTTTTCCACAAAATAATTTCAAACCAATAAAAATTGATCACACAAAAACTATAAGTATTTACATACATTTACATGCTTGTACAAAAAGAATATACTAAATTTAGCAGTGTGCCTATTTACTGCAGCTCTGACAGCTTTTATCATGAGCCAGAAGAGATGATCACAGTATTTTCTCAGACTTTTTATGACAATAATCAGTTATACCTCTTCTGTTATATATATGAAAATGTATACACTAGACATATACAATTACTATTTTAATGTTAGTATACATACATTTCAATATTTCTATCTTAATTTTAATTTTATATAAGTCCCAACTTCATAATTTTAAAATACAAAATTAAAGTTATTCATATTTCTTCATAGATAGTTAATGATTGTTAAAAGCATGATTTCTTTGAATTCTGTTTGCCAAATTTATATACATCTCAAATTTGTATTAGGTTTCATTGTTATAACCACTTATTCTTCTTTGTTATAAAAAGTGAAAGTGTACTAAATTTACTTCAGATAAAGTATATTTCTTAATGTTATATCTCTGCTACTAGGAGTGAAATTAAACACACACACATAAACACTTACTTGAAATCACTAAGTTTGATAATAGTAAAATTATTTTAACATCATCTTTATGATAAAGGCTTATTGAGTAGGACAGATGGAAAGAAAAATGAATAAAAGAGAAACAAATTTAATTGCAAATGATATGTCATGTATGTCAGCCATTACAGAAGACTGTTGCTTGGAAACACATCTTGATTTGAATTCAACACTAGCTACATTTTAAATAGACCAACATTTTTTGTTTTTAAGATCATATTGTATGTATCAATTAATGTACATTGTAAATCAGTAATTTTACATGCATCATAATGATTTAATAGAATTTAATATAATTAAACTTTGAGAATTTTTTAAATTAAGATTATATTTGTATGTATACCCAATAAAATAAATTACAAATGTTTTAACAATGTGTATAGATTGAATATTTCAAGATTTTTACCACAATAAAATATAAAAGTATTTTCACATCTATTAAACTATTGAACACAAAACTATTTTTCCATAAATAACTTTTCTTTATCATAAATTAAAACTTTAAGAATTCATATTGTTCAATATCTTTAAATATCTATGATTGTTAAAAGCATTTTAAAATATTTTTTAAGTGAAGTATTAACTAAAAATTAAAAATACTTAGTAATTTGGTGAAATGTATTTAATATTTAAAAAATTTACTTCTATACTCAAAACTTTTCCAGGTTTACTTTGAATAAATATCATTCAGTTCTTTAAAAATGTGTTCAATTTTTATTTAGCTTTAAAACAACCTTGAAAATAAAGAACATCCTGCTCAGTTTCAGTTGTATTTATTTTTCTAAAGTTCATATTATAAATTTTGAAAGGTGTATATTTGCGATTCCCATTTTTAAGGATAAAAATGCCCATTATAAAAATCTAAAAGAAAAGTTGTTTTTTTTTTAAATGAGGAAAATATTAAAATGCAAACTTAAAATTTAATGGCGCAAATTAAGTAGTATGGAAGAAGGAAATAGGTCTCTTCTTTCATCATTCGGTTAATATTTCAAGTAATATATAAAAAAATAAAATCTTATCATAGGTATATTTATTAACTTCAATTCTGAAAATTAAAATAATGGTACAATTGAAAAAATAAATAAATAAATAACTTTTTTTTTTACAAAAAAAAAAAAGAAAAGAAAAGGAAAAGAAAGAAGCTCCCCTTTAAACAGATGGAGTGGCCTAACGAGATCTGCAACAATAGTTTGTTTTTTCCTTGTTTAGTTGTAGGAACGTTCGAACTCTTTTATGTAAAAAGAGTTCAATGGGGAAAACCGACAAAAGAAAAAAATATACCAAGTATTTCTTCGTTTCGTCTTTATCATTTCAGAATTAAGAAAAACATTGAACTTTTGATCAAATAAGATATTACATCTTGACGAATATGCTATACCGCTTTAAACTGAATTATAGGTGTGTACTACTAGTCGGCCATATTTAACATTCCATGTTTGGGCCGTAGCGATTTTTAAAACTAATTTATTATCTAAGATTGAAGTTTTTAAATTTATTTAATTTTGTGCATATGAAATTTAAATTATACATATATTTATATATATAAACAATTTAAAAAATATTTTTAAAACAAAATATACTAGTGAGTATGATAATTGGACAAATATAAATTTTTCAATGGTCGTGTCGTTTTTAATCAAGAGTTTGTTTTTAATTTGTTTTTTTTATTTTTCGGTTTTATTCTTAATTGAACTTTAATAATTGATTTGGGGATTCATTCAGAGATTCGAACAATAAACATGGAAATAAAATTGTATTTGTAAAATACATAAATAAATAAAATTAGTACAAAAGCTTGAAAATTTAAAAAAAATAATAATACCTAGTTTACGTATAACAACTAGTTGTCATTGTAAACAATGAATTTTGAGTAAATTATGAAAAAGATAAACACGGAGAATTATTTATGAAATCTAGATCCACCATTTCTGCTTCATAGCCAGTCCTCTTCTTTTCTATTCTAAACATTCAAATTTAAAAAATGCACCCGAGATCGTTAATATAAATTGATTCTTGCTGGAAGTAAACTTAATAACAAAAAGAAATGTTTTCCTTTTTGAAAGTTTCAAAGTTAACCATTTTAAAGTTCCGTCTAAAGTTATATTAATTAACACTAACACACACAAAAATGAAGTCTCTTTCTTTAGAGATCGCCATAAACAAAAGCGTAATTTAAAAGAATGGCTCAACAAATTCGCCCTTATTCTTCAATGTTGTAAATTAAACACTAACTTTGATTTACCAATTTATTTATTTTTAGAAGTGATAATTTGTTAATGGTGCTTTTTTAGCATTCATGATTGAAGAGAGATAAGTAGGATTTGAAAAAATCCTCGGTAGGTAATTCCTTTGTTAAAGTTTCAACTCACAAGAAAAAATACACCAATTAATTTAACTAAAAAATGATTTGACGGCCAAGAAAAAAATCAATAGAAAACGGAGGGTATGCCTTTAATGGGGAAAGTTTTAAAAGCTGAACAGCATTAAAGGAACCGCAGATTTTCCAAAACAAATTAAAAAGTTTAGAATATTTAAATTTAAATAAAATAGAATTTAAAAAAAGGTAAAATCAATTATTTCAAAAAGAAAAGTCTTCAAAATTCTTATGAAATTCTCTTTGGCTTTCATTAATTTTTAAATTTGCCTTTCATTCAAATGCAAATTTTTTGTTTTGTTATTTTTTTCGCATAATTTAGATAAAATTACATAATTTTAAAAATGTATGATTCATCATCTCTATTTCTTCTTAAATTTCTAAAAATTATTGAAAAATTTAACCATATAAGTTTTCATTTTTAAAAAATAAATTTAAACAATAACATTTTAAATGAACGTTTCGATAAAAGAAAAAAAATCTATAAATTTCATATTTTTTTATTAAAATTTAAATTGACATCATTAAAAACAAATAGGATAAAATGTTCGATCATTAGGCAATAATCTAAAAGTATTCTTTTTACCTTTTATGAACAACACTTCCAAAAATGCCAAAAATGACATTTTTAGATTTTTTGCATTTTCAAAATATTTGGAAAAAAAATCTTAACAGCTGCTTATTTCCCTTTATATAAGCCTAAGTTATCTAAAAAGGCCAAGGTCATTACAGTTTTCAGGTTAAAAATGACTTTATTTAAATTACCAAATAATCTAATCATAAAACTTATTAACGAAACAATCGCTTATATATAAAGATTACAAAATATTAGATTAGAAACGAACAACAAAACAGAGTTATTTATTACAATTTGATTTTTAAAGCTAGATATGCAAATTAGGCATCCCCAAGAAGTAAAACCTGCTATGTTGGGCAACATATAACAAGCTTGCTGCTATTGACAGTGGAGGTCCGAAGTCACTAGAAATACGGATGCTAAGTTCATTCTCCCACTTCTCTTGTTTAAAAACACGTTTGATCGTTTATCTTCCCAACTTCTAGTGACGACTTTGAGCTCCTTTTAAAATAATCGTTTGTTCTGATGTTAATGTATTTGAAATACATTATTCATCTAATACAGCGTCTCCTATTGTTTAAAATGCATAATTTAATCAGGTATTACTACTGCCATTTTTTTTCGATGAATAATAGTTCAAAATTTATTTAGTAGAAACTACTTGAAAAAAGAAATCATTAATTTAACATACTAATTTTTTATTTATGATTTTAAACTACATCATTCTTAATGATAAATTGTGGGTACAATGTATGAATGGTGGTTCTAAATGGAATGCAATTGAATGAATTTTGATTTTTCTTTTTTCTGACATCTTTTTGACAAAAATTTAAGAAGCAAAACAATTTAATTTATTTAAACTCAAAACAATATTATCTATGCATTTTTCAGAAGATATTCGAGATTACCATCCGTACATTACACAAAATTATCAAACTGAGAATATCAATCATGCAACGCATTTTGAGCTCAAAACTATTGACTAAACATCGTTTAATTTCGTTTTTATTCTTTAATAGATTGAATTAAAAAACGTGAGGCATTTTCCAATTTCTTTTAGTTCTGTTCTGTAATCTAAAAATAAAGTGTAAACACCGAATACGTTTACAATACAAATTAAAATGTGATGGATAATTGTTCAATCATCTTATTTCATTTGCAGGTGAACAAATATATATATATATATATATATATATATATATATATATATATATAAGCCTTCATCTAACGTGTAAGAAATTTCAGAATAGCTTTATCTCAATAAATTTTCAGCTTTTTTTTATCCCTTCAACAAAAAAAAGAGACTAAGGTATCTAAGTTGTAAGTTTACGTTAGAAATTATGCAAAGTGAATTTTCTTTACATTTTAAGATGAATGAAAATTGATAAATTTTAATCTATACAAATGGAAAAAAATTACAATTAATTTAAAGAATGCATCAGTATGATTTTTTTTTTAAAGTCAATGTATTAAAAATAAAAATTTTCATTGGTTTCTCACCAATTTTTTTTTTTTTTTTTTTACATTTAAAGCATTGGGTCTTTAGAACTGCATTAAAAAGTTGGGCGAGATGTTTATATTACCTGTTGCTCTAAACTTTCAAACTAGTAGCATGTTAGTTGTTCAAGTTCAGATTTTAAGATTGCTCAATTGCTGCTACGATTCTTTTGAAGCAATAAAAACATTCAATAAGTCGCTTTAATGTTACCCCTATACTTTTATTATCACCTACACTTTACAAGGAGTTTTTTCTGAAGAATTGTTTAATATCTTAATATAATCTACAAAATAAAATACATTACTTTGCGATATGAGTTTAGACTAAATAGACTAATTCTAAATAGTTTTAAATGTTTACAATTCAAATTCTTTGTATTTTTTCAACTTTTTACTTTTTTCTTTTAATTAAGGCTATTTTCAAAAATAGAGAAAGATAAAGCAGATAAAAAATTTTTTAAAAATGTCATACAAAGCAATCACAACTAATTTGTAGTCAATCATTCAGAGAGGCATTGAACAATTTGTTTATTTTAGTCTTAGAAAAAAGTGATAAATTAACTCATGATCATAGGAGCACCCTAAATGGTGTAATGGTTAGTTAGCTACACTGGCAGACTATTGTTAGCGAATTTGATTCTCACTGGATGCCTCAAATTAGCTTTGCAAATGACAGTAGAAGATCATAGGAAATATAACCTGGTATCAGAGAAATTACCATTTTGAAAATGGATGGTAAAATTATCCAGCTAACTATGGGCCTAGTGGGTAGTGTTTGCCAATGGCACGGGAG
Organism: Sepioteuthis lessoniana; assembly: GCA_963585895.1. Classification (NCBI taxonomy): domain Eukaryota; kingdom Metazoa; phylum Mollusca; class Cephalopoda; order Myopsida; family Loliginidae; genus Sepioteuthis; species Sepioteuthis lessoniana. Next base: position 53,429,973 of record OY757930.1, read on the forward strand.
ACCAGGGTTCAATCCTGGGCCAAGTCATACCAAAGACTCAAAAAATGGTACTCGATGCCTCCTTGATTAATACTCAGCATGATAAAGGGTAAAGTGGAGCAATTCAAGGAAAGGAGTTGCACCCTCCCCTACACCTCAGTGAAGAAGCTATTGAGAAAGGAGACTACCGTTGCCAACTTTGATAGATAAAAATAACTTTTTTAAAACTGATAAATCAACATTAATTTGCCAAAAGCTAGTGCTCATATGAAAAATGGAAAATAATATGATAAATGATTTGGGGAAATTTTTGGCATGATTTGAAAACTCGTAAAACAAAAAATTAGATATAATGCTATTAAAACTAAAATTTAATTGAAATATTCTTAAAATCATAACTGTAGTTACTCCCACAAAACTCCTTTTTTTTCAAATCTCTATTCCGTAAAGGAACAAAAAAATAAATACCTTAATAAAAACACTGAAAATCCTTCACAATACAGGGTTAGATATTTTTGTTTATTTCATTTTTATTGATATGAAACTTATTTTTTCAATTCATAAAAACTATTCTTTGAAATATATAAAATGTAGATAAAAACATTTATATACTATAATACAAAAAACCAGTAAAGAAGAATTTGAAAATTAAACAGTTAAAAAAAATGTTCTGCCTTGAATTTACAAGTTTATTGAATTGAGTGATAGTAATACTGATGACTAAAAAAATCAACCATACTCGAAACAGATTTAGGGTTTACACATTTGATGAAGATTTTTTTTATAAAGAAGTCCTTTACAACTATATAATTTCAGCAATTGAGCATCTAATTTTATCTTGCTTTTATTATAAGATTACAATATTTTTTCAATCTTTACAAATTAATGGAAAACAATTAAATCTTGAATATCCTGATAGTAATGGAATTATTAGTCTTTATATATTTGAAAGAATTTAAAAACTTAGAGGAATCACTTCTCCCTTCATCCCCTTCCCATCACTAGAAAGTAGTTTGTCACTTTTCTATTTCTACTTTAATGCAAGATATTTGTGGTTCAAAACTGCCTTACAAATCTTTTTCTCTCAGCTATCACCTTGAACTTTTTAAGTTCAGGTTTAATAAGTGACTTCTCCTGTCTTAGTTTGGATTTCTACTTTGTTGTCCATTTGTAATACTATTTTGTTACATCTTTACCATATGTTTGTTATTTTTTTAACCCTTTGCTTAGAGTAGCCAACTAATCTTCTTTAAAGTGATTTTGAATATATTTTATCAAAAAACATTTTAAACATCCAAATTTAAATTTTTTTTCTTTCAGAAAATAAATTCATTTTTATAAGTATCATAAAAGTAAGAAAGTTTTTCTTGACTCTGAGGTTTTAATGAATTTTATCTCTGGCAGGAGTAATTAGACATCTTAAACTATTTAGTTAACTGATAGTTACCCACTGATACTAACCTTTCAAATGTTGATTAAATATTTCTACACTTTGCTCTCAAAGGATTTTCACAACTTTAAAACAACCTTTTAATGATATTTTACATTTACAAACAAGAAAAAGTAAAGAGAATATAAATGATAAATAACTTCACAGTCAAACTTCAAAATGTCATATATATAGTTTTTTTAATTTTAAAATTAGGGAAAAAAAGTTATATTTTAAATTCTTAAATAGAAATTTTCAGTTTTAAAAGCATCATTTAGTATTAGTAAATACACATACACCAAAAGTTTAAAATTTAATAGGTCATTTTTAATGTAAAAACAAATTATCTTATTCAAATATATTTATTTTTTATAGAACACAAGATCTTGAAAAAAAAAAGCTTTAAATGGAGAAAAAATAATAAGTATCAAATTTTCTAATTTGTCATTCAATTAAATTAGCCAATATAATAAGTAAATGTTTCCTAATATGTGAGAGTACTGAAAAGATTAATATTCACATTCAAGAAAGCTAAGGGAAAGAGTTAGCTCCCTTAATTTGCAATCAAATAATCAGTACTCGTATTTAGAAAGTGTTAACACAACTTCATACATATAACATATAATTCATTTAAATGCATAAATTTTCCAAGATAATTCATTATTATTATAGCTTTCAGTTCAGCTAATTTCAATACATCAAATGATCTTGTTACTTTACTGATGACCATCATAAAGATAAAAAGAAAACACTAAAATGCACACACGGCAACAAGAAATTAGTACAATAAAACAATCACATGAATTCTTAATTATATCTGGAAGAAGAAGAGGTGATTAAATAACATAACTATGAAGGAAAGAAATATTATCATAATGTATACACACATTTTTTAGGACCTTCAGAAACAATAAAATGTTATTACAAATTTAAAATATTATACGGTTAAACCCTAACCAAATTTCCCAAAAGATATTTTTCTCTCTAGATCTCCGTACTGTTTTAATGGAGAATTTTTAATAAACATTTAACAATAACAAAATTTAGTCCACAACACTAAAGTACAGAAAACTAAACCTGTTCTTAAAAAAAAAATAAACACCTCGTTTAATGAATCTTGTAGGTATTTACATCAGGTGACAACTATAGAATTTGAAATAGATTGTTATACACTTTGAAAGAATGATTCTGGTCTAAAATTAGTTTAATACATTTGTGGTAACAATTTTCACCAAATCAACAAGGAAAACTAATATTTTTTTCCTGTAGACAATCATATGACATGTATATGGTACTAGACTGAAATGAGTTTTTTGTTTTGATCTAAAATAAGATGTTTATACCTTTTAGTTTGATAAGATACCTATGTTGTATATAGTAAACATCCAAAGCATATTCCCTTGAGGTTTCCAAAGTAAACACTATCACTGACATTGCTAACGACTATGATATCAGTCTGATCAAATCAACAAAAGTTTCTGACACCAACTATAAAAATAAAATCTTTTGCCCAATCAACACATGCCAAGCAATATTTTTCCATCAATAAAAATACATAAACAAGACTTCAAAATAACTGTTTCTGGCAAGCAATAAATATAGGATTCTGAATCTTGTTAGTATTCTATGCTACTAACAACAAGGCATCACTTTTTAAACACACACACAACAGAACAAATTGCTTGAACAAAATGCAAATTGATGAGCTTTAAAAGGTATATCCACTCATGTCAAATAAACATTTCTTAAATATATACAAGCATTTGTATAATAAAACTTTGATGTATTTATTTTATCCTGTAAACAGTAAAGACACTTTTTCCTCACTATTCTTGCTCAATGTAATGTTTATGGGCTGACTCATTGGAGAGTGTGTGTGTGTGTGTGGGGGTCTTATCTCTCTGCAGAGATGTAGCCAGTGGTAATTTACTAAGCTTTTTGCTTAGATGTGGCATAAGGCCATATGAAAGGGGCACCCAATGAGACTCGAACTCACTCGTGTAGGTTTGCTAGTCGAGCTTGCTAACCATTACACCACCAGAGGCACCTTAGAGATGTAGCCAGTGTATTCTACAGCCCCAGCCAACTAGGCTTTTAAAATTTGTTATTTTCAGGGAAAAATTGAAATGATTTTCTCTAGGTATTTATCTTCTAAAATGTGTTAAATTTATTCATTATCAAACAACATCTTGCAATTTCATATTTACACAATTTTCCTTTAATTAATACAGGAAATTTTATTTTAATTAATTGAATTCCCATGGATTTTTAAAATGTGCAAGTATGTAGTTTTCAAATTTTATTCCTATTGACTTTTTTATTGTTAATTTTTTAACACATCAAACACATCTATCACTGTTTATATATTAGACAAAAATAATTTTTATATAAGAATAATTTCTTCTTTTTAATGATATAAAGTTTATGAAAATTGAATTAAATTTATATGACATTTAGATAGATGTTTGGTCATGGGTGTCAATTTTATAAAATGCATTTGAATGTAATAGATTTTTGTCACAATTTATCAGTTTGTGCTATAAGAAAAAGAAAGCCTTGTGTACATTTGTGTGTTTCCTTGGATAAGTGAGGGAAGAATGAATGATTTTGATTGATTTTAATGGCATATCAATTCCATCAAAGGTTATTTTATGCCTAGAAGTTAAGGCATCTCATATTTATATGTATATTTTTTATGTAGTTGTTTCTTAAGAGAGATTTTTTTTACATGGTTCTATCAAATGCAAATAACTCTAAAACAGATCTGAGAGAATGCAACAAAGGAGTACTCTACACACTCCAGAACTGAAGCCTCACCATCAGATGCAGTTTAGTGTCATACCCAGGACACAGTAGTGGAAGAAAAGCCACAAATAAAGAACAGTGTAATATTATCATGTGTATGGAAAGAAGGAAAGAATGACAGACATGTTGATAACTCATGTTTATTTCTCAAAATTACATTTTCCTTCAGATATGTCTCAAAAGAAAGATGTAATGTAGCTTTGTTCAGTTGATGAAGGAAAGGAGACCCCCAGCTCAGTTTCATTTATAAATTACTGCACCTCTCCTCCTCAAAAGATGAGGATTGGTTTTCCTTAACCCCCAAATTACTTGAGCTTACTCTTTCAAATTTTGGTTCCAACTGCCTTTTTAGACTAACTAAATCTCAACTCCCCCCCCCACTCTCTCTCTCTTAACACGATATACCTTTAACAAACTTTAAGCAATAAATGAACACCTACACGTTTCCCCATACTTTGACTCAGAGATTATGACTTGTCAGTTATGCTTCCACAAATATGTAAGATATTCAGAATGGTGAGAGCTATTATATTACAACAGGACAGAAACTATGTCTACATTACAATATAGACATAATAATCAGATAGTATTTAATGGTGGACATATCAAAGAAGTCAGAGATAGCCAAACAGTTAGCAACATAAAGGATGGGATCAGCAAATCAAGTTCAAACACTGACAGGAACAATTTACTTTTACACCAAGATTTTTGTGAAAAGCATGAATTCACTTCTCCATTTCAAGCTATGAGTAAATAACTGAGCCTTGTAAAATCCAATCCATTTTAGACATTTGATGATTTGTCAAGTTAGGCGTACTTCCATTGCTGAAACCATGTAAACCAGCATCATATTACATTGAAAAGAGATAGGCATTGCTAAGTAACCCTTATTGCCCTAAAAGGTACCATGCAGGAGAATTAGTTGGTATGGGATCTTGATAAGCTTACAGGAAACTAGCATCCATCCATATTTAACTGTAGCATAAACAAATGTATTATCCAAATTTCTTCAATCTTGTTGATTGAAATTTGTTAAAAATACCATGACTATTTCAAGTTTTTAACATCTCCTAAATGTTATCTTAATCATTTATCATATGAAAAACTTCACAATCATTTTAAATAGGTAAACACTTTATTATCTCAAGCAGAGCTATCTAACCTATACATAGGATTCTAACAGCCACTAGCACTTCAGGTGAGAGTGGACCTGAGTGTAATGACAACAAAAAAGTGACTCCACACACTCCAAAGCTTCAAAACTGTAGCCTCATCACTAATTAGAGTTAAGTATTATACCCAAGACACCCTTTTTTTTGAGGGATGAAATCAGCATTTTCTAGGTCCTGATGACAGGGTGAAATTGGTGGTGGTGGTGGTGGGGGCTATGCTAAAGTGAAAATTGTGTTACAGGGAATTGAGTGTGAGAAGTTTCAAATCAAGCTTTATCTTAAAAGTTAAGCATGATTTTATTAACCAAGTTAAAGGGAATTCTGATTCCTCTTGAGTATTTTGTTTTTGTTAATAAATGGATTTGGATTTGGTTTGGTTTTATAGCATATCAACTATTGTAGGTTATTTAATGTCAAATTCATTTTTATTCATATAAACAGTTCTATTTCAAACAATTCAGTTCAGCATAAGTACAGTTTTTTGTTTACACACAGATAAATGTCAAAAACAGTTCTATTTCAAGCAACTCAGTTTAGCATAAGTACACAGTTTAGTTCTATTTGACCCATAGATAGAACCCTATCAGGTGCTACCACTCTGGGCCAGAGTGGACCTGGGAGCTATGGCTATGAAGGGGTATTCCATATTACTGGAACCTCACCATCAGATTGTTTAGTGTCATATCCAGGACACTTGTTGAGAGAGTCTTACCTCTCTGTAGAGAAGCAGTCAGTGTATTCTACAGCCCCAGCCAACTGGGCAAATTAATACATGGAGGCAAAGGTGGCCTAGTGGTTAATGGCAAAGAGAGTAGAATTGGCAAACTAAATTCAAATTCCAGGAAGAACAATTTGCATTAACTTCAGATTGAGAAAGGCATGAATCCACTTTCTGCATAGAAAGGTAGCTGTAGCCCTTTAACCTTAGGTATTTGATAATAGGTCATATGGTTCAAGGATCATTCCCTGTTGCTTGTACTATATAACCTAGAACAACCAGTCTTGTGTTACTTAGAGAGGAGAGGAGCACTCCTAAGTAGCCATGGAATGAAGGAAAATTACTTGGCATGGAACACTGACAAACTAATAGGTTAGGGGAAACATCCATCCAATTCATGAATTAAGAAATTCAAAAAATGATTGATTGGATTCTTAAATAATTAGACAACATAATTATATTTGATGACAGGCGAGAGTGTAAAAGATTTAGCAGTACTGAATAAACTGCAAGGCTGATTAAGGTGAGACAAAATCTCACATGATGCTTGAAAGAGTTTAAAAAAAAAAAAGTAGGAAAAACAGGAGATTCCACCATGATTTATATTCATTGATGTATGAATGAATAATCTCTTCTTACCTTGTGTTATTTTTGGATAAATTCACAACCTCAGCAATTATATTCTGAATGTCTTGTGGAAGTAAGTTCAAATTGCCAATCAATTTAACACACACACCATGTTTGTTTAATTCATCTCTGAAATAGAAAAAATTAGAAGTTCCAATTTTTAAAAATAGGTTTTAATAATTTTATTGCATTTTTAATTGAGTTATACATATACAAATATATATGTAACTATCTTTCATTATATGAACATTATTTTTTAAACATATATTACATATACCACATCTTTTTATATTATTTTTATTTTACTGGTAACCATCCACTATGAATCATCTTAATTCTCAATTACAAATTTTTCTTGGCACTTGGATACAATCTAGTTACAACTATTTTTATTTACATTTACAAAGTTTTTCAAGGATAATGATAACCAAATTAACAATCAATTATGAACAAAACTTGTTTGGATGCATAGAAAAAGAAGACATTCAAGTTTAAAACTTTTAAAAACTGATCATTATTAAAAAAGACAGCAGGTTTTCCCAATATTTAATTAAATTCATATTCTTTCAAAACATAAATTAATTCTGACATTTAACTTAAGGTAAATTAAAGATTACATTTGTACAAATTATTAGTAATACAGTTATCTATTATTCTTGTAGCAAGAGAAATCATGCACACAGCAGCTCAAAGCATACACGCATATGTCTGGCATGGAAAATGAGATCAGGAGAGAGAAACAGGCGATTGGGGAGATCGAACTCACATCCTCCCGATCGTGAATCGTGTTTGACGTCAGGACTACATACACACTGGTGTGCATGAAAATTACCACATTGTGCGATTGACCCAGATGTGGCATTTTGGTATGATTATTTAAGTCCTGCCTGAATGCACCGGGGGGGGAGGCGTTTTGAGTCTTGGTGACGCACGACAAGAGACAAGCTTGGATGTAGGACTGCTAAAGAAGATTGTTGCAGGCAAAAAAGAATTCGTTGGAAGAAGCTAAGAGAACTGTTATTTTCAGCATAGAAATTCAGCTGTCCATCTTCTATTAAGAAGACGACAACACAGCAACAACACTTGAAATTAATTCCACGTGTTCAGTTATGAGAGACTCTTTTCTTTCCGTTACTGATGAGGCATACTATCCACCACCCCCTCTTCTTTCAATTCAATAGAAGATTTGGTCTGTGCATGCCTAAAATCATGAAAGTTTTATAAGCTTTTGTAGGCTACTTGGTTTGGTTTTACAACATATCAATCCTTTAATGCCAGACCCATTTTTATACATATAAATAGTTCTATTTTAAACAATTCAGTTTAACATAAGTACACAGTTTAATTCTATTTTACCCAGATAATAGGACCCTATCAGGCACTACTACTCTAGCAAGGGTGGACCTGGGAGTAATGGCAATAAAGAAGTACTCTGCATTCCACAAAGCTCCAGCATTACTGGAGCCTCACCATCAGATTGTTTAGTGTCATATCCAGGACACTCGTTAGAGGAGTCTTACCCCTTTGCAGAGATGCAGTTGGTGTATTCTGTAGCTCCAGCCAACTGTGCCATGTAGGCTACTGTCCACCAACACAAGTGTAGATATTTCATTACAAACAAAAAGTAATACATTATGTGACTTAATTAAATGAGGAACAAGAAAACTATTTTATCATGAGTAACACCTGACTCAACTCTCAACTTTTTCTAAAGAATCTGTGGCTCCAATTCCATAGAGTTTGATCTTAACAATATGTCAACCTGTCTAGGGTTAATTTATACTTAGAGGTTAAGGAATCCCATCCATGGAAGGTTCATTTTTAAATCAGATGCAACTTAGTGTCACACCTAAAACACCCCTTTTTTGTAGGTGATTCAGTCAGCATATTTTAAGCTCTGCCAACAGGGTCACATAAAGAGTTTGAAGAAGAAGAAAAAAGTCAATTGTATAAAACTGTGTATAATTATTTTTTCTAGAAAACAATCAAATTCATAATCTTATTGTAATTTACCAGATGTATTTTTGTGATTACATTACTCAATAATGGCAAAAGTTATGGCTACCAAAATTTCTGTGTTTACTAATAACAATCCAGAATATGTTTTTAGTAAATCAATTTATAAAATTTTTAAAATTTTTTAGAAACACATTTGATTTAGAATGTAAGTATAATACCAAACTTGACTTTTAGTTTATGTCCATCAACTTAATTATACCGAATCTTTATCATCTTATTTAACCATAAAAAGGAGACGTGTTGCTAAAAATTTCCTAGCTAGAAACCAAGCTTATGACATTTTTCCAGGTCATTGAAGAAAAAAACCCATAAGTTAAAAAATTGTATTGTGATTATCAACAATTGTCACCAGTGTGGCCATAAACATTTATCAAGTCTTTGCAAAAAAAACCAACAAAGTTTAGCCTGTATTTATTGTTACATTAAAAATTCAAATGAATAAATTTATGATCAGTTTATGTAATTTAAAACCTTTACAGTAGGTTTTAAACAAACACCATTAATCCCCCAATAAACAAAATGTAACATGCAATAAGGCATATGTATATAGTTACAAATATAGTCATATGAGTAGATACGTCTATGTGGGGGTGAACACATCTGTATAAGTATGCGTGTATAGGCTCAGCATATGTATATATCTATGTAGGGGTATGCATATTTGTGCTGATGTGTGTGTGTGTAGGGATGAGCATATCTGTATGGGTACATGTACATATAGGATTAGTATATATATATATATATATATATATATATATATATGCAAGGTTAGGTATATCTATGCAGATGTGTATATATATGTGTATGTAGGGATAAGCATATCTGTATGGGTATGTGTGCATATAGGCATAACATATATGTTTATGTAGAGTGGAGCATATTAGTCTGAGTGCATATGAACATGGATGTGAGTGTGTAGTAAGATCAAGGGCCAAGACGAAAGTTTGGGAAATTTTGGTGAGGCAATAAAATTGGAAAAAAAGGGAATGCGTGATTAAAATGATTTCTGGATGAAAGAGTCAGTTTTTAATGTCTGCCATAAACATAGGTTTTTGGCATTGTCAGTTGTTGGGAGGCCTGGACTGTGAGAACCAATTTCTTCCATTAAGATGAGCATTCTGTATATACTTAATAATAGTTGGAACATATACAGACCAGTCCAAGAAATGTCAAAAACACATCTTTCTATTAAGCAAGATATCATCAGAATTTGTTTTTGCTCTTTTTTGTCCTTTGTGAAGCTGTCTTGTGGCTTGTGTCCTTTTGCAGCAAATCTACCTTAAGAAAAACTTACATTTGCAGATGAAATTGTTTGGGTGACGAGTGCAGTTACACCATAAAAATAAGATTCAGAAGAAAGTGTGAAATACTGGACGTGCATAAGAAAACATGTTAATGTTTCTACTTACTTTTCTTCCAGCAAAGATTTGGCTCTTTGTCGAGCCAATTCCATAAGGCATTCAACCTCATCCTTGGACCTCTTGAAATTATCAATGCTGAAGGCATACACAGTCACTTCAGTAATTCCAAGATTGAGACACCATTCCAACACCTGAAATTATAGTTTTCAAATAATAAAGTTCTTTTTAAATGTATTAATATTACAATGTGTTGTTTTACAACACATGGTTTTAATATGCTGTATTTACTTGAGTGTTAGTTGATCTTATGTATAGGTTGACCCTTGATTTATGGTTACAAAAATCATTAATTCGTGGAATTCATTTTTCAAGCAAAGAGTTACTCCAAGTCCTTCCAATTATGTTTGAATTTCAAATATACAAAATTATTACTCTTGAATAGCTTGAGGCTAATTTTTTGCCTAAAAATAAGGTCTTAGAAATTCAGGCTATATAAAAGTACATAGTATTCTGAAACAATTTATTCTTGAAGTCCAAAGATAAAATTTCAATAAATTTTGATTGATTTTAATGGCATGTTAACCAGTCTAGAGTTATTTTATGCCTAAAGGTTAAGGAAATGTTCTTTTGCACATGGTCCTATCAAAAATAATTAATTTTTAAACAGATCTATTTCACCAATAGATGAGACCCTGATAGATATTACCACTCCAGGTCAGAGTGAACCAGGGAGTAATGAAAGAGAAGGGGTACTGCACACTCTTCAGAACTGGAGCCTCATCATCAGATAGAGATCAGGGTTATACTCAGGACAGACTTTTTTTAGGGGATATAATCAGCATATTCTAAGACCCATAAATAGGGTGGAAATAAATTTTGTTATGTTTTCTCAATACATACAACCCAAAGAAACCAAATTAGGAATAACAATCATACAAACCACCTCACAAACATCTCAAAACGAACCAACAACAAAACCACCTCTCACACAGGCATATACAAAACCACCTCTCACACAGGCATATACATGCAAAGATTGCAACAAACATTACATCAGCAAAACCCAATGCAATCTAGAAAAAAGAATCCACAAACACAATCAATCAATCAATCAATCAATCAAAACAAATGATGATCAAAATGCCCTTTTCTCTCCACATGCTAGAATTCACACACATTCAATTTTTCCCAAGTCACTCTAATCAAACACATACATTGCAAAAATCTTGCAGACTACTAGAATCTGCAGTCATATCCAAAACAAACCATATTAGACAATGTCCAGGATTTTATCAGATCTCACCATACCTGGCGAACAGCATACTTCACGAAAACAATATCAAAATAGAAAACAGATAAAAAGACATTTCTCCACTCTGTGCCACCATACTTTTGAGAATTCTTTCCTTATCATTTTCTCTTTCCCCTTGCCACCTAGACATCACATTATAGTCAATATCTTTCAAAGAAGCAAGATATGCCAAAACCTCTTTCCCCTCCAACCTTTCCCTATTTCTACTCCATCACCTCACTAAAACTATTTCCACTTTCAAAACAAAAAAATCTTTAATGAAACCTGATACATTTGACTTTAAACCTTTCCCTGCTTCTTTCCCATCAACTCACTAAAAATACCCCCACTTTCACAACAGAATTTTAAAAATGAAACCTGATACATTTGACTTTAAACCCTTTCCCTTCTTCCTGTTACACTTTTATCCTCTCCATCATCTTATCAATTTCCTCATTTGCTTATAAATAGAAAAACTCAGTAAATACTTTCAGTTTGAAAAAGTTCTTTGGAATAAAAAGGATGAAATATCACACATCTAAATTGGAGTTAAGTATCTGATTTATCCAACTTTCCACATATTTCTATCATACTGTCAGATTCACCACAATCTATCATTTCAGCATAATTTTATATGCATAAAGTCCTTGTCACAATTATTGACACTCATGAAATTTCATAAGGTAGAATGTTACCTGAAAAAAAGAAAAAAAGAAAAAAATATTGAATCTAATGAAACAGCTTTGGTTGATTGACAACTGATGGTTGATAAAGAACAGCAAATGATAAATAAATTTATATAAATTTGGTTATTTTCCATTCATTTCTGAAGACATAGCAAAAAAATGAAAGGGTGCTAATAATGGTTACCAGGACTGTATATCCTAAAAAGAAGGAACATATATTACACTCAGATCAAAGACTGGAAATCTACACTGATTCTAGGCAGAAGTGCTGATCCATACAGACATAATCCATCAGTTTTACCAGAACTATGTTAGTTTTGCTGAATTTTTATATGAATAAATCCATGTTAATCAAATACCTTAATTATTTATGTATAAGATGCACTATTTTTCCAGATTTCTCAGCCCAAAAGTTAAGGGTGTGTATTATACATGAAAACTAAATATTTACCTTTTTCTGGCTATATGTATCATCATATTCAGGATGGCATGACCCAAAGTAAGTTATATCTAAGGTCCAAACTAATTACTGCTACACAGAAAAAAGCCACTGGAATGTGTACTTATTTTTAATCCGTTTCTTCTATGATTAACTTATTTTCACCAAAAGTTTGTTACATTTTTGTGTGAATCATGTCCTTGCCTTTTCCCCAAATACTGTCTAAATATTGTGTTTTGAAACATTATATAAACTACATAAATCCTTCTTTTTGATTAATACCAGCTGGATAAAATATTGAACAAAGTTTAAATTTAGTTGCCACAAATTCCAAAAAGTCAATACATATTATATACAAGAGATGTTTTTTCCAGAATTTTGTTATCCACTACTAATTGCAGTAGTAAAAAAAACTGCTTTAACAAAGAAAGTGAATTCAAATTCCAAATGATAATGCAAGGGAAATAATACATTTTATATTTAGAAGGATTATCAGTAATCATGAATATTAATTGGGCAAGTTTGGAATAGTATGTATAATTTCAAAGGTCAATATTCTGTTAACATCAAAAATGTCTTGGCACACTTTTATTGTTAAGTTTATATTACAACTGCATCTAATAAAATGAAACAATTCCTTTTCAGCTATGAGTCAATAATGTAAACCAGAAAACTTCATATCATTGAATTAATATTTCCTTATAGAGAAAATAATGACTGAGCACATTAATGTAAAATAAAAATCTATGAAGATCAGTGAAAGTGTAAGAAATAGCTGGACAAACAACATATCTTCTATTGAAGTTGGATGTTGCCAATTTGATCACCTAACAGAACTCATGAAAATATATCAAGAGGCTCCAAGATCAGATAGAAACAGCATCTGCATTGATCTGGTACATCCACTCTGGTAGAAATGTAAAAAAGTGTAGTAGAGCTGTAGTATACTGGCTTATTACAGTAAATGACAATCCAGGCAGGATACCTTAAACTAAGTTTAATAAAAAGCCAGTGAAAAATAAACTTACAAACAATGGGCACCTAGCAAGCTCACTAACCATTATATCACTCAAAGAACCACAATGTTAATGATGGTTTCTTTATAGTAGTAGTTGTATGAATTTATTATCATTTAAAGAAAATTATCGTTGTTGTTAAAGATCCAATTGATATCTCTACTGAAACTCTCTTGTTAAACTATTGACATCTTTTAATCTTGAAGGATAAAGTCTAAATATTTGCCACACAAAGTTTTTCATCTGCAGATGAAATAAACCACATCTGAAAAGATAATACACCTCCATTTAAGAAAAAATTATTGGATTTGCTTTCATCAGTAGACATCAAATTTTAATCACCCATAGCAAAATGTATTATTTAGAGCAAGCATAGGCAATCTTAAATCCTTTATGACATGCTTAATTTCATGATTATACTAGCAAAATACTTTTTATTAAAATTTTGTTTCTTTTCTTTCATTTATTGAATTATACTTTCTCTCAATCAAGTTTTAGTCTATCTAATAAATCCTAGGATTATCAATCTGTTGTATAGTGGCTCATACCACGTGACTTATTGATATGTACCAAGGTTTGGTTTGGTTTCTTTGTTAAATGACATATCAACTTTTGAGGGGTATTTAATGTCAAAGCTATCTTTGTAGAAGAACAGCACTGATGCTAACAGAGGGCAAAAGGGGCTCATACATTTCCCAAGGGTATTAGTCCAAAAGTCAATATAATAGCATGACTGCAGTTCAAACTCTCTTACTACAATATTGCAGTCCAGCACATTATGCCTTATGCCATGGGGGCTTCCCTTGCTTTTTAAAGGGGATGAGAATATAAAAATTTACAGTGAAGAGGTTCTGTCCTTACCCACCCAAAAAAAGTTTATTTTGATGTACTTTGTATTAAATATGTTTGTTAATTTTTCCTTTAATCAGTGTGACTTGATTTATGATGAGTAATATTTCATGTGGTCACATACTAGTTGCTCATGCATATTTATACTACAGAAATTTTTTTTTCAATATCTCATGTGGCTTACTACTCAAAAAGGTTGACTTAGAACTATTGTCTAAATAGTGAAAATAAAATAAATGTTCAAAATTCTACATTATAGATTTTATATCATGCAAAAAGAAAAAAAAAGAAAACTTCATTTTTACTGAATTCTAATTTTGTTATTTACTAAATCAGACATTAAAAACAAGCTAAAAAATCTGATGAAAAGTTTTTCTTATTTGAATAATGACAGAGGATATTGAACAAATCAAATTCTTATATTTAAATAAAAAAGATACCCTTACCTCAGCAAGTTTTTCAACTCCCTTCATATGACCTTCAGAGCGTTCAATAGATTTCTTAGATGCGAAGCGCCTGTTGCCATCCATGATAAAAGCTACATGTTTGGGGATTGGTCCACTCTGTAGAATCTTGCCACATAAGCGCTGAAACCATGTAGTAGAACGGTTTTGAGGAAACCATTGAAGATCCATGACGAAAACACTAAAAGTAAGTAAAAGATAAGTATATAAAGTAGACTTAATAACTATATATAACACAGAAAGTTATTCGAAATTTAACCCTTTGAACCTTTAGCACCCAAATACCCAGTATCTGAGCTCAAAAAATTCACCAAAGAAGATTTTTTAAACCTTGTACTAAAAATTGAAATTTGGCTCCAAGGTATTTTTGTTTAAAGCTATCTCATCATTCTATTAAAAGAAAAGCTGTGTATAGTTATTGTATTAAGGTTTTTATTAATAATATCTGATGTGATCTCTATGAGCCTGAAATATAGAACTTAGCATATGTAGTAAAATATTATTCAGCCAGAAATATCGGGTTAAGGAATTCAAAGACTTAATTGCTCACAATATCATGTAAAATCAAAGATCATAATAATCTACTTTACCAATTTTTACACTATTTTATTTATATCATCAACTCTGAATGATAGAATCAAGCTTTTTTTAAACTTCAAATAAATAAAAGTAAAATAGAATCATTCCTTTTGAATTCATAATTTCTTTTTGTGTAACTTAATTTTTTGTTGAGTAACTGAAACTTTTATAAGTGATTTAGACAACAAAATAATACAATCACATAGCAACCAAATTGGTAAAAAATGTTCAAAGTATATTGACTTGCTTCACAAGTCAGATAAATATAGAGTATGATATGAATTCATCCAAGAAAATTTCCATTTACAAACAGAAATTTAATTTTAATAGTCACTGTGATATGAATTGTTCTGTCAATGGTTTGGTTGGTGGGTTTTATGGCATATCAACTCTTTTTTAGATCATTCAATGTCAAAGTTAATCAATTTTACAAACAATTCTATGGTTTCAAATAATTTTCCTTTTGGAAATCATTTACTAACTTGTCTTGATATAAATAATTTGCACACAGTTATGGTTTTAAGTATTCCTATCAAATACAAATTTGCAAGCCTTTATTTTGTTGATTAGTTTTATGGCATGTCAACTCCTATTGGATTATTATATAGCAGAGTCAGTTTAACAATTATAGTCTCTAATTTACTCTTGACAAAATGTATCTTCACAATCACTTTAAACAAGTAAAAACTTCATCCTTAGTGGCAAAATCAATGCTTTAAGAGCCAATATATTAATGTAGTTCAAAATCAATTTAAACATTATCTCAAACAGTTCTACTTGATCCATAGATAGTAATCTAACAGGTACTGCCACTCCAAGTTCAAGTGAACCGGAGAGTAATTGTTACTTAAATCAAAGTTGTGGTTGAAGATGTTCCCATGGTGTATGATGGCATTAAGTGTGTTGTTCATTTTAGTTCCTGAAAATCTCAACAATGTACTTTTTCCAGGCTATTTCATAAATTCCTGCTTTGGAGGCAGAATCCATTTTTTGTTACTGTTACTTGAAACATTTGATCTTACGTATTGTCTTCCTTTTTGCATATCATCAGATTTTATTCCAGATCTTATACAGAGTGTGATGGGTAACTTGTCACCATTTTAAATTATCAATTTCACACATGCACTTTGTTTGTTTCAGCTTTTGTTTATTGTGCAGTAAACTAGAGTCAGTTGGATACTGTCTGTGAAGGAAGGATCACTATAACACTATTCACTTCTCAAAAAATTTAGAAATGGTATGTTGTACTACGGGCATTCAATGTCAGAAGCTCTAATATGAAGATTTCCAAGTGATTGGAAGCCAATCTGAGGACAATGTTGAGGATTTGAAAAGAGTTGGATGGTGATTATGAAGGTATAGCAGCTTGAAAGCCTCACTTTGATTATTCTTATAAGAAAAGATCCAAATTTGTTGCAGAGATTCAGGCCATGATTGACAATGATCCCAGTGAGCCAATCAGGTCCATAGCCAGGAACATGGAAATATCTGAGTTTCTTATTCGGCAGGTAGTGCATGAAGATGCTTGGTATTTCTCATACAAGATGAGAAAGGGTCAATTTTTATTACAGGTCATGAAAGACAAAAGGAAAGACTGTGCTGCAAATTTTTTGAACAAACCCAAGTTATCCCCTCCAACTGAACAGGCTTTTTTTTTTAGAAAATTTTTTACCAGGATCAGATGGTGAACTTACAAAACATCTACAGGTTTGCTCTATCCTCACAATATGTACTGATATTGATGAAAACTATACACCAGTCCACATCATATGTTTGATGCAATCACTAGTAATGATGACCTTATGCCTCCATTCATCTCCCCACATGGCCTCAGACTCAACATAAAGGCCTACATCAAGTGGCTGGAGGCAGTGCTGACCTGGATTGAGAGGATGGCTACTGGAAAAAAAAACATATTTAGCAACAGCACTCTGCACTATACCACACAAGCAGGAGAATCTAGTTTTGGCTGTCAGAAAATTTCTGTAACTATATCACCCCTAACATCTGGTCACCTAACTTCCTAAATTGCAATCCCCTTGGTTATTATGTGTTGGGCACAGTTGAACAAGAAACCAATAAAACACTGTACAATACCAAAGATGAACTGAAGGCAAAGATAATGGCAACATTTACCAATCTAAACAAGGAAACTGTCAGAAAGACTTGCAGGAGATTCAAAAGTTGTCCGGAGGAAATGGTTGAAGCTAATGGTAATTTCTTTGAATAAATTCAATCTATAGAATCCAAGATATTTTCATGTAATTTTGGTAAATATATCTGATAAAGTGAGATCTCAGTGTTATTAACATTTTTGCATAATTTTGACAACAACCAACCCATTGCACCCTATATATATATATATATATATATATATATATATATATATATATATATATACACGCACACATATGAGAGAGAGAGAGTAAGATAGAAGTATGATACAAATCAATAATATTAATTTTGACAAGTCACTATTCTTTTAAATAAAGAATGTTTACTTTCTATTGTTATTGACTTCTCATGTATATATAACCAGTATTCTAGCTAGAAATTTGATTTCCCCCACCATTTTTTGTAGAAATAGGAAATTTCCTGAGATCTGTATTTTGTTATTAAAAATAAAACCCAAAATAACTCAAAAAATGGTTGGGAAGAAAAAAATGTCCCAAATGATGAAAACAAAAAAAATGACTAAATACACCCAAATGTGACCCCACCCTCTACACATAACACAACACATCAAAATGCCGATATTTGTCGCTGCCTCCCACCAGACACGACTTGACACAAGGTCAAAAGCCCGAAGGCCGATTAAAGTGGGGATAAAGGGGAGGGGAGGTCGGGAACGAGCCGAGACTCGAACCCTGCTTGTCTGTGCTGCTCATCAGCTCACTTAGTGCAATGTGAACCTGATGAGGCAAGCAGTTTCACGAACCCAAATGTGGGTCCGGGCACGTATGCCAGTTTGCGGCTTAAACTAGTCTAGTGCCGTACAAGGGGGACAAAGGAGACAAAAATGCAGCTCGCCCACCCGAAGGTAGCCTAGTCGAAACTAGGTGCCTAATTAAAGGCCCCAAGTCTGCCATTGTTCCTTTTCCAGGGCCACGCTCCGGACCGAAGTCCAGAACAGGCCCCAGGGCGCTCGCCAGGAATGCCCATGCCTGTATGAACTGCTTCCCACTCCCACAAAAACTTGACCACATGCCTACACTTCTCTCTTCAGTGGTTTACAACATGGTGACAAGATATGGGAGAAATTTTTTATTTTAATGATCTCAGGGGGCCAAAAATGCCATTTTCAGCATTTTCAACAAAATAAATTTGCTCAAATTAAAAATCTTAAAATATAGTAACAACAGAAATTACCAGTGAATATAGAAACAATGAATTTGGTTGTTAAAATCAAAGTTGAAAATTAAATTTTCTAAATTTTGCCTTGATTTTTGTTTAACCTATATCATTATGTTAAGGATTAATTTCAGATGAAACAATACTCTGATTATATCAGGCCTCTGAACAAAATATATATTAATTTTCATTTATCAAGCAATTGCAATATGGAAATATTCTGTGTTCATTTCAATAAAAGAAATGTAAATAATGATTAGAATCTTAAAATCAACATTTTTAATTGCACTTATATGCTATGAACCCATGTCATGTGCCACATGGCCAAAGTAAAAAAAATTGGATCCACTCATTATAACCAACCAAATCAAAGTAAACCTTACATTAGGTATTTTATTTTGACTAATTCACGAGCAGACCATCATCAAGAATATCAATTTTTCAAGTGAATCTTACATAGGTACAAATGCTTGAAATCTCATATTTAAAAGAACCTTGTTTGTATTTACTCAAACTCTCTGCTACAGGCAGGATGCAACGTGAGGTCAATTTTTAAGCAGAGTACAGCTGGTTTGAATTCAGAGTTTTCCTTCTTCTAGATTGGTTGTCATATCAAGGCTAAAGAGCCCAGTCTACTCTACTATTTAACCATGGCTAGTACGAAAAATGAATTCCTGCCTTTCCCAAATGACATTAGTACAAATACAAACAGCCTCATCCAGGATTTGAACTTGGGTTGCTAATTTTATTTTTCATGATAATGGCCATTATGCCACAAGTGCCTCATTAAAAGAACTTTGTTACTCAATATTTCTTGAGCTATTTTGACTTAATCTATTTATGCTTGACATACAAAACCCCCTAGCAACAAAACCTTGTTACTCAATATTTCTTGAGCTAGCAACAAAACCTCCACTTTTTATAAAACTGAATAGAGTTTCAGTTTTGGTTTTTTCAATTGTTTAAATATTTCAATCCTATTTGCTTTAAGTGCAGTCATTAAGATTCTTTTTAACATGTAAAAACAAAATGTAAAGCACTTGGTCATTCAGAAATTTTCATCTTTGGCCTGTCAAAAATAAAAATAAGAGATTAAAAATTTTCAAATTTAATCTATATATCACATGGCAGCTGGGGAGGCAATATTTTACGAGTATGAAAATTTATCGACTCAGAGAAAGACAACTAGCAGAAAACACTAGTTATTTTGTTCCAAAACAACTGTATAGAATAATATTCAGAAGAGTAATAACAGAAAAAGCAAGTGGGAAAGGAATGAATGACTGAATGAAATTCATTACTCTAAGATATAGCTCTTTCTTCCCTTGTTTGCTTAAACATTTTATACAATTTTTTTTTAGTATAATTGATAACATGGAACAAAAAAAAAATAAAGCACAACCTAATTGGCAAATTAGAATTAGGTTTCAATTAGAAATTAGCTGTTAAAACCTACTGAGAATGCTGCCTAACATGCTATATATATATATATATATATATATATATATATATTATAATAATCATACATACATCCATATATCTGGGTCTTTCAATGCAGATCACCTGATGAATAACCATAAGTGTGCCAATAAAATTAGTGTGACTTATTTTCCATTCTAAGCAAGGCACACTCTCCATCCTTTCTAAAAATTTAAGAAACTAACTATATTAGGTTCAGGCAGCTTTCCCTCTATAAACAGAGGAAATACTTGCTTGGACTTAATGTAATTTCTATTTTATTCTCCCTCTCTCCTTTTCTCTATTACCATTCTTCACTCCTTACATATAGTTTCCTTTTTTTTTAATCATAATTACCTCAGTTATAGCAAGATCTTTTTCATCTTTTATGTTTTCATTTTCATCCTGATCAATAAATATGGTAATTTCAAAGATATATATATATATATATATATATATATATATATATATATATATATATATATAATTGTTTTAAAAATGTCATTTCAAAAATTAAAGTATGCTCAATACCAGCCAGTAGAGCAGCATAAAAACCTAAAAGGCTAGTCTCATCTGATGATTGTATCTAAAAAAAAAAAAAAACCCATAAAATTGACAGTTATAAAGCAACCAATGAGCAGTGTGTAAACATCAATTTATATATATATACATATATGTATGCATGTGTGTGTGTTATACAATATACTTGTGCTTCCATATGATAAACTAAATAAAATATTACTCTGAATTTATACTGTTATCATATCATGAATACGGATTTTATAGAAATAAAGTGCAACATTTAATAAAAACACACATAAAACATTACAATTTATTTGCTCTGTGTGTGTGTGGGGGGGTGTATGTGTGTGTTTTAGACAAATAAAGCCACTGTTCATCATATCAAATGAATCAAACTCTCCAGAATCCAAAGAAGTAAGAATTTTTAATGGAATCTTCATTAAATAAAACATTAAAATTAAAAAAAAAAAAAAAAAAAATTCAATATAAACAGCAAAGATGAATATTCAACCACTCAATCATTTCTTGCTTTGTACACTGAAATATACATTTAGATAACAGATTCTCACCAACTTAACATAAATTAACAAAACATCATTGCTGTATAAAAGTGTTATTATATTGATGAACCAAAACTGTTTGGATATTAAAAATAATTATTCAAATCCAATTTACATTAGGAAATTAAATTGTTTCAAACTAATATTTGAATGCAACCACTTAACAAAATGCAAAAGCTTTAAGCATTGATATTTTTTAACAATAGAAAACAAATAACAAAAATATAATTCTTTGTAAAGCAAAGTTACAATTAGCTTTTGAGAAATCTTTTCTATACAAACATAAAACTATTGAAACTATTTATTCCATGATTTTAAATTAGTATATTCACCTTTGTTGTTTTGATCACAAGTCAATTATCTGGCATTACTTAAATGTATATAACATCCAGTAGTCTTTAAGGAGGTAACAATCAAATCACTTGTTCACAAATTTTAATAGCAGAAGTTAATATACTGGCAGAAATATTATGATCAAAATAACAAAAGATACTGGTTGAAATGATGACAATATTTCATTTCAGAATTTTAGATAACATTCATCAGTCTATACTCAGAAAAAGTATCAAGATCATTCATCAATGACTGCAATTTCTTAAGGAACTAGTAAAATCTAAATAAAAGAGAAAATCAAAATAAACCTCTTCTATTGGCACAGTTACACAGTTGAATTCCAGTAACAAGGAAAACTCAAGAAAACCAGCAGCTGCAAAAGTTGCAGCAGTTTGCCAGGATCCTACTACTGATTGGTTTTTGCCTTCACATAGATGCATAATAGTTTGTTTAGGGTTGTTGGCTCTTGGTTTCAAAGTTGTCTTTCTCTTAAACTGGTTGACCACCCAAAGCTTGAAAACCTACTTTGTCTTATTTTATCAGTAGCTGTGAGGAAAAGAGATGGATTTGTACCTTTCCTAAGGGCACTAGTGGGAACACAAACACCCCCAGCTGGAATTGAACTTGACTTTCCACTTAGATTTTCGATTTCAACAACCATTACACAACCTACATCAGAAGTCAGAGAAATACTAAGTATAGAGTATTTCATAAAGGATGAAACCCAAAGGGTTAGAAGGCAGACTTTATATGCATATAAAGTATTAGTCACATGAAAACAATGTATGCAGAGACAATAATATCTAACAGTTGAAATGACTGTCATGAGCTAGCTCCATTTGAGTATCTATTCCTTTGGTTTGTGTCATCTCTGTCACTTTCTAGAACAAATATTAAGATTTATATTGCATATAAATCTTAGAAATGTTTAAAACAAGAATTTAATGTGAAATTTCCCCAGTCTTTATTTCCCAACAAGTTGACAATATTGTGTTTGGTTGATAAATTTATGAAATAGGAAGAATATAGAATTATTGAAGTCCTCAATGGTATGTCTGAGTGTTTAATTCACACATCCAGAAAACCTCTAAGAAAGTTATGTTCACAAATTGAGATATCTATAATTATTCTCTTAGCGTTGCAAAGTAGTTAAAATAGTTTAAGTTGTTAAAAAGACATTTGCATCCTTTTTGAAAGGATAATTAAGGATTTCTTGAGAATCTTTTCTAATATACTAAATAAAGAGTACTACTTACTCCTCAACATTTACTCTAGCACACAAAATGTAAAAAATCAGACTTATAAACACAAATAGTCAATAGAGTTATGCATATTATAACATACAAAGTAAAATAAAACCATTTTTAAGGATATAATCTTATTCTTAACTAGACAATCTATAAACCCAGTTGGTTCTAGTTTTAACAGCAGTCTATGATAATATTGATACTGCTATTTAGGAAGGAGAAAAGGTTCTAATTAGCATTTTATAGTTATCTCTGTTTTATCAAAAATTTGGAGGATTAAAAAATGAGTCAGCATAAACGCAGATAAAATTATACACAAGATTATTATTCAGTTGAAAAATGGAGACGATATTGCTTTATTCTCTAAAGCAGAGCACTTTTTAAGTGTACTGCTATAGTAAAAATCTTACTATGATGTACCAGTTTTGATTGATTTGGTGTCTTTGTTTAATGGCATATCAACCTTTATGGGTCATTTAATGCCAAAGCTATCTTTGTAGAACAGCAGTGATACTATTTGACCCATAGCTGGGAACCAGATTTGCTGAAATGTGGTTATATACATATGTAATATAATTAGGAACCCCAGTTGATTGTTTTAGTAGAAAGTTATTTCTTAGCTAGATTTAGAGATCAACCACAAGACGGTGGAAAAGGAGGGTCATATATGAGGAAGAGATTCAAGGCAGTGGGAAAGAGGGAGAGAGAGAAGCACAATGGTAGGGAAAGAAGTAAACAGGAAGGTGAACAGGTATAGGTCAGGGTAGCAGCAGATTCCTGGGTTAAAAATAGAAATGTATCATCAGCAAATCGGTGATGGGCTCTGATTGGCTGGAAGAAACTCAAATGGAAAAACCGTTAGAGGGGACATGAGATAGAAAACAGGAAAAGGAAGAGTTGAACACAAGCCATGGAGATATGAAGATGGACCAAAAATTACAGAACCCATTTTGGGGTGAGTTCTGTGTAGGGGCCAGGCAGCCCTGAAGAAGCAATTTGAGTACCCAGAGAACTACAGCAGTAAACAAGAAAGATAATATCAAAATGTGTGTCTGTCTCCATCATCCTATGACGATTTGTTTTTATCTAAAGCAATTGACTTATTTTCATACTCTGTTTTTCTCTTGTTGGCAACCAACAGGAAAGGATGGTAGCAAATAAACTTCATATCAAACGAACCAGCAGATATGTTTTGTGTGTTTGTCACTTTTTCTCACAGCAAGGTTACAATGGGGATCTGACTGAAACTTAAGGCATAGTGCTACACTCATAGACCTGTTAGAACCATGGTGATGCAAGCATATGGTGCTGAGAAGCATGGTGGTACAAGCGTCTATTTGGCATTATAGTATCACAAACATCTATTTGAAAACTGTAGCATTACACATATATAAACCTAGTGAATTTTAGTAATACAGAGATACAAGTATTTTTGCTGATCTCCTGAATAATGAAACTTATTTATAATAATGTAATAAGCAAGAGTTATTTCCTAATAATAGATAAGCAAAATATATTGCAATAACAGATGAACAATAAACTTTCAGGGATTCTTTTGTTCATATGAAAGACATGACAACTTTCACAATTTATTTAGAAAACTTGCACCAGGATTGCAAACAAATACATAAAAGCAAAAAGTAGATTAGAGGAACAATTTCAAATGAATTTTGGCACAAACTAGACAGATCATAATTTCTATGGGCACCATACTGACACAGATCAGATAGTTCAATAATAACAAAAAAAGTAGCAGTCTTCTTTGTTATAATAAATAAAAAATTATAAGAAAAATTTTCACTGGAAAGACGATAGAGTATAAAATATGAATATAAATATGATAAAGTTGACAAGATCAAATCATGGTTACAATCACCAATTATGATAAGACTGCTTTTGCTGGATCCTCTCTTATCATCATGCTGACTAAACTATCCTAGACACAGCTACCAGGTGTGATAAAACAGGCTAGGCCAAACTCTAGTTACAGTCATCCTATCTGATACAGTGAACCAAATTGAACCCATCAGCTTCCACTCTCCATTCATATAGTGTTAATTTTTAGACCTGAAAAGGGACCTTGATGGAGTTAGTTGCAAGTTCACATTGAATTAAAGATTACCAGTCATAATAAAAATAAATGTAGATCATACAACAACAATGATAAAAAAACACAGATGAGGAGGGTGTTTAGGCACCCAGCAGATCGAAAAATAAGATCTGTCAAAAGGAGTTGACAGTTCAATCATTAGAACTTACACCAGTGAACTTGTGTCCAACTAAGTCCTACACAACCGACTTCAGATAGAAGACTTGAAGAAAACAAAGTGATTTGAACTCCCAAAATTATATAAAGAGCTGAGAAGATAAATTAAGAAAGCAAAAACAAGGATTTTTTGCAAGAAGTTGATTCTCATAAAATGGAAACAAAAGTAACTCTTATTTTCAAAGCATTTTTAAAATCTCTTTTACGCATTTTAATGTAACTACTGAAATTGAAAAAATATATTAATGTAAAATTTATTCATCTTTATTGTTCTTATAATTAAAAAGTACTATCTGTGCTATAATAGTTTAGTGTTTGAAATTTGTATACAAATGTAACCAATATTATAGGGCAGAAGTAGTGCATGTATATTTAAGCTTTTATAATGGCAACCTCATCAATTATAATTCAATGGATTACAAATAGTCTAAATATTTGTACTTTTTTGCCAATAAAAAATATTCAAAGCCATTAGATATACTTCCTTTTTCTTTTTTTAAATACTTGCTTTCTATAAGCTCCAAAAAATTAATATTTCTGTTTTCATTTACTAAAGAGTAATAAGTTTTTTTCCCCCCAAGTTATAAAATTTAAACATTTAAGATTTGATCAGATCAGGTCTTTAATCAAGTGGAGTGTAAAGTATCTCAAAATACTTGACAACAATGTATACAATTCATTATAAAAATGGGTAGAAAATATTTTACAGCCTATTTTTAGTTTGTGCTCTATATTAAAGAAGTATTTTTTCTTCTTATCCACTATTGTTGTATTGTCATCTGCTGATTCATGCAGAAATATACATATATATATATATACTGGATACATACCGACACAATGATAAACAGACGCAGAAAGACGGCTTAAAAAAATCTATACCTCTCACTTTATTTGTAAGGGTACAAAAGGGTTACTCAATGGTTTGCATGTGAGAGGTAACTGGAGACCGAACATAACTGAAATATTTTGACCCCAAAGTTATGGCCGTCAGCATTGTGTCTTTCTCGTTCTTTGATGCTCAACTGGAGGCCCAGGGCCCACTCTGCTGCATGATGGCTTTCTTTATTGCATCTTATCAGTATCTTCTGCGGACTCCAATTCATCAGGGCCCCAAGCCCCTTCGGCCTGATGTGGCTTTCCCTACCACATCTCGTCTCCAATTGGCTACAACTCAACTCCTTGACTTCTGTCTTGACTGAGCTATATAATAGTTCAACGCCCACGCGATCTTTGAAATCGAATGTTTAATCCTCATCAAGTGGAAATAACTGTCATGCAGTTCAGAGGTCACTCTCTTCCGGTGCGTCAGTCTATGAGAGTATCATGAGATTTTTTTTACCTCATCCCATTTCATCAGCCAATTTCCGCCCACACGATTTCCTCTCATAATTGCCATTAGAATGTGTCACTTCCTTCCAGTGCATCACCTTGAATGGCATTTTTGGCCGGGTCAAAAGGTCAAAACATAACACTATTTATTGAGTGCTATTCTCAATCCTGTTGGTTTTGAAGTAGAGGTTGAAATTCATTTAGATACATATAAATGTTTTACTTGCCCAATGGCTATTACACCCAAAAGACCTTAACCAGATTACAATCTATTTTTTATTTGTCTCTTTACCAAAAGATTGCTAGTTGCTCTATGTAATAGGTGGTGATAAAGTTGTATATAACAAATATAAAAGATTAACAATAGATCCCGTCATATTCTGAATTTTACAGACAAGAAATAAACCAATTTATTTCCTTTATATAAGATATGTAACTACTAGTTGAAGTACCCATCTATACATGGTAAGACTTAGACCAAAGCCTGTTATAGTAACATTAACACAATTATTTAGTCAAATGTTTGCAATCTAGCATAAAATGACTAACAAAAAATGTAAAATATCTTTTCTATTTATTTCATTTTTAAAAACAATATCAATGTTAAAATCTTTGTTGTAATTTACTAAGTTTTCTTTGTTTTGGCACTCAGGTTGCTTAAAGTATCTGCTGTTACTAAATGGTTACCCAAATCAGTAATGAACCAGCCAATTGCAACTTAACTTCAATGATGTATTGAGAACCAGTGCATTCAGCATAATTCTTTTTTTGATATCTAAGATTATACCAAAGTTATGAATAGTAATTTTTACTATATAAGATAAATCCACATAACAGAAAAAGAGATTTACTAATTATAGTTCTATATTATCTTATGGTGTTAATATTGTTCAGGTAAAAATTTCAGTTTTACAGAGAAATATTTTTTTTATTCAAGAGATCTATTGATTCAAACATTTTTGTTTTTTGTCTTGATTTTTAGTCTTAAGCAATGATGTTGTGCAAGTATTTTACATCTCCACCTTGAAAAAGGAGTAATGTTTGATTAAATCTGAATAATTATTTTATTAAGACAAATAATTTGTTAATTGAGTTTGGAAGGTTAAATTCTGTATCAGTTACATCTTACAACACTATGGCTTCCTACCAATTATTGTTTGAGACCCATATTTCCTTACTTTTATATTAAAAACTTACTCTTGACCCAATAAGTATATATACCAAATTTAGTTACTCTAAATCAAACCATTTGGTTGTCTATAGAGGATAGACAAAGAAATACTTCCCAATTATTAATACAGACTTTCTGGTAAAACATTTTATTATGTAGGTGGAAATAGTCAATGAGCATTCAAGAAGCCATTTTGGTCTAGTACAATTTTTCCCCTTCGTGGTCAGTGCATTGATGTATCTACCCAAGTGGTGTATAGTTTTATACAGAAATACAAGTGAAAAATCTTTATTCCAATTTACAAATCCAATCAATAGGAAAGTCAATGCATAATCTCAATATATTCTCATAAATCAATGCAGGACACTATTGTTTAGCTAAATAATCACAGAGCACTACATCTATAATCTTGCAATGTTTACATATAAAACACAAATGAATAAATACAAAATGTGTTGAAGAAAAAATGCATGATTTTATTACTTAAGTAATACTGAAAATGTTTGCATTTCTCAAATGATCTAACTTCAGAGTTATAGGCCATTTAATGAATTTTGAGTGAAAAGCAGCAGCATACACACACGATTAGTTGATTGATTTTAATGGCATATCAACTCATCTAGGGCTATTTTATGCCTAGAAGTTAGGAAATTGCATTTATTGCATGTTCATATTTACATTCTTTGTGTAGTTGTTTCTTAGGAGTTTTTTTTTGCACATAGTCCTATCGAATATGAATAATTTTTAAACTGATCTATTTGACTCATAGACTAACAGTTTTTACCACTTTGTTAATAATGGCAATGTAGAAGTAGTCCACACTCTCCAGAACAGGAATCTCATCATCAGGTACAGTTTAATGTTATGCCCAGGATACACACTTTCTTTAAAGAGGACTCTTACCTCTCTGCAGAAGACTCAACAGGGTAGTGTATGAGGCGCATACAATAAGTTTCCAGACTTTTTTCGTACGGGCATTTAAAATTGTCGTAGACTCTTAAAAATTCAGTATGTTATTGCTATACATCTTATGAGATGACTGACCAATTTTTATGATTTCAGGTTCAAATGAACACCTACAGCAGGAATTCGAATACACCCTACAAAAGTCTGATTGTCACAGCTGGTGAATTTCAAAAATGCAATCTGACACTTTAGAAGAACGATATGCAATAAAATTCTGTTTTAAACTTGGAAAAAATGCCACAGAAACGTATGGAATGCTTCAGACTGCCTTTTGACCATCTTGCATGAATTGAGCATCAGTTTTGAGTGGCATAAGAGATTCAAGGAAGCCAGGGAGTCTGTGAGGGATGATGAGAGGTGTGGGAGGAGTAAGGAAGTCAATACACCAGAGTTGATTGGCCAAAGGGTTAGGGTTACTATGTTGAGGTTTTAAGGGAGTTCAGGAAGAGATTCCATCGGAAGAGACCAGCACTCTTCAAATCGGGTCAGTGATATTTCCACCAGGACAATGCAGTAGTCCACAACTCCATCCTTGTCACAAATTATTTGACCAAGATGGGCATCAAGACAGTTCCTCACCCTCCCTATAGTCCAGACCTTGCTCCCTGTGACTTTTGCTTATTCCCTAGCCTCAGAGGCTGTCATTATGAGACAATTGAGGAGATGAAAGAGGCTGTGACGAAGGTCATTGACATGCTCACACAAGAGGACTTCCATGGGGCCTTCCAGAAGTTGTTGGAACAATACAACAAGTGTATTAAAGCTGGAGAAGATTACTTCAAAGGGGACTAGAGTTTTATGTGTGTACTATCAAAAAAAGTGCCCATACAAAAAAAGTCTGGAAACTTATCGTATGCACCTCGTATATATGTGTGTATATGTATGTGTGTGTGGGGGGGAGAAAGTTGTAGTATATTGGTTAGTAAGAAACGGAAGCACCGTTTCGGCCATCTTTGAGTTGTGGATATAAAAGGCGGAAGCGATTACTTCTCGGTGTACATTCACTCTTTGGACTATTTGCGTTTAGTGCATTAACCAGACTACAATATTTGGCCACGAGGATTTGTTCTCACTCAAGAAATGCCATTACTCGGATACTTAGAGGAATTCTGCTCGGAGTCAGGAAATATCTTGACTTACCTGGACCACGTGGAACAGTTTTTTTATCGCAAACGATATTGGATGTGGAAACCAAACAAAATGCAAAGCAATTTTGCTTAGTGCAATTGGAGAAAAGACATACAGAGTCTTGGAGGATTTATGTACCCCTCAAAAACCAAGTGAGAAATCTTTGGAGGAAATTACACAGCTGTTGCTGGAACATTTTAAACCTAAACATCTAGTAGTTGCAGAGAGTTTTAAGTTTTACAATACTAAACAAGAGGAGGGTGAGTCAATTTCTAATTTTCTTGTTCACCTTAAACATTTGGCTTCTACATGCAAATTTGGGTCGTTTTTGAAAAGAGCGTTGTGTGACAAATTTGTGTGTGTTAAAGGACGATAGAATTCAAGAAAAACTATTGTCTGAAGACAAATCGCTAGAAGAAGCTGTTAAAATGGCTAAAGCTATGGAATTAGCAATGGCTAATGTTGCGCATATAAAAGAAAAAGAGACGGATGAAGTAAATGAAATATGTGCGGAATTTAATGTATTTGAATTACAAAAGAAAAAATGTGTTTTGGGTACGGTGGAAAATGGCATGAGAGACGTTCACAGTGTCCAGCATGGGGAAAGACGTGTTTTAAATGCAACAATAAAAAACCTTTTTCCAGACGTAAAAATAAACAAAGGGGAAACATGTTGCATTACATACAAGAGACACACAATATCCTCTTATTGACTACAAGATACAGTAACTATGAACCATATACATGTAAACTTGAATTAAATGGCGTCCAGTGCAAAATGGAAATTGATACCGGGTGTTCGTCGACTCTGATAAGCAAAATACAGTTTGACTTACTACTGTACGCAAAACTCTCTAAAAAGAGGACAATACTGAGGTCATGGACCCATTCAGGTGGGGTCATTGTCCCAAATGTATGATTTAAGAGTGCTAGTTGTACCCGGATCTGGACCAAATCTTCTTGGAAGAGATTGGCTGGAAAAGTTGCCAATTAATATCTCTGCTACCTGCAATCAAATTGAATGGACCGATTTGAATCAGGAGTTTGCAGAACTTTTTAAACCAGGTTTAGGTATATTGAAAATCGCAACAGCAAAATTATACCTTAAACAAAATAGAACGCCCCGTTTTATGAAGGCTAGATCTGTATCCTTAACAAGTAGAGAGAAGGTAGAAGCTGAACTTGAGCGAATGGTTGCTACCTCCGTTATCAAATCAGTCTGTTTCTCAGAATGGACTTCCCCAATTGTCCCTGTTTTAAAGAGAAATGGTCAAGTTCAGATTTGCGGGGATGTCAAACAGACTGTCAATTGCCCAGATGGCTGTTTTTCACAATTAAACCATACTTACATTTAAATTGCATGCTTATGCTAAACTGAATTATTTGAAATTGAACTGTTTTTGACATTGAAACTGTACTGTCACTAAACTGAATTATTATATATAACTGCTTGAATAGTTTGACACAGAAATGTTTTTGACAATTAAACTGTGTACTCATGCTAAACTGAATTGTTTTAAATAGAACAGATTATTAACATAAAAATGGATTTGGTGTTAAATAACCTACAAAGGTTGATATGCCATAAAACCCACCAAACCAAACCAAACCAAACAGATTATCAATCCTGTTTTGCAAATAGACAAATATCCCATTCCGAATATAAACGATCTGTATTCTAAAGTCTCAAGTGAATGTTATTTTACGCGACTGGATTTAAGTGACGCTTATTTACAAGTTCCTTTGGATGAAGAGTCAAAAAAACTAACAACGATAAACATGCATAAGGGTCTTTTTATGTATACTCTGTTGTGTTTTGGTATTGCTTCATCGCCAGGAGTATTTCAAAGAATTATTGATCAACTGATTCGAGGAATACCAAGAACAGCTGCTTATCCCGACAACATCCTAATCTTGTGACAAACTATGGAAGAGCATAATAGGAACCTGCGTGCCGTATTTATGAGATTACGAGATGCTGGTCTCCACCTTAAAGGCAATAAATGTGAATTCAGGAAGTCGTCAATTTCATACCTGGGCCATAGGATTGATTCTAAAGAAATCCATCCAATGCAAGATAAGGTCAATGAAATCTGCAAAGCACCCACCCCAAAGAATGTGTCTGAACTGTGTAGTTTTTTAGCTTTTGCTAATTACTACCACCGGTATTTAAACAATATCAGCACGGTTTTAGCTCCATTGTACAGGTTATTACAGAAAGGAATTCCCTGGAAATGGGGACCAGATGAAGCCTTTGCCTTCAAGCAATCAAAGGGGTCGCTAATGTCAACTAATGTCTTGGTTCATTACAATACTGAACTTAAACTTATCATGACGGTAGATGCATCTACAGTGGGTGTGGGGGCAGTTTTATCACATATAATGAAAGATGGAGTGAAAAACTGATTTATTTTGCCTCCAGGGCATTGTCAAAGGCAGAACGGAATTATGCCCAGATAGAATGTGAAGGACTAGCAGTCATTTTTGGAGTTTCCAAATTCCATAAATATATCTATGGTCGAGAATTTACCATCATCATGGACCATAAACCACTGCTTGGGCTTTTTAAAGAGGATCGTGCAATATCACCAACAGGAAGAGCTAGAATGCAATGTTGGGCATTGGTTCTAGCAAGTTATCACTATCAACTATTGTACAAGTCTGGTTCAAAAATTTCCAATGCAGATTGACTCAGTCGGCTACCTATAGAGGACTATGTTATGCCTTTACCTTGTCCAGAAGAAGTAGTACTCTCCATGTCAGCTTTAGACTTAACCCCAGTCACGTCAAAAACTGTTGCTTTTTACACATCAAGAGACCCCATTTTATCACAAGTGCGTAAATGGATCTTGCATGGATGGCCGAAAAAAAGATCTCTTGATTTTCAACCATACACAACCAGGAAGGATGAGTTATCAGAACAATTGGATTGTGTTTTATGGGGATCATGGGTGGGTATCCCAGCAAAGTATCGAGATGCTTTACTGAAAGAATTAGATGAGAGTCATCCAGGAATTTCTCGGATGAAGTCTCTGGTTCATAATCACATTTGGCAGCCTAAAATGGATGCAGATATTGAATTGTTGGTGAGGAATTGTGGCATGTGCCAAGATAGTGCAAATATGCCTCAGGCTAGTGCATTGCATCCATGAGAATGGCCAGGGAGGCCCTGGTTCCGAGTGCACATGGATTATGCGGGCCCTATCCAAGGCAAGTGGATTTTAGTGATTGTCGACGCTCACAGTAAATATATAGATGCACATGTTGTGTCATCACCATCTTCCACAGTAACAGAAAGGATGTTGAGACACACATTTGTGACACATGGGAGTTCACATGTGATCTTATCTGACAATGCTGGCAGTTTTACTAGTAAGGAATTTTCCAGGTTCTGCGCCCTAAATGGCATTAAGCATGTTCGATGTGCACCATATCACCCCTCCTCAAATGGACTGGCTGAGCATGCAGTGCAAACCATTAAAAGTGGGCTTAAAAAAATTACTGGGGATTTGGAAACACAAATATTGTCATAAGAGGCTCAGAAGTATCCAGGCAACCTCTGGGGAGTCGGGAACAAACAGTTACAAGGCACTCAACATCTGTTGCACAACTCCTGCACTCTACAGAGATAGCAGCCCCTCAACAACCGGTGACAGCTTGGAAGATGAACATCCCAGAACCCAGATGAGAACACGTTTTCAGAAATGCAAAGAAGAGGAAAAGAAGGAACAATGCTGAGAATAAAGCCAAAAGACAGCACATCAGCATGAAACCAGACACAAAAGGGAAACGGCCCAGTGCCATGACCCTAACTGGGGAAATTGTGGCTCAGGAATATCCAGAAGCTATTGATGATGTGACTATGTCCGAGAGTCGGACAACATTTCCCACAAGTAATGGGAGTTCTTGCTGGAGTTCCGGGGAGGGACCTATGGATGTTTCTTGGTGTCATTAAAATGTGTGTGTGCAGTTGCAAGCTAAGTTGGGAGGGATGTAGTATATTGGTTAGTAAGAAACGGAAGCACTGTTTCGGCCATCTTTGAGTTGTGGATATAAAAGGCGGAAGCAATTACTTCTCGGTGTACATTCACTCTCTGGACTATTTGCGTTTAGTGTGTTAACCAGACTACAACAAAAGTACAAATGGTATAATTTTGAACTTGGTTCAGTGATTCTATTTTTGCCCTAATGACGGGCAAATATAGAATTGGTGAGCCAAGTTCAAATTTTAGGTAAGACTGCATTTACTTTGCACAAATGCCTCTGGGAAAGGCATGAATTTATTTTTCCCCCAACTAGGAATAAAATTCATTTTTCCCCTATCTAAGAATAAAATAGCAAAGCTGATTGGATTCTTCAGCTATGGTGTTAGGCAACTTATCGAAAACAACAACTCTGAATTCAAACGATAAAATAGGCACCAAGAAGCCATCTTAGCATTTTCCCCTAAGAACATTCATGATGATTCACAGTTTACTATGAAAAGACATAATCACCTAAGTCCTGAAAGAACATGGGTGCTTTCTATTCCATGTGTTTGCGCACATGTAGGTGGATCAATAAATTCACAGCCTAATAATAAAAAAAATTTCTATATCTGACACAATGAATATGCATTTTTTCAACATTTCCTCTCTTGTGAATGCATTTAATGTCAGTTGTCAACATTAATCACAAAGATTAAGCATAATACAATGAAAATTCCCAATCAAAATTCAGCTAATAACAGAATAAGAGAACAGACTTATTGATCAAACCTCATAAAGAGCATTTACATATAATCTGCAACAACAATATATACAAAATTACATTTTTATTACATATATTTACTTTTCTCTCATTGAATCAACAACAATCTAGATAGATAGATTGTTGTCAGTCCAATTAGAGAAAAGTAAATATTTTAAAATGAATAGATCAGCAAATGAATCTGAATTTGGTACTTAGGTTTTTATTATTTCATATACTTACGTTCTGTAAGTTTCAGACTTGGTCTTCTACAGGAGATCTATAATGGCTAAAGTAGTCATAGGACCTTGCCTTTATACTAAAGATTGTTTGGAGAGGGATCTGATCCTTTTTAATTCCAGGACTTGTCTCTGTTAATGCCCTATTGGAGTTAATTGTCTGTGAAAACCTCTGGTCTCTGCAGATGTTTTTTGTTTATATATATATATATATATATACACACACACACAGAAGTAGCATACATGCACATACACACATATTTTCAGAGTTGTTTTTTTCCTTTCTCTCTCTTTCACATCAATGTATAATTACATATACATGTTTTTTCAATAGTATGGGTTGGAATGTGAGATATATATATATATATATATATATATATATATATATATATATATATATATATATATAGAGAGAGAGAGAGAGAGAGAGAGAGAGAGTAAATGAGGACTGTGAATATCCAAAGAATGTGTGCTCAATGCCTGGCTATTTAATACATGATATACCTGCAGAACAAAAAATATATTTTTGTTTAAAAAACAAGAAATTTAGAAATTGCATTCCATAATAAATTTATTTTGCTTTTTAAAGCTCATCATGTATTATGGAATACAATTTCTAAATTTCTTGTTTAAAAAAAAAAAAAAAAAAAAATAGATACACACACACACACACACACACACACACACACACACACAAACTTTGTCCTCTAATAGTTGTTACATTTACACATAATGCAACAACTATCACAGAATGGAGAGAGTATATAAATGTACATCCAAGGTATTACGGTAGATATACATTATAAGCTTCTTAAGTGAAGTCCTAAATTTCTGCCAGTCATGAAATTAACAATAATTCAAGTTTTTAATAAAATCCGCTTGCATACGATCTCTGATTAGAAATAGAAGATAAAAATTCCAATTTCTGAAATTTTTGCCTATTTCAATCAATAATACAGTTGGGCAAAATTAACAATCTATAATAACTATGCAACAAAATTCACTACTATTGGTAGATTTTTTTAACACAGACTTACAGTCAAATATCTAAATAGATTACATTAATACAACTGGTAAATTTGGAATTATCTTGATGAACAAGTTTTAATATAAGATTACTTGGCATCAAGTTTAAATTAATTTTCATAGTTGTTGATTCTGTCATAATGAATTCTAAAATGGTTTTAAAAAAAGAGAAACGAAAAAAAAAAGAAAAGAGAGAGCAGAGATATTTGAATTTCTAAACTTACACTATTTACAATCCAAGAGTGAGGATCCATTAACCAGACAAGGATTCCAAGCCTGAGGCAACACCTTCCCAAATGCACAAATTGGGTTTGGAGTAGTTTAAAACCTTTAAGACACTGGTCACAGAGACCAGGCATTTTTGTCCTTTACCAATGTGTCACATTCTAACCTGTGGGGGAAGTAGTTAAAGGATCTATCTATTCTATGGCACTAAGAAAGTTAAGTCTAGGTTCACATACTGATGTCTGAAGCAGAGATAAAGGAAACTAGGTATTTTAGGGAAGATCCATATAAAAATTTGACTTACTGCTATGTGCTATATCATGTGATAGGAAAAGCAGATTCCTCACATTAAATCAATGACTTTGTATCATATATTACCAGTGGAATGGAAAGTACATACTCTTCAAACCAAGGATTAAAACTTGCTATTTAATTAGTGAACTTTATAGCTCAATTTCAAAGCCTTAAAATTTATGAAAAAATAAATGAATAAATAGAATTGAATAAAGGATTTCTAAAATGAATTTACATGTATAATTACATGATTTGGTGGCTTGAGTTTGAAATAGAATATGGAATGATAGAAAATATATATTAAATAAGAAATAATAACAAGCAAAAGTAAGAGGTTAGAAAATACAGACACAGACACACACAGACACACACACATATATTTAAATGAATTATATCAAGGCAGTAAATTCTCATTCAAACAAGTCTTAGTAAAGAAAATGGAAGTGCGTCTGTCAGTTCAGTTTTTTTCTAACTTCCCTTGTTTGCAAACGACTGGTCAAATCTCATGTTCAGGAAATGATTTTCATTAAAACTAGACAACCAGCCATCAATAAAATCTGCTAAGGTTGGAAGTGGCATGTTAAAGTGCTTATAAGAAACTACATGATAAATAACCTATAACTAAAAACAAAGACCCTAACTTTAATGTCCCCATTGTCAATAATTCAATCTTGATGACAAATAATGTTAGTCTAAAGTACTTGATCTGTTGAATTATGAACTTTAGATAGTCCCCTTTAACACATAATTAGAACTCTCATTGAGGAATAGAAAAAGTTATAAAAAAGCTGAACCAATAGAAACACTGTCATCTTTAATGAGATTTGTTTGAGTATATATATATATATATATATATATATATATATATATATATATATATATATATATATATATATATATACACAAGCATAAAATCCTAGCATTACCTCAGATAAAATAACACACAAAAGCATATTTCGTTTAAGAAAAATTTGTTCTATTTCCTTTCTATAAAAAGGAGTCCTGTCATAGATTTCTTTTCAAAATGTCCCTGCACTCACATAAGAACACTCTTGCAGATAGCAATTTTATTTGCTTTCTGAATAAATTAGACCTTCCTGATCAATTCTAAGCAAAAATGTTTTGAGCCTGCCTACACCATCTCACTCCATAATATTTCCTTGAGCAAATGTCTTTAAAACACTCCTTGAATCAAGGGACTTAGCATGCCAAGCTCCATCAAGACTAGCCCATTAGCTAAGAAGTCCATACATAACAAGCAAACAGGTAAGCCAATAAAGTGAATTATATACATAGACTAGCAGAAAAACTTAGCATTGCACAGGATAAAAATAATATAAACTATCAAACAAAAATCCATTCTATTTGCTTTCTGTACAAATGAGCCAGGAGGGAGAGCACTCCTGCAGATGGCAATTTTATTTGTTTTCTGGACAAATTTAGACATTTATGGTCAATTTGGGGTACATCCAGAAGCAGGGAGCTTTCCTGCCCACTTCTTCTCTACAGATGTCTTAAAACACTCCTTGAAGGAGTTCACATGACAATTTCCATCAAGACTGGCCCATTGGCTGAGGAATCTATAGGTGCAAACAAGCAAAAAAGTAAAGAGAATTATCAATATAGATATATCAACTGAAGTGGGAAAAAAATAGAGACAGCAGAACATTGGATTATTTCACCAATTGCCACTTATAAAAACAGATTCAGCCAGATGATGCAGATGTAGCAAAATAGGTAAAGAGGCAGTGAAACTGTAGCAACCATAAGCCACAAACAGGACTTAACACTGCTGGAACCAGAATGATTTGGTACTATCTTCAAGAGGGAAACTGTTTTTCTTAGGCAACTATTAGTAACATGGGTATGACAGAAAAATATTAATCCTAGACAGATTGCAGTATCATGTGTAAACTAAAAGCACCTATAGGTGATGGAAACCAAAAAAGATAGTAACAAACAAACAAAGAGAAACATTGCATCAAGTAACAATCTAATTTAATGCTGGTGCAACTCAACCATAGGGATCCATAGCTTTTAGCAAATAAAGGTATCATTATTGATACTACAGCATCAATAACAGTGCTTCATCTGGGCTAGAGAACATCATCATTGGAATGTGATAGACTGAATAAGGCAATGAATCCAGCCTTGTTGGCAGTGTGTTGTGCAAACTGATAGTGGCTCTATAATGCTGAGGGATGAAAGGGTTAGTAAAACTGGAGTCTGTCTTGATAGGTTTCACATACAAAGGTCTTGGTACAAGCCATTTGCATCCATTTATGTTATGCTGAAGTGATGGTTTATTTTAACAACATTATGCAACTTTTTATCATAAAACTGGTTTCAGGAACATTCAGCTGACTTCCAAATACTCCACTAGCTTCTTGTGCTCACCAGATGAACATGTATGGGAAATATTGTAGATTTCACAAAATTTCCTGCTCTAACACTCAACACGTTTATATACAGCTTTGGAACATTCTTAGATAGATATTACACATGCATTAACTCCAGCATCTCAAAAACTCCATTCTATATCATATAGCCATTATCATTCAGGAGAAAGGAGCTGTCAGATTTTTTGGCACTTTACTTATATATATGTGTACATGTGAGTGGGTCTAGGATTTCTTTTCATATCAATTGTAGTTGAAACATTCGATGCCTTAGGCTCTCAAAGTTTTCCTACTTTACCAGATTGGTTAAAAGATTGCTGGCTTTAGAAACAAACCTTAAAAGATTGAATGGCTGTTATCAAAGAGTCCCTTTGTCATTCTTTTCGGGCAACACATTTTTAGTTCTTTCAGCCAGAATTATGAATAAAAAAATGACTGCTAACCCCACTTTTTAATTTAGTTAATCAGTCACATTTTTACAACATTCCATTCCCCTTAAAAAATTAACACAAAAGATTGTGACCATAAAAAAAAGGCATTGCATGTATATGCATTTGCTACTCAAAATAAACTTTATAAATATGGCTTTGTACTGAACTTGGTTTCATTCATAATATATATATATATTCTTGTAAACATGAAATTGCTAATAGCAGTTTTTATTATATATATATATATGTGTGTGTATGTGTTTGTTGGCAGCATTTTTTCATTGATACATATTTGATTAAATAACATAGATCTCCTTTGTATACATATTTTTGTATTTATCCTTTTGAGTCACCACATAGATGTTATGGTATCCAGTGGGAATTAGTTAATAAACCTCCCATGATTAATTGATCCCCTAATACTTTTTGCCTGATCGGAGGTGTGTATATTGCAAAAGCAATGTGACCTTTGCATGTACATTACTACTTCATAAGTGTTGAGCATTTATTACTTATACTGGTGTGTTTTTGCAGCGTTTATTTTTAATTTTGGTTCTATAAATAGCAGCAGTACCTAAAGACATTTTAGTACATTATGACTGGATTCGAAATTGATTCTATAGAGTTTTTTTTTGCTTCAAGAATCTCTAATTTTTGCTTGTTATCTTGTTGCTTTAATATTGTTGTGTTTTCAGTAAGAATTTTCTGAAAATCAGTTTTGGGGCAAGAATGTTTTCTTAGATGTTGTGCTATGGAACTGGTATCAGAGAGATGCATGGTGAGTCATCTTGATAGGGTAGTTGAAGTTAAACTAACATATATATTGTTATTTTCAAAGACACAATCTTTTAAAGTACATTTACATTGATATATAACGTTTTTTTGCAAAACCCCAATTAAGGAGGAGAAATTATTATTAATAATTAAGTTAGAGGTTTTAAATTTATTATAGTAAATGATAAGTTTTATTTTTTATTAGTATCAGTATATTTTATTAGTATTAGTATTTCATTAATTTATAATTGTAGTGCATTTGGTCATGGTAAAAAAGTTAAATAATTGTTGACTGGGTGGAGTATTACAAAGTTTATTTTGTTGGGACTCATTATTGAGAGTTTGTTTCATATTTTCTAATTCTTTATAAAATATTGTTTTGGAGGAGGAGATTAGTTTTGCATGGGATATTAGGTTACTGATAATTGCTTTTTTATATTGGAAGGGGCATTCACTTTTAAAGTTGAGGGTATAGAAATTGTTATTAGAGGGTTTTTTTAAGTAGAGGTAGTGAAGCTATTATTATTGTTATTAGTTTCTCCCTCTAAACAGTGTGCGTGTATTTTATATACAGAGTGATATAAGAGTAACCTCTATTTTAAAATTCTTATGATCTATTTCTTAACTATAATTTTTACAAGAAATGAATGAGAAGAAAGTAAAATACGGAGTTACTTTTCAATCATCCTGTATACATATGTATACATTTACTCACATATATTTATTTATACATGTATTCAGATGTATGTCAAACATTTTTAAAATAAAAACAATTATATCTATAGTTTTAACATATTGAACAATGATGCAAAAAGGGCCTATAGTCAAGCTGTGTCGTTATTAATTCGTGACAGAGTATCCCTGTCATCTAGTTTGTAAGTATCAGTAATCTTATTTTGTAGGATTCTATAATTGGAAGGGCTAATCTTATATATGTTTTTCAATATGAATTTTTTTAACAAAACAAGATATGTTTGATATTAGTAATAGTGCTTATAGCTATATTTTCCTTAATAAATGAATAAATAAATAGATTTTCTTAAAATAAAATAGGTTAATTTTTTGAGAAGACTTTAGTAGTTGAAGGTTTTGTGAGTTCTGTTAAAAAAGTTTTTTTTAGATACATAAGGATACATGACACCAAACAATGACATTATATCCAGTTTTGTTTTGTTTTTTTAAATGAGTAAGAATCCATTGAAAGAATATTTTTATCTCCCCATTATGTATCTGAAGAGGTTGGTTTCTCTTATGGAGTAGCCAGGTGAAATACATTTATAATAGCCAAATGACAGTTTGTGGAGTTATATATGTTATCCAACCTGACCTGATTTCCCCAGAGAGTAATGAGGAATTCTGTTGTTATGATAACAAAGCATAACTTACTTTCTTCTATTAACTTAAGTGATTTTAATGAATTTCACTTGATCATTGAACTGTGACATTTTCTGTTTCTTTCTGAGTTTTCTTTTTCTTTAATGGTCCATTAAGTCAGGTTGCCATTAATTTGAAATTATCATTATAACCAGCAACTCTAAATTACTATATGTAAAAAACAGCCATTTTTTGGTTAATTTATTTTAATGGCATGTCAACCCATCTAGTCGTATTTTATACCTGGATGATAGGGAATAATGTTCATTGTACGTTCATAAATAGATTTTTTGTGTAATTGTTTAAGAGGATTTGGTAAATTTTTACCCTTTAACCCATCCTATTTTAGTGAAAATTAAAAATCAGATTCTACTTTTTTTTGGTGAATACATGTAAACAGCCAGAAAAAATATCTGTAAAGAAGAAATTTTGAAGAAAACCCCAATATTTTAAAATTTAGTGGGGGATTACTTTGTTATATGAATTTAACATAAAGTGATCACCCATTTCCAGACTAGCAAACATTACTGATGATCACAGATAGCGGTAAAGGGACGTGTAACCAAATATTTTTTTTTTTATGTTTTTGTAGGGAAATCAGATGGAAAGGATGCAGATTCTTTTTGCCAAATAAAAAAAGGGGTGGAAACAATATTGGAGGGGGGAGGATTTTTTTTTTTTTTTTAAATAAGTGGGCATTTTTTCTATTTTAAGTCTTTTCATCACTTATAGAAAAAAAAACAATATTGTTTCCACCCTATTTTTTATTCATTCTTCCATTATCTTGGTAAATGCTGGTTCAACTGAGATACCACTTGAACAGAATACACCTCATAGAGTAATCCAATAGAATATAAATACAATTGAATATTCAATTTTTTAAAAATGTCATAAGAATCACTGTTACATCAGTTAAGTTATAATAGTTGTTAGCAAACATTTCAACAAAACGCTAATTTGAGTTATGTAATCATATATAGAGTTTTGATGGGAGGAAATTTAGTTTTTCTGAGAGATTTGGGTTTATCTATGCTAAGGAAATGTCAGAAGTTTTCTAAAGTACAGTAAACAAAAATGGAAGGTATTTGATAAATAAATGGCTACATTATTTTCTTTAATAAGACATCCTATTTTTATTTTTGATTTATTTAATGACATATCAACTCCTTATGACTTATTTAATGCCAAAATTTGATGAATTTATAAATGTTTAATTACATTTATAACTATATTTTCTCTGTTCCATTGGATTTTTTTTTTTATTTGTCTATAATCATGTTCATTGGTCTTGTGGGTAGTGTTCGCCAATGACCTGGGAGACCAGGGTTCAATCCCATGTTAAGTCATACCAAAGATTTTAAAAAATTGTACTTGATGCCACCTTGCTTAACACTCAGCATTATAAGGCACAGAGCAAGGGTAAAGTGGAGTAATCCAGAGAAAGGAGTAGAATCTTCCCCAACACCTCGGTATAGTAGCTAATGAAAAGGGAGACTTATGATCACCAACTTTACATTATTCCTATCTAATACAAATAATTTGCACACATTTAAATAGTTTCAAATACTTAAAGCAATAATTATTGTTTCAGGTAACTAATAATTCTTTTTCATAGAGTTGCATTTGGTTTAATTTTTTAAGTAGATATCAAACCCTTATGAGCTATTTAATATTTGATTCATTTATAAATGTTTGATTATAATCATAATTATATTTTCAATATTCTATTGCAATGATTTGCTAAGTAGCACTTTTTAATTGTTTATAATAATCATTTGCTTGCACAGTTATATGGTATCAAATATTCCTATCTATTTGCACAGTGCCATGATCTCAAGTGTTCCTATCTAATACTAATAATTTGTACAGTTGCATTGTTTGGTTTGGTTTATTGGTTATAGAATATTGATTATCATTATTTATAATACTGAAATTTTATTCATTTCTAAATGTTTGATAGTAATCATAACTATGTTTTTCATATTCCATAATCATTTGTTTAGTTATATATCAGTTATTTGAATCCAATACAAATAATTAATTTGCACAGAGTTGTATGGTTTCAAGCATTCCTATCTAATACTAATACTTTATACAATACTTTATTTCAAGTAATTATTCCTCTTTAATAATAATTTGTTTACAGTTATATGGCTTCAAGCATTCCTATCTTACACCAATAATTTTCAAGCAATTAATAGTAATAATCCTTAGTAAACAATTATAATTTCAAGTAACTATTCTTAATACAAATAATCTGCAGTTATATGGTTTCAAGTATTCCTATGTAATATGATTCATCTTCAAATAGATCTATTTGACCCAAGATGGGATGCTAACAGGTACTACAACTGTGGTCAGAGCAAATCTGGGAATAATGGCAATGAAAGAATGATTCCATATTTCCTAGAACTCCAGAACTGGAGTCTCACCGCCAAATGTAGGTGTGTATATTCTAAGCCCCACTGACTGAGCAGTTTATTTTTATGATCAGTTGAATTTTTAAAATAAGTTAAATAGAAGGGCAAACCAAAGGCTCCTTTTTCAATAGCTACTACACCGAGGTGTAGGAGAGGGAACTACTTCTTTCCCTGGATTGCTCCACTTACTCTTGATCCATAACATAATACTGAGTGCTAAGCAAAGAGGCATCAAGTACGATTTTTTGAGTCTTTTATATAACTCAAATTGGGATTGAACCCTGGTCTCCCAGACCATTGGCAAACACTCTACCACTGTGCCAAGATAAAATATTTGTTTGTGTATACTTATTTTAACAAGTATACACAAACAAATATTTTATCTTATATAAACAGATGCACTTAATTAATTCAACAGTAAAAACTTAAAAGCAAATTGGACCAAGTTGATTAACTTGAACAATTTAAAAATGTCCTATTAATACTTAAATTTTGCATTTTGTCAA
The DNA here is from genome assembly GCA_963585895.1 of Sepioteuthis lessoniana. NCBI lineage: Eukaryota > Metazoa > Mollusca > Cephalopoda > Myopsida > Loliginidae > Sepioteuthis > Sepioteuthis lessoniana. Next base: position 53,474,154 of record OY757930.1, read on the forward strand.
ACATACCAGTTAACACTGGTAACAAACTTATTTGAAACAAGAAAGTAACATGACTTTAAAGTAGAAAAGGTTTTTAAAAAATACATAAAAAGGCTAAGGATGAAGTATGAAAACTAATAATACAAAACTATTCAAAAACAGCTTGATTCAAGATAGTGAGGAACTCTGATTACACATAAGAATAGCTTATGATAGCAGGAACTATTCCTGCTCTCTTCAGCAATTCTTGAGGGTGATCTGTAAAGGATTAGATATCTTAGATAGATACTGTTAGATACAGTAAAGGGTTAGATATCCAAGTAGATAAATTTGACCATATTTTAATGAATAAGTCACAAATTATAAATAGGTTACCAATTTGTTCCTAGAGGACTGTTAATCAAAACAAATATAAATCAGGGCAATTCCTCTCCACCCAACCACCCCAATTAAAATTAATGTAATTTATTCCTGGAACATTCAAGAAAATGAAAATACTCTATAAAATAATTGCTTCCAAACAAAAAAATGATTATAGTTAGGAACAATGAAAATCTAAGTACCACTGTAGTTTAATTTCTATTTGACTTTGAAAATCATTTTAACCAATCTTCTCAACACAAACATTGTTATAACAACTATTGTTTCATCTACAGGGTATTTTTAACAGTAGATGAAATAATAGTTATTAACAATGCTTGTGTTAAGAGGATTGGTTGAAATAATTTTCAAAGTCATTATCATTAATATGTATTTTTATAGAGCTGATAAGGAAAGAAAAATGTAGCAATTGCTACATTTTTCTTTGTTAGGATTTGTTATCACAACTACAAAGAAACTGCTACATTTTTCTTTTCCTTGATAATACCATGCAAAAATCTAAGCCCTCGGCTAAGATCAACATTCTAGTATTTGATGAAAAGTACCTCATGTAGAGTGATGACAAGTAGATTAATCTTGTATTGCTAGGAAGTCCACAATCATCCCCAAGTGCTCCATGAATGGGGATTTGTGCAAGCTTTAATTAGTTCAACAAATCTATCTTTCAATGAAAATCAATATAACTTTTAACCTTTAAATGTCCAGAAAATAAATTAAAGTACAATTTGTAATAAAAATTCAATGAAGATTAAGCTACTGAGTTACTATTTTTATGGCATGTCAACCCATCTAGGGTTATTTCATACCTAAAGATTAGGGAATTGTCTTTATTGTATGCTCATATTTATATTTTTGTACAGTACTTAAGAGGATTTTTTGCTCATGGTTCTATCAAATACAAATAATTTCAAACAGATCTATTTGACCCATAGAAAGAACCCTAACAGGTACAACCACTCTGGGTCAGAGTGGACCTGGGAGTAATGACAACGAGGGGGTACTCTACACTCTCAGATCTCCAAAACTGGAGCCTCACCATCAGATGCAGTTGAGTGTCATCTCTAGGTTTCCCCTTTTGGGGAGGGTACTCTTTTGCAGGGGATACAGTCAGTGTATTCTAAATTCTACTACTAGAGCTTCTATTAAATCTTAGAATTGTTAATGTTACAAACACAGAAAAGATTCTAAACAATAGATGGATTTTTTTTAATCTACTCACCAAATCAAAAGCTGCACTTTGAGTTATAGCAACTTTCAATTTCACTATTGTTGACATTTAAGGATGGGTGAATTTTGAATCATACTCACACTAACAATAGATCTAATGATGACTGGCATGTAAAAATAATACCTTTACAAAATCTTACATCAACATTTATACAATGTTCACTCCAAAATTGAAGCATCCTATTTATTTCTACAGAAAAACACTGTGGAATAGAGCAAGTTTTCAGCTACAAAACACTATTTTCCTTGTAGCTACTACCACTGGCTACACATTTTTGCTAACAATGAACAAAAACCTGCATGCTATGGTTATAACAGTCACTCTGAAAAAGAAATTACATTTGTGTTGACCCACAATGTTAAAAGCAGAACCTTTCCACCAATAGTCCAGGTTTTTAGGGGGGGTTGCTTGGTATTAACAAGATTTCTAAAAACAAAGACATTACAGTTGGATTTGTTTTTTTAGCAATATCTTCCACATTGATTCTTCACATTTACTCAGCCTGCATTTTAAAAGCAACAAAAATATTTTCAAACTCTTCAACATAAACAAGTCTTTTTCTTCTTTACATTTAGTATGAGAATTGCAATTCATATAAATATGTGTTGAAAACTGGATCAAAATAGTTAAAGCTTTTTTTTAGCTACTGCTTCTCTAATAAAAATCTAAAATGAATCAATAGGTAACTCTTTATGCTTGATTTTAAGTCTATGATCATTCAATTTAGAAGCCAATTCTTTGTTGATTTGGATGACATATTTCAAAGTTTTAAAATTTTCTAAATTGTCAAAATTATTCTGTTCAAGATTTTTACCCACATAAAAACATACCTATAAAAATGAAATTTAAAATTACTTTTATTTATCTATAAATAACAGCAAAAGAAGTTAAATATAAATATATTCATCCTCAGAGTGGGTTTGTGTACTAACATCAGAATTTGGTTATAAAGAAAAACAGAAAAAGTTGGCACCATCTTCTGTTGAAGAAATCTAAGTTGATATCTTCTGTAAATGCAACAAAATATTGTTCACCCAAATATGTAATGAATTTCTTTAAATAAACTTATAACTGGCTGCAATTTTCAAAAAACCAAGGACATCAAATTGCAAAAGTATGATGCCTGATCTTGTTCTATGTAGATGAACATCTCTATTGTTAAATCTAGCCAAAATCTCACAAGCCTAAAATATTTGACAAAGATAATTTGTAAAAATGATCGCATGATGCATAATAAGTCATTTTTATCTTACTTAATAATTTTAGATGAACCAATTGTCTCAATTTCAATGCTGAATTCAAGTACAACAGCATACTATAACTGTATCACAATTTTTAATACGTGGTAATTGGTCCCTTAGGAACTGAAGAGAGTTTTAAGAGTTTCATTGGATAAATCAGCAATTCTCAATGCTAAAAAGAGCCAGAAAAAGAAAAAAATATTTTGCAATAATTTATTTCAAAATAAATATACATATCAAATATAAAAGTAAATACCAATAAAGATTTTGGCAAGGCATAAATCTCTTGACCTTTACTGCTGATAATAGTTGTAGTTATCAATAAATTAGCATTTTATCAAACATTCTGGATTCATAAAACATAAATAATTACAAGTAATATTTATTAGTATATCAAGAAATAATTCCAAACCTGTTACATTTTTACCTGAAAACAGATAACATAATACACAACCATCCAAAAGAAAGACTTTATAGCCGACAAGGTAGTGAATTATTTTTTGTTGTTCTGTTGCCATATCAGATTACCTCTTTATTACAACATCTTGTCTCATGAAAATCAATTTTTCATTTAATTGTCATCCTCTGTCATAAGAAGACATCTTTTTTCTATGTATAGTAAATAAACTGTTGCTATATATCTTAAAATATTTGCTAATTTTTATGAACTTGATTGAGCTTGATATCTTTTTAATATAAACTTTACTGAAAAAAAATAACATTCAAGAATTAATGATACTCAAAATTGTGATGTAATTCACAATGAAAATTAAGTTAAAAGAAAGCAAAACTATGTTGTAGAATTTTGCAAGAAACCTATGAATAATTAATGATTTAGTAGTTATCAATCTATTTTTTGAAGCCATGAAGTAAAAATTAAAGCAGATAATCCTGTATATAACTCATTACAGGTAAAATTGGACAATTTTAGATATTTGAAATCCTAAAAATATAACAAATGTAGTCAAAGATCGTTTTTTTTTTTAAATACTATCTTCAAAACTGTAAAATGCAAGAATTAATCAAAATTTTATTACTCCGTGTTTATTAAACACTGTTACAACTTGAACTGTATTTGGAATTCTTAGATACAGAAGTCCAAATACAACTGAAGATGTAACAGTGTTTAATTATAAAACAAGTTAATTAAAGTTACTGAGGAAATTAGCAAGGAAAAATTTTTTAGAATATTTTTGTTGTCAGTTTAGTAAGTGATAAAAATTTGATTTCTTTTATCTATAAAATAAATTAGTCCACTGCAGAGAATTTTATTGGCATAAAACAAAATTTTAGTAAATAGAAAACAGCAATCTTTATATTATTAAATATAAATCATAAAGATAACCAGAAAATTTAGCACAAAAAAATAGATAAAATAAAAATATATATAAAAAAAAATGAATATGCATTTCATGCTTCAATGATGAGGATATTAAAAAAAAAAAAGAAAGAAATATTGAAATTAAATTTTATCAATATACAAATAAATTAGCCAATTATATACCAACTTATGTTTAAACATTTTTAACATTTCTCTTAGACCAAGATTTCTCTCCCTTCCATTATACTAACATGCACAAATTTATATATATATATATATATATATATATACGCAAATGTACACACACACACAAGTCTGTAACCTAATGAAGGAGAAAGTATTTACTTTCCACAACAAACATTTTTAACATAATATCCTACCTTATCAATGTGCTAAATTCTGTGGTGAATATAAATTACATTGATTGAACATCATACATAAAATTCCAGATCTAAATCAAACTAATAACTAAGTGACAGGTTAAAAACTTAATGATCCTCCATGCATATATATATATATATATATATATATATATATATATATATATATATATATATATATATATATGTGTGTGTGTGTGTGTGTGTGTGTGTGTGTGTATGTGTGTAATGGGCAGCAGTCTTTCATTTAAGAATGTTTGATTAAATAATAAAGACACATTTTGTCTATATACTTTTATCAAGATCCTTTCAGGTTTCCTAAGTGTCTTGGTTTCAAGTTGGAATTGGTGGATGAATTTACCAAAATGAACTTAAAAATATAAAACAGACTCTTAATAATGGGTTTCCCAAATACATTGTTGATACCGAAATTAAACATTTCATTAATAAAACAGAACATAACATAGACAATACCCTAAACCATAAACAATCAATAAACCTTTACTACAAAAACCAATTTCATAGTAATGAAAAGATAGATGAACATATACTAAAAAACCTTATCCAAAAAAAGGTTCTCCCTACTAATCCTACCAAAAAAGTAAGACTTTTTATTTACTACAACAAATTTAAAACCTCCAACCTAATTATTTCCAATAACTCTCCTCCCTCCACTGAACTTCTTGATTGGACAAACATTGTTATATATATGTTCAAATGTCCCTAGGGAGACTGTGTCTCCAAAGAAAAAATAATATGTATGTTGGTCTTACCATTACAACTCTTTCAAGACAGCTTATGATATACCTTAATGATTCTAGATCCATAGCCTTACATCTTAAAACCCATTTCATTCCCAAATACAAATTTAAAAAACTTTTAGTTTAAAACACCACTATAATAGCACACGAAATTAATAAGCTATGACTACAAATTCTAGAAGCCCTACATATAAAAACAAAAAACCTAAAATCAATTGAATTAATTTTGAAAATAGTAACAATGTTTTGAAATGCCTTTATATATATATATATATATATATTATATATATAAGCGTTCTGTTTTTTTTTTAAAATTCATCAGCATCTCAGTTTTATCCAACTCTGTATTTACATAACTTTGTTAAGTTATATAAAAAATCCCCCCCCAAAAAACTCTTTCAAAAACACTCTTTATACATGCAAGCAACCCCTGATGATGGCCTATGAAAGGTCCGAAAGCGCTTGGAACAATTTTGGTAAATTCATCCACCAATTCCAACCTGAAACCAAGACACTTATCAGGAAACAAGAAAGGATCTTAATAAAATTATATAGACAAAATATGAGTTTATAATTTATTTAAACATGCTTATATATATATATATAAAATGAGATGCAAACAAATACAATGAACTAAAACCCATGCAAGAATCAAAATTTATGATTACTATCTGGTAGATGTTTAGCATCAAAATAAATAGCCTATATCAGCATTGCAAAAATATATTTTAGTTTTCTTTCCCCTTCAAATCTCTTGTATCTATACACATGACAGCTATAGTTAGTCTTACACGTAGCTTTCCAGGAAAATGTTTAAACCCACTAGTTTAAATAATGTACTTTTCCACAAAGATAAAAAAAATCTAATTTCACTAAAACATTTATTCGGGAAGAAAGCAATCCAATAGCCAAGATGAAAAATTATTAATATCTTGGAAATTGCTTTGGTTATTGATGTTTAACCTTGTGTGCTATCATTATATTACAAAGACAGAATATTGGAAATGGTTCTTCATAAATGTCTTATTAGATGAGTAACAAATATCTTGCAAATCTTTACAAAATTTGACATATGAAAGAGTTTTGGTTTTCTTTTTTTTTTTTTTTTTTTTTTTTTTTAAGTAGGTGAGGTCCCTATAACAATTGAAAAGAAAAATTTTCATTTTATGGTCACTGAAATGTACTTAGTAAATAAAGTGCAATAATATTGTGGCAGACAAGATTTTAAAAATTCTATTGAATCCATTAGCACTTTTAACTAATGAATATCAAATATTTGGGTCTAATCCTGTGATAGTAGAAATTAGAAAGATATTTAGCTATTGAGTGTAGTCAACTAGATAATTGCCATATGATACCAAGTTTAATAAAATATCATAATTTGCAGAGTGAGCTAAAGTCAGATTGAAATATGGCATATACAGATGGGATCAGATAAAGACTGGTAACTGAAAAATAAATGGTTTTATCCTTTAAACAGATTACTTAGCAAAATTGTTACTTTCATATGATGTTATAAAATCTGTACCAACAACTCACTGCATGAAATCACCTATAGTCATATGTTGACTTTCAATAATTCTAACTTTTATGAACTTTGTTATTTGCAAGTTCTTCATTGATAATTAAATAAAAATGTTTTTTTATTATTAATTTTGTAGGAAATTGCAGATGATGCACAGACTAGAAAATGTAAAGAGAACTAATAAGTTTTAGTATATTATGAATGCAATAAATATGTGTATTATTAATCTATTTTATCATGTAGTTTCTTACAGTACAGTTTATTATTTTACTTTTTGCAAGTATGATAAATTTGATTAAGAGTTAAGTTTTGGAAAGAGCTTGAAATATTCCCTATTGTCCCCTGCCCAAATATGGAGAGCCAACTGTACTGTTATCTTGTTTTTGTTTTACTTACAGTTTACACCAAGGGGGGTGTCCTCGTGGTGTAATAGTTAAAGCGATGGACTGCGGAATTGTAGTATGCGAGTTTGTACTCCAGTCGCGCTATTACTTTCACTTTCGGGCAAATATCCTTGGGAAAGATACGAACCCCCTTATCCTCCCAGCTATGGGTTAAATAGTACCACTACTGTTCTTCTAGGAGAATGGTTTTGGCATTAAATAACCTGCAAAGGTTGATATGCCATTAAACAAAGAAACCAAACCAAACCAGTTTACACCAATTATAAATACAAGCAATAAACCTCAACTAAATAGATATGAAGTTTGGACTTCATATGTTTTTGAATGTTCCAATGTAGGGAAAATATTTCAACTTATCAATTAGCTTGGATTTCTTTTAATGACTAAAAACATATTCCAAATTGAAGGGATCCTACAAAGATAAAAATGTAACATTTTGTTTTGGCCACAGACTTGTAATAGTTAACAGATTGTTTATATTTATTATACAAACTTTGATTTTCTCCAAATATATAAACATCTTATAAAATTTTAAAAACTGAATTTCCTTTTTCTGCTGACAAAAGGATTATACAAGACTTAAAGGAGCATGACTGTAGAGTTTACACACAAGGAAATATTTTTACATTTTTTTCAAAGAAATATAATTAAATATTAGAACCATGTGTTGGTACCTATCTAACTCTCGGCGAGGCTGATACAAAATCGACTTTAATGTGTAAATACACACGCACCTGATGTAGATAGGGACAAAGATTGCTTATCTTCATCGGCATTTCCCTTTTTTTGTGATGCTTCACTATTTTTGTACAATAATGAGGAGCAGTCCCCATGAAACTCTGCACAAATAAAAATAGTTCTTTTTCTTTGGTTATTTCTAATTTATCATATGATTTAATACATATTTACAAAATATTCTTTTTTTAAGTCATTTCTAACTAGCATGAAAGGTTTAATATTTTGAAGGCAGTTATCTTTATTTTCATTATAAATTATATTCTCCTCCTATCTGCTTGCACTTTGATTTTGACAACAGAATCTTATAACTAAATTGAATGAACAGGTTGACAATAAAGAGCTAAAAACAATTCAACAAGTAAAATAAGTCAAATATTTTATACTGATATCATTAGCATGTTGAAAATTAAATATATGGAAATATTTCAAAAGAAAACAAATAAATTTTTTCTTAAATTACAAAAGTACTATGAGTTAATCAAGTAGCGAATGAATGAAATCAATGCATATGTAATTTAGAAGGTTATGTTGGAAAAAGTAATTAATTAAAATATTGTAAACTTATTGGGAGTAATCAAATTAGGAATTGTTTTGCAAAGTAGAATTTAAGAGATATATTTACTGTTAAATATACAAATAGAGTAAATATCAACAACTCTTAGAATGAGTTTATAATTTGATTGCGTCAAAGGTTTAAAAATCTTTTACAAGATTTAAAACCGTAAACACTAGGGAAAAAAGCGAGTTTTCATCGGAAATACACCAAAAATTTTTGACTTGTTTTTCAGGAATATTTTCCTTTTGTGAATAGAAATAAACTGTCAACCTGATGAAGTTAAGGAAAGAAAAATCGGAAAATTGTAAGAAACAAAGAAATTTCTTTCTTTTATAAAACAGAAAAACTGTTTTTAATCCTCATTAAACTTAAATATAATTTTCTGAATGTAAACAAGTTTGAACCTGAAGAGGAAATAATGATCTGAGAGCTGATGAATCGAATAAGTTACTCAAAAGCTGTATTGAATTCTCAAAAAATCAAAACTAAAACTGTATGAGTAAACTTTTCATTTGATCAAAAATATTTTAGAAAATAGTAAGTACATTTTGTTTTCGTTGGATTCTGTAAAACATTTCTAAGTTTACACATCAGAAATCATCGAAATAACTAATACAAATAAATAAAATCAATCCACGTGTCGTTGCTTTAAAGCGAGTAAAAGTTTTAAGTTATTCGTAAAAATTGTATAAATTTGATTAAGAAAATATACTTTCTAGTAAAATTGTTGTGATTTCAACTAGTAATAAAATACCAAACACAAAAATTAAGTTTTGTAAGTTTAAAATTCAAACAGGTAAACCTACTTTAAAAAGTCACTGCACAATTCCGATTAAAAGTAGATGTATGCAAAATACTCTTTTTGTCTTAATTAAAAAGATAAGGAATACTAAATTAATATTAGATAAGAAAAATTTCTTAAAAAACTAAAAGATAAACATTCATTTTGAGGTGGTTATCAACTGGGGGATTACTTTTCTCTTGAATTGTATACTATGATCAATCCCCCATTTTAGAAAACTTATTCAGATTTCCCTACAATTTAAAATACTTTATTAGATTGTACAAACAATTTTCACAGATATCATTTCTAATAGATATAGAAATAATCTTTTGTTTTTATTTACTCCAGTAAACTAAAAAAAAGGAAAAATATTGAATGCGTGATAAATTCTGTAATCATCACCACATGTTCTGCCCCCACTTTCTCTATTTCGATCTTTTCTTTCTTTCTGCATAACTACACTTGTAAATATCAGCAGTTAAGTTTTTAACATTGATTCTGATAAGATTTTATTAAACATTAAAATTGAATGTTCAATAATTAAACGATCGCTACTCAGTTGGATATTTCTATAGGTACTCACCCGTTCGTTCGACCTGAACGACACTGGGGCCGTCCTCTTTCTCTTTGATGACGTTGCTAACTCAACTGAGTAGCGGCCATTAACACTACAGCATAGTGCCAGTTAAAAAAAGTAGTTCGTGAACCTTTAAGAAAGCAAATAGAAGCCTAAAATGACCCCAAATCGAAATAGGAACAGCATAAAATAAACATAGGCAACAAAGCACGTAAATAAAACTTGAAATTGTTATTTTGTTACCGAAGAAGAACCTGTTAGATAAACTCAAGCAATGATCAACGAACGACAGTAATGTATCATTACGCCTGTAATAGTTCCGGCGGCGAATGTCGTTGCTTGCTGAATGACTACTCCATAAAATATGGCTACCGTTAGTACAGATAATTCCAAGTAATACACCAAATGACTGGTACGGCATGCGAGTACATATAAGCTGAATATGTCTGAGGAAAGAGGCGGAGATAACAATATATCACGAGTAGAATTGGGTAAGGGTATTTTTGATTTGAATAAGCGATTTTATATTGTATTTTTGTGCCCCGGAAAAGCCATAGAGCACACACGCACACAGCATAGCACTTGTCTTTTCGAAAAACAAGCTTGTCTGTGTTATTACTCTTATTATTATTATTTTTGTTGTAGTCATGTTTGAAATGATAACATGAGACTTAAAAACCCTCTTTTTCTTTTTCAGAACTCTACTTTCTAATCGTAAAATTTTTGGAGTCCGGACCCTGCAGTCGGGCAGCTGAGGTCAGTAAAGATCCTGTAGTTCGATTTTAGCTGTCCGTTTCGACCTTAATCTAAATGTAATTTTTTGTTGTTTTGCAGGTGTTACGTGAAGAGATCCAGCACCACAAGGTAGGAGGTCCTCTTCACCCGACCATGCTCTTCTCTCTCTCTGCTTGCCTCTTCTGGTCTCGGGCCTAGACGCGCGCTTCTTTTCGCTGCTTAGTAACCACTGGACGCTCTTCTCTGGCAAAATCCTCAACTTCCATCATTTTTCAAACCCTTAATTTGATCTTAGAACTTTACTTCTCTTTTTCTTTTCTTTTTTTTTTTATATTTTGCTTTTTTTCCACTTCATTTTAAGGTCTTTCTTTTCTTTTCTTTCTCTTTCTTCTTTTATACAGCTTGAAATTATTTTAAAATCTTTCTCAAAATTAATTTTCATTTCATTTATTTATTTTTGTAGCTTCTGCCAAAAAGGATAGATTGGAAAGGTGGAGAACATTTGAGTACTTATGAAAACTTGGTAAGTTTTCTTTTTCTTTCTTTTTTTTTTTTTTTTTTTTCTTTTGATATTTTTGTTTTTAATAAAAGTTTTAATTTTTTTTTCCAAAAATGTTTTAGAAAAAATTAAGTTAAACAAGAATCATCACTTAAAAAAAACTTTTTATTCTATCTTTTTTTTTCATTCACCAAGTCACACTTATGTAGAGCTTTTTTTTTTTTTTTTTAAATTTAATTTTTTTTTTTTTTTTTTTTTTTTTTTTTTCTGAAAATTAAAATCTGAAAATGAGAAAAATTGGGTAAATTTGTTTGTGTACATGATATCAAATATGCATTGAAGATATGGATGATGTCACAGGCGACTGTTTAGTGAGGACCAATCACAATCGGCGTACTATCGACCAGCCGGGGGACTTCCTTGCAAGGCAAAGAAGTTGGTCGAAGCTAGAAACAATAAATACCATCATTGGACAATTTAGACTTAGCATTGGGCAACGTAGGCCTTTTCCCTAGTTCTTTCTCTCTTAAAACCGGGATCAATTTTTCCTTTCTTTCAATTAAACTATGTTTTATGTCCCTTTTTAATTAAAAAAGAAAAAAAATAGTTACGTGAAAAATATAGATTACTAGGATTTTTAAACTCTATATCATTATCATCATCTCATTAAACAGTTCACAAACAATTTGATTAATTTTTTTTTTGTTTTGTTATAAAGGAAAATAAATTGTATTGAAAAAAATTGAATATCTAATTTTATTTAAAAAAAATTTTTTTATCAGATTTCTTAAAAATTATTATTTCTTCCCAATGTTTGTATTATTGTTTTGTGCATGTTTAATACATTGCACAGAAATGTTTATCTTGTGTATTTCACCACGAGGTTGTAAAAGGTTAAGTCGTCAATAGTCGGTTATGTATTTTACGATTGATGAAAATGGCCTCACCCAAAATGAAATTGACCTTTTTGATTTTATTAATACATTTCAAATATAGCATCTCTTCATCATTAATAATCTCTTCATAAACAATTATTTTTCTATTATAAATACATGTTATTTAACTACGATAGTTGATGTCGTTTATCACAAGAGAAGCTTGCTGATATTGACATTTTTGTCTTTTGAATTTTTTTAATTGAGTACTGCATGTCCCATTATTGTAAACTTTTGGGTCTGCTTTTCTTTATTTACGTATTTAATATTAATTTTTGAATTTCGATAATATATTTAAGATTTAATTGTTTCTACCAGATTGCCTGTTTTTGCCGTTGCCACTACTACTGGCACTCTTTATCCATCAGGGTGATCATGTAGTAGTAGTAAAGTCTTTTGACTGTTTTCAGCCTCGTTTAGAAAGTAAAATGCGGATACTTTTTGTATTTTACAAGAAAAACCATATTCTTGCTTCTTTTAAAATGTTATACATATTTTATCGACTTATTTGAACTTACTGTTACCTTTTAATTCCATTATAATCGTTCGTCGGCTTCTCCATTTTTCTGTCTATCACGCACTATTTAACTAACAACGAAGTACACCCCTTCTCCATCTTATTTCTTCATCCACAATTCTTTTGAAGCTAGACGTCATTCACTTTTATTGATTTTGTTTTCTTTTAACTATATATGTTTGAATATTTGTACTATGACAGTGATCAGATGATTACCAATGCTGGTAGTTTCTCTCCTTGTCTCTCCATTTCTAGTAGGATAGTAGTGAACGGCGATGCCCAATGTTTTGACCTAGATATTAAATCCTTTATTTCGTTCACTGCTTTCTCTTTTTACTGCAATTGTTATTTAGTTTTTATGTTACGGCGATTTTTAATTTCTGAAATAAACATGTATTGTGGATTCCGTTTTGTTCTGCATTCGTCGAGGGCTGTTCTTTTGATTAACGGCTAAAGATAAATATCACTATTGTTATTCTTTGATAATCAGAAGATCTGTAGTGTGCTTTCTATGTGAATGAGTCACAGTTCGGCTGACACATATCTTAAAAGAATATAATTAAACAAAGTAATCTTTTTAAAAAGGTTTTAAAATATGGGAGATGTTATCTTATCAAATATGTCCATAGATTGTTATCCTGCGCAGGTGCTTGTAATGAACACAACTTTTTTATGAGGATGTATTTGGTCCAAAGTAAAACTGGCTAGTTGCTGTGGTGCCTGCTTGCTACTACTAACACTTGGCTGGCAATAGCAGTAGTGATGATAATAAAGCATTCTTAACTATGAATATTTCGCAAGCATTTATCTTACATTCTTGAGTTACAAATAGCACTTGACCAGAGTTGAAATTTATAAAATAAAAATAAAAATAAAATTAATCATTCGCCTGCACACAAAAGAAAATTATCTCAACATTAATCTTGGTTGATTTTTGAAAACATTATTTTTAAGTTTACTTCAATCCAGAACGTGTAAATTTTGTAACCGCTACGCTCATTAATTTTGTTTCATTAAACTGAATTTTTAAAAAGTGTTTTTTATGTTTGAAGATAAACATTAATGACTAATATTTAAGATTAGAGAGAACAAAAAAAAAACTTAAGCTTTGTGTGTATGTTAGTAAAATAAGCATTGACCATTGTGTGTGCACGCTTCTTATTTTACATGTAGCAATTGTTAGATTAAATAATCAGTTTAGTTTCTCTTGCTGAAGTTTCACAGTTTGGTAATCCTTTAAGAATTTTCCACAGTTGCCAAATAATGTTCTAAATATAAATTATTAAACAAGCTAAATTTTCAAGTTATCTAGGTAAAGATTTTTTTCTTTTCAATACAATCACTTTTTAAAAAATGTGAGTAATTAATCATTATTTGAGGAAATATAGATTTTTGAAATTGACATTCATGGTAATTATAAATGACTTAATATATGTAACTTGTACTCAAGTGCCATATGGTACTCTTTTTCTTTCTTTTTTTCTTCTAAAGAGAAATTATCAATATTTACATCAGTAAATAGTTAGGATTATATAATTGTATTTGAATCATCTATTAGATTTCTTTTTAATCTATTACTAGAAAGAAATCTATATTTTCATGTTAAAAAAAAAGTTCATATGCATTATAGTTTTTTCTTAAATGATTAGGAAAGTAAACTGAGTAGGTGATATCTTAATGAATTTGAAAATATTTTCTTGGCTTTGCTTTGTTTAACCTTTATTTTCAACAAAGATAATGCAGTCAGTTTTTTGTCAGTGTTCAGATTTGTAAGTGCTGTTTCATGAATTCAACCTTAATATTCTCATTATTTATGATACAACTAAAAAATTAATCACAACTACTAAATCATGTGGCTTACTATTCATTGCTCTTATTTTTCTAATTTCAATCTTAGTATTAAAGCATTTAGATTTTTGTTCAATATTTGTTTATATAATGTACAGATTGTACTGAGAAATTTGTCTAAGTCATTTATTTTTGTTTCACAAAATATCAAATTTTATTTTCTTGTAAATCCATTTCTAATTGATATTTTACATTTTCTCTTACATTTGACTAATATTTAAATTAAGAGTTTGAATGACCTTTTTAAATATGTTTTAAACATGTTTCAAATCTTTAAGAGACAAATTAGTTTAATATCTATTAAGTTTTCAGGTTTTCACAGAATTATCTAAAATAGATTATTGTAAAATAATATAATAGATATCAGTTTAGTTTAAACACTATTATATGAATGAGAGCCAGCTATTTAAAACTATTTTTCTTGTACTTGAATTATTTTAAAGATCAACTGAGTTTTTAAATTTTCAGATGAAGAATGCAGATTTTGGTAAAAAAATTTTTTATAAATATATAACATTAGATAATCTATTTATCACAAATTAGTTGCATTGCCTATTCCAAATATTTTTATCAAAAGGTAGATGTGCTCTTTTACTATTGGGATTTCATTTGTTTCAAATTATCTGAGAAATAGTAATCTAAATCTTAATTTTAAAAAATCTTAAGATTTCGAGCAACATTAAATTACATATTTTTCCAAAAATAAAAAATCTGCACTTTTTTTAAAATTCACAATAAATTGTATTGGTGATTGGCTAATTTTGTTTCTTGACCACATTCAGTATGTACTCTGGTCTTATCTTTATGAACTACCAATAATTGTAACTAGCAGGATCTGTGAAACTTACATGTTTTTTCTCTAATATTCTATGTTAATGTAATTGTTATAATGATTTTGTTAAAAATAAGTTAATTAAACATTGATCCAAAAACAATTTAAGAGAAAATTATAAATACAACAGTATAAGCTTAAACTGCAAATCATTTTTCTATATTGCAAGATCACTTTACATGTAGAATTTTTATTTTTTCATGTTCCACTTTAAATTTGCAGCATCATTTTCTTTTTATTCAAATGTAAAATAATTCTGTGAATATTATTGCATCATCTCATTAAAAGTTACAATGAATCTGTAACAATAAAAGAACAATTATAATATGGATTATAGGATTACTTTTTTTTTTTACAATATTTTTTAAATCCTTCATTGCTAGATACCTAAATAAGCTAAATTCTTGATTAGTACTACCCAACTAAATTCTGAAGGCAAAGTGTTGGAAAACAAGCATTGTTTAAAATGTAAATTCATGTGTAGGCAAGGATCAAAATCCATTTAGTAACTTTGTTATACCTTTTTCCTCTTCTAATGCTTGATCATAAGAATCATTTTATTTATTTTTTTTTGTGTATGTAGTTTATAAACTAATAGTCTGACTTCAAATCCCAACAAAGAATAACATATTGCTGTAACTTTCTGCAGAAAATATTCAAAACTGATCTGCTTCTGGAAATGAAAGGAATTGTTTGGGAACTTAAGAAAAAAAAAAATTGCTATTTTTAAATGAATATTTGCATATGATTAAACTTGTTGCAGCCTAGTCAGCTGGGATTGTAGAATACACCAACTGCAACTCTGCAGAGAAGTAAGACCTTCTGAACAATTCTTCTGGATATGACACTAAACTATCTGATGGTGAGACTCCAGTTCTGGAGTTTTGGGAAATGTGGAGTACTCCTTTGCCATCATTCCCAGGTTCACTCTGGCCTAGAATAGGATCTTATCTATGGGTTAAATAGAACTAAACAGTGTACTTATGCTAAACTGAATTGTTTGAAATAGAACTGTTTATATGTATAAAAATGGATTTGGCATTCATGGTTGATATGCTGTAAAACTAAACTATTTCAAACTCTTTATTCAATACTATTTGAAAATAAGTGTAATACCAATCTCATCCTAATTCCTCTCCTACATTTAGTCTTGTTCCACACTTAGCTAAGTTTGATGAATATTAGTGTTGACCGTTTATCATACTGTCAGATTTTATTAAACAATTCAATGTTTTCACAAATTAGTATTAAGCGATCAATAGATTTACATGAGTAATTTTGAGTTTCAGCCTATATCAATCCCTCTAAAAAAATTCTTTTAAGCCTGTCAAACTCATTGCAACATATATTTTATTTCTCAATAAGATTTAAAATCTATGTCACAGAAATATAGTTGACCAACACAGTATTCAAAATACTTGAATAAATGATTTTCTTATTTTATATTCTATAACCTTCATCAATTGAATTGATTTCTGTTTTTTACTTTAGCATTACTTGCACCAGTTTTTATTGCTTCTCAAAGATGTTTGCTTAAATATTGTTTTCCATTCTCAAATACATCATTTGAATAAGGACCCTCAAGTTTTCAATTTGGTTAATATCTAGAAAGGCTTATTAATTAATTTGGTGTTTTAGTGGATTATAGTCTGCTTTGCAGAATGCGAAAAGATATTGCCTTGCATTAATATACCGTTTAGTTCTTAGATGTGACTTGTATCTCACAATTTCTTGTCAAAGAGTTTATAATTTTCTGCATTTATCTTGACACCATCATTAATTTTGAAGATACCTTTAATTTTGCTATCTATGATACTAGCCCATTACTCATGTTGTTTCACTATTTCTGTGAAGGATCTAACTTCTATTTCAACTTCTATGTACTTTTTTTTTTTTTATACCTAATTTACATATTTCTATTTATGTTTACATTAAGTAATTGGTTATTTTCATGTTTTTACTATTCTCTGTGTGTGTTTGTGTATTTGTAATATCAGCTTTTCAAATATTTCTTGTCAGTGGTTCCATTATTCCTCTTTATTATTTTTTAACTTTTCTCAAACTTTTTGTGACATTCATAAGGCAAGGTTGTTGTTTTTTTTTTGTTTTTTTTTTGTTCTGTTTTTTCTGTTACTTCCATTCAATGATTTTATATTATTTATTTTATTTATTTTATTATTTATTTTATATTATTTATTTTATTTATTATTTATATTATTTATTTTGTTTCTCTTTTGAAGTTCTTATGGCCCATGCCAATTTTTGTATATCTGCAATTAAAGACTAGATATCAATAACTAACACACACACACACACACACACACACACATATATGGGTCAGTTGAAAAAGTTCATAGGCTGACCAGCATAATACTCTCATCGAATGTACCCAAATAAGTTTTTATTTTTTAACATCACCCCACCCCTCGCCCTGTCTACACATTTCTATCAATTTTGCAGTGCTTAGATCCCATTTGTCAAAAGTTATCAACAGTAGATATATCATGAACTTTTTAGCCCACCATCATATTTTTACTCTAATAAACAAACCTCAAATTGCATAAAATTTTATGCTACCAAACAAGTTATTGTAAATGTTTTTATGAGCTGAAACTAATATGGTATATTACTATATAAATATAAGCATATTCTGAAAATTTTACCAATATTGGCTGATTAATACCAATTTTATTGTGAAATGCTAGCCAGCTTGTTTTACAGACCAATTTACAACTATAGTGGGCAGTGATAGTATGGCCTTATGACAGACTTAGCTAAGCTTAGTAAGTAATTATTAAACCTTGCTGTTGCTTTTGTTGTATGTTTATTTTTGTTTTTATATATTTAATTACTTTTCAGGTGTCTTGCAATAATCACATCACTGCTGATCATCTCCTGAAGATCTGCCAGCGAATTAGTCCTCTACTAGAAAAAGAGATCAAACCCAGTGTCCCTGGAATTGTTACATTATTAGGAGCTGGAAGTCACTCTCTTCTGCGCAGACCTCAAGGTAATCACACAGTTATGTAAAATGTTAATTTTGAACTGATCATGCAGATAATATTTGTAAGATACAAAATTTGTATTTAGAATGTTTCAATTTGTTAGCCCCACCTCCCCCAAATGAATGACAAGTTTTATATGTATGGCATTTATTTATCTTCATAATATAGATATAATATCTCCATAATATGAATAAAATTACTATTAAAAAAATTTCTTTGGTTCCTAATATTTGATCCTAAAATTATAAAAATTCAAATAAAAACTCATACTTGATATTTTGAAATTGAAAAGTGCAAATGACTAATTCTAACTTTGATTATATTTTATTCATTTTTTTTTTTTTTAAATAACAAACTGGTCAGTTTAACCCTATTGCAGGACAATGACAATTAATTCTAAGTAATTCTTTCTTCTTCTAATGCCTAAGATAATATCTTCTCATTAAGACATGATAAATTTTGTACCATGTGTTTTTGTTGTTGTTATTAATAGATATCCAGGTAACAAGATGGAAACTTCAACATCATGTAGCTACTGTGCACCAGGCATCTTTATTGCCTCCAAGAAATACAGTCACACCAAATTACAGTAAGTAAAGTTTTAATAGCTTTAACTTTTATTCATCATTATCATGAATATTAAATATTTAACCAAACTAAAATTGATTGACTCAAAACCTACTTATGATCATTGTAATCTTATTTCTGCATCACATAAGAGATTGTCATTTTTATTTTTTTTTTTTTATTTCCCTGAACTGCATAGTAGGTCTGTGTAATTTGTGTAGGCTAACATTAAAGTTAAGACCCTCTTCTCAAAATACTCATAGATATAAGAATCTCCAGTTGGAGATTTAAATAGCTAATTTTAAACATTTCAATGCTTTTAGCTATAATTACTTTTCATTAAAATTTCCTTTGTATAAATTTTTCATTGAATTTTTATTCCAGAACTCATATTGCATTCACGAGAACTAAATGGCACAAGTCACAGACCTCATCTCATTCCAACCCACATTTATACACGAATGGGTATGCATGCCCGCAAGTTGGGACATTTATCAGCTGTCTATTGCCTGACTTTTGACCGAACAGGAGAATACATCATAACGGTATGCTTTCTAAATTAACTGCTTTAAGTGCTTAAAAGTTAATTTTCATCTAGTGGTCCATCAACTGTTTACAATTTAATAATCTACTATATATTTTAAGAAACCAATATGAACACTTCAACTTTAACTGTTAAAGCTAAGTAATTCAATCTTTAAATAGCTGATATTGAAATAATTGCAGTTATAAGAGCTGACGTGTGTCTGTGTCTGCCCGTTTCTGTTTATCTAGAAATGGGTGCCTACCATGGCATAATGATTAGCAAGCTCATCTCTGTGCTGTTCACTAGTGTTGTGAACTTGATTCTCCCAGATGTTAAACTTAAGCTATGCCTAATAAATTGTTATACTTCTGTAATGAATTTTCTCAAAGTTCAATCACACAAATATTAGTTTGCATATGCTGAGTTTCTATCATAGTTTTGAACTTTTTCTTTTCTCCCATTTGGATGTGTGAATAGTAATGAAAGTCAACCAAAAAATTGTGAACATCATGACAAATTCTATTCAATGCACTTTGAAAATTACCATGTGATATATTTACCTTAGGAAGATAAGCGTGCTCACTCGCCAAAACAGTAATCAAAACAACAAAGATTAGGATTCTAATTCATGAAATAAAATAACACTTTATCTTGAAACTTCAGGAAATCAATTAGAAGTTGGATACTACATAATCTTAGTCTACCAGAAAATTATTCAGATTTGTTTTAAATGCTCCATTTCATGTAATGTCCACATGGATTTTATAAGATTATTCACTACAATAAAGCAATTAAACAATTTGCATAAGTCAAAATTTTGAATCATTTTTTTAATTTATTGGTAATTAAGAAAAATGTTACTTTTTCTCTTCCAGGGAGCTGATGACCATTTAGTAAAAATCTGGAGTACCGCAGATGGACGCTTGTTGGCAACTTTACGTGGCCACTCTGCTGAGATTACTGACATGGCAGTTAACTATGAGAACACACTAATTGCTGCAGGCAGCTGTGATAAGATCATTCGTGTATGGTGTTTAAGATCCAAAGCACCAGTAGCTATTCTCCAAGGACATACTGGCATGATCACATCTTTGCAGGTAAGAAACAATTTTTTAATTTCATTTGTTTTGATTTGTTTTAGTTGTTCACAGTATTATATCATAGCTATTCAACATGATGAGTAGAATTCAACCTGAGGAATTTCTCAGGCCTGCTTCACTGCATAAAGAGAATAAATACAAATGATCAAGCATTTGTGAATTCTACTTTGGCTATACCAGTGGCCTGATGGCAAAACAAGATGTGATGTTCTACTTAGAAATAAAGATGCTCTTGTTGAAGTACCTATCTATATTTTTTTTCATTGTTAGTACTAACTAAGCAATAATGTTATGTAATTATTTTACATTTCCAATTTGAAGTACTACTTATAAGTCCTAATTAATAATGTACGATTAAATGTAAATTATTATTTTAGGAAGTCAAATACTTTTATTTTCTTTTGAAGTTTAGAGATTTCAATTCTGTACAATTAGTTCTGTCTTGTAGCAACATGTTCTTGATGATTTAAAAAAATGTTTATTAAAACCTTCAAGTATGCATATCAAAAATTTGTAGATCTACAGAAAATCTTTTAATCATCTATAGAAGACAAAAAAGTTCTTCTCAATTATTAATATATATTGTTGCAACTTCATTTGGATGTTTGAATTTTTTTTAATGGCAAATCTTTGCTTTGTTTGCTTGAAGATCAATGTTTACTTTTTAAAATTTTGAAGTTGGTTCTCTTTTAGGGGAATATAAGTAATAAACCTTAGAATTGTTGGCTTCTTAATCGCTTTGATTTACATAAATCAAGGATTTTGAATTGTAATTTCAGACATTTTCTACTATATTTACGTCTTTAAAAGATAAACATGTTTAATCATGGTTAAGCATTTAAGTAAGCATTGGTATCTCCTATACATTGTACAATATTACTAGTTGATTCTTTGAAGTAAAGTAATAAAATAAACCACACTCATTCTGATCTTACATTTGAATCTTGCTTTTAAAAACTTTAAGGTAAAGTATTTGCACCATTATAAATATTCTGATGAATATTACTACAGAGTAGTTGTATGTAGTAATAATTAAAGTTCTCTTCGTTTTTTTATTTTATAAAAATAAAGGAAGTTTGGGAATAAATAATTTGATATATTGTTACAACATAAAAATTATGAAAAGATAGAATAATATTAAACATTTTCTGATGTAGATAAACTTGATTTAATGTTTAGTTTAATTTTTCAACAAGAATTTCTCTAATATATTTGTATAAGATTTTACTTACAGAACTGATTTTTTTTTTTCCCCCTTGACAAATGATAAAAAATAAATGGAAGCATTTAGTTCTCAAAACATCATTTATAAAACAAGTTATTAGAATATTATTTTTTTCTTGTCCTTTCAAGTATCGTATCCATCAATTGTAATCTTAATTTCCATAATCCTCAAGTATAATAATACTTTTAAGTAGATATTGTCCAAAACGGGTTTCATTGATTTCCTTGGATACAATTAAACCTTTTGATCTGATAATTTTTTTATTAAATATACTTCAAAATAACTAATAGCCACCATCAGAAAGCAAAATGTAGAAATCTGTTTAATTCCTTTTAGGAATGTATATGAATATTGCTCTGTGGCAGACTAATTTAAGGTAACTCAAAATAAACCTGCAGCATAGTTTATATATATATATATATATATATATATATATATATATATATATATATATATATAAATTTTTTTTTTTTTTTTTTTTCTTTTTTTTTTTTTTTTTTTTTCATCATACAACGTGTGAAAGCACGTGCAATACCCTAGCCTCATCAGCCGCCAACCAGGGTGATAAGTTTCGGTAGCTCAAGGTGGTACTGCCACTCTGGCGCTACCAAGCAGCTTTTGCCATCGGATAGGGTATTTAAAAGATCAACTAAAAGCGGACATTACATTGGATGTTCATTCATCTTCATTTTGGTGCAGTTTGGTTAATACATATTTATTTGCAAACTCTAATTAAGAACAATAAATTAAATGTCCAGCTTACAGTTTTTTTTGGGGGGGGGGTTAGATTGTATCTGTTAGTATATTGCAAATCTTCTATATCACTGATCAATATCATTAAACCATTAGTCTCTTAATTTAACACCAAGATAACTGATATAGAATTAGAGGCATAATCCTTAATTTTTCACAACTAACATGTTAATATTTGTTTCATATATTAGTGAAGATTATTTTTAGTTTTGATCATCAAATAGTTAGCTGAACAATTTTAAAATACTTGAAAATTTTTGAAAGAAATTTAAAGATTTACAGAATACTGATTGAAAACTATTTTGATATCATAAAAAAATTAGAATTCTAACTCTACTTATTGAAGAAATGGAGAATGCTAATAAAATTTCATAGTTATCTGTTATATCCAAAAATTTTAATGATTGAAAAATTGCAATGTGAATGCAAAATTATCATTCGGTTGAAAATTGAATTGGAATTTTTTTTTTTTTTTTTTTTTTTTTTTTTTTCATCATTATTATAGTTATAATATAAAAAATTTTTTTTTTTTAAATATTATTATAATGAAGAGCATTTTAAGTGTATTACTCTAATAAAAATCTTGCTATAAGTTGTTTTTGCTGGGTTATGATTATATGACCATCTAAAAAAAAGAATTTCAGTTATATAACACTGGAAGTAGAAAACTTTAATTATCTTCAATATACTGAATTAAAAAAAAATAAACTGTCTCTAATGTTTCCCGGGGGGGGTAAATCTGAAACCTTTAAAAAAAAATCTGGAAAAAAAATCATAGATGCTTGCAGGATCATGAAATTTTCAGTTTATCTATGGTAACAAATACCATTCCAATTAAAAATCTTTTGAAAACAAGATCCTTCAATTTTCTCAGCTTCAACTCGCTTAAATGTTTTAATACCTTAGCCCAGAAGGGAAAATATAAATTTGTCCATAGTTAAATACCTTGAAAGTTGTTGGATTTTACAAGAAATTTTTTTGTGTCAATACATTTTTAAGGATTTTTTTTATTGATAATTTGCCTTGTGAGTCAATATATTTTGAAAGCTTCATATATACACTATAGACAGATACAAGCAAGAAGTATATTAAAGTAGATTCAGTGGTAAAAATTTAATAATAGAAAATTCTCATTTGGTATAACAAGATATGTGGGTACACTCGACATGAAACAAATTATATGCTCATCTATATTAGCATGATCAGTAATTAGCCAATTTTTCCTGTAACAATTAAAGATAAAAGGATAATTTTAGTGCTCATGAGAAAATAGTTGTATATTGTACTTATGTGGGAATTAATAGATGAAACCTTTCTCCTAAGATTTCTTTGTCCTGTCAGCCGGGTTTAGAATATGCTGACTGCACCCTCTGTAGACGGGTAAGACACCCCCATCCCAAAAAGGGGTGTCCTGGATATGACCCTAAACTGGATCCAGTGGTGAGGTCTCCAGCTCATTGCCATTAATTCCCAGGTCCATTCTGACTTTGAGTGGTAGTACCTGTAAGGTTTCTATCTATGGATCAAATAGATCTGTTTAAAAAATTATTTGTATTAGGTAGAAACATTTGAAACCATATAATTGTGCAAATGATTATATAGAAAAATTAAAGCATAAGTGCTGAACTGCAACCTCAAAATGAGTTTGAACTCCAATCACACTATTATGTTCACTCTCAGACTAATACCCTTGGTGAAGGTATGAATCCCCCTTTATTCCCCCAGCTGAGGCTTAAATAGAATAACTGCTATTATTCTACAAGTATAGCTTTAGCATTGAATAACCCACAAGTGTTGATATACCATTAAACAAAGAAACAAAAAATTGTGATAGCAATGGAACCTGGAAAATAGTTATGATTACAAATTAATCAAATTTCAGCATTAAATAACTCATAAGGAATGTACTGTTAAATAAACCAAACCTAAAATTTATTGAAAATTTACTTGATGTTTAAATACAGTTGAACATGATAATAATGCATTTTGCCATTTTTTAGATCCCTGGTGCTTTGATAAACCAAAAATCATTATCCAAATTAGTTTGTCTTCCCAAACAAAGCTTAACAGACAAGTCACATTCAACCTTTTTAAACTAGTATTATTACTGGTATTTCTTGCATCACTGCCTAACAAGCTTCATACAGGATGTAATGGTTGATGCAACACTCATTGACATCTTCAGCTTCTGAGAGATAAACATTTATTGTAAACAACAGGTCTATTTGACTTTGTTTTTTAAGATAAATGGTTGCTTCCAAATTTGAGTACTTAAATGCAATATTAATTTTCAAATTACTTAATATTAATCAGTCATGTTATCTATTTATATGTTTGATCATTATAAGCCTAGTTTCCTATATGTGGATAGTACTCTGATTCTTTATCTATAAATAGAGATTATAACATTTAATAATTTTAATTATTTTTCCCCTTTTGGGTTAATATTTTAGAAATAGGTCATAAATGATTATCGGGGGTGTCCTCGTGGCGTAATGGTTAAAGCGATGGACTGTGGAATCATAGTAAGCGAGTTCGTATTCCAGTCGCACTATTACGTTCACTTTCGGGCAAATACCCTTAGGAAAGGTATGAACCCCCTTATCCTCCCAGCTATGAGTTAAATAGTACCACTACTGTTCTTCTCGGAGAATGGCTTTGGCATTAAATAACCTACAAAGGTTGATATGCCATTAAACAAAGAAACCAAAAGGCTAAATGATTATCAAAAATATTTGACATTTTCCAATTTTTAAATTTTCATTTCTACTAAGTAATCTACAGGTGTCACTGACTAAATTTCAAAGACTTACAAAATTCCTTTTAAGGTTGATATGCCATAAAAACCAACCTACCAAAATTCCTTTTTGATATTTTAATATATTGTGGTGTTCAACAATGTTATTGTTAATATCAGTTAACCTGCTATCTATAATACTTAGATGACTTGAATTGATCTGAAATTAATTTTATATTATCTTAGTAGCTTCTTCTAATAAACAGTGAAAGGTTAATAAAGTGTTTTTTTTTTTGTTTTTTTTGTTGTTGTATTTTTTAAATAGTTTTCTTAAGTAAAGATTTTTAAAAATCTTATTGTTAGAAATGGGTTGTTAATAAAAACACATTGAGCAATATGTATTGAAATAAATTAGTCATGCTTTGTAAACATTTGAAGAGATTATATTAATACAGTCAACCTTTTTCACATACGAATACTTTGTATTATTTCATTTTTAAAATTTATCAAAACTAATTTCTAAAGGTTTTATAATTGGCATTTTTGTAATTAGCTATTTACTTGTTAATAGACTTTTCAGGGATATACTTCTTCATACATTTACATAAAATGTTATGTAAACAAAAGTATTTAGTAATTAACTCTTGACTTGCCTTCAGTTTAACCTAGTATGTTGTTATTTCTTGTATATAACAATGATCCTTGATACTGGAGTTGTCATTGTCATGGTTAAAAAGTTCTACTCATTTTTTTTTTCTTTTATCATTCTTTAGAGGAGAATGCAAGAGAAAGCTAACTTTTTGATTTTTGGTAATTGTCATTAAGAGTTATTTTAAAAACTGTTGCAAATTTTATTAATATTGAAAGTGGCTATTATGAAATTGTGAAATAACCACAGCATGGGGTTGGCCATTGATCATCTTTCGTTGTTGATTGTCTAGTGAAGACCTCGTTAAATCTTACACCCAGTCAAGTTAGCATTTCACATGTTGAACAAAAAAAAACAGAATAATAAAAAAATCGAGAGTGGAAGGAAGGAAAGACAAAAACACAGACTCTATACAGTAGCACCATAAGAAAGTGATGTGGGTGTGGCTGGCTGGCTGGCTGGCTATCATGAGAACTTTGTGAAAATCCTAAACAGCTACTGATTTCTCTCGTGACTTCTAACCCTCTTGCTGCTCTCTCAGACTGACCAATGTTCTTAGTCCTTTTTTACCCCCACATCCAGTCTCGGATCTTCATGCAGGTTCACGTAGGCACAACTCTATTTTAGCTCAAAGACCACCCAGACAAAAAATGATCTTCCAGTCAATCTGATGCCATCCAAAGATGCTGAAGATGAAAATCCTTTTGATTCTGACAGCTATCCACAAACAGAGACTCACACACATAAATCCATATATAATATAATATATATATATATATATATATATATATATATATATATATTTAGGCAGCATTTCTTCGTTAATGCAAATTTCATTAAACATAATAGACATTTTATGCCTACATATTTTCTTCTGGATCCGTTCGAATTCCCGTATTACTTTTATCGTATTCGGGGGGAATTGATTTAGGTATTGTCCATAGTTGTATGTATCCCTAGTACTTTCTGCCCGACTTTGGGCCATCATCAGGGGAGAATCTATTACAAAAGTGATGTAACTTTTGTTTTAGAAATTTACTACTGTGTAAGGACGTCTTTGCCCTTGAAGATTATAGCGTTTGCTTTTAAATGTAATTCTGTAAATAGTGCCAGTAGCTTCGAGAATCTGAAGTTTTTGTTTATTATTTTGATGTTCGAGTATTGTTGTGTTGTCGGTGAGAGTTTTTTGTAGTTGTGTTGTTGGGCATGAATGTTTTTTTTTAAATGCTGAGCTATATATATATATATATATACATGAATGCACATTATTGTTCCACAATTAACACCAAAATTGTAGAAAAAAAATTTATATTGATATGTTAAGTCATTTAATAAATTTTAAACTGTACTTGATCTTGAGGAAATATGGCAGAGTATGTGTGTATAATTATCTTTGGGGAAATAATTGACACCAGGATACACTGAGGGGAAAACCAACTTATGGCAGTTGTATGATGGTTTGGACAATATTCTGCTGGGAAACACTGGGTCTTGTCTTTCATATGGAAGATACCACCTACTTCAAAATCATTGAAGTTCAAGTCCACTTGACTGTTCATTTTGAGAATTATCTAACAGTATACAGTTAATAGACAATAGAATATTTGGTGGTGGGTTTGTTTGTTTGTTTTTTTATAAAATTCTGTCATTGTTTGTTAGAATTTGCTAGTTGTTTATTTACAATGCAATAAGATTATCTCAAATTGAAAAAAAAAAAACAAAAAAATGAATAAATAGTATTGGCTAGGAATGTAAATGTTTTCAGTACTATTTTTTGCAAAATGTTAAATCTTTGTGCCTTTGAAATTTCTTTTCCCAAACCCTAGAAAAATCCTTGAGCTATAAAAATGGAACCCATATGAAATTGCAGGGAGTGGAGACATCAGTCAGTATTTAAACATTTCTCTTGTTTGACACAGAAAAACTCATTTGGTTATTTAAAAAAATTGATCTAAAAAAAATCACATGTAGATCCAGATCCAGGATAAATTACAACATCTGACATGAAGCAAAATAATCTACCAACCAAATATTTAGTTGGATTCAAAAGGAATTGTTTATGAATTTTTGAAATTTGGACAAATGACCATGTTATGGTAAAACCAGCTTATTTGAATGATACATTGAAAAACTGTTTTACTGAGCAAGAAAATTAACCAGTAACTTTTGTTGCTTTATGTTAATACATGTCATGTTGTAAATGTGTCCTGAGTATGATACTGTATCCAGTGGTGA
Source organism: Sepioteuthis lessoniana (assembly GCA_963585895.1). NCBI lineage: Eukaryota > Metazoa > Mollusca > Cephalopoda > Myopsida > Loliginidae > Sepioteuthis > Sepioteuthis lessoniana. The sequence goes on from OY757930.1 coordinate 53,502,192, forward strand.
GGCTCCAGCTCTAGAGTTTTGAGGAGTGTTGAGTGACAACTTTGTTGCCATTACTCCCAGTTCCTCTCTGACCTGGAGTGGTAGTGCCTGTTTGTCCCATTTATGGGTCAAATAGATTTGTTTGAGATGTTTAGAATGACATTCAACAGCATTAATACATTGGCTCTTAAAACATTGATATTGTAACTAAGTATTCAAAATAATTGTGAACTATATTTAATTGTTTGCAAATTATCAGCATTAGATAAGAGTAATTGAAACTTTATAATTATGTACAAACATTTAATAGATAGGAATAATTACTCAAAGGCTTATAAATTATTAGTGTTAGACAGGAATAGTTAAAAATATAACTGTTAGCATATCATTAATATCGAATAGGAATATTTACTTGAAACCATATAACTTTGTGCAAATTATTTATATTAATAAATATACAATAAATGATTATTATTTGATAGGAATAATTACTTGAAAGCATAATTTGATTGCAAAACAATGACTGATTTCTGCATTAAGTAACCCAACAAGGATTGATATGCTGTAAAACCAACCAACATCTATTATGTAAATGCAATGCAGGAATTAATCAGTTTGGAGTAAGATCTTCCAAATTTGGTCAATTCTGCAGACCCTGTTACCTTAAGGTTATCACTTGTTTTACTTTATGTGATACTCTTTGTCTGATCAGCAATTCTACCAAACTGAAAAGGTATTAATCAAAACTAGAATTCTTTTTTAAAATACACCATTTAGCTAAAAAAAAAAAAAAATTGCTCAAAATAAAATACTCTGATTAAATAATAATTCTATGAATTTATATAAATAAAAGATCTTCATTTTTTTATACAGAAAATGTTTATATTTGTCAAATATTACAATTTAGCAAGTTATGTGAAATGTCTTGACTTGTTTCAGTAACTTAATAGTCAACCTACCATCAAATAGGAACATGTGTTTCTCTATCATTCTGCTACTTGGCTATATAACTATTGAATTAAACAAAATATAAAGGATTTTTTAATTTCATCCTCTTATCTTTTATTTTATTTTATTTTTTATTTATTTATTTTTGCTAAAATACTTTTATTTCTCATTAAATGCAGAACTTTACATGTAGATGTTTTTACTTAAATTGGCCATTGCTCTGATAGGTATATGCAAGTATTTTAGTACTTTGAAGAACCTTTATTTATTTGTCTCAGCAAATATCAGTCTTTACATTTGAATAATATCAAAGTTGGTTTCTGTGTAAATATTTAAAGTTGAACATTTTGAAATGTTCTAAAGATTACTTTCTTAAATTGAAGTACTTGTCTTTCATTAAAGTCAGTTTTACAGCTAATACTCTGACTGTTATCTTGATATTTAGGCTTTATATTAGATGCAAGTATGTAATGACTAACCATATCTTTTAGATTTTCTGTAAATTGGTATTAGAAAGAAGAAAGCAAGTGGAAAGTATTAATGTGCAAACTTGTAAAAGAACAAAGGCAAACTATTGAAAATACTCAATTCAAAATAGCTTTTGAACTTAAACATTTTTGAAAAATTCATATACCATTCTTCTGAAATATTTGTATAACATTTCTAGTTGTTGTCTTATTAGGTTTGTGCATTGATTACAACTTGCTCAATAATGACATCTCTGCAATAGCATTAAATAAGGCTTTGTTACTGAAACAGTTATTTCTTTTTGTTTTTTCTTTCAAATGGCTTTGAATTTTACATTAACTTTGGTGAAATAGAATAAATGACTTGTTTTAAAATCTAATTTGTTTTTTGTTTTTTTTCTTTTTAGTTTTCTCCTCAAACTCGAGGAGATATCCGTTACTTGTCATCAACTGGTGGAGATGGCTGTGTGTGCTTTTGGGAATGGAAAGCTTCTACTAATGTTTTTAAGTAAGTCATTTCAATTTCTTTATGATCTTGGTTAATCTATAACCCATTTATTAATCTTTCTAATCATTTAGGAGTGTAAGCTGATTTTAAAGTAGACATGCTCTGTTAAAAAACAATTTGTGGCTAGATCCTCTGTTCCTTATATTAACCTAACAGTGAGGAAAATATGGTCATTATGAAATGGAATACCACAAGACTGCTTTAGTCCTTCTTCCCCACCCACTCCAGTCACTATAGTTATAATTTTAACTTAGCTTCTTTAGTTTCATTTAAAACTAATTCTGTCTTAATACAGTAGGCCTTTTGGCTATAGTCGTCCATAATTAAACATTGAAAGTATTCTTTCAGCCCCCAGTTGACTACCTGATATATCACTATTTTTTATTTTATTTACATATACATACTATTTAGTATTAGTCTCTTTTTGTGTGCATGTGTGGTTTAATCAGTAATACAGATGCTGCATTAAAACTGACTTCCAATGAAAAAGGGATGGATGCAAGTTTAAATTTTGCTGTTAGCTTATTCTTTATTTTTTATCTGCATTGCTTTCTGATAGAATGATAACATTGATATGAAAGTGACTGAAATTAAAGTGAAAGAAATACTAGCCAAAAAATAATTGACATATTTCTTTATCAAAAATATCTTAAAATATATATTACTTACAAAATTTGAGAATCTGTTGTGAGTTTAAATTTTTTCCCCAAATATCTTAATTTTGTGTCTAAATTGCTTTATACATTTATATATAACTAACAAAATCTGATGAGAAAATAGATGTTTTGTCATTTAAATTACAATTTTCTAATTCATAGAAATGGAAATAATGCAAATATGTTCTTTCTCAGTACAGTGTGTGTGTGCACGTGCGTGCAATTGTTTAAATAATTCTTCTCTAAGATGAGTCACTGTTGTTTTGTTTTCCTCAGCATGAAACCAACCAAATTCATAGAGAGATCAAGAGCTGGTGCCCAGATGCTCTGTTCTTCTTTCAGTCCTGGTGGAATGTTCCTTGCTACTGGCAGCTCTGACCATGTTGTCAGAGTTTATTGTTTCATGTCCACTGTTCCAGAAAAGATTTGTGAATTAGAATCACATACAGTAAGTAATTTCTATTAAAGAAAAAAAAAGAAAAAAAATCTTTTATTTTTCAATTCTTATTACTTCATTTTTAGTAATTGATATTCTTCAATTGCTTGTTTCACTTAGCAAACTATTTTTATTAAAACCACATAAGAATTGATTACATATAAACTAAGATTCTCTTGCCAATCCTGGGAATCCAAAATGTGCTTCAAAATTGCAACATGAGTTTTATAGATTAAGTATGAAATTGTTTAACTTGAGGAATTAACCATAAATCATACAATACTGGTCACTAACAGTTCTGAAGAAGGAAAAAAGGTTAACATATGGATCAACATTTCTGCCTAGGACTAGTGTCTAGTATATATACACTGCTTAGAATTAATGTTTCATTCCCTGGCACTTTTGTCTATAGGATGTGCTTCTAAGAATCTCTTACTTTTTTATTTTTATTTATCTATTTATTTATCTATTTTATATCTTAGTTAAAAAAAATATGTAGATGGAAATAATTATTTCAGATTAGTATAAATACCTTCTCAAAAATAAATACAAAATAAAATAAAGTTGTGATTTAAAGAAGAAAAAGTACCAAGACTGAATCTTTAGATTTAAAAAAAAAAAAATTCAATTAAGATTTTTACATAGCTGATCAACTTGTATTATTTAGTAATGTCTAGACTTTTTCTCAACAAGTCAGTGCCAATTCTTGATACTTTTTAATCAACAACTATTTAGTGAAACAATAGAAGAAAATTAATGTTTCATTCTTTGTTCATTTATCTTAGTAAATACATCTTAAATTTTGATACTTTTTGAACATGCCTCATATATACAGGTGATTATTTTAGTTATTTAGAAAAAAAAATTTTGATATATTTTGACTTCTATAGGTACAGATACTATATACTAATCTGATATTTAACTATTTTAGTATAGAATTTGATACATCATGTGTATGGACAAATAGAAAAATTAACCAGTTTACATGGTATTCTGAAGGTGTCAATACTCACAAATCTCCTTTTCATATAATAGGGATATGCTGACAGTGTGTATATAAACTATACTCTCATCCTAATAGAAGTTATGGATGGCCAAAGAAATAAAAAAGAAACAAAAATGTCACATTGTTCATTATATAAATTGAAAACTTACGTCACACATGCCAAGAAGATTTTTATCATTTAGTATGATAAATGTTATCTTTATGCTTAATACTATAAAACATTGTTTTCTTTTATTTCTTTGAGTAATGATGTGCAGTACATCGACAATTTAGTATAACTTTGTAAATTTTTCCTGTTTATAAGCAGGAAATAGTCTTCATATATGCTTAATTATACTGTATGTAGTTCATTATCACAATGCAATTTTTTTTTTTTTTTTTTTTTTCTAAGTATTTTAAAGGAACTGTAAATTTTGATAGTTTATGTAATATGTAAAGTTTGGAATGATATCTAGAAAATTTCCTAGTGATTATTTTACTTGTTTTAATTATAGTTGTTATCAATTTCTATTTTGAAGGACCGTGTGGATAGCATTCAGTACAGCAACAGTAGCATTCGCTTTGTTAGCGGCAGTCGAGATGGAACAGCCAGGATATGGCGTTATGAACGACAGGAATGGAGAGCCATCATTCTTAATATGTCCACTAAACTGCCTAAGTAAGTTCCTTGTTACACTATCTTGTCCCTCTATTTTCTGTTGGGATATAAAGTGTGTGTGTGTGTGTGTGTGAGAAAATAGATGTTTCTATGACTTACATTATCTTTTCTTTACTTTTAAAATTTTTTGTCAAATAAATGAACAAATATAACATTTATAATTGCTATTATTTTACTATTTTGAGTTTATCCATAGCTCAATAAAATAAATTGGTATTAAGATACAAATTATTATGAAACAAAAAGTACTTTTTTTTTTTTTCCTTTATACTCTTATGTAGGTATATAATAATGTTAAGCATTTGATCAGTGCAGGTATGAGGATATTTTGATTCATTTGAATATTTGTACAAGGAAGAATATGCAAATAGAAAGCTCTCATTCAATTAAATGTGCTACTATTTGAGATTTTACAATTATTGTTTTTCAGTGCTAAGACTGGAAATAGTGAAGATGGCAAACCTATGAAGTACAAAGTGACCATGGTTGGCTGGAATCTGGATGATTCTGTTGTAATTACTGCTGTTAATGATTATTCTCTTAAAGTTTGGGATTCATACACTGGGCAACTGCTGCATGTACTTGAGGTAAGTTGTAATTTTAAAAATTAATTCATTTGAAAAAAAAGATTTTGGAGCTTTGAGGAATGCGGAGTACCCCTTTATTGCCATCATTCCCAGGTCTACTCTGGCCCAGAGTGGTAGCACCTGATAGGGTCCTATCTATGGGTCAAATAGAACTGTTTTTACATCTAAAATTGACTGATGGCCTAGTTAACTGAATTGTTTGAAATAGAACTGTTTTGACATTTAAACTGAATTGTTTGAAATAGAATTGTTTATATGTATAAAAATGGATTTGGCATTAAATAACCTTCAATGGTTGATATGCCATAAAACCAAACCTGTTACCTATTACTATTTATACAAATATTTTTTTGCATCTAAGTTGAAGTTTTACTTTTCTTAAACAACATTTTTGAAATTTTAAAATTTTCTTCCGTCTTTAAAATCATTAAAATAAAATACAACTTTAAAAATCAAAAAAAAGAAAAAAATGCATACTGGTATAATGCATTGAAAAATACATACTGGTATAATGCATTGAAAATAATAAATTCTTTGAATGATGCTATTTAAATACTCTAACTCCATCTAACTAATAAAAAGCAAACAAACCTTTAGACCAACTCTTTAACTTATTTTTTATGGTTGCCTTTTTCTACTTGGTTAATACAAAGTATCTAAAAAAAAATTAAATGATAAAGCAAAGAATCAGTTTACTTCTCCATTAAAGATAAGATAATTTAAGAAATTAATTTAATCTAACAAACAAAAATTTTTTAATTTCTCTCTCTAACTTCAGGGCCATGAAGATGAAGTGTTTGTATTGGAACAATGTCCTACAGATCCACGTTTGTCACTAAGTGCAGGCCATGATGGTAACATTATTCTGTGGAATCTAATTACTGGAAAAAAGATAAAGAGCTATTTTAACATGGTAAGAATGTATTACCTCTTTTCTTTCTTTTTTCTTTTTTTCTTTTTAATGCTGTAAAGGAAATTTTTTTTATTTAGTAGGTCTAAAAGAAAATACTACTTAGTCTATAAAATACTATATACTATCATTACATATAATACCATTATTTCTAGAGTTCACATAGTTTTACTTATAAAAAAACTAAAAATTGCCTTTAACTAAATATTGGAGAAGGTTTTTTTAACTTTGACTTTTATCTGAAATGCATCAATTAACATTTGTCTTTCATTTGCTTGAAAATAAAAATAAAAAAGTACAATTTAAATTATTTTTCTGTATTTTTCTTGGCAGATGAGAAACACTCTTTTTTTTCTGTTTTTTTTTTTTTTTTTTTTTTTTCGCTACTTATAAAATTTAATGTTACTATGTATGTATGTATTATCTGATTGTAAATTTTTCATAATTTTTCAATGCTTTCAAGTTTACAAAACACTTTTTATACATATGATGCTAATCTATCAAAAATAACACATCAATAACTTGTAAGTAGAAGTTACAGAATATTTTTAATATTTTCAGCATTATTAAAGATAAGCATTGATGTTTGAAGATTTATATCCTCCAGCCTTGCTGATAGTGAACCAAATTATCCCATTTAGTGATGGTGATTTATTATCAACTTAGTATAGAAGAATGTCTTTGTAGTGTTACCAGAAAGTAAGTTAGGAGAATGCATTCATTATCAATATGTCTATTGCCATACTAAGTTGACTGTTATTGTTGCTTTTCATTTTTTAAGCAGCATTTGAATAGAAAAGTTTTTCAATATCTCAAAGGATTATTGAAATAATTTTATGCATCTCACTTAAAAATTAAATGAGACTGACCAACTTTGTATCAAATGAAACGCACAAAGTCTTTTTCCCCTCTCTCCTTCTTTTGCTCTCTCTCTCTCTTTATTTTAATGGATTCGTTTCCACTTAATTTACTGAAGTTAATTTAGCCGAGGATGGGGATAAATTTTTTATTGCAGTTTTTGCCCAGTTTATTTCCTGGGATTCTAAACTGAAATCTTCATTTACAAATTTTTAAAACTAAATTTTTACTGTTCTAACTGCATTGTTTCCAGATATAAAATTCATGTTCCTTGCAACTTCAGTTCATTTGTTGCTGGGCTAGAACATAAATATAAAAAGTAAAAATTATGAATAGAAAGCCTTTCCATGTCTTTTAAAAAAAACAAAAATACTTTAAATCGATGAAATTAAATTTTCATTGAGGGATCAATAAACAATTTCATTTTAAAAAGAATCAATTTTTTATTAAGCATTGAAGTAAAAAATCAATTCATTTTATTCATTTACAGATTGAAGGCCAAGGTCATGGGGCAGTGTTTGATACCAAATTTTCCCCAGATGGCCAAGTATTTGCTGCAACTGATTCTCATGGCCATCTTTTGATATTTGGTTTTGGATCTCATGACAGACACAAAAAAGTAAGCTAACTTAGATGAAAGTATCACTTATAAAAGATCAAATGCTAAGCATGTTTTTCTTTTCATTGATACTTCTCTATTCCATTCTTTTACACATTTAAAAAAAACAATCTTAATCATTGATATTTGTGAAATGATGGCAAAATGTTTTTGGATTACATCTGACTAGTTTTAATTTTATTACTGTCCATTTCCATTTTTTTTTTTTTTTTTTTTTTTTTTTTTTTTTCATACTAGAAATTTCAATGAGTAAGAAAAGAACAATCAAGAGTTTATCAAATTTTTAACCATAAGAAATTTTGTGTTGTTGCTATAATTCTAAAATGAATATATGGTTAATTTTATCTCTGCTGTAGTTGTCATAAAACTTGAGTTTTAAGCACATTTTTCATCATATTAGATGACCTACACAAGAGTTTAAGAAATCTTTCTCCTGTTTCTTAAGGTACCTATGGAAGTCTTTTTCCATACGGACTATCGTCCTTTGATCCGAGATGCCAACAATTATGTTTTGGATGAACAGACACAGCAACCTCCTCATTTGATGCCAGCCCCATTCCTAGTTGACATAGATGGAAACCCCTACCCTCCTATCACACAAAGGCTGGTACCCGGGCGAGAGCACTGCAAAGATGAACAATTAGTGCCTCAAGTGGCAGTCAACGAAGAGGGTAAGTTAGACAGCTTTTATTTTCTTCACTTTTCTATGGAAACAGTTTTTGCTTGAATGAAATTTTTTTTTTTTTTTTTTTTTTTTTTTTTTTTAAACGTGATGAGTTACCCTACATGTTTTGACATTAAATATCAAGCTTCACATAGAAGGATGCATCAAGAAATCCAAAGCCTAGTAAGTAGTTATTAACTGAATTTAGATCAGAAAATCTCAATGTATATTTTGTCTATATGATTAATATTTAGCACTGAATTAAATGTTTTGTCAAGAAAATACATTGTTAGCAAATGAATATAATAAATAATATATAATAATAAAAATCAAATGCTTCTTGATGTATCTTTTTTCTAAAATTACATGTATTAGTTTTTGTAGAAAATTAAAGATTCATTTAAAGGTTTGAAAATTATGTTCACTGTTTCAGTTGGTATTGTTTTTAAAATAAAGTGCTGCTCATCATTTCTTCATTCAAATTGACTTTAAATCAGCCAGTTTTATTCTTGTTATATGATCAAGTGAAAGAAAGGGAAAAAGGTTTTACAATCAATTCTTTTCTACTTTCTCCTGTTAATTTTATTTTATTTGATGCTCCTTTTCAAAAGTTATTAGAAAATTCTTTGTGATTGTAATATTTTTTGGTTTTATATATTCTCTATATTAGCTATTACACACTACATAGCATTAAAACTGACTGGTAAATTACCTGCTAACCTTAAATAAACTTACTCTGTACTGGAACTTGAACTAAGTATATTATGGTATACACTGCAGTCATTCATATATCAAACAATAAGGAAAGAAGTTAATGTAATTATGAATTTTCTTGGTTCTTATTCACCACTTTTTTTTCTTTGCCATATTGGAATTTGACATTAGGTTCACATTCTAAATTGAATTCTTGTCAAAAATATCTGCTGAATATTCCATTATATATACAGGTGTTTCTTATAAGTTGCTTTTGTTCTTTATAAGAGATAGGCTTTTATATTTGTTAATTTTTCTTTAATTTAACAAAAAAATCATGCTAAAAACTTGATGATTGTTAATGATATAAGTATACCATTAGTATTAATAATATTTTACATTTATCATGTCCAGTTGCAATTTTATGTAAATATGAATTTTTGTATTTTTATTTAAGGTGACCATGAAGTGATAGATCCATTGCCAGCAAATGAAGGTGAAGATGGAGTTGAAGGTAATGGTCAGGTAGAACGTGATTGGCCAAATTTAGATGCAATGATTGTGCGCCTACAAAGAGAACAAGATCAGCGACTAGCCATTCAGGGTGGTGGTGCACCAGTCACATCTCCACAACCAGTACCAAGACGTGAGTTGTTCTGAGCCTCTATTAAATATTAACTTTCTTTTTGGGCTGACTTAAATTTAAAATTTTCCAATTGTGGGCTTGATTAAACTTGTACGACTTTTGATTTTTGAGAGTGGGGGTTGAACTCCTGTGGTGAAATACTAGTTATTGGATAACTTCTCATGCATAGATATACACATTTTCCTCTGAAAATCATATTAGGAACTTATTAATGACCTACTCAATTATTATTACCTTTCCATTATTCCCAAATTGGATTAGATTTATGTTAATATTGAATATCAGCTGGTTGCTTGCATAATTCTTCAAAATAGTTTTTATTAAACAACTGAGCAATTATTCCCATTAACAGTTGGAATTTTGCTTTCCTTTATTTTTAACATGCTTGAACTCTATTATTCTCAATGTTTATAACTGATTTTTTAATTTTTCTTGGTTGTTCTTTATCTGTACAAGGACAAATGGAGAAGAATTAAAACTACTAGCTCTAACCCAACCAACTTGCAAAAAAGGCATTCAAAAGATTCTGACTTTTTGCTGGGTTCAGACTTTCTCTCTATCCACAACTATCTGAGTCCTAAGCAAGTCCATTCTAGATAAACAATTTACCTGTAACATGTCAATGTAAAAGTTGTTTTCTCTTCTTCTCCCCCTCATCATGCCACTTTACATGAAACTACTACCAATACAGTGTGACAAGTAAATTGTATAAATTAGACAAAAAAGAAGATAACACTGAGATCCCACTTTATCAGATATATCGACCAAAATTACATGAAAATATTTTGAAATACTATAGATTAAATTTATTCAAAGAAATTGCTATTGGCTTCAACCACGGCCACCAGGTGACTTTAGAATCTCCTGCAAGTCTTTCTGGGAGTCTCTTTGTTTAAATTGGTAAATGCTGCTGTTATCCTCACCTTCAGGTCATCTTTGGTGTTGCACGGAGTTTTGTTGGTCTCTTGCTCAACGCGCACTCCACACATATTATTCAAGGGAATTGCAATCTGGGAAGTTCCATGGCCAGATGTTAAGGATGATGTGGTTGTAGAAATTTTCTGATAGTGGGTTCTCCTACTTATGTGACATGATGCAGAGTCCTGTTGCTAGATGTAGTCTTCCAATAGCCACCCTCCAGGTACTTGATGTAGGCCTCCATGTTGAATTTGAGGTCATGTGGGAAGATGAATGGAGGCATAACATCAACATTGCTAGTGACCACTTTAAACACTATGATGTGGACTGGGTGACTTGTTTTCATGAATATGAATCTATCTTCAGATTGACACACAAACACTGAAATCTTTGTACTGGGACTTCCAGCATGAATGCCAAGCAGTATTTCATGCCATTTTCAATTTCTGGATGAGTGAATTGCATCATGGTGCTGCTTTCCTTACAGTCAGTTTCCAATTGACTCTAACTTACTGCGCAGTAAACAAAATCTGTGTGAAACGAATAATTTAAAATATCGGCAGATGATAGTTACTAATTGCTTTAAATTAATCTGAGAGCCAATTTTGTTGAAGATGATCAAAGTGTCTATTGGTACCATAATACCACTTGTCAGTTAATCCAAAATCTTATCTGGATCTTCAGCTTGTGAGGCACAATGATTTTCTGCAACTTATATAAAACACCATTTGTTTGAATATGGTATTTTATAGAAAAAAATCAAATCTTGTGTAGGGCTTATCATTCATGAATTTCTCTCTCTCTCTCGACTTTTCATGTTAATACATAATTTTTTTGGAGTTGTAGGAAACAAATTTTAGAATGTATAAAACAAGTATTTAAAAATAGCTTTTTGCAAGCAATGTAAAAACATCTGTTCTGAATTATCTAAATACACTATAACTGTTAAAAACTATGTAATATATTTTTTTCTCTGCCCAACAATTTTTAAAATGCTATTTTGATTGAAAATGAATTAAAGAATTCATATGATGATCTTAGTAAATAGATATAGATTTACTTTCATTATTTTGATCTTTCTTTGTTTATGCATATTAAACTAGTTAGCTGTGTTTGTATGTAGATTGGTCAATAAATCTGTAGCCTCATGGTGAAAAAAAAGCATTTAACACAGTAAAATATTCATTTTTTTCAACATAATCTCCTTCTTTGTCAATGAACTTGACCCATTACTTGTTTATTTACAGTAAAAATTTATCATCAAAATTCTGCTTATGTACATTGACCCACTTTTGTGTATTATATATTGCATTATAGATGAATCCAATTTCTTTTTTGGTAACTTTACAACATATTCTTTTATATTTTAGGGGTTCATCACCTGATTGGTATGCGGCGAAATGGTGAAACCATTGGTGTGCGTCAATCTTTAGAAAACATTTCTCAGGTTGCTACTCGTAGTGAGATTATGGCACTTAGTCGAAGAGTTGTTGTTCATGCTATGGATCCTTACGTGTCCAAGTAAGTTGTATGTTTTTTTGTTTTTTTCACAAGATGGAGTTGGTGCATAAATGCAAGAATTCTCTTTACTGTGTACCAAAAGATAAATACTGGGTGTTGTATATATTTGGTGATATACTAGAAAATCAATCATGACCAGAGCTATAAATCATTCTTGTATTATCACATAGTAACAAAAAATATTTGCTACTTTTGTTTATATGAAATGTAATACAATATAATTAAGAACACATTTTGTGATGAAGATTTTTACTATTTAATAATTTTGCTTGTTACAATAATGGAATATATATAAATTTCTTTCCTTTTTTTTTTTTTTTTTTTTTTTTAAATTAAATTCAGTAGGTTGAATTTGACCTCAAACCTGCTTTCCATTTTTCTAAAACTATTATTGATTTGATTTTGACTGCAACATATGGAATACATATGTATGCTCATAACACTAGTATTCCCTTTCATTTCAAATATAGTTTAAAGTTCAAATATAATTTAAAGTTCAAGATCATACAAGTTATTTCACCTGTAATATCTTGGTGTCAATATTTTACAATAGAAATTATCCTTTTTAAATTGATGAATTGCTTTCTTTATTTCAGGAGGAGTGAAGAAATTCGAACTTCTTACACTGAAGAAGAAATGAAGCGATTTGTAATAGAAAGGAAAAAGAAACCTCTGCATCCTGTAAGAATTTATTTTATCATTGATATACTGTTATTTTGGTGGCAGGAGCCCACAACATTTTATTTTATGACTAAGGTATTTATTAGGGAGGTAAAAATTGCAAAAAGCTGTACAGTAAGCCCTTATTACTCAGTTGGAAAGTGGTTAACAATTTTCATGAGATTACTTAAAAAAAAGAAAACAAAAAAAATGAGGGCGGGAGTCAGTATTTGTTAAAGGGTGCATTTATTTTTTTAACTGGCCTATCCTACTTTGGAACTACCATATAGTATTTAAATTTGTTTTACCTTTTCCAGATTGATTTTATTTCTAAATTTTATCTGTTCTAAGGTAACTCAAATTTAAATTGTATATGGCCAGTTGTTAGTATTAGATTCAAATGTACATATTTTGCCAGTCCACTTAAAAGTCAATTCAGTGGTATTGGTTTATTGATATACATGATGTCTAACTCAATTATTGTCAATGAGATAAACATCAATTTTTATCTTGACATTTTAAAATCGATTATATTTTAACAATTTTACATTTTTTATGATGTTCTCCATTCTGTTAAATATCTTATTTATTTTGTTTATATATTTTTAGACTGATACAACCAATGTCAACAATTATATGAACACACGGCGAACAACTAATTATACCTATCGCACACGTTCTAATAACAATGAAGAAACAACTTGTAATCGACTTGCAGCTAGAGCATTGTATGACACTGAAGAAGTAAGTAAATGTAACATATCTATCTGTCTATCATTCATATATATATATATATATATATATATATATATATATATATATATATATATATATATATATATATATATATATATATATAAATTTTAAAAACTTTTTTTTTTTTTTTTTTTAATTTATTTATTTCTTTAGAAATCAATATTCTTTAATAAAGAAAAAACTTCAATTTCATTTTCAGATCAAATCATTAACTTATAGACTAGCTTCCAAGATGTATTTTATATCAGTTCTGATATGAATTCTCTAACCTTAAAGTGATGTTGTCTAGGCCCAGCATGTACAAGAGTATGATTACTTAAGGGCTGAGATTACAGATCAGCAGGTTAAAACGAGAAGACTTCTATAAGCACAGTACTAATAACCCAAAACCTTTTTTTTTTCCTAATAGACCATATTTTTTCTGATGCAGATATTGGAAATGAAAACATTTTTCTTGTTCTACAATGATATCTGCATCAGAAAAAATTAGGTCTACAATAATTTTGTCTTCAAGTTACCTTTTACTGTGCTTTTAAACCTGGACTATTGTTGAAGTCCAAAATCTATATTGTGATGTAAAAATAGTCTCATTTTATCTATATGAATAATTTTATTCTGAGTCCATGTCTACCAAGGATTTATATTAATACAGGTTGGTCTGGATGGCATTTTTTTCTTCTTTTCTTTGTAAACTCTTCCAAAACCCAAAAATAAAAAGTTTTATGGCCAACAAATAAAACTAGCCCCAACAGGTTTCTGACATAGTGTAAGGTCATTTTTGCAGGTCTGATTAAAATCAGGCTCATGTTTCTGAAACATGTAGTCTTAAATCTGTGATCCCCTCTACAGCCAAATGACATGCCATCTATCCCCACACCACTCTAATATTAGATCTTAATGAAATGTACCCTTAGGTCAAATGGACAAAGTACAAGCTCATAGAATATTAAAAAAAAAACAAAACAACTCTTTTGTCATATCAGATTGGTCAACTTTTAAGTTGACAGAAATTAAATTACCATCATTGTTTTAATTCATCATCTATTAAATGAGCTTTAAAAATCTGATAAAATCTCTTTAAACAGGGAAAAGTTTCATTTATTATCAAAGCTCATAATGTCGGATTTTTTTTGTTTTATTTTTTATTTATTTATTTTATTTATTTTTTTTTGTCTCATCATTTTTAACCCATTAACTGTGGCTCTGCAGCTGTTTCCTAAATGTAGTGATAACTTTAACCCATTAACTGCCAACCATTTATAATCCCTGTCCAAACAGAAAATTTATTGGATAACAAACAAATGCACCTAATATAATAACTGCATTAGCATTTTGATATGTCCCTTACAATTAAAGCACTTAATGAAATGATCCTAAATGAGGGTTATCATGGTATAGAGATATGAGCTTGTTAGGCTATTTGGATAGACAAACAATTTTTTTTTTTTTTTTTCTCTCAAGAATTTCAGTATATAGAGAAGTATGCATGAGTAAATTATTGTTTCTTATGTTCTAAAATTGTATCCTATCATATTCTATCCCTACTGAAAATATGCCAGCAATCATTTTAAGATACATGATTGCTGAATTTCGACAAGATACAATGGATTAGTACTGTGTATTTGATCTGGAAATTACTTTCCAGAAATTATCACTAAGTGATACCTGATAAATTATTGTGTATTCATTCTCATAAACATGACACATTAATCAAAGTGTAAAATTAATTTCAGAGACTGTCAATGATGCCATTTTCTATCATTATTTCAGATATTTAGCATCAGTGAATTTATAACAATATACTAAAGAAGTTTGCAAAATGACTTTAATCTCGGCCTTATTAAAGTACTTGGTGTATTTGTTTGTTTATTTATTTTATTTTATTTTATCTCTCATAAATTATCAAATATAAATTCTTCTTGGATAAATCTTGGCTCAATTGATCACTTTCACAATGATATTAAATGTGACTCTCTGACTAATTAGCTTCTAGGCACTGAAATCTGGAGGAAGGAGTGCCTATTTAATGCCTTGATACACAGATAAAACTGAATTACCACTAATCACAATAAAATGGAAATTTCTGTCATTTGAAGTTGAGCCATAGAACTGCAATGACTTCCACAGTTAATGGGTTAAAATCCAAATGTCTTGTATATCTGTGTTACAGTTTATCAACTGTTTGGATTCATGTATTAGATAAATGTAATGAAATACAAATCCATAAAATAAAATGTTGTGGACTCCTGCTCAATTTAGATTTTTAAGATAATTATATATAGATGTATTCCTTAACTTCTTACTCTAATTATTTTACTGTTTGAGAATTAGTATTCAGAACAAATTAAATAAAAAAAATTTACAAACTAATTAGATTTTTCTGATCAAGTGTGAATGATTTGATTGAAGAATTTTAAGTATTCAAAGGACTAGAATTTTTCTATTATATGAATATACAGAAGGAATACATTAGATTTTCTTTTAAATGGGGGTTTTGTATAAAGATAGTGTAATTTTTTTTTTCTTAATTAGACTAAAATAGTTTTAAAGTTTAATGATTAGTAAAACAATTGACTAGTGGGGATTTATCTTAACACTATCTAATCAATATACCTAAAACAGAAAAGACACTAGCTAACTAGCGTGCCATCAAAAAGAAGTTTTTGGGAGTCTTTTTTTTTTTTTCTTCTTTTTTCAATCCATTAAAGCCCCCATATATATATATATATATATATATATATATATATATATATATATATATATATATTTTTACACACACATTTAAAAAATTTTTTAACCTTGTCCCTTCGCGCCTTGTGTTATTCACCCTTGCTTTTTTTGTTTTGTTTTTTTTCCATAGATTTTCAAATCCTATCTGTTTGATGTAAGTTAAAATTTTTCCCTGTTGAGTTTTAGCTCCATCGATTCTTTCCCTTCCTTTCCTCTCTTTCTCCTCTCTCTCTCTCTCTTTGATTGTAGCTTTTGTTGTTGTCATTGTTTTTAAATTTATCATCAATCATTGATTTCTCCTTTTTAACTATTCATTTTACAATTGTACTGATATTGTAGCCTCTATCTCCCCCTCCTTCAAGTACAAAAAGCATTCAAATAGTTTGCTCCCAGCATTTTCAGTTTTGTGAAACTAACCTAAATTCAATTCTTTATGACCCAAATGCCCTGGTTATGCTACCCTAAATATGTGTTGTTACTAGAAAATTTTTCTCTTTACATTTATGAAAACAACTGCACATTTAATTATGGTGGATAAAGCTAGGTTTGACAGCTGTAAATTAGTTCATTTGAGGTGAAGTTTTGATTTCCTAATGACGGATTTTAAGGTATAAATTCTATTAGGGATTTTCTCCCCTCCAAAATTATTACTTTTTGCACTTAAATTATTTTTCAGTTTCTATTATAAACACTTCACAGCAGTAGTTTGATTAAATTCTTTAAAATATGAATGTTTAGAATTGATAACTTAAAGCTAATTCCAAAAAGTTGAGTTTGTAAAATCTTAAACAATGCACAGTGAAATTTAAAAATAGATATTTTTTTGTGTTCTGTGTGTTTTTTTTTTTAATGCATGTGCACAACAAATGTAGTTGTCTTTGCAAGACTTGAGTTTTTCATTAAATTTTTAATTAAAGAGTTGAAAATAGGTGTAGGTTTATGTATGGAAAAATCAAAAACATATAATTTAAGGAGTTACATTAAAAATTTTTAGATAATATGTAGACATTTTTTTAAATTCAAGAACTTTGTTTCTACATTTCTGTATTTTTTATGTGAAGTAATTTGGTGTTAAATCATTTTTAAAGTGCTTGTCTAGTAAATTTGTTTATATTATCCATCTTTTAAAAATAAGTGTAACTCTAACATCTACATTAAAAATTTTTTTTATTTATTTTTTATTTATTCTGTCTGATATCACTTTTTACACATAATTTAAGTAAATGTTAAATGATTATATTTAACAGTTTAAGAAATTCAGGACAATTTCTGTCTTTAAAAACTTAGGGTACAGGAAATACTGAATGCCAGATTATTCATTTTTCAATTTTCTCTACTTTCTATTCTAAACAGGAGGATGGCAGCAGTTCAGGGACTGAATTATGGGATGATAGTAATAGGTACATTTTCTGTTTGTTTTTGTTTTGTTTTTTGTTCTTTTTTTTTTTTGAGGTTAATAACTCTTATCTTAAACTTAAAAGAAAGCATGTTGCTGATAATCATGATGGAAACAATCATAAAAAAACAAATTCTTGTGTTTAACTCTATCCTTTTCAGATTTTTAATAGAATGATAAATTTGGTTTTCATAGTTTTAAAGTGGAGATTCCGCCACCTGCTTTTCTTGCACATAAATATAACAGCAATACTAATCAACATGTTTTGTTTTTTCTTTTATGTTATGCTTTAAATTTCATTTTTAATTTGTTTTACACTTGTTTAAATTGTATTATTTATTCTTCCATTGTCTAAATGACAAAATATTGAAAATGAAATATTGTTTATAACTGCTAATAAAAATTATTTCTTATCAGTAGTGAAGAATTCTGACTAAGCAAATACACATACTCATTCTTATTGTGGGTATTTTAGAAATATGAAGGATACTTCAGGAATTTTTTATTTATTTAGCCATATAATCATTAAATATTTGATATTTTAAAATTTGAACATTCTAAACATGTGAAATGTTTCTGAAAGTGACTTTACCTAATTAATTCTAGTAGCTGACTTATGAAGATTTTTTTATTTTTTTTAGTGAATCTAGTGAGTATTCAGATTGGATGGGTGACCAAGGGATCAATTTGCAGCCTCCAAAACGATCCCAGCGGAAAACAAAAAAAAAGAAAAGAGTGCCCACTTCTTCAGAGGATGATGATGGCAGTGATCTGGTTAAGGAGTACACCAAACCAAAGAGAAAACCTGCTCAAAAAAAGAAAGGCAAAGGGAAAAAGGTTAGTTTAAACATTAACAATGATTCTGATTATATTTTGAGCAGCTCTTTTGTTTTTTTGTTTGGACATAAATCTTGCCTTCATTATGTGAGAAAAAAGTCCCTATTGAAAAATACCTGTTTGATTTTTTTTTTTTTTTTTTTTTTTTTTTTATATATTTAGTAGTTATTTTGACAGTTTTATATCCACATTATCTGTTTTCCATGTGCAATTGCTTTCACAAATTCTAAGTGTTATTGGTAAAATGTTCAGAAATTTCAAACTATTTAAGAATTTACTATTTTAGAATTACTTAGCCTAAAAATTTATCAGATATAGTTCTGTATTATATTACTAGCATAGTACCTATCAAAAATTTACACATATATCTGTCATTGCTAATATCTTTGCTGTTTATTCTCTAAGAAACTTTGTTTTATAAGATTTAAAATTCAGAATAATTTATTCTGAAAAGCAAAATTTTGTACAAATTTTAATTATATTAATTTCAAAATTTAAAAATCTTTCTTGACAATTAGAAAAAAAAAAAAATTAATCATACTTACCAACCCCTCCACTCGGACAGGATATGACACAAGGTCAATTTTTTTTTTTTAAGCAGAGTTTAACAGGTTTGAATTCAGAGTTTTCCTTCTCCTAGACTAGTTGCCTCACCGAGGCTGAAGAACCTAGTCTGCCCTACTATTTACCCATAGCTGGAGGGAGAATAATTGGATTCATACCTTTCCCAAGGGTATCAGTGCTATGTGAATTGCAATCTGTCTCATCCAGGATTTGAACTACGACGATAACCATTACACCACAGGCACCTCCAAAAGAAAATAAATTATTGACAATTTTTTTTTTCTTCATCTAGTGTGTGTGTGTGTGTGTGTGTGTGTGTCCCCATGTCCACAGAACCAAAATTTTGCTGATTAGATGATATTGACTAAAATATTTAATTTTCTTCTTATACAAAATAGTTCTTTTCTTTTTTAAAAGAAATGTTTGTGTATGCCTTATTGCTTTTATTAAATAGAGCAAATTGTTTTTCTCACTTCATCTTTTTTTTTTTTTTCTAAATCCATATTCAAAAAGAAAAATGTGTTTAAAAAAAATTTGTATTTAAAATAAAAAAACTATAGATTTATTTTGAATAAGAAAACTTAGATATTTGTGCCATTGTTAGATAGTGTTCTCTAAGTTTGTCCTTTTGAGATGAGTCCATATCTCAGTCCAATTAACTGAATATGCATTTTTTAATAAACTTTCAGATTAGAATTTAATTGAAAAAATTAGTCTGATTCATTTAATGATTACAACTGAAGTTTTTAAAAGCTATGCACATGGAAATTAAAATGGATTTTATCATGTTCATTTGTGTTCCATGGCCTCCTATCCCATCTATATTGTTTTTGAATCAGGTTAGTTTTTAGATTAATTTTATAGAAATCTTAACTGCTCAATAGATAACATATATCAGTATTTCATCAATACAGTTATATACAAAGTGTATTCAAAAAGTATCTAGACTGAGGCAGTAATAACCAAAGCAAATGAACAATGAATGAAGTTAAAATAGCTTCCTTGGCATTCAACATATTTTTTTATAAGTGTTTTTCAGTGATCAAAGTACCTCCTTAAATTCCTTTTTGATATGTCATGAAGTTATGCCATCATATTTCTTTTTAATGTTTTCCATTTCCTTAAATCTTAAACATGATATGATGAATTTTGTGTTTAGGAAACAAGAAAATGTTCCATAGAAGTAGGGGATCTGTTGAGTATGGAGAATGCTGACTTGCCAAAAACTATTCAAAAAATATCTTGTATATAAATTGCTTAGCTGTGCCCATCTTCATTTGAATTTTAAAATTAAGTTTCAATATTTTTCCATCATGCCTCACATATACATTCTGTATATTAGATCACCATTCTTTTGGAATGTGCACAATATTTTCTTATTTCAAGTTGTCTAGATTCTAAATAAAGCATTATCACAACTTTTTATTTATTTTTTTTATTCATGCTACTTTGCTGCTCTTTAGTTGTGGTGACAATGTTTCATCAGGGGAAATTCAGATGATTTAAAGCTATTATATCTGTTAAAATAAATTGTAACCCAAACAATATGGTATGAAAGTGAAATCAGATAAGAATGTAGCTGTCTAGTTAAATTTGAATTATAACTTAATGGATGGCTGCTGGTGTTCTATTGTAGACTGATTTATAATGGGCTGTCCTCATATGACAGGTTCCCAAAAATAAGAAATGCAAGTTCAAATCCTATCAAAAGCTTACTCATGCTGCTTGTTGGCTGACCATAGAGTAAATATAAAAACTACCTGAGAGTTGTGATAAAGAGCAAAAAAAAATGGGATGAAGGAAAAACTAACATTAAAAAAATTAATAGTCGAGACACTTTTATTTTTACTATTGGTTTGTAAGAAACGAAAAGAGTTTAATCTTGTTTTGTTGTATATTTTTTTTCCATATGAGTAGCAAATTTGTTATCTAAATATGGCAAGATTTTTGTTTCCATTAAGTCATTAATTAATAGGATGTTTATTCAAAAGAAAATCTTTTTGTTTACTTTTAACTTCTGTAAAATATTTTTATCACTACTTCTACAGAAGAGGACAGAGAAGAACAGTAGTGACGATGATGAGGAAAATGATGAAGATGACAATGATGAAATTCCTGAAGATTTCTTCCCTCCAAAGTGGCTGACTGATGTTTATCCACGTAAAGCCCCATATGTACCCCAGATGGGTGATGAAGTTATTTACTTCCGCCAAGGACATGAGCAGTATGTGCATGCTGTCAAAAAGAACAATGTTTATAATGTTAATCCTTACAAAAATCAACCATGGCATAAAATTCCTAATCTCAGGGTGAGCAGATTTCTTTTATGTAAGAAGTGAATTAAGAAAACTGTCTTATAGATACAGATAAAATTTTAGACGGGCAGTGTTAGTAATTTGAATGATACTAGATTTTTTTTTTTTTTTTTTCTAAGATGTGAATTTTGTCTGATTCCCCCCCCCCAAAAAAAAACTTGCTACTTCATTTATTAAACATAAATTTAGATAAGACCAGAAGTTCATTTTACACCTGCTGTCCCCTTTTCTTTTTTTTCTTTTTTCCCCAATAACTCATTCAATTCCTATTTAAAATAATTGGTTTGTGGGAATGTAGACAAATGTTTCTCCTAAAATTAATATTTTCTCCCTTTTATTCCATAGATGTAAGTAAATTCTGATATTGTGTGTTTACAATAAAAATTCATTCTTCTCATTCTTCAAATTTTCTAATATAAATTGCTCTTTGCTTTTAAACATTAAAATGACCATTTTATTTTAATATTGATATTTAAATTTCGTTATTGATATTGTCTATTAAGTTTATAAATGCTATTTTTAGGAGCAAGAACTGATGAAGATTGTTGGCATTAAGTATGAAATCCGCCCACCTCGATTGTGTTGCCTGAAACTTGCATTTATTGACCCAGAAACTGGACGTGCTAATGGAGGCTCTTTCAGTATCAAGTAAGTTTACTTTTTTGAATATTCTACAAGTCATTAGTATGTAAAGTGTCTTCAAACTACCTAAATCAAGTCATAATATATTGGTTGTTAATTTATTTTCCTGTTGTCAATACTTATGCATTTTTTAAGTTATTGACCAGATTTCACTTATAAAAACTTTAATATAAGTAGATTGATTCGAAGCCTTTAAAAAAAAATTTAAAAAATGTGAAAATTTTATATTTACCAGCTAGTGTACTAGATGGATTGGAAGACAGCTAAGAGGTAGGATAAGCTGATGCGAGTTGTTTAAAAATCAAAAAAATCCCATATCAAATGTATGTGCACCTTTTTATAAGCTGGCAAATATAGTACTATATTTTTTAACCTTCAGAATTTGAAGACTTATTACTTAATGTATAAAACATTTAACTTTATAAGAAACTGAAGTTTTTTTAAACTAGGAACTAGTTTTTATTCAAGCATTTTTTTAAAGGAAGATAATTAGTTTAAAACTGTCTTTAAACGATTTGACTATTTCATATCTTTAGATTATGTTATTATTATTATTATTATGTTGACTATTTCATATCTTTAGATTATGTTATAGACTAAATCATTTGCTCACATTTGTCTTTATATAATGAACCGTGACTTTTCTGTTTTTTTCTTTGTTTATCTGGATAGGATTGCACTTTGCCTAGTATCAAAGTATCAGTCCTCAGTATTAATGCTTAGTATCAGAGTATAATATCTGTATCTGTGAAAATTTAACTAAAATAAGACTATAATCATTTATGTTTTTATACATATTATTTATTTTTGAGGAAATATTAATTATTAATGCTTTTTGAAATTAATAATTGTTTTCATATAACTATAAGCCTTCTACTGGCACAAATATTACACAATGTTCTTTGGCAGAAGTGATGACCTGTGTGTAAATAATACTGCCATTATTTCATGTGAACTAAATGATTACAATGGCTTTAATCGCTGCCTCCATTACAAAGCTCTTGAAATAATTAATAGGTGACATGACAGTAGTTGTGAGATTACCTAACAAAATATTAAAAAATGTTTTTTAATATTATTAAATACAAACTTTAAAACTTTTTTTTTTTTTTTCTCCATTTAATTTTTGCAGATACCATGACATGCCAGATGTTATAGATTTCCTGGTTCTCAAGCAGACCTATGACAATGCCATGAAACATAAATGGAAATCAGGTGATTATTCCCCTTTTTGTAAAGTATAAAATTCATAACTCGTAGTTTTAAAATTTTTTCTATTGTCTTATATACATTCATCTATATAAAATGTAGTTATTATTGAATTAAGAATTATTTAAGTAATGTTTTTATCACTTTATCCCTGGATTAAATAAAATTAAATCAGTTTACTAATGTAAACTTTTTATTAAAACAATGTAGATAAAGTTAAATCACTTCTTTTTAACATATCTTATGTTCAAATGTCTCAGAAACTGCTATTTTATAAAGTTTTAAATAACCTAACAACCTTTTCACAATAAATCATTCTTTTGTCACTATTCCAATCAGCTAAATCATAAAATTTAATCATTTCAAAATTTTTAAAACTTAATATTAAAAAAACAAAACTATATAGTCTTATTTTTATATATATATATATATATATATATATATATATATATATATATATATATATATATATATATAATAACAGTGTTGGTTGTTGCTATCATACTTCATGGGTTTGTGGTAGACCAAATGCGGTATAATTTGAAGAGTGTTCAATATCTGTGATAGAGCTATTGTATAATAATAATAAGTAAATATATATTAGTTTTTATATACATTTAATAGCAAGGAAGCTTGTCTGCAACCACAGGTGTTATGCCATCTTATAAACAACAATATATATTTACTTATGTATATGTAATTTTCTAATTACACTTGTATGAGTTTTAATTGGTTTGACTGAATTTTACCAAATAATTCTTTGAAAAGTCCTTGATATTATACCAATATATTACAGAAAATGTTTTAGAAGGTTTATGCAATTTCTTTATATTTTAGGACACAAGTTCCGCTCAATGATAGATGATATGTGGTGGATGGGATGCATTGAATCTCAGGAACCATTCCAACCAGAGTTTCCCGATAGCATGTACCAGTGCTTCAATGTTCAGTAAATATCTTTTTTCTTTAACTACTTATTTGCTTTGTTGAAAGATTTTCTATATTGTTTGTTTCTTCTTAAATTTAGATTACAAGAACAGGCCTAAATTCTTCCATTGTCTTTGAACATTCATTATATTTATCTTATGTGAATAAAACCTTTAAAAGTATATTCATATTCTTATCTCTTACAATATATATGGTTTATCATGTAATTACTGGAGATGGGTTACCATTGATCATTAGCTCTAAATCTTTTAGAGAGACATAAACATTTAAATCTGTTTTAAATTTTCTTAATGTTTTGTGAAAACCAGGAACAATACTATTTGTTACATGTATTCATTTTCAAATGTAATGAAAATTGCAAAAATAGTTGATTTCTTTTTATTTGTTTATAGCTGGGATAATGGTGAAACGGAAAAATTGAGTCCTTGGGATATGGAACCAATAGATGAGAGCCGTGAGTATCTTGTAGTTAGTAATCACAAATAAGTGAAATATATTTTTAGATTTCCTTGCAACACTTAATATTTTAAAATCTCAATATTGAAGTTTTCTTCAAGTGAACTAACAATATTAAAAAATGGTTACATTTCGAAAATATTCTTCATATAGTCTTTATTGTAAAACCATTTACAATTTGTCCTGATGGTTGCTATCCTCTTTCCTTGTAATTATGTTCTTTTAATATGTGTACAAATATTTCATGTAAATCCTTTTTCATCCAATGGTTTGCATTAAAGATAAATTGTGGTTATACTAACTCTTTTTAAATCAAACCTACTAAGAATGCTAAATATTTTTAATTTTAAAATGCAAGCAATTATGTGTTATTACCAAACTGAAACCTTGAAATTTTTAGATTTTTCTCTGATCTTTGGCTACAAATAGTTTTGAGCTTCATGGATTGGAAATGAAATTGTATGATTATAGCTGAAACTTTGCACACTTGATATATTGAAATACTGATTCTTTCTTAGCCACTAAAATTAACAATTCAAAAGTAAGTAAAAAGTTATTTTGTAAAATTAAAGATTAAAAATAAAATTTCAACATATCCATTGTTTTATTCCAATTTAAGTGTTTTTTAATTTATATCTTATATAAATGAGCTTTCTATGTTTTTGTGGGTTTTTTTTCTCTTTCTCTTCTGCAGGTGTTCCAACAGAGGTTGGAGGTGGAGTGGAAGTAACTGCAGAGGAAAGGAAATCTCATTATATTCCCAAGAATGGTGAATGGCCAAAGAATGGTCGTGATAGTGAGTGTGACCGAATAATTAAAGGGCTGGAGTACTTAATGGCTCACTCCATTGCAGAACCTTTCCTGACCCCAGTAGATCTGAAAGCTTTTCCACTATATGCTAAAGTCATAGAATATCCTATTGATTTGACTACTATCAATGAGAGATTAGAACATAGGTTCTACAGGTAAGTTATTAAATTTTTCTTCAAGTTTATATAATACTATAATGCAGGTATTCACATCAAGTGTGTTTCTATTAATAAATAAACTTATATTAAGTAATTTTATTTGCTCTATAGTTTTGTAATTATTCCTACCACATCAGTTCTACTTATAAAGTAATTGTGCTTTGGTATTTAATCTGTATTGAAACCTGAAATAGAATTTGTCTCAGTGACTTTGTTTTCTAAGTCAAAATAAAACGCTAATATTATTCCTTGCTTGGTTAATAGTCTTTCTATTTCTAAGAAGGTTCTTAAGTAATTTAACTTATTTTGTAAACCACTTGTCCATATTAGGTGTATTAGCTGATTCACTTTCCCAAAAATATTAAAATTTCATAAATTTGTAATAAATGTATGAGATTTGTTTTGAATGGATGACATTCTAGTAATGATATACAATCCTAGTAATCTCTTTTGAACCTCTATAGAAGTACTATAGAAATAAGTATTAAATTTATCTAATTACATTAAGTATTGTTCATCTTTATAAATAATTCTTAATTAGACTAACTACAAATGTATATTTAATGCAAACTTAATGAGATATACATATAAACCTGTCAAGTGCAAGATGAAATGGAAGCAAAAAATTTACCTAAAGGATAGATTAACATCTAAATTATGAAAATTCAGACACTAAGGCAAGTACTAAAAATTATACCAACTTGTAAAGAATACTTCTACAAATGTTAATAATAAAAATTCTATTTCAAAAGTATGCCATACAATAAAGATTACATTTAGAATTTTATATTTTGAATAATATAAAACAAATGTAAATATTGATATTTGAATTGTGATAACTTCTTGACTACCATTTTCTAATTTATAAAAGTGTTTGTTTTATGGGGATTTTTGCTTTATAATAAGGATATGTTTATAAAGGCTCTTTTTTGTAATATTAAAGAAATAATTCTAATGGAAAATTTTCTTCTGAACTAATAATAATTCATGTATCATGTAAAATAAATTTATACCATCTAATCTTAGATTAGTTACATTGCTTGTAAAAGTAGGTTGTTAACTTCATTTGAATCATTTCTTTCTTAAATTTATAGTTGCTTTATAAGAAAATATAATTATACAAAAATGAAATTAATTTGTTTGTATTGCACTTGTGCAGTTGAGTGAAAGTTACAATATCTTACTAATGCACTGCAAACTATCTTGATGGGACGAATGCTTTTTACATCTACGAACAAATGCTTTATGGTTGTGTCTCTTTAAAACAACTGACAAGGTCTGTTATTTACACATGCCAATTATGTTTTGTTTCAACTGAAGATCCTGTTTACATGGCTGATTTACTTAAAATATCATCCATGTAAAGTGAACTCTCAGTCTATGGGATACTAGTTCAAGTATTCTTCGAAGAATTTGTTCAAAACTATTTGATTCAAAATTAATGCTATTTTAAATACCAGAAGGTATATTTAAAAAAAAAAAAAAAAAGAAAAAGACATTGTGATAAAAAGCAACAATAAAATGAAAAAAACTTTTCAAAAATAGATAATGAAAATAGCTTCAGGATTCAAAAACTAAAGCTAATATTATATTGTGTGCATTGTTCAAACAAATTATTGTACTTATTGTTTCACAATCAGAAAATTAGTTACATGAAATATTACTATTATTTTCAAATAACAAAGATATTTCTAGATTGTCATTGATTTTTAAAATTTTAGGCGAGTCAATTCGATCCAGTTTGATGTACGGTATGTAGAAACCAATGCGGAGAGGTTCAATGAACCCAAGTCACAAATTGTCCGTTCCGCCAAAATTCTCACCGAAACTCTACTCAGGTATATCAGGTAAGAAAACTATAATTGAACATTTTATCAATTTTGTTGAAGCTTTTTAAATCTTTTAAGCTTAGATGATTTACAAGCTAATGAATGTTACTTCCTACCCAGTTCATCATTTTGCAATCATTACTAACAATTTTCAAAACTATGCTTAACCTGGGTTTATTGGGATTCCTAATATTTGCTTTTATATATATATATATATATATATATATATATATATATACACACACCTTTTTCCATTATTAACTCCCTCATAATGGGATATATATATCCCAAAAATATGTTTATAATACAAGTTAATTTCTAAATAATCCTATTTCTTTGTTACATAAGAATAGTGTTCAGATGTTTTTGTCCCACTCTGAAGAAATTCTTTTGTATTCAAAAACAGCTTGGATCTAAAGAATAGTGCTTATTAAAAGTCTCATGAATTCATTGATATGCAAAAGTACCAAAAAAGTTGCTTTTGCAACAAAAGTGGGATCAAGAGTTAAATGACTTAAGAAAATTTGTGACATGATGGTAGACGTTTGTATTTTCATTTTGTTTCTGCAGCGATACAGATTGTTATGACCCCCGACCCCTTCTGGCAGAACTCTGGGGTGAAGATGACCAAGTCAGTGAAAGTGAGGATGATGAAAGTAGCAGGGATTCTACCAGCCGTAAACGAAAACAGGTATTTATAAAAGTGAATTTCTGTACGTGCAAATTTGATATAAAGTTAATGTTAACTGGAAATTCCTCTTTAACATCTAGATCAATTTTCTTATGTTGAAGAGGAAACAAGTCATCTACAATGGGGAGCTAATATTGTAAAGTAGATGCTGTTTTATAACTTAATCCTTTGTTGTTTTTTTTTTTTGTTGTTTTTTGTTTTTTTAATGTTTGTGCTACAAACTAGAATGCATGTTCTCATTTAAGGTATCTCTTTTTCTTTCTTTTTTTTTTATAGAGCTATGTATGAGGTAGTTTATGACCAGTGCTACTCGGACAACATTGTACCAAAAAGATTTATTCTTATTTGGTACCAAACAAGACTATCATTCTGTATTTAAAGATAAAGTTTATAGATATTATTGATAAAAAAAAAATGTCTTTTTTTTTTTTTTTTTTTTTTTTTTTTTTTTTTAAGCGTGCAAATACAGCTTCCAATAAAAGACGTCGTGCTGAAAGTCAGCCAACAGATCCAGACGCATGGAAGGAGCAAACAAGGGATTTATTAGAAAGGATTTTTGAATGTGATGATTCTGAACCATTCCGAACTCCTGTAGATCCAGAAGAGTACCCTGTAAGTATTTTTTTTTCCATGGTGTCAGGGGGTATCTCTGGTTTGTAGCATGTTCGAAAAATAAATCCATCATTTTTGTTTGTGTGAAAGAGGGAGAAGTGAGTCAACAGTTTTCTTATTTTTGTAAAGGATACCCAAATTTCTGGAAATTTTTTTTTTATATAAGTGTGTGTGTGTGTCCTGTTTTCATTGTGGAATGGAACCATAATAATCACAAAATAGTAAAAAAAATTGTTGATAATGAATTATTTGCTCTACAAAGTACAAATGCTATTTCATAATTAAATAGCATTTAATATTTCTTAAATGATGAAATAGTGGTGAACTTATACAATATGCGCTCTTGCTCATATTTTTGCATTGGCTCTATGCAAAATAACGGTGAAATCAAATTTTTTTTTTTTTTTTTAAATTTTCAGGATTATTTTGAAATTGTGGAAACACCCCTGGACTTTGGAACAGTGAAGACGCGCCTACAGAACGGGGAATATGACACGCCCCTTGATCTCAGTAAAGATGTACGGCTCATCTTCCAGAATTCTAAAGCTTACAACACAAATAAAAGATCAAGAGTAAGTAATGAGAATTTTATTGTTCTACTTTCTTTTTGCATATAAGATCCACTAGGAAGAAGCTATTAGTATAAAGCTTTTTTTGCTCTGTAACAACAATGTAAACATTTTTACCTGAATAAAATGCATTTCTTTTGAGGTTTATTGAACATATGTAACAACAGCCTATGTTCTTGACACCTGTCTACTAGCTTGTGCATATTCTTACTATTGTACTGAATCCTGATCTCCACCTTTTACATCCAAATATCCACTGTCCAGCAGCAGTTAATCATTTCATACACAATACTTAACTAATCAAAAAAAAATGATATAAGTATTTTAAATATTTCTAGAGTAACCTTATTTGATTTGTATACTGATGTTAATGAATATTGTGTTCTCTCTCTAGATCTATGCAATGACTTTGAGATTATCAGCAATGTTTGACGAACAAATCAGAGAAATCATTAGTGACTGGAAAGCAGCACTAAAAAACAGTAGGTCTTCAACAAATTCTAGTCAGAAAAAGTAAGTATAAATTAAAAACTTCATTTATTGAAATACTACATTCTGTCACTATTCTTATGAAATTTGTTTTTATATTAATCTATTCTGCAAAAAAAATTAACTTTGTATTAAAAAAAAGTATTTTTAATGTAAATATACATGAATAATAAGATGAAACATATCAATTGTATGTTTTAAAATTATAGCATTTTAAAGAGAACAGAATTGAAAAAAAATAATTTTATCTTCCTACTTTAATGATTTTCTGGTTCTGAGTCGTGTTAGTTTTATCCCAAAATATTTGTGATAATTGTGCTTAAATTTTCAAGCAAAAAAATATGTATCTATAAATCACCTTCTGACAATTTTTTTTTTCTTGTTTCTTAAAGACCACAACAACTCAAGTCACAAATGTTTTATTCATAAATTTTTGTAAATCTTTATATCTTGTCTATAACTTTGAGAAGTCATTAACATTCCAAATTTTGTTCATACCATTAAACTCCTTCATATTCTTTGCATTAGTAGCAACATGATAAACCTGAAATAGTTCATTATATTTTTAATCTTGCATGTGGCATAATGTTAGACTGTATCTGTTAACAGTGGTTATAGCAATTTTCTAAACAAATAGTAGGTAATATTTTGATAAAAGCAGAAAAAGATCGTGGTACATGGTATATTTTTCAAGATTATAAAATCTCAAAAATTGTAAAATTCTTGAAGGTCATATTACAAATGATGATAATAGAAAATATGAAAATATCATATTGTAGAAAATATTTCCCTTCTATTCTTCCCTACTATTGTCCTGATCATTGAAAAAGTTGTTTATGATTAAATGGTGGTTGGTGTGTCTGATATATTTGAAATTTGTTGAGTGTATTGTTTAGTTTTATTTGTCATCAATTTGTCATAATTTTTCAATCCCAATAGAATTAGGGTTTGAATTAAATAGTTTGTAATTTTAGAGAAAGTTCTCTTGGTAATTACTATGAGCATTATTTATACTATAATTATGTACTTACAAAGGTAGTAATAATGTATTTTGAAAGTGTAGAAAGCAGTATTTACACTGAACTTAGACCAGTATAGATATTATTGATTCAATGAACATAAACTTTATGATGAAATTTGGTGAAAGTCAAAATACCAAAACTCAAGTTTTGGTGTATCAAACTCTTCAGGTTTTAAAAAAAGAATTTTGATATTTAGATATAGAAATAGAAAGAATTTTGTTTGAAAGTGGTAAATTTAGAAAATTCACAATCAATATTTATGAGGTCTAAGTTATTAAAATACTAGCTGGTTCACTGTAAAACTTTAAAATTAAAATTTTTCTACTTATTTCATGGCAATGAAACTTAAATTCTCCATCTTTTTAATTAATCTTGATTGGAACAAAAGTACTTATATTAAAAGTTTAATGATTATATTTCTAAATGAAAAATAAATGTTAGTTGAAATAAGTACAGCCTGTTCTTAAAAAAAAAAAAAAAATTTTATTTTTTTTTTTATCTTTTTATTTTTATTCTTCTAATTTACAAAATTTTCTTGTGATCATTAAAATAATAAACCAGGGAGATTCAAAAGGGGGGTGTTTTTTCATATACAAATGCCACCTCTACCCAATTTGAGTGGTGCTATATGAAAATGGAGATCATGACGATCAATTTATGTATTTTTGTTTTCATTATACTCATCACAAAACAATTTTTTATTCTCTTTGATGTTTAATAGATATTAATGTTCATTGCATCTTTGTTCGTAAACTGCACCTCTTTAAAACGTAAAATTAAAATAACTTTTTTATGATCTGAATCTTTGCTGTTTAAGAGAAAATTATAGTCAAAATAAAATTTAGGAGTGCGGTACTCACTACTCAAATCAAGTTTTGGGCTCATGTTAGCTTGTAAGTTATAAAAACAAAATATGAGTAAATTATGTGCTCCAATTAAGTTTTCAACATATTTCAATTCAATTTTTACTGGTTTCTAAATACAGACATAGGGAGGATCATGAAAAAAAGTGACTTAAAAATCTTACTGAACATAAAATATTGAACTTTATCAAAAATTTATTTCTGTTATTAATTTATTTTCACTTAGAAGTAGATCTTATTGAAATGCTCATAAATATGACAATAAATGTTACAATAAAAAGCACTCCTAACTGAACAAAATGTGAATGAGAATGCATTTAAGATTTAGGCTTTTAAGAATTTTTTTTCTTTTTTTAATGTCTAAATATGTATGAAAATAAAAGCAAACTACAAATGAACAACACAGGATAGTTATTTATTAAAATGATAGTGCATATTGATATTAATAATTTGATAGAATGTAGGTCATTTTGATGTTAGAAACAGGTGCAGAAATACATAAATTCCTCTGGAAGTAATTAAATAACTTATACAAAAACAAATCTTCATGAAGCACTTAGAAAATATAGAACTTACTACCAGTGCCTTGCAAGACTGCTATTATTACAGTATAAACATTCTGTGATCTCGGTTTTCATGAATTTGTGAAACTACTAGATTTTATTCAACTAATTCACTCATTATTCAGTTCAAGCCAAAAATATTTTTGTAATTTTGATTTTTTTTTTTTTTTTTTTTTTTTCCCCCCCCTTCTCCGAGCTTAAATTTTAAAAAATCACAGTATTTCTTTGATTTTTGGATAACTGAAGAAAATTTAATTTGATTTTTATAAACAAGATATTTTTTGATATTTTATATTTTAGAATGTATTTTTAAATATTCTTTGAGATTTTGCTGTAATTGAATGAATCTTTTTGAGTGTCAAAGTAGTTGATAAAGCTTGAACTAACAAGTAGGTTTAAGCTTCATTCTATCCATTCTTACATGTATTAAACATTTGGATAAGTTGATCAATAGGAACATGTTTAAGATACATTGTCTTGTAAATTCAATTAGTAAAGTTGTATATAATTTATTAGATATAAATTTATGAAACCAACTTAAGAATTAAAAAAAACAACAAATTACATGCACAAAAATGTTTGCTAGATTTTTTTTTGATTTTTAAAAAAAAAATTTTTTTTTTATTTACTTTCAGAAAAAAGACCCCCACCAAAGGTCCTGTAAAATCTGAGGCTGGTCCCTCTTGTAGAGGTCGAAATGCTGCTAGTAGTAGCAACTCAAATGGCCCCTCAACTTCTGGCTATCAGGCGCCGTCCAGTTCAGGGTCGTCCTCCTCAATTTCCACTAGCAGAAGTGGGCGAAGCACGGCAACACCGTCCAGTAGTGGCGGCGGCAGCAGCAGTAGTAGCATTGGCAGCAGCAGACTAAATGGTCTGTCCTCATCAGCTGGGTCGGCACTCAGAAACAGTGTCTTGTCATCATCATCTTCTTCCTCTTGTTCTTCTTCCTCTTTCTCCTCTTCAGGCAGCAGTTCCAAAGGTAGTAACACCAAGTTAAACCAAAAGGCCGCTGCAGTTGCAGCAGCAGCAGCCATGTCCCAGCAAGGTTAGTTACCTTTTGGGTGTTTTCACTTTTAGTATTTTTTCACATCTTCACCTTTTTAAAAGAAAATTCTGTGGAGCAACAAAATTTAACTACTTTTTTTTTTTTTTTTTTTTTTTTTTTTTTTAAAGAAATTAACCAGAGCAAGTTTATGTATGAACATTTTTTTATTATTACTATTCATATTCTTTTAAAACACCAGTAACTTTTTCTCTTGGTTCCAAAGCTGATATTATTTGAAAACTTTTCTTCTTTTTTTTTTTTTTTTTTTTGTGTATCAAACATAAATGATTCTTGTTTTGATCATCTGGTTCCTTTTTATTAAGTCAGTTTGTTCAAACTATAAATAATTTGTACTTGCTGTACATTTTTTGTCCTTCACTCAAGATTTAGTTAATGATTAGAATTTTCAAAAATAAACTTAAGTGAAGCAGGGGAATTATTTACTTGATTAAATTGATTCCTTGTATGTAATAGAATATTATTAATTAGTATGTAGGTAAAAATTGAATCATTGGTACGGGCAAGGCATAAATTTAAATTACTTTTTTTTTTCTTTTTTATTCACCTTTTAAAATAGCTGAAGTGCTTTAAAAAACTTTCCACACCAACTTTTAATTGCATTGATACTTTTCATTTTAGGATTTTTTAAAATATATATTGCCTTAATCTTTTTTGTTGTTTCTCACAAGAAAAATCCTATTGCTGCACTCTAGTGTGACTGTTATCAGCAGAGAAAACAAAATCTGTAGACCTACTTGGAATTTCAACTGATGTTAACATAACAATAATGCATAAGTCCAATTTTCCCTGCACTCTCATTGATAGTTGACAAAAGTGTGGTCAAGTTGAATGCTTGGAAAACTATTCTCCCATGACTACCTTACCACCCAAGCAATGATAACAGTTTGAATGAAACTGTTACACCGTCTGTCAACCTTGACAATTAGTAATACATATATTTTTATTAAATAATTCATTCAAGCTATTATGTATTAAAGATGAATAATGAAGTAGAATTCTTATTTTAGAATAATTCCTATTTAGGTCAGCAGATCAAGTTGTATGTTTATATAGGCTCCCTTGTAGGAAGTGTAAAAAAAAAAAAACTTTCTCAAAAACATTATCTTATCTTCAACTTATGAGATTTGTCTCCTTCAAAATAGTCATCTCCACTGTTCCCAGCATTTTTTTGTTTCTAGAATGTGTTCTGAGAAATGTTTTTACAGGTGTATTTTCTTCTCTTCTATCCATCTACCTTTCGGGATGGATTTCAGCTCTGGGAACAAAAAATTCACAGCGACTAAATCCAAAAATTAAAGCAAACTGGTTGACTGCTATCAGCAGATGCAGCACAAATTTGGCAGCAACATATCTTTATATTTAGATATATCATGTAGCATGAAGTTTTACAGATTCTTTAAGCATTTATAGACTGTCAAGTAATGATTTCCATGGATCATGGTAGACACAATCTAATTGTCACTTGTTGATGTGAAATGTCTTCCAAATATGGGATTGTCTTCAGTGAATGTTCATTTGAAATGCTTCTACAGCAATATTCCCTCATAGGCTTGTTGGAACATTAGAAAAAGTTTCTATAAAGTTTTCCCTAATTTTGAAACAAACATGTTACTCTTCAACTTTGGAATGGGGGAATGGGAACACATTTACTGTAAGCCAATAATACCAACTGTGATGCAGTTGTTTGTTTTTATACAGAAGGTCAATATTACTGCTACACAACATTTCAGTTATGAGCACACTAAAACATTTTTTGGCAATTTTAAGTTTGGTTTTGTTTTCAATATATCTCTATATTTAAACTTATAATTTTTTTAATTTATCAGATTGTCTTATTTGCTGCAGTTTAATTTTATTACACATCCAACCAAACAGGTTGACAAGGACATGGTTATCATGTCAGTTTTCAGTGTTTCTTTTTCTTTTTATTTGAATTGGTTATTTTTCAATATTATTTTTTTTAGTGAAGTATTAGTAATTTTAAGGATGCCAGTCTTAATAAAAACATACATTCTGTTATATTAAAGTGGGCATTTTCTTTGTCCTGTTACAACTCATTTGCTATAATTCTGTTCTCTATGTGGATCTATGTTTAAAAAGTTACCTAGGTAATAAAAATGTTTGTTAACCATTACAATTATCATCTTTGTTTCTACCATTGAAGGTTCTAAGGTTGCTTGTTAACATTTTAGAGTATCTGATACCTTGGTTAACATCTAAAAAGATACCCTTGTTTTGTTTATCAGTACAAAAAATATTTCAGATTATAAAAGGAAAAATGATATATATCATTAGATAACCAGATAAGTATTAATTGGTTAGATTTTGCAAATAATTTTTTAACTATTCTTATTCCATTTTGATAAGATTTCATTTTGAATTTTTATAACAGGTGTGCATTTGATTTTAAACAACCTCCACCAAAATAATTTAGTATTCATATATTACTAAAATTCTCATCGTATATATGTATATAATAATAATCCAGCAAAAACAGGATATGACTGCTAAAATGTTATTAGAGCAATATACTTAAAATGAGACTAAAGCAGTTTCAATGTGGGGAGACCCTTTGGCATAGCAGTTAACATTCGAGACTGTGACATTATAGTAAGCGATTTTAAACTCTAGTCACTCTATTACATTCACTTTTGAACTAATGTTCTTTGGAAAGGTATGAATTCTCTCCCTCAGTATCGGCTAGATATCACCACTACTGTCTTTCTACAAGGATGGCTTTGGCATTAAATAACCCACAAAGGTTGATATGCTAAAGAAACCAGTGTCAATCTTATTTGCTGCTGAATGAAAATTTTGTGAGTGGTCTGCATCTATGAATAATATAATTTTTAGTCTTCCAAATTTTTTATATAACAAAAATAACTATGAAATTCTAATTAGCATTTCATTGTTATTCTTTTACTCTTCCTAAATAAAAGCATTAATATCATCATAGACTATTGTTACAGTAGGACCCTATGAATCATAAGTAAAATAATTCTTTGGATAGAGGAAAATGTCATAAATAGTCAATTGGTTCCTCCATTATTACTGATGACTTTTTACTTATGTATAATTGAAATTTTTTTCTTATGCTACATATACAGACATCTGCGTTACATCAAGTGGCAGAGTTGTGAAAAAGAAAACTGTGATTGAACCCTCAAGTGATGAGAGTGATGTGGAAGATGTGCACAGAGTGAGATCACATACAACGGCATCCTCCAGAGCTTCGGCAGCATCTAAGAGGCGTCGAAAAGAACTTGATGATGATGACGAGGATGATGATATCGTATCAGAGATGGAGAGAGAAATAAAAAAAAAGAAAACCAAACATAAAAAGGAGCCTTCCAAAAAGAAATCCAAGAAGAATAAAAAGTCAGGTAATGTCTACTCAAAATACAGAAATTGTTGAACACTCATGTATGTTTGATATATGCATATTCTTTATAACAAAATATCGCTTAGATTTCTTTTAAAAATAAAACATTGGTTCAGTTATTCTAAAATTAAGTTTTTATACTGGCTCTCATTTCATTTTTTTAATAAAGGAATTCTAAAATTGTAGAAATCTTTTTTCTGTTTTATTTCTTTTGGTTAGTAAATGGATTATACGATATCATAAGACCTTTTTAAAATCTCTAACAGCTTTCAAGTTTTAATTCATAAGAGACTTATTTAGTTACAAATGAAGTAATGACTTAAGTTTGAATATTTTCAATAAGCAAAATGATGAAAATCTACTTATGACCACCATTGTTTCAAAAAAGGTATCTACTTTACTTATTCTTCACCCTCTCCTTTCTTTAAAATTTAAAAAAGGCATTATATGATATGTACAATCCAAGTATTAATCTTTTTTTTTTTTTTTTTTTTTTTTTTTTGTTTGGGGTTTTTTTTTTGTTTTTCAACTATACGTAATTTGATAGTATTAATGTTAAGTTGAAAGAAAATTATCAAAAAAAGAAAAGGTAGAAATCTACTTGAAAAATCAAGGGACAGAATTTTTAAAATTTTTAAAAATTATTAATGTGGTTAAGAAAATGAAACTCCTGCTCCTCTTCAATAATGCTAAGTAAATTTCGTAATTTTCAATTCTTATTAAAGTACTTTGGAATTTGCTTTCTTTTAAATTGTTCACAATATTAACTTGGTGAACCCTACCATTTTATTTTTTAAAGTTCATTAATAATCATATATACAATTATTTCACTGCTTTAAGCTCAAGAAAAATTAATTTGACATTAAATTTCACCCCTTTTGTTATTAGATATTTGGATCGTTTTTGACATCCTTTAGTGTCTTATTTATAACATTGTTTTTCTAGATTATAGAAAACAAAGTAAAGCACATTTTTACTGTGGAAAAATTTATAAATAAAGTAGAAACTATGCATTAAGCATGTAGAAATAGTTTGCTTTATCATATGACATAGGAAGGAAACTAATTTTCTCTAGCTCCGACCACCATTTTTAAGATTTGAATATTTGTTTTCTTCATTTAATACTGTCAGATTATATCATAAAATATGGGTTAAAAATAAAGCATTGATAAGCTTAAATTGAAATACCCAAGGAATCATGAATAATAATTTTCGTACTATTTATGAGTAGAAATTTATAGTCCATAACAATTTTAAAAATGTCTGAGATGCTTTCATTATGACTTCCTTTATCATAATAGTGTATGAAATATATATGTAAATATAACAATTATTATGAGACAGGTAGAAAATTGTTAGAATAATGAAATATACCTTTTACAGACTAAATTCATTTATAAATTCTAAGTTATGATAATTTCAAACAATTGTCTTTTGCCCTGTTCTCTCTGAAAAAAAAAAGTTAAGTTGCAACAGTCTGGAAAACTTGCTATAGATATTTACACACACACAGCTAATTTTTTTACAAGTTAAAATGCTTTATCTGGTTTATTAAACTTTAATCTTAACTTTGATTGTTTTAGATTTATGCAAAGTATTTTAACTAAACTTTTACAGTTATTTGTTTGTATTATGTTTTATCATGATTAGTCCAGAGGTTTAAATTAGCTTTTGGTGAAAACATAAAAACAAATTTTATGATGAAAAAAAATTCTTTTTAAAATCAATAAGATATTGTTCAATTATAAAATCCACAATTTAGAAAATAATGAATGGAATCTATTTTACAAGTTTGCTTTTGTCATATTTGTCAACTGAGTTTACTTAAGATGATGCTTACCCACCTGTTATTTTTCAGATATTTTCTCTGTAAAACACAACATTCACTGTACAAAAAAAACAATTAATGCACAATTGGTCAACCGTAACCATAGTTTTATCAACTTTGAGTAAATTCTATAATAAATTTAAAGTATTTTATAAGGAAGATTTCTTTTGATATTTTAAATAAAAGATTTTGAATTAACTTACGTGTTTATCATATTTCCAGAGTTAAATTTCAAAAAATAAAATTTTTTCTGATGATTCTCAAAATATATTTGAAAATATTTAAGTTTTAACAATAAAGATAAATTAAAATTTCTTGAAAAATAAAAAAAATTTGAAATACTTAAAAATCAATAAACATTAAAAATTTATTGAACTATATTTGAACATTGCCATTATGATTTTTATGGCATTTAACATTATCATTTTCATGGTCCCATAAATACTTATATTAACTACTTAAGATAAAGTCTCATCTATAAATTTTATTTTCTATGCTCTTGAATAAACTTTCAACATTATTTAGCTATTTTAAAATTTCTATTCAATAATTATTGAAGGGTAAAAGTTGACAATATTTAACATGTAAACTTCTAGATTCTGAGAGTATTCTTCTTTCGTTTCTATTTTAGACAATCATCCACCCTTGACAAATGGTCATGCCAAACCATATCGAACGCGAGCAACTACTGGATCTCTAAAACCTCGAAAGTATGACAAAGAAGATGATTTTCCTTCCCAACGTCACAAAACACGGGTTCGTCAACTTGCCCTGTCCCCATCTTCAACTTCATCATCAAGTTCCAAGAAGAGCAGCAGCACCACCAGATCAGCTTGTACCACCTCATCATTGGCATCGACCACCTCCAGTACTTCATCAACGAGTGGCAGCTTGGCATCATCCACTCTTTCAACCACTTCTTCCTCCACCACCTCGTCCAACTCTTCCTCCTCATCTTCCTCTGGTTCTGACTCAGAGAACAGTGGCTCTGCTACAGATAATGATCACAGGCTCCGGCGATCCAAACGTGCTGCTACCCAACGAAGCACCAGGGCCACCCAGAACTTCTATGATACTCCAACTCCTGAACGCCGACCAAATAGACGGCTTCGGAAAGAGGAGGACGATAGCCGTTTTGATGGGGAAAGCAGCCGGCAGTCGTCTTCCCAGTCACCAGTTATGATGACACGAAACCAGGGTAGACGAACTGTACGCTATCGGGAGGATAGTGATTTTGAATACGGTGATGGTAGTGATGACTCTAACACTTCTAATTTGTCAGAGGGTGGTATTATATCTCACAGTCGAAAGGGACGGTTAAGACGTATGGCTAAAAGAAACAGACACAATTTAGTTGGAGATTAAATTCAGGAATAAATAACAAATAAAACACTCTCACATACACACACTCATACATGCACAAACACAAACTCTTCCCCTCCCCTTCATTTAAAAAAAAAAGAAAGAATTTTTTCTATTAAATATGGCTTGAAATTTGTTCTTTTTTTTTTTTTTTTTTTATTTATTACTTTTTTTTTTCTTCATTTATTTATTTTTTTATTTTATTTAATTTAATTTTTTTTTTTTTTTTTTTTTTTTTAAATATTTTTTTTTTATATATACTAATGTCCTTAATACGGGCTGAAGACAAAAATTATGAAAAGGTGCCAGTTGTTGCTTTTGGGTAATGACTGAAATTTATGAAATCCAAGTGTCATAGTAAAATGCACCAAAACTGTCATTTTGGGATGCAAAGAGTTGTCTCTGCACCCTTACCTCATGCCTTTCATTTTTTTCCCCTTCTATTTTGTTTTCATGATTTTTTTTTTTTTTTTTTTTTCTACTGACTTAATGAAATGTCTAGAAATCTGAAAAATTTTCTTTTGTCACCCAACCATTGAAAGAAAAACAAAAATGAAATATCCTTGTTTTTGTTTTTCTTCATCTCCATTCTTTAATGTGTTTTTTCTTAGAAAAATGATGCTACTATGTAGGCATCTTCTCCTGCCCCTTCCCCTTCCTTCAGATTTAACATTTACCAAAAAAAAAAAAGTTTGCACTCAAAAATAACTTGAAAATGTTTCTGGTAAAGAATTCATTTAGAACTGCTGAAACGATGACTGTAATTAAGTTCCTTTTTTGTATATTTTGCAACCAATTAAAAATACCCAAAACAAATGAATTTTTTTCTATTCTGGTACAAGTCAATATATTAGATCATAAAAGCAAAAAGTATGTGTATGTATGTATGTGTATATATATATATATATATATATATATATATATATATATATATATATATACACACACACGCACGCACACATTTACTTTTAAGCAAACTTTACATGGGCATTTTGAATCTTTTGATCAAGTGATTGTACAAAATATGAAAATAATTTGTTTTATAATTTGATTGTTTCAATGATGCAATTTTATACAAAATTCAAACAAACCACAATTAGTACCTTTTGAAATTTTCTCTACTTTTTCTGTTTTTTGCAGTTGACTGAATTTTAAGTGATATTTATTTATTTATTTTTTTAAATTTATCAAATAAATTTATTCTATATTTTATCAAATTTTGTATAAGATTTTTATAGTATATTGATTCAAGGAATGATCCTTTTATGCTTGGTTTATCCTTGAATGAAATTAAACATAATTCTACTTAGTTAGAAACACAAGTTGTTGATAGATTTTGGTACATAGAATGTGACCAAGAAATAACATTTATTTGCATCATATTGTCCAGTTATTTTGTACCATTTCTCCCACCCCTATGCATTACTGAAATAATCAAATTGTAACAAAATTGTTTCCAGATTTCATATAGCTTATTATAATGCAGTGTTGTCTATTCATTGCAACAATTTATGGCTGTGATTTAATTTTTTTTTTTCCTTATTAAGGAACCTAAATATTTGTATTAACATTTTATTATACTGAAAATGCTGCAACAAGTCCTAAGTGGTAATGAGTGGCAAATTTTATATTTGTCCCAACTCCAGCTAAAATTCTTTCATAATTTTGAAATAGTTGATAACAAGTTTCATTAGAAATTTTTCTTATTTCTATATCATCAAATAGTTATAGATATGCTCATTTTTTTTCTTTTTGTTTATTTAGTTTTTTCCATTAATTTATTTTACTTGATTCAGCATCCAACATGCACTCTTTTTCTTACTTGCAAAAAAAATTAAAATAAAGCACTTCTGGCTAGGGCCTGTATCTAGTGCAGTAATAAAATTTGATTTTGGATAGGTAAAAATAACTGCAGTCTAAAAATTTCTCACTGTTTGAATGAGAAAAAAGTTTTTGTCAAGCATCATTCTTTAAAAAAGAAAAAAAAACTTTGCTAAGTCTTGTAAATGATAAAATGTTTTTCTTATTTCTCACATACTTTATCCAATAACTTATTTATATATAATAGTTGATTTGTAAATTTAATAAATTTTATCAACAGGGAAGGTTTCTGTTTATCTTCAGATAATAATCTTGTGACTTCTCACATTATTTGTGCTACCTTTTTATCTTTTCTGCTTTTGTTCTTATATCTCAGTTGATCTATTTAAAGATCATCAAATAAGATCAGAATATTTTAGAAAAGTTGCTAAAATAGATAAAGCATTTCTAAAATTTATCATTGCTGATGCTCCTCTCTTTTTAGTTAACAATATTAAGTTTTCACTAATTTTTTTTTGGCGGGGGGGGGGTAAAAATTTACAGGTGAATTTAAAATACAAAGCCAAACTTTAAATGACATTTAAAAATTACTGCCTGACCATTTTTTTTTCAAAAATTAACTTCAAAACCTAACCTTTTTTACTCACCATGATTAAATTGTGTGTCAGCTGTATACTGCTATAAAATTTTATGTCTTAAACATACTGTGCTATTTTTAGAATACCTCTTGTTGTACAGTTATTTTTTCTAACTGGTAGCTGCTAGAAATATTTTTTATTTGCTTTATTTTTATATAATATATATAAAATCTCAAAGTTGATATTAATCTCCCTATTCCCAGTTAAAATAGTGACTGTTTTTATCAGATGCTAAACATTGTTCTGTTTATTTTACAAAAGGACCAACATTTTAATGCACATTCTATAAATGAACAAAAGCTTAGTCAATTATAGGTATTGCTTCAACAATATCTTGAATCTGACAAAGTATTTTGACTGTTTACATCACATTTAGGATATTATGCACGGTGATGTTGTTTTCTTTTTCCAAAACAGGAACTTAAATGTAAAATCATTTCTGCTTCCAAGATTGAATCAAAGATTAGAACTGAAGTCTGAAGTTTTATCAGAATTTCTGTTTTGAAGTTGTAAAAAGACAATGCAAATACTACATGCATATTAGTTTAATCCTTTTAACCCTTAACCTTCAGATATCCAATACCTGCAGTCATTAAAAAATGACCACAAAACCTACAAACTTTGCTTCAAGGTGCAGACATATTTGTTTAAAGATATTTTATTCTGTTATATTTTTAAGAAAGGCTGTGAATGATTTATTAAGCTTTTTATTAGTACTTGACATAATCTTTTTAAGCCCAAAATATTGAACTTACATGGTAAGTTCATTGTAAGATAGTGCTCAGCCAAAAATATCTGGCTTATGGGTTCAAAGGATAAAAAGCGCTTTTCTTATACAAAAATTTCAAAAGAAATCAGAATTTTACTTTCCATATTATCACTTGATCAAAATATCCAAGTCTTTAGCAAAATTGAAAGAATTAACACTCAAAAGAAATGCTTGGCTATATTACCCATTAAGTTAATTTATATCATCTTGTAAAAGTAATTTGAACAAAGCAAAGGGGTTTTGGTTTTTTGGTTTTTAGGTAAGTGTGCTACTGTTGGTTTTCTTTGTTTTATATTCTCTTAATCAGATGTTATACTATGATTTTTAGGATAGCTCAAATACAAATGAGATTTTTTATTATCTGATATAAAGCAATAAAAATATAAACTTCCATGACACCTTGAAATTTGTATCATAATGATGATGTAGATTACCATAACATGGCAAATCTTTTTTTTCTTTTTCTTACATGTCCTAACTTAAAGAATAAAGCAATTTTCAATCCAATTTGCAACTTATTGATGTAGAATTGACATTTGAATTCACCACAATAACTTATCAAGGGAGATAACTATTACGTGCTAATTAGAATTTTGTTGCTTATTTATTTGCAATTAATTATATAAATTCTATAACTAGGATTTGACATAGAGCTTAATTTGCCAAAGGCAGCCTTTTAGATATATATATATATATATATATCTGTGCTCAATAAAATGCATGTTAATACGACTTTAGTACACACACATATACTATTTGATGTATAAGTTTTGAATTAAAAAGGGGGAAACAATCTGCTTGAAGCTTAATATTCCAAAGATATCAAACAGTTTAGAATTTTAGTTAAAATGTTATAAATTTATAACATATTGTCCTTCCTACTTCATGATAATATGAATTAATATAATTTAAGTTTGGATGGCTTTAACTTTTTCTTTTTCTGTTTTACTCATTACATTAATATACTTGGTCATTTGAATTGATCAAGAAGTAGTGAGATTAAATTTACCTTATGAGCAAGTTGGCTATTCAAGTAGATGTTGAAAAACACCAAATTATTATTTGGTTTTAAGTTTTGCCTGCTTGTAGATTGATATTTCAGTAAAT
This sequence comes from Sepioteuthis lessoniana, assembly GCA_963585895.1. Lineage (NCBI taxonomy): Eukaryota > Metazoa > Mollusca > Cephalopoda > Myopsida > Loliginidae > Sepioteuthis > Sepioteuthis lessoniana. Next base: position 53,546,358 of record OY757930.1, read on the forward strand.
GTAAAATGTATTCAGTGAAGTTTTAAGAATATTTATCATTGCTAGTTGATATGAAATTCTTAATACATGTATGATTATTTTGACATATTTGATTTCCTAAGTTACTGCAAGTAGGTTTATTCCCTCACTCTTCTCAAAAGTAAACATGGGTGGAGGCTCAAAGGATTTCTGACTGTAGTGGCAATATGGGATGTTAAGCTTATATAATCTTGTCTCTGCTCTACTTCTTCAATTTCATATGTACTTAAATTTTAATAGCAATCTTCCACTCCAGATTAACACATTCTTTAAAATTGCTTTTCATGTTTTTTATCTTCTACTTCATAATACCATCTTGGGGTGGGGGCGTAGATGAATGTTCCAAAGATAATTTACTGACAAACAGCTGCACTTCAGGATACAATGAAACTTTCTTTGACAGCACTTTACACCAGTTGTTCTAAATGTTCTTAAGCTTCTATCACAAAAATGTTAGGGATTTTGATTTGATTTCTCTCTCTCTTTCTCAGAAAACATTACTTATGATATGGTCATGCTTTTCAATAAGTTATGTTGATGATAAAAAATAATCTTCAAGCTTTATATTATGTGGGTGTTTTATATTTTTCTACAATTTAAAAAGATTTTATCTACTAAATGCCTGGATAAAGGTAAGTAAGAAAAATTGGGACAAATTTATTTAATGATACATTTCGACTTTTAATATTCAAACTGCTTGGGTATTAAAAATTACAACTTTTCTGTTCTAGTGATATACGATTCCTGGCAAAAATTATGCACACTTAGGTTGTTCACTTTGTTTTTTTTATTTAGCAGTAAACAAATCGATAAAACAAAGGGGTGTGTGTGTGTGTTTTTGGTTCTTCTTTTTTTTTTTTTTTTTTTTCTTTATCTCAACCTTCTTTCATAAAATATACCTTTAAACTCAATTGAATTGCTTAGATAAATGGTACAATCTTTTCTTCTAAGCCCTGCAGAGGGAAATCATTGACCAAAAAAATTTGAATTAATATTTAGTTTCCTCTCAATGTTTTCATGACCATCTTGAGTCATTCAGACATTAAATTTCACTAATGTAAATCAATGTTCATCATCAAAATGATTCTGTTAATAGATTTTTAGTGAGTAGGTACTTCTCATGAACCATTTCTTTTTATTAATTTCTGTCATCAATCTTTAATTAGATTCAGATTCAGACTGGTCACTGGTCATGTTATTGATTTTTTTTTTTTGTGTGTGTGTGTGTGTGTGTGTATATATATATATATATGTCCCAGTTGGCTGGAGCTGTAGAATACACTGACTGCACCACCACTAACACCCCTCCTCCTGGACACTCAGAAATCTGGACTTTTTAGAGCTCAGTCAACTGGGGCTATAGAATGCATCAACTATATCTCTGCAGAGGGGTTAGACCCCCCCCAACAAGTGTCCTGGATATGACACTAAACAATCTGATGGTAAGGTTCCAGTAATGCTGGAGCTTTGGGGAATGTGGAGTATCCCTTCATTACCTTTGCTTCCAGGTCCACTCTGGCCCGGAGTGGTAGCACCTGATAGGGTCCTATCTATGGGTCAAATAGAACTTTGATTTTTAAACCGAGTGTTAACAAATGACTTATACTAAATTGAATTGTTAGAAATAGAACTGTTTTTACATTTAACTGTATGTAAATAAATGACTGATGTTTAATTGAATTGTTAGTGATACATAGTAATACTTGGAACCATTTAACTGGGTGTAAACAAATGATTAATATTGAATATAATTATGAGTGTTGAAACCATTTAACAGTGTAGAAACAATAGTAATACTAGTGTGCAAACAAATTAGTTGTAATTCATTTAAAAATGAATATACTGACAAATTAATCTCTTACAAATCATGTATATCTATTTGTGTGCAAACAAATTATTTGTGATAAATAGAATTATTTGTATTGGATTGCAATACTTGAAAAATGAGCTCAGGTTTGTTGTAAATATGTTAACAAAATGTGTTTACAAATCATATATATTTAGTATATATATATATATATGTATTATGAGAATTTGGCATTAAATAACCTACAATGGTTGATATGCCATAAAACCAAACCAAACCTGGACCTTTTGACATGCAACTCCCATTTTATGAATGACTTGGGGAAATTTACTTGTTTTCTTCAGGTTATTATCTTTGTTTCATTTGAATGGCACCTGACAGAAGTTCCGGTATCATCACCTTAGCCAATGCAAATTCTTGGTTCATCACCAAATATTTTCATTCAATTATCCACACACATTAAACTTATTTTCTTCTGTTTGTTAGTGCTGGATTTCATTTGGCTTTTCTCTATAAATCCCATTTCATTCAGCCAATTTTTTTTTTTTATACAGTTCTATCATAAATATTGACTCCTGCATCAACTTATCTGTGTTTTAATTTGTTTTGTACATTTTCTGTTTTCAATGTATATTGCTTTGAGTTTTCTATTCTGATGTTTTTCATGGTCAACCAGTATATTTTTCTTTTTTAACCGCCAAATTTCTTTTATATTTGTACTAAGTTTTGGACACACCTGACTAGTAACAATCAATGTCTCTTGCCACACTTCTTTGTAGATTGCCTTCTTCAATGAGTTTTATGATCTTTTCCATTGTTTCAATCGACAGTTTCTCTCTTGAAGCCATGTTTCCTTTCAATTAGGTGTGCCCAACCACTTGTTGAGGCCTATAAGAACCTTCTTTTAACAGTAGAACATTTTGCATATCTAGGCTTCTGCTGGTATTTATTTTAAGAATGCAAATTTTAAGATCATTCAATAATTCTTTTCCTCAACATGACTTGGGAAAAATTATACCATTAATTCAAAAATAATTCTAGTTTGTTTAAGGAATACTTTATGAATGTTTTGCATTCTATTTGTTGTAAGTGTATAATGCTAAATAAAAAAATGTAAGAATATATATATATATATATATATATATATATATATATATATATATATATATATATATATATATATATATATAAAAACCTGTGAACAAGCATGCTAATTCTATAATTTTGGCCAGTACCTACCAATTAGTTCAGTTATTATTAATAATTTCTTAATTTAGAGCAAGTTTTGCTATTTTAACAGGCATCTTAAAAACATCATATCTGTTTTATGAAAGTGTTTCTGCTTACAGCATGATAAAGATCAATAATTGAAATTTCAAATCACTTTGTATTCCTTCCAAAGTGACACAAGATGGGACAGCATATATGAATTTGTATGATTTTCAAATGTATTCAAAATTTTATTAAGTGTCTAAAATCAACTTTAAACTATACAAATGTTGCCTGAAATGTATTTATAAAACTTAGGAAATCTTTATTTATTAAATTCAGACCACTACTTAATATTCCCATTAGAGGCTTCTTAAAATGAAAATTTTCACCATGTTTTGTACATAGGTTATTTATCTCATTGTTTGATTGTTCCTTTTTATCTTGATCAATAGAAATTCTTGGAGATTAGATATTGATAAAAATTTGAAATAAATTTATGCTGTATTTCATCTTCAGCTATTAAGTCTAGTAAATATTTTTTGTTGTTGCTGTTTGAAAAAGGGTAAAAATAGTTCTTAGAAAGGATACCTATTCTGGGAGAAAGACAACAACTTTACAAATATGCTCTCAGCATTTTAGATTAGATTTGCAACTGAAATATTTTCTATTGCAATAAATTCTAGGCTTACTATTATATCTAAATTGTATCTGTAGTGGGGGAGTTGCAACAAAAATCACCAGATTTTTCTCATTTGTTCAAAGTTGATTTTAAAAGTTGCATATGGTTGATTATTTGGCCAAAGATAAAAATAAAAACTGAAATATCTAAATTCCTGTTATTCCAATGTAAACTGTTAGGTTTTTTTTTAATCAATTTTGTTTTAATCTCTAATTGATTTAATGATTGATATGTCAACCCATCTAGGGTCATTTTATGCATAGAGGTTTGTTTCTATTTATATTTTTTGTAGTTGTTTCTTAAGAGTTTTTAGACAAATCTATTTGACCCATAGATGGGGTTCTAACAGGTACTACCACTCTGGATCAGAGTGGACTTGGGAGTAATAGCAATGAAAGAGAACTCTATAACTGGAGCCTCACCATCAGATGCAATTTAGTGCCATATCCAGGATACCCCCCACACACACACACACATTATTTATTTATTTTTTTTTAGGGTCTTATCTCTCAGCAATAAATACAGTTAGCATATTATAAACTCCAGTGACAAGGCGGATGATAGATATAAGTAGATGAGCAGAGCTGATTCATTACTTGTTACATCTTTTGGCCAACTCTAGATAAATCATCATCATCATCATCATCATCATCATCATCATCATAATCATGATACTCAAGTGAGTTTTTTACGTTAACATACAAGGATCTGGCAATAGAAATTTACATATGCTGTAGAAACTCGATTTTTCAACATTCCAAATTTTTCAGAACCAAATTATCATGGGGTGGGGGATAAAACTTAACTTATCAATTCTGACCGATTTTGAAATGAATTCTAAACGTGAACCCTAATACAAAACCGAACTTAAATTCCCTCTTAATTGCTGTCATGGTGCAAGGGAGACAATTTATGTTTTAAGATAACGGGTTTGTTTTTTAATTTGTTGTTTCCCCATTAAATTATAATTGTGCATCTCTTATGTAGGATAATGCTACGAATTTGATAATCTAAGAAATTCCTCCTTTTTGGTGAGGGGGAAAAACGCTGAATAAATATGATAAAGACAATAATTTAATGAAGTACTTTAATAAAATGAATGGAAATAGACATTTGACTTAGGCAAAGAAAACAACTAACTCCAAACCCAAGAAAAATGAATTGATGTCAAGGCACTTTAATTTCTTATATTGATAATCCAATTATGAAAATGAGTTTGAGACTTCTGGTCAATCAAGTCACATTTTAAGTACTGTATTTTGGGTAAATCACTAACATTAAGCCTGCTGAGTATTTAGATGAATGACCAATTAGGAATAGTAGGTATTATAAGCATCTGAGACCTGTGTGCCACATTCAGCAAAACTTTGTAACTTCTATAAAAAAAGGTGGAAAGTTTTTCTTTTTAATAATAATAAGGTTAATTTGCATTGTGAAAAAATGCTAATCTCTTTTGTTTGGTTTCTTCATGAAATATTGGGGAAAAAATCAAATGAAGATTTCTTTGTGTGAATCTTGTTTTTAATGTCTTAAATCAGTTTACCTTTTCTCAGTTTGAAAAGATGGTGCCTTAAAACAGTGTGTTGTTTTTTGTTTTGTTTTTTTGTTTAGATTAGTTTCCTTTTTGTTTAATAATTTCTGTAAGGAATATTTCTTACTTTCCAATAAGTTTCAGTTTTAACCTGATAGATGAAAGAAGATAAGCAGGGCAATTTTATTGACTTATTTCTTCTTTTGGCCAAGTTTGTACCATCAATCTAACTCAGGACAAATCATTATCACAGTAGTGGGTAAGAGACAAAAACTAGACTTAAGTTGATTATGCTTATAAAACTATTCCTTATTACTGAGAATCTGGTAAGTCCAAGAAATTTTATGAAAAATCATTGTAGACATCCTGATAGTATCTTCAAGCAATATATTTTCTATCAATTTTTCAACATTGTTCAAGATAAATTGTACAGGGCTATTACAGACAATTTTTCAGATTTCCCAGTAGTCCCACAAAAATGTTTTCTTTGTTTCACTCTGGTATAAGATTCTTAAATTTTCAAAAATTTATTGCCACAAGGATTTTTTTCTTTTTTTTTTTTAAATTCAAATAAGTGGCACATAAAAAGATTTATCAATATAGCCATTTGTTTTTGATCAGTTTATTAGTCCAGATGAAATATTACTAACTCTGCAGCCTGACAAATTATCTACTAACCTAATTGCAAATTTTTGATTGAATGTGAATAGTTACTTTACTAAGACAATCTGTTTTTTAAATATGGAAATTTAGCTTCTGTACTATTAGTTATATTTTGCTACTTCCAATGTTATTGTTAGTGACCCACTCTTGATGAGAACTACTCTTTCCCCATTCATAACAAAAAAAGATTGTTTGAATACAATTTTAAAAAAATAAATTTCTTTATCAATGAATAAGTGCTGAAAATTTCATTAAAACCTAAAAATTAGTAGTTTTTGTTTATGTGTGGGGGGGGTAAAAATCAGTGTGTTTATTTGCCGAAAAATTTTGTATGCAAATCTTTATGGCACACTGTTTTACAAAATGTAAACAATTTTTCAAACCCAATTATCTTAAGTTCTATTGGGTATAAAGATAAAAACATATTTATATATTAATTTTCTCCAATCTTTCTTTTTTATTTATTTGCACAAAGATTTTCATGATAAAATAAGCTTTTATAAAGATTTCAAGTGGTTTTTTTTTCCTCAAATGTCACTTTTTCATTAAAAATGATTGTACATGCTTAGTTAAAACTTTCTTCTGAGTTCAATTTCTATACTACATTTGGTAACAACATCAAACCATTTGGTGATCTATAGAGGACAGACAAACTCTCCCTGATTATTACAGATTAGAAATTAACTCCTGAGTTGCAAATAAAACTTTTTTCTTTTTTTATAAGTCTTTATTTTCTTTATGAACACATTGCAATTGTTTTTAGTTTTAAAAACGACTTGACTGACTCTTTAAGCTTTTAAAAAGGACCTTTTCACTAATATTCTTGGCTTAGCACACTACACAGCTAATGTCAGTTTCTAGGTGAATTGTTCATGTTGCATCTGTAATGTGATAGGACTTGTCAGTATTCCCTTCGACAATCATCAGCTTATTTTTATTTTTTTAGGCATTCTTCCTTTCCTTTTTATAGTGGTCTATTAATGTATGTGCTACATTGTTCTCAATGTTACATCATGCCCTGCATTACTTCAACATATTTGGTTGGAAGGAAAGTAATAATTGTTGAGAGAGAAAAGAGCATCACTTTGCAAGCTGAGCATATAGTAAAGTTGATGGAGACAATAATAGTTCATCTCTATCTTTTGGGAACATTTCTTTTGTTGACTACAGTGAGCAATTACACACAGCAATTTCTTTTTTCTTTTTTTTTTTTTTTTACATCCCTTAAATTTCTTTAATTATTCTATTGACATTTAACATCTAAAAAGCAAATCTGCTTGTTCTATATATCTATGTGAATAAACATCATAAATGACATTTATTTGGTTACACATTTCAAACTTTTATCTTAAGGGTCTTTTGACAGGAAATAGGAATAAAGGTGACAGACATCTGCAACAGGATGTGTAGATTGTATATGTTTGACTATTTTCATCTTTTGTTGCATATAAGATTTCTGTTTCACTTTTCTCTTTGTTGATTTTTGGTTAAGTTGACAAGTTCTCTTACATTTCCCCAGAATTTATCTTATTCATAAATTAGCAGTAGATCCATCCTCATGTACATCCAACCATTTGGCTGTCTATATAGGACTTACAAACACTTTCCAATTATTAAAAATAAACTTATATAATATTAATGTCACTTTTTTTGAAAAAAAAATGGGGGGGGCAATCATTTCTAATCCCCAATCCTGACTGAAAGAATTGAAAATGCATTGCCACAAAAAATAGTAAGGAAAACTTTTTAAAATAGACATTCTACCTCTTGAATCATTCCAAGCGCCAATAGTCTTTGAACCAATAAAGTTTATATAAAAAATATAGACATGCTATACATAGAATTTATAATTAATTACTAGTAAATAAAAGGAAGTACTTTAGAATAAGCATTCATTAGTCATCTCCCTTAAATTGTACTGACTCCATTCTATCAAGCTGAAAATTGGATTGATAATAGCTTTGTTCTTAAAAGTTAAAGTACATCAATTCTATTACACTCTACAAAAATCTTGCTATGATAGGCCATTTTTGCTATATTTCAGTAACATACAAAAATCAGATCATTATGATATAGATATAGGAATTAAGTTTTCGAATTTTACATTTATTCAATGAGATTTTATCAATTTTAACAAAATTTTGGCTCGGATTATTTTTAATCTACAATGTATTTCAGATCTCCTTTTAAAAAAAGATTAACAACCTTAGAGAAAGCAGTTGATTTTTTTTTTTTTTTTTTTTTTTCAATTTCTTATTTTATATTAAGATTTAATTTTCAGTGATATTTACTCTTTGCAAAATATCTTAATAATTTGGTTTCTTTGTTTAATAAGATATCAAACTTTGTGGGTTATTTAAAGTCAAAGCTATCCTTGAAGAAGAGTAATGGTACTATTTAACTCTTAGCTTGAGGAAATAAGGAGTTTCCTACTTTTCCCAAGGGTATTAGTCCAAAAGTGAACATTATAGTGTGAATCAAGTTCAAATTCATTTACTACAATGTCACAGTTTCGTACTTTAGCAACATCATAAAGACTCCTTCCCAAAAAATCTCTTAATAGTTTTTTTTATTAACTGTACAAGATGTATCAAGATAGAAACTGTACTGAAATGGTTTCATTAAAATAATTCCATTTAGCATTCAACATACTTACTCCAGTGAGTTTTCCATTGGTTAAAGCACCTCCACATTCTCAAATCTTATTCTTGAGATAAATGGAAGGAAATAAAAGTTGCAAGGAGTTGAAGGTCTGGTGAATATGGAGGGTGATATATTATCCTCTATTTTACCAGAAACTGCTGTTAAAAAATATCAGACAAGTCTGTGCCAATTGCCTTTACTATGACATTATTATTATAGAAGTTGCTGTGCTCACATCTCTATTTAAAATTTTCTAAAAATTGAAGATTCTGGTTTGTTATCTTTTTATCACGCGTTCCGATTGATACATTGTAACTATCATAATATCAATTTTAAAATATGCATAATTACTTTATAAGAATTTCTCAGAATTAATAATTGTAATAAATTTTTCTACTCCTCTTTAATAAAGTCAGAAATTAGTAACTCAAAGCTTTTTATTTTGTGCAGACAGAAACAAATTATAAGAAAAATGTTTAATCAAATATGCATTTTAAAGCCATTTGTGGATATTAAATGGTTAGTCACTAAGTTTAGTGAAAGCCTCAAATTCTTGTAATGACAATTTGTCCTGGCCTGGGGATGCAAACTTAGCCAAAAGAAGAAATATGTCATTATCTCAAGCAACAATTTTTCAGTAGGTAGAACAGCTGCTCTTGATTTACCAGTCAAATCATATTGAAAGTACCCATTTTGAATAGACCACCAAAGTTAAGCAGCAACAAGCCTGTTCAGTACTTAGATAGGTGACCACTTTGATACAGCTGGTACTGTAAACAGCCTGTGTGCCAGATTATAGAAAAGCTTAGTAAATAACAAGTATTGCAACTTTTTTCTTTTTTATCTTGTCTTTCTTCTTGAAGATATGGTAAAGAAACCAACTGCAAAAAATGAGGAAACTATTAAAAGCTTTCAAATTCTTGGTTGTATGATCAAACTCACTCCTCTGCTTAAATTTGGTGGGGCAGGATGCTAAAAACCACTAGTTATCCAACCGCCCACAGTGCTGGAATGTTACAGTTGGTTTTATGTGAGGACTTCCTGGGAGGTGGGGCCAAAAATAGCTCAGTTCTGTTCACATCACCCTTTTGGGACACTTTGGGCACCAGGCAATGTTGCTGTAATCTTAGAAATATTCCACACACACAAAAGTAACTAATCTGACAATGGTTTTATGTCCTACTCTAAGCTTCTCTCATGGTGTAATGGTTAATGAGCAAGGCAAGTAAATCATTACTAGTGAAGTTGAGTTTCACTGGGTGCTCCATACTTGTGGCCTTGTGTTAAACTAAGCTTAATGAATAATTACTTCAGGCTTCTTAGATTGTTTCTCTTTATACACGAGCAGTACCCGTGGAAATTTCACAGAATATATTCATAATAATTGTATAAATTAAAATTACATATAATATTCTGAGATAAAGTATTGTTGATTTTCTTTGTCAGTTTATTCATTTTAATGCTTCTCAAAACAACTTGGTTAATATTTTGGATAATATATATAATAAAAATATATAATGAAAAGAAATTAATAAAAAGAAATGAATTCATCCATGCTAAACGTGAATATCTTGTTAGTTTTATTAACTACCAGAAAAGATGAAGGCTGTTCTATTTGTTTAAGAATGCTTAAAATTTTCTCTTTAAAGTTGGTAATAGGTGTTATATATGATTAGAAAGTATGTATGTAGACTGTGAAACACTTAAATTTGCCATTATTGTGGTTGGCAAATCTTTTATTAAGTTGATATCAACTAATCTAAAGAATCAATACGGAAGTTATCAATCTATGAATCAATGTAAAGGTTTAGAATTATTGAAGTTCTTTTTTGAATTTTTTAGTCAGAGTTTAAAATAATTCATATTTTTTTATTAGACAGACTACTTTATTAATCTATTTTGTTCACAATGTTCTCACTATATAATTTCTGCTTTCCTTTCGGTGGTATTTACTGCTGTTAGTGTCAACTGGGAATTTCCATAAAAATGTGAAGAATTTTTTTCTTATTATTGATTAGTTATATCATGTCCTTTTTTTTTTCTTTTGTTATGTATGGTACTTCACAACATCATGTTGAGACTGTTTAATCCCAGGTCGAGTCATACCAAAGACTCAAAAAAATGGTACTTAATGCTTTCTTGCTTAACACTCAGAAATATAAGGTAGGGATCAAGAGTAAAATGGAGCAATCCAGGGAAAGGAGTAGCACCCTCCCTTACACCTTGGTATAGTAGCAATCAAAAAGGTCACCAACAACTACATCAGATGATAAATGATTGAAATGTTATGAACAAGACAAGGAAAATAATGTAATAAAAATGAATTGTTTGAGGTGTTAACTATTTTTAATTAGAGAAATGAATTAAATCTGATATAGATTAAAGCAATACAAGCCATAACAGTTTATTCATAAAGAAAGAAAAATTATTATACATGTTTGTAAGAACAAAATATTACCCAATTCAATCAGCATTTTACTTTTGAGGAAAACCTCAAACTTCAGAGATGGATCCTGACTCTACCTTTTTAGTGTAATGAAAAAAAATGGCTTCCTAAAGTTTTGTGGTATATTATGTCCCAAAGATAATAGCAGTTTGGCTTAAGAATAAAGTAGACGCATAAATGTGAAGACGATTGAAGAAAATACTTAAAATGTATTAAACATTTTGGTTTTTTATGATCATTAGGAAAAGAAAAAATCAGCGAATTACAAAATAAGGAAACAGACTTCTCTGTCCACAACAAAGAGATAATGCTCACAACTTCTGTCCCATAATAGCTGCAATATTTGCATATATATTTCATACTCTAAATGTAACCTGTTCTGGAATGAAAGTTGTATATTTTATTTTCAATTTAATGTACTTAAAAAGAATTAGATTAATATCCTCAAAAAAGAAAAATCAAAAGTTATTTAATCTAGAAATTGGGATAAGAAAATGGAAAGCAACGTCATCCATGATATAATTGATAGGCTGGTCCAAAAAAGAGGGTAGAGAATGCTCTATGACTGGTAGTCAATAACTGTTACTTTAACACAGAAAAAAATGGCACTTTGTAACAAGAGTTTTGATTACTCAATGCTAAAATTTTCTAACTTAGGTAATAAAGCAATTTCCAATTGAGTTTGCATCTCAAAAGTGTTGGATTAGAAATCAAGCTTATCTGAACCATTATAATTTCTCAAGAAATTCAATACTAAATGTGAATGGTTTTGTTTGGCATATCAACCTTTGTGGATTATTTAATACAAAAGCTATCCTTGTAGAAGTACAATAGTGGTGCTATTCATTTAAGCTGGAAGAGGGTGTTCATGCTTTTCCCAAGAGCATTGTCCAAAAGTGAACATAATAGCATGACTAGAGTTTGAACTCACTCACTACAATGTTGCAGTCCAGCAATTTAGCCATTATAGAGACTCCTTTCATTAAGTGTGGAGTACTTTCCCTTATTTAATAATAATATAATGTCTATGACTATTTTATCTATAAGTGAGTTATAAACTTGTAAATTCTTTTCATGCAACAAGATATAATGCTATCTTATAATAATTTACCAAATATCTGTCCATACATATTACTAATGATCTGCCATTTTCAGCATGATTTCAGCAAAACTTTCAGAATGTATTAGAGTCATGCCAGTTTCAAACTAAATCTTTCATCCTAAGTCTTACTGTTAAAGAAGGTTCATCTCATGCTTTGTAATTGTTAGAAGAGGCCAATAGCTCATTTCATCCACTATTTTCATTTAGACCTTTTCTGTTACAGGAAGATGTCACACTAAGAAAGAATCCATTTAATCTTAACAGTTGCCCAGCCTATAGAAACCCATTTTTAAAAATTTTATACAAATTGATACTACTCCTTCAAGTTTGGAAAATGATAAAATGAAATGTTAAACCCAATACTCTCAAGTGTAAACAAGACAATCTTTTATAAATCAACAGCAAAAACATCTTTTAAATGCAAATAATTATCCCAAACTTTGATAAAAGCAACTCTACATATTTAATTTTTTTTAATAATAATGACTATCTTACCACCTGTATGTAATATGAGTAAGTTCTGCCAATTTTCAACATACAACGTGTGATTGTACATGCTATACCCGTCTTTGTAAGCTGCCAACCAGGGGTGATACCAGTTTCAGTAGCTAAGGTGGTACTGCCACACCTAACATCACCAGCAGCTTTGACCACCAATTATTTTGTCCTATTATGCATCTCCTTGTCTCTTACAGAATATATAGCAATAAATTGGTGGGATTAGGAACACCAATATGTAACTTTTTTCTTTTATTCAATGAAGCTTTATCAAACATCATGAATGAATTTTCACTTGTATTTTCTTTCATCTTTATTTTTTATTTATCTTTTTTATTAAATGAGTAAACAGTGCAGATTGTACATAATAAAAAAGAAGTCCTTTTACACTGAAGTAACCTAGTTAAAAATTCAAGCTGCTCTAGTCATCTGAGTTACAAAACCCCATTTAACCTCTCTCTCTCTCTCTCTCTCTCTCTCTCTCTCTCTCTCTCTCTCTCTCTCTCTCGCTTAGAATTCATTGAGATTTTATACTTTGCTGAGAGGTAAAACAGCCCACCCACTCCCAAAAAATAGAGCTGTCCTGAGTATGACACTAAACTGCATCTAGTGGTGAGGTTCCAGGTCTTGAGCTCTGAGAACTGTAGAGTCTCTCTTTTTACTCCCATTAATCCAAGGTCAACTCAGACTCAAACAGGTAGTACCTGTTAGGATCCCATCTATAGGTGAAATCAATCTGTTTGAAAATCATTTGTATTAGATAGGAATACTTGAAATCATAGATATTTACATGCAAACAAATCATAAATTTAATTTGATAGGAAAATTTACTTGTAACCATATAATTCTGTTTAAATTATCATAATTAGTTAGAAATACTTGAAACCATATAACTGTATGCAAATTATTTGTATTGACAACAATTTTTTTGTTTGGGATTTATGGCATATCAACCTTTGTAGGTTATTTAATACCAAATCCATTTTTATATAAATAAACAGTTCTATTTCAAACAATTCAGTTTAGCATAAGTACATAGTTTAATTGTCAAAAATATTTCTATTTCAAGCTATTTAGTTTAGTCAAACAGTTCTAATTCAAACAATTCAGTTAAGTTTAAGTATAGCTTTTGTTTACATACAGTAAAATGTCAAAACAGTTCTATTTCAAACAATTCAGTTTAGCATAAGTACAGTTTCAGTATCAAAAACAGTTCTATTTTAAATAATTCAATTTAGCTTAAGTATGCAGTTTAAAAGTCAAAACCGTTCTATTTCAAGCAATTCAGTTTAGCATAGGTATGCAGTTTAAATGTAAAAATAGTCCTATTTCAAGCAATTTAGTTTAGCATGAGTACACAGTTTAGCTCTATTTGACCCATTGATAAGGCCCTATCAGGTGCTCCCACTCCAGGCCAGAGTGGAACAGAGAACGATGGCAATAAAGGGGTACTCTGCATTTCCAAAATCTCCAGCATTATTGAAATTACACCATCAAATTGTTTATTGTCATAAATAGGACACTCATTGTGGGGGAGGGTCTCTTACTCCTCTACAGAAAAGCAGCCAGCAGACTGGGCAAATTAAAAACAATTAGAGTTATACCTGTTTATAAAGGATTATTAGTGACTTGAAACCGTAAAAGAAGACTTTGACATTAAATCACCCAACAAGGGTTGCCATACCATAAAATCAACCATCTCTCTCTCTCTCTCTCTCTCTCTCTCTGGTTGTTAATATTTTTTACACTAGTAGTATTAAAAGTATCTTTTTTTATTTTTAGATAGAGCATTGTCAACAATTACTTTTGATAAGTATTGTTGCTTTTTTTCTAATCACAAATTAGAAATAAAGAATAAACTTGCGGTAAGATTTGAATTCATATTCTCTTTGTCTTGAGGAAACCTGGTTAAATGCATCAACTGCTCTAATCATCTGAGCTACAATAAGAATTGGTTGTCAGAAACACAAATCTAACTGTTTAAATGAAGATTTAAGAAAAAATGTTGTTCAATGACAATCAATTTGGTACTAAAAGAAATTTGTAAAAAAAACAGTTAAGGATGACCTTTCCTGGTTTTTTACAAATCTCATTTAGTACCAAATTGATTGTCATAGAACAACATTTTTTCTTAAATCTTCATTTTACTCATTATTCATAATAAAAAAATTAATAATATCAGTTAATGTGTAAAATGTATTTGATTTCATATTAATGTACTTGAGTTGCTCTTTTTAAATAAGTTTCCTCATTGCTGTAGAATGATGGCCAAAGTGACACATGATAAAAAAAAACAACTAAAATATCAAACTGAAAGAAAATACAAGTCAGTTTTACTTTAATTCTCCAAGGATGCCATACAGTGTGTTAATGGTTAATGAGCAAAGGCCAGCAGACCATTGCTAGTGAGTTTCTCATTGGGTGCTCAATATTTCTAGTCTTGTGGCAAACTATGTTTTTAAATATTGTTTTATCCATCTTCCTGCCATCATTCAATAATGGTTAGAGTGATGGCCACCAAATTTTATATGGGATCTCAGAAAATATTTTTAGCAGAGTAGGTTTTGAAAACTCTAAAACTTTTTATGCTAAACTAGGTCATCGCCTTTTGACCATCAGGGTTAGCAAAACCAAATCTTTATATTTTTATTTGAATGTATAAAGTAAACATCTTGCTGAAAATTTATTAGCCAGAAAAGAATATTAACTTTTTTCTTCAAACTAGTAATCAGAAAATCAAGACTAAAAAATCACATTGTTATATTTACATTTTTAGTGCAAACAATGGCCACTAGGGGACTATGTATGTTAACCTCTCAATGATGTTTATTAACTCAAAAGTCCTTACAAGAAACATTTCAGTGTCAGTAGCTTAAAATATTGGGTGTATATTTATCCAACCACTCAGTTTTTAAGCTGAGTACAGATGGTTTGAATTAAGAGGTTTCCTTCTCCTAGATCAGTTGCCATACTAAGGTTAAAGATCCAAGTCTGTTCTACTATTCATTTTTAACTGGAGAAGAAGAGATGGAGAAGAAAATAAGATTTGTAGGGTTGGTTTCCAGTTTGTAATAATAAATTTATTGTTTTTATAATTGATAAATTTGCATGTATATTTTATTTTTAAGCATGAGATGCTAAAGTCAGATTCTATTTGAAACTTCCATATGAAAATTTTTATATAACCTTGGACTTTCAACAAATGTTCTCTAGTAGAATCAGCAGACTTTATTTTATGATTGGTTTGAGTCTTCCACACTTAGTAACATAAACCTCCATTCAAATTAGTCAGTGGTTCAGCCAAAAAGGTTAAAAATAATTGAATTAATATCTAAGTGAACACATCACATGATCAGAGAAAAAAATAACAGTAACTTTTTATTTTTATTTATATCAAATGTAATATAAGAAAAACTGGAGGCTCAAAAAGATTTCTAAATTCTCCTACATATTATGAACAATTCTTGGCAATCTTCCCTACAAAGAGTTAAAATAAGAGTTACTAGTATGATCGAATTACGAGATAACTAACACTAAAAGTAATGGCTGATTTGCTTTTGATCTCCAAAGGAAAAAAAAAGAAATGGATAATGTGCCCAAATGAACTGAATAGTCAATTTCTACATCTTTCTTTCTTCTTGTTATTTATTTATACTTAAGTGGTGGGGAGTTGTTAAGTTTTCTCAGAAAACCAAAATCAATCTTCATTCAAAGAAATAAAACTAGGGCCATCATGGAATTGTCAGTAATAATCCTTCTGCTTGGGCATTTAGAATCTCTCTTTTTTTTTACTCAGTCTCTACTTATTTTTGTTTCTTAAATCTTTTCTCTTTCTTCTTCTTCTTCTTCTTCTTCTTCTTCTTCTTCTTCTTCTTCTTCTTCTTCTTCTTCTTCTTCTTCTTCTTCTTCTTCTTCTTCTTCTTCTTCTTCTTCTTCTTCTTCTTCTTCTTCTTCTTATTATTATTATTATTATTATTATTATTATTATTATTATTATTATTATAATAATAATAATAACAACAACAACAACAACAACAACAACTTCTTACAGCTTAAATCTTGCTGACAGAGAAAAAAACAGACATCACTGTTGAACAATTACATAGAAAGACATTCAGAAAGAATATTTCCAAGGTTCAATGTATATTAATAATTGAAAAGAGTTTGTCTGTCTGTCTTTCCTTATAGACAACCAAATAGTTTGATGTAGGACTACCAAATTTGCAAAGCACATTCATTGAACTAAGAAAAAAGTTTCAGTACTTAAAAAAAATGTTGTTTCTTATGAAGAAAGGAGGTCTCTGACAATAAAAATGTAATCATTGCTGTTTTCTGGTATCCATCAGTCTCTTAAGACTATGGATCCACACCTGGATCTTCCTACAGGATTCAGGCAAGGTTGTATAAAAGACTGGTAATTCCTCATGCTGCAGGTCTCCCCTCTTCATGACTTTGACGTTACCTAAGGGAATGACAAGGTACTATACACAACTCAGCATTAGTTATCAGGGTAGTAATTGACAGAACAAGACTGAACCCTCCAGTTCCTGATTTTGTTACTTTGCTGGGGCAAGTTACCCAGACATGTGGGTAAGAGGTGAGGAATTCAGTTTTCCTTCTCCTAAACTAGTTGATATAAGATATAACTAATCCTACAGAATTTAGATTGATAAACTCTAAAAGAAAAAAATGACAATTTGTCTTGTATCAGATCTGTGTGTTAGTCACTAACATCCAACACAAAAATTTCAAAACTAAAAATTCAGAAAATACAAAAAGAATTCTCTCTCTCTCTCTCTCTCTCTCTCTCTCTCTCTCTCTCTCTCTCTCTCTCTCTCTCTCTCTCTCTCAATGATAACTAAAAAACTCTATTTTAAAAACTGATAAAGTTCTGTTTATCTGTCTTCTATAGATAGTCTGTAGATCTACTAAATTTACTTATTAGACCCAGGAAAAGGTATCAAGACAAAAATATTTTTTGTTTCTCAGCAGAAGGTGCCTCTAACAATAGAAACAATAACCAGTGGGAAGCCATGTTGCTGTAAAAATAAATGAATGAAAATAATTTATATTTTCAAAAGAAAAAAATTAATATTGGGTTGATTCAAAAGTAATTTCTGTTTAAGTAAAATATAATTTATTCATGAATGATTTAACAAAGAATTAATTTCAATCAATTATTTTGAATCACCTCTTGCCATTTATTCGGTAACTTGTTGATTCCTCTTTAATAAAATTCAACTGGTTTTCAACTGAAGAACTTTTCCATAAACATTTTTACCTAATTTTCTAGAGAAAATTTTTCATCATTCAGAGCATTTTGTAGAGAATGAAAAAGATGGAAATTACTCAGTGCAAGGTTCCTTGTTAAATTTGATCTTGTGTTATCAAGGAGAAGCACCGTGCTTCTCCTAATGATAAGTATATGGTCTTTTCTTTGAAGATTTTCATGTACACTTTACAGCTGTTGAGAGTATAAATCTGCATTGAGTATCTGATTGTGGTTTAAAAACTCAAAATGAATAATACCATGGTGATTGCACCATATATTCAGCAAAACTTTTCTTCTATGAAGCTCTGCTTTTGTGATAGGCTGCAGAGATTCATCCATGTAAATCCACTACCTTTTGCATTAAATATTGTCATAACATAAGAGACCCATTTTTTATCACCTGTAACGATATTCTTTGCTATGGATATGCAATATTCCAAATTCTTCTAATAGTATGAGGAACAGAAATGCCCAGGTTGTTCATTTTTTCAAACCTTTTCAAGTGGCAGTAGATTTTTTATTAAGATTCATTAAGGTCAAGTGCTAATTCTCAAGTACTTTTGTGCTGATTGCATTTCACCAATTCTCTTAAAACATCTTATGAGTATCCTGATCTGGGTTCATCTTTCAATAACGTTTTGCCTGAATGAAACTTTGAAAACCAGTTTTGAACTTGGTAGGTCTGAATTGACCATAAACACTACAAATTTTCTTTGCTATTTCTGCAACATTTTTGTTTTTCTTAAACTCCCACAACATTACATGGCAAATATACACTTTCAGTTCCTCTATTTTGTGGACATGAGATCATAAGATCATAGATTAAATAATGATGTGAATTTCTTTAGTCTCCTTTCAAATTGGAGAGAAAGCTATTTTTGTATCTGTACAGACTGTTGGAGAGAAAATTGTAACTGATCATATCCAGAAAAAAAATGGTAATAGATTAGCTCAAAGGATCTACCATCACTACTTGCCAAAGTTCACTTGCACTACACAGAGGGTTTTTGGATCTTCTCTATTTGTCCAATGGCAAACATTTAATTAAAAAATTGTTTTATTATCATTATCACTTGCTGGGATTTAAGTTTTGACCTATTAGAACTTCAGCTAGACTCTCACAATTTTTCTTTGAGAGATTTCTGGAATATTCCTTGTGTTCAAGTCAGTATTAGAATAACTATTACAAATGTTATATGTTTTGCTCCAGCTCTTTGAAGGCCATTTGTTGTTATTTTTAACAAGAAAGACTGTAAAATATTCAGCTGCTATCCGAAGTCTTAACCCTTCACCTGGCATAGGCAAGTATTTCTGGTAGTCTTCAATATTTAGGCAGATTGCCTTCAGAGGATATTTTCTCACTAACATTCTGTACAGATATAAAAATAGCTTTCTCTCCAATTCGAAAGGAGACTGAAGAAATTCACAGACATTTTTATTTGTTTACTTTTGGATAAAGCTCAGTCAATTATTACTAACAATTCTAACTGATATTATCCTGATTAAAGAGTGCTTTCATTGGTCATTTCAGTTGTGAAAAAATTCACATCCTAATTTAATGTATGATAATACCAGTTAAAATTGTTAGTAATAATTGACAGAAAGATGAAAGGTAATACTAAATCAAAAAATCAAGATATACTCTTAACACATCTTGTGAGTCAAGCAATAACAATATGGTGTTGACCAATTAGAGACTGGGGTATTAAGTGGTTTTATAAGTGATATTTAGACTTTTGTGATACTATCCATGTTTTTGTAACTGAGTTATTATATCAGCTAGTACATTTGTTTTATGGCATGTCAACCCTTATTGAGTTATTAAATGCTAAAGTCAGTCTTTTTTATTTTTACTTTTTTGGCAAGCACTTATATGGTTTCCAGTAACTAATGATGGTAATCCTTTGTAAATAATTATAGCTTCAACTATTCTTAATACAAATAATTTGCACACACTTTCATGGTTTCAAGTATTCCTATCTAATACTGATAATTTTCAAATTATCATATTCATAACTGAGACTCTAACAGATACTACCAACTTTAGTTTTTCAGCAATATTGTTACAATAATTAATGAATAATCAATTTATTGATTTTGACAGGTATTTCCATTTATTTTATTTCTAGTTGCTTTTATCACAACTCACTGGGGTTTCAAGTATTCCTATCTAATACAAATAATTTGTACAAAATTATATGGTTTCAAGTATTCCTATCCAATATATAATTTATACATGATTATGTGATTTCAAGTAACTATTCCTATTTAATGATAATTATTTCTTTCACTGTTCTATGGTTTCAAGTATTCATATCTTATACCAATAATTTACAAGCAATTATATGGTTTCAAGTAACTAATAATAATACATAATAATGCTTCTTAGTCATTAGTTATAGCTTCAAGTAATGATTCTTATACAAATAATGTGCATATGAAGAGTTCATATTTGATACAAATAATTTTCTTATATAACATGAATAATTATCAAAACAGATCTATTTGACTCATAGACTCTAACAGGAACAATCACATCAAGTCAGACTGGACCGGGGAATAATGACAGTGCAGAGTCCTCCTCACTCCCCAAATCTCCAGAACAGAAGCCTCACCAGGAGACCCTGGGGGGTTAGGGGGTGTCTTACCCCTCTGCAGAGGATGCAGTCTGCATATTCTAAGCCCAATCAACAGGCCCAATAATTATTCTTTTAACATTACAATCAATAAGATTATTATTTTTGCTTGCTGAAAATGTTCATTCAGAAATAAAGTATTCCCAACTAATTTCATCAGATTAAAGAAAAAATTTCAAAAGAATGTAATAGAATTTGAAGAAAACATTTAAGAACTGCATCAAAATGATGCTCATTTTGATGTTAAACTTTAATGCTTGGTTTTAAATTGCTTAAATTTAATATTTTCAAAGATTATTTGAATGCTAAAAACAAAATAGCACTGATTTTCAATTATATGCAATGATTGTAAAAAAAAATTGATAATTCAGTTTGACAGACTTTATTTTAGTTATTTAAACAAATGCTTGTGATAATGATACTGAACATCATTATCATCATCATCAGCAGCAGCAGCATATATATATATATATATATATATATATATATATATATATATATATATACTCCAAAAAAAGCAAAAAACAACAGCTGTGTGACCAACAATGCCATCATGAGATGATGACTGAGGTCAAACATGGTTTCAGGGCCAAAGAATCATTAGCAATAACCTTGAGTGCACCAGCAGTATCTTACAATACCAACAGACTTTATTAATTTTCAAACACTTTGTAAGAATGCGAGAGCGAAATGCATTTTCTTCATATAAGCCTTTTATAACTTTGCATTAACAAAATGTTATTTCAAAAATGTAAGATTTGAATTAACTGACTTGATGACTCATCAATACACTGAGTGAGAGTAGGATTTCCATGAAATTCAAATGTGAAGTCAGAGTACAAAATCTCAATTATGAATCGATAATTTCATAAAGTTAATTTGAATTATCTAACTAAGTTGATAATGTCAAATTCATTGGAAATATGAGATAACATTCGACATAGTTAAAATTCAAATGATTTTTCCTTAAACTAGTAACACACACACACAGCCTTATTAATAGAGAGAATAAGCAAAATTCAGTCACTTGCTGACCAATTGAAAGAGATAAGGGAATAAGTAAAGGAAGAAATAGAAAAGATGTGGGACCAACATTGTCTCAATAAAACAAATAAAAATTGAAAACAAATTCTCTGAAACAAAATGAGAGGAAATGGATGTTAAAATGGAAAGAAAAGTTATTTGTGTGTAAGCATATGAAGGAGTATTGTCTTGCTTCAGTGTTTAATGGCATATCAACCTTTCGTGAGTTATTTAATGTCAAAGCCATCCTTGTAGGAGGACAATATTGGTACTATTTAACCCCTGGCTAGGAGGGATAAGGGGGTTTATACCTTTCTTAAGGGTATTAGCCCAAAAGTGGAGGTGCTGTGGTGTAATATTTATCGTCGTAGGAAATGGACACGGCGACACGAGTTCAAACCCTGGACGAGACTGATTGCATTTCACATAGCACGAATACCCTTGGGAAAGGTATGAATCCAATTATTCTCCCTCCAGCTATGGGTAAATAGTAGGACAGACTAGGTTCTTCAGCCTTCGTGAGGAAACTAGTCTAGGAGAAGGAAAACTCTGAATTCAAACCTGTTAAACTCCGCTTAAAAATTGACCTTGTGTCATATCCTGCCTGAGCGGAGGGGTTGGTAAATATGATTAGCCAAAAAGTGAACATAATAGCCCAGCTAGAGTTCAAACTCACTTACTTCAATGTCACAGAGTCTAGAATGTTAGCCATTATGCTATAAGAATTCTTTGAAAATATCTTCATAAAGGAAAACTTTTTGATAGAAGTAAAATCTTATGAATGAGCACATGGTATGTTTTTCTGGTGATATCATTCAGTTACTTACCTGACAAAAATCTTGCTTTCTTAGTTTTGCAGTGTGGCTTGTCCACAAGTCAATATGTGTCAATATTCTTGTGTGTAGCAGCAAACTTGACTTGTTAGCTACATTGTCAGTGAATCATATGTATCTATGTCGTTAGGATGGCTGGCAACTGATATGTTTGCCATTGTCTTTTGTGGAAGGTTATGTTGGCTCAGTTTGACCAAAATTTAAGACTTCTTGGTTTTTTTATTGCTATTGGTTGAAATATGTAGTTTTTGGAATATAGAGAATTCCTTCTGCTACAAGCAACTTTGGTACCTAGCTATGTGACCAATAGGAAAAATTGTATAAGCTCTTGCTTTGGGTGTGAGAAATAGTCAGACCCAAGATTTGGAAATTTTTTAAAAGAGTCAGTTACAGGGACCATGACTAGTCATAACTTATATTTCAGGATTAAGCAAAACCACCTCCACTATGGGGTGGGGTTGATGATTGATACATGATTTAGACTTCCTCCATAAACATAGAAAAAAACAATACATGTATTTTAAAACCCTTTCTATTGGTTTGAGAAAGATAACATTAGAAATAAATATGAATGGGATTTTTTTTGGTAACCACATGTCTGTCTTTTCTTTTCTGTTTTGGAGAACCTCTTCATTTATATGAAAAAATAGTGGAAATAGTCATTTTAATATAGATGTACTTATTGAAATAAAAAAAATCACCATGAATTGAGTTCTCATTAAAAGGGAAAAGAAAATACAACTGAATCTATTTTTCTTTTTCAGCTTTAGTACTATAATGTTTAGAAACTTTAAATTTTAATGTACCAGTCTGATAAGGTCAGCATCTACCAAATAGGATATAATTTAGTTGGTCTGAGATGCTACAAGTAAATCGATATCAGATTGAATGGTCAAATTTCACTTGACTATTTTCTATTCCATCTTTTTCTAAGCATAAAATACATTGAAAGAGAATATAAACTGGAGTGAAATAAGTTTTTGATTAGTATTTTCTTGTTAGTGAAGATGTCACAACTGTGGTTGTAGGCATTTTAACACACCCATTCAAAAAATTCTTTGATCACAGAATAAATCCTGTATTCCAGAACACTATAGTATGCATACCTGCAACATTGATCAAAGATGTTCAAAAATACATAGACTTCATTAAGACTGGACGCCTTCAACCACAGTTGTGATATCTTGCTTGTCAGCAAGAAAAGACCAATAAAAAGCTAAAAACCAATTCCTTGATTGTTATTTTCAAAAAATATGCCTACAAGAGAAATACACTCAAATAAAATAATTTTTATAAAATGTTAACTTTCTTTAAACCTAAAATATCAGAAATTGTATTATTTTGGAATAAGGCAACAATAATGGGATACCCAGTGAGGATCAAACTTATTATTCAGAAGTAAAAATTGGAAAGACCTGTTTGTTAATCATCACATCACACCAGTGGAAACTTTGGACAGTTTTTAAACTACCTTCAACCACAGTTGTGACATCTCATTCGCCAACAAGACCAACAAAAAGCTAAACACCAAATCCTTGGCTGTTATTTTCAACAAAATATGCCTACAAGATAATCACACACACGCATACAAACACACACACATACATATATATATATAGAGAGAGAGATAGGGGGAAGAGAGAGAAAGAGAAAGAAAGAATCAAAGTTGGAAATGTAATTTTCCAAACTGCCCTTTTCTTTCTTATTCCACTGGATCTTATTACAAATTCTGCTCATATTCAAAAAGTTTAACCTCAGCTTCAATTGTAACTAAATTCAAAGAGATTCAAGTTTGAAAGGTTTATGTCAATTGTAGAAGAAACATGAATTCTACTTTGAGTATTTGAGATACATGTAATTAGCAAGTTTAGATGATCACTTGTTTTTACCCTCAATAAATTTTATCATCAAAAAGTTAAAACCTGATAAGTTACAAGTTAAAAAGGAAAAAAAACTCACAGACTCTTATTTCCCTAACTTTTTGCTAATCTTCTTGACAATGAACTAATAACATGAACATCAAAATGATAACAAATCCAACAAGAAACACTGATATGAAAATGATTCAACATAATAGTTTTCTACTGATGACAACACTTCTATATTTTTTCTTGACAATAACTTAAGGATGGTTAAAAAAGCATTGAACCAAAAATTATAGAGAATTTTTATACTCACTTAAACCACATATATTACCTTGCCACAAAACTAGAAAAATTGAATGTAAAAAGTAACAAAGCATTCTTTGTGTGTTATATTCAACAATATTATTTTAAAATATGATACTCAGTTATAATTCTGTTGTACAAGGTTAGGGTAAGTCATTTGGTTTAATGGCATATCAACACTTGATGGTAATTTGATGCCAAATCTTGGTTATAGATATATATATTTTAAAGTTATTGATTTGTAAGAAACTTTTAAAATGAGTTAGAGCTCATTTATTTGTACACAGTTACATGGTTTCAAGTATTATAATCCAACACTAATAATTCTATTTGAACACAGTCAAATGGTTTCAAGTATTTAATGGAAAATGTTTTCTTTCACCACGATAAAAAAAAATTGTGTATTTATACTTTCCCAATTGCTTTCAGGTATACTGTATATATTTTCCAGATTGAAGTTTTCAATCATGTTTTCAGTTTCAATATTAACACTTTCTATTCAATAGGATCTATTTAGAGATTTTGTTGATCCTTGGGCATTGCATTGTTTATTAATTCCTTTTGGTGATTTTATTCTTGATGTCAAGGAAACTCAATCAAGTTTGGCTGAGGGCAGTTTGAATGCTCTTCCTGGTCTTTCATTGTTCTCTTTTGTGTTGATATTAGTTTTTCTAGATTAATGAATGGGAGCATCTGGTTTTTGTTTGATTCATTCTAGCTTTTTGAAAGACAAGGTTTTAAGTCTGTTTTTGCTGCTTTTTGGTGGATGAATTGGAGATCTATGTGACCTTTGTTTTGTAGGAGATTTTCTATTTTTTAGAGGAGTGGTTTGTGTTTGAGTGGTAAATTTTGTGTGTTTTTTCTTTGATTATTTCATTGTTTTTTTTATTTATTTGTTCTAAGTTCTTTTAGTTTGTGCTTCTGTTTGATGAATTTTGACTGAGTGAGGTTTTTCAGCTAACTTGAATTTTGGCCAATTGGATTTGTTTCTCAATGAGAGCTCTATAATTGTCTGGTTGATTGCTGCTTCTGATTGGATACATCCTCCATGCTATAGAGGCATTAGTGTTCTCTCCTATGTAGGACCCTACAATCCTCCTAGCTTCAAAAAAGTCACATTTCAATCATACACTTCAAGTATTTCCCTCTCTCTTTTGTATATGTCACAAAATCTTGAGAAAGTGGGTTGTTTTCTTGACAGTTAGGGCATTTAGTTTTATTTGTGCAGTTTTCCTCTGTGTGATCTGGGTCTTTTTGGTCACACCTTCTATAATTTGAACATCCTTTGCAACCCTTCTTGTGGTGGCCATATCTTTCACACTTAAAGCACCTCAAGGGTGTGGGGATGTATTGTTCCAACCTCTCAAAGCAATATCCATTTTTTTTTATTTCTTTGGGAATTTTAGGCTGATCAAAACTTAATATGTATTTTTTTGTAATTTTCTCTTTACCTTTCTGTGACCCTTTGCTTTCCAAATGCTACTCTTATTCCTTCTGATGTAGCCAAGGACAGTTCTTTGTTCTGTATAACTCCTTTGGAAGTGTTAAGTCTTTTATGCAGGTATGCCTTGCATTTTATTGTGTGGAATGTCTTCATTTTGAGAATAATTTTGGCATGTCTCTGGCAGTCCATCTCTAAGAGTAAATTCCTGTTTCATGTCTTTTTGACAGTCTGAGGGCTTACTCTGCTTGAAATAACCTTCATTATTTAGAAAGGTGTGAATTTGGCTTGGAAGGTTTCTTCCAAAGATTCAAGTACAATGTATAGGATGCACACTTCTTTATTTTTAGTTAAATTAGCTAAGAAATGTAAATTAGAATACTCTAAAAAAAAAAGGATCCAAACCTCACTTACTTAGAATATTTTTAAGCCAATCAGCAAACGCATAAAGATTAGAACATTCTCAAAAAAATGGATCAAAGAATTTTCATAGAACCAAAAAATAGGCACCTCAATAAATAAGTAATTTCTACGATTCTCAAAGTTTAGATCAGCTCACAAGTTGTGTTTACTCATACGTCCGTACATTTGAACTTTAGTTGAACCGAAATAAAATCTACCTGCGTAAACTTAAAATATCTTATTTCAATCCACTCAAAGAGTGTAAGAATCCAGAATTTTTTAGTTCAAGGGAGGAGGAGGCGACACACAGGTGGCTACAGATGATGCACGTGGTTGGTTGGTTGGTTTCTTTGTTTAATGGCATATCAACTCTTATTAGGTTATTTAATGCCAAAACCATTCTCCTAGAAGAACAGTAGTGGTACTATTTAACCCATAGCTGGGAGGATAAGAGGGTTCATACCTTTCCCAAGGGTATTTGCCCGAAAGGGAACATAATAGCGCGACTGGAGTACGAACTTGCGTACTACGATTCTGCAGTCCATCGCTTTAACCATTACACCATGAGGACACCCCATGACGCACGTGGAAGAAAGTAGAGTTTGTTCTTCACTGATCTTATGCACCACCAAACGCTACAGAGTTCTACTTGAGTAGGAAATTTATCAAGGGGGAAACCCATTCACCTTGGGATACACTACCAGTATACTCAAGTTTGGAGTAGGATTTAGAGCTGCTGCCAATTTCAGGCTTTTAGTAAACAATACTTATTACCATACAGGGTTGGGAGTTTGCAGAAAGTGCAGATTAAAGAATACAATTGAGACTTAACATATAGATACTAAGGCTTGATGCAACCAGCTAATTGATCAAATTGGGCAAGTCTGACCGCCTATTTAATGCAGTTAGGGGCAAAGTGGTGTGTTGCAAGTCACTTGACCACTTGGTTGCCTCGTCAAAGACTCCTCACCCACCAGGATCCTGTCCCTAAGCAATACGAGTCACCACCCTCAGTCAACAGATAGCTTCATTCGGGGGAGGGGGTACTACCCCCTCTCTAGAGGTGCAACTGGTGTATTTAACTGCGCCAACCAACAGAGCAGCTATTGCACAAGTCAAATATTACAAAATAAATTTCTTACAGATATTAAGAACAAAAAAAATGATGCTTTTTTTATCCATATCACTAATCTATTCTGTGGCAAGCAAAAGAAATGAGTCACCAAATTATAAAATCAATTTGTTTAATTTTTACTCATAAGCTGTAAATCTGTGGCATAGCTAGAATGTCTTGCTGGCACTTGCCCCCTGATTGGATTCAAAAGTCATTGATTATTATTCTTGTCTGGGTAACAAATGAATTTATCAAACATACATGTATAGTTTGGGTCCCTCATTTATAACTTAATATTTTAATTAGATTAGTCTAACTTTTTTTATGGATTTCCAATTGTCATTTAATTAATTCATAGGGATGAGAAAATTCTTTTGCATCTTCTAAATATTAAAACCTTCAAAACATGTCCAATTGGTTCTGCTGTTCACAGAAATCCCAACTAGAAACAAATCAGACCTTTTCCTTTTACTCTTCCTGGTCATATGACTTCCTTCAATCACATGTCCATTATTCCAAATCATTAGTTTTCTTCTATCAGCTGTCAGTCAAATCCACAGATGTTTGACCTTGGGATTAAACCCTGTTACTAGGCTCTATACTCAACGACACTACATTTCAACTTATAAAATCTTTTAAAATTTTTAACTAAGAACCTTTAAGTGGTCTACAATTTACTTTCTGGTGTTTCATCTGATGTCATCTTGGATGGCAGGAAAAACCAATGGTTCATCCATATTAACACAAATTGAGAAATAAATTTTGTACATTCGTCTTCTGTTCAAACCTTTTTCTCGCCACTGTAAAATATGATATTAAACTTTAATAGATTTGTAGCAATCAGGTGATACATACAGCTAACAAATGTATATAAAAGATTTTTTTACAGAAAGGTTATAAATGATATAACCAGAAATATTGCATTTGGCCATCAGTAGTCCTCATGATTATAATTCATCTATTTTTTTTTTTATGAATTTCAATTTCAAATGGTTTTGGTTTCAGGTAATAATTCATCTTCTGCTTTTTCATCCTCTAAAATATTTTAAAGAAAATATTAATAAGAATGAGTTAAATATCCAAAATGTCACCATTTTTAGATAAGCTGTATTGACCATAGATAATTACAATAATGCTGGAGCTTTGGGGAATATGGAGTACTCCTTCATTGCCACCACTCCCAGATTCACTCTGGCCTGGAGTGGTAGCACCTGATAGGGTCCTACCTATGTGTCAAATAGAACTGTTTGACATTTAAACTGTGTACTAATGCTAAACTGAATTGTTTGAAGTAGAACTGTTTTTACATTTAACTGTGTGTAAACAAAAAACTGTGTACTTATGCTAAACTGAATTGTTTGAAATTGTTTGATCATTTAATTGTATGAAAACAAATGACTGATATATCATTGAATTGTGAGTGATACATAGCAATACTTGAAAACATTTAACTGAGTGCAAACAAATGATTCATAGTAAATAGAATTATTCATATTTGGTAGAAAAAAAGTGAAATCATTTAGCTGTGTGAAAAAAAAAAATGAGCTTAGGCTCGTTTGAAAATATTATCTACAAAATCTGTTTAGAAATCATATATTTAATAAATATGTATAAAAAAGGATTTGGCATTAAATAACATACAATGGTTGATATGCCATAAAACCAAACCAAACTATACAAACCAAACAACTTTCTTAATAAAGAGTTAATTTTCTTCTAAGCCTAAGATACTGGGATTTTATTATTTCTAGTTGAACATTATACAATCAAAATGGATATGATTAGATGTTATTTATTACCAAACTCTACAGCAATGAAACTGTAACCGAACATGAATGTCCAAAAATAAGTGCACTCCTTAATGCAATTTTATTTTGACAGAACTATGAAACAATGGCCCAGTAGATTTAAGCATTGGTTGAAGTGTATCTAGTTATCTGGTTGTCATGAGTTCAATCTCTGAATCAGACAGTACATAAAAAGCTGTATGCTCTGGTTCAATAGAAGAGACAAGTGACAAATTAACCCAGGAAAATTAACTAATACAAAATATCCTCTAAAGAGTAGACAATGAAATCAGAACAATTTATCCCTTTAAATTGAATAAGGTATTCAATTTGAAATTTCCAGAGGGTTGCTGACTACAACAGACATCTGAAGAAAGCCAGAAAGTACCAGAGGCAAAATGTTGTGAATGGAATAATCAAACTAAGGATGCTATTCCAAGTACAGCAATAAAAAAAAAATTAACTCTTGTAGATATGTTTCCAAGGCTATCTAATGTGCCATAAATGTTTCAATAAATCATTTTAATGTTGGATCAGTTATTTTTAATGAAGTTTTTATGCTGTTAGATACTCCAAACTAATTCATGGTTAACTACAGTGTGACTCTCTAGCCCATTTTATGCTTTCCATCTATCCATAATTATTTTTCAGCAATAGTTTCTTCATGTCAAAATGATCTTGATATTGTGGTGAATGAAAGTGAGAGCTTGCCAAAAATTCTAAACTGAATTACCACATTTGTCTACATTAAGAATAAAATAGAGAAATTTCTTCCTAAGAAAAATTCAGGTAATAAATCTCATCACTCCACATTCAGGAATTGAACCACAAATTTCAAAACTGCTAATCTTTTCTTTTTTTTTATTCCTCTTTTTTTTCTTTTATATTTCTTTTTTATTATCTTACTCACCCCCTCACTCTTCCTTTCTATTTTTATGCTTTGTTTTTCTTTTCTTCACCCCCTCTCACTTCTTTCTCTTTGTTTCCTAATTTTCCTTTCAATTCTCTTGCTTCCTCATTTAAATTCTGAATGAACACTTCTTTGTACATTTCCTTTATTTCCTTCTCTCTCTCTCTCTCTCTCTCTCTCTCTCTCTCTCTCTCTCTCTCTCTCTCTCTCTCTCTCTCTTCCTCTCCTCTCACATTTGGGTGTGTGTGTGTGTGTGTGTGTGTGTGGACCCTGACTGATTCTGGTATTACACAAATCTCTTATAGCATGCAAATAGAAACAACTTGGCC
This sequence comes from Sepioteuthis lessoniana, assembly GCA_963585895.1. NCBI lineage: Eukaryota > Metazoa > Mollusca > Cephalopoda > Myopsida > Loliginidae > Sepioteuthis > Sepioteuthis lessoniana. The sequence goes on from OY757930.1 coordinate 53,576,872, forward strand.
AGACATTTTCTCTTTTAATGTTTCTTGGCTTCTTTTCTAATTATTGTCTTTACATTCATTTTCTACTTCACTCAGGCATTTTTCTTTCTTATTTTTTCTTGCAATTTCATCTTGTTAAGTTTTCTTTCTAATTCACTTTTACTTCTGATTTTTCCAGAGATATTCTTTAGTTTTCATAGATTCACATATTTTAACAATTTAAAAAAAAAAACTTATATCGTTTTTTCGTTTGTTTTTCCTTTTTCTTTTTTCTCTTTTTAGTGTTTTTTCTTTTTAACTTTTTTCCATCATTATTTCTTAGTATTTTTTTTCTCTCAATTTCTTTCTTCCTTTATTCTTTCCTACCTTTCTTCACACTCTTCCTTCCTTCCTTCCTTTCCTTCCTCCTTTTAGCTCTAATTTCTTTCACTTTTTTTTTCTGCTCTCCAAGCCCATTTTTACTCTGTCATTTTCCTTCCTCTAAATATCATTCTTTCATTTTTTTTCTCCCACTGTAAAATGAAACCGTCAACCTCTGAAAACTTCTTCAGATCTAAAATTTTTAACTAATTAAATTTACAAATCAAAGCTTGATGATTAAAAAACCCTAAAAAACTCCATTATTTTTTCAGGAGGAGATATCTTCATACTGAAAGAGATTATAACTAACCACAGTTACGAAATTTGGCTGAGCAAAGGTTAACCATATTTTCATTCCCTCAACGAAACCATATTCAGAATACAGATTTCACAAGAGCAAAAATGTAGACAAGAGAAGGAGGTGTGACTAAACCAATCTCAATTCAAGATGGCCACTCCTTGAAAAACAAGCCATTCATATCCATCCAATAACAACTATAATTCCACACATGATAATTCTTTAAGAATAACAAGAGTAATAGCCTCATAGTTAGGGCATTGGGTTATATAATGTTATCATCAGCCAATTTTGTAAATATAGGCTTAAGGCAGAAAAGTTATGCCAAGGTCATCTGATTGACACAACATTGTAAACTGGGATGTTTATATCTAAAACGGATATTGAAACTCTCAATCAGAATGTTTTAGTATTTTAAATATACCTTCAAACCAATAACATCAAATGATTTAAGCATATATATGCAGATTGGTAAATTTAATCAGGGAGCATAGCAGCAGTAGATTGGAAGAGAAGTTGTCACAGATTTGAATACAGAGGAATGAACCAAGGTGACCTCCTGAAAGAACCCCCTGAAAGAGGGAGTAGTACTGTAAGAAGACCAGAATGATGAAAAGTACTGAATGCAAAAGAAACTTTATACCTTTACCTCAAGTGACATATATCCCGTATTTGCAAGAAATTCAAAGGAAATAAATAACAAGTGTCCTGTAGTTAAAAATGGTTGGTGGTTGTGTGGATTTGCTTCAGATGATCAGATTTGCTTCACCACACTATAAATCGCCCCATTGTAATCAGCACTATTATCTGTAGTAGACTATATAACAATTGAATGTAAAGCTCAGAGACAGAAGTTTCATTATTTCACAAATAACGTCTTGAGGATACAAGTTGTCTGAATGTTTCTTGGAATAATGAAAATACTTTCATTCAAAACTTCAGACAAAATAGAAAACAAAGCTAAATGACAATATTTTGTCATTTAAAGTGGTTTGAAAGGATTTTAGTCAATTTAGTTGGATTCTCAACTTTCTTCTTAACACTTTCAAAGAGGGAGAAAAGAAGGAAAGACATTTATGTAAAAGATCAGAATAAAATCTCTAGTTACCATGTCACTGGTCAAAATAGGATGAGAAGTAAGTAAAAAGAAAGTAAAAAATTAAAAAATTACAAAAAGATGTCCAGGAAAAAAAGTCAACTTAATGGAAGACTTGACAAAGCACAGCTGCACTTTAACTTGCCTAAAACATTGCTTCTACCAAACAAATATTGTTTGTATGGATTCATTTTATAAATCTATTAAACTGTGAAAATTGTTTCCATATTTATTTTGATATCATATAATTATGCAACTGAGCTGCATATTGACTAATAATTCATTATTAGGGTCAGTTAAATTCTTTTTTGTTTAAACTAACATCATAAGGGTCAATGAGAACTTGTTTCTGTTCATTTGTTTCTGACTCAACATTCATCGTTCTACATCAAAATCAAATTATTAGTAACAGCTGGCCAGTTTTGTTTGCTTGTTTTGAATATCTAGAATCAAAGGAATCTGATTGCAAATGAAGATTGCAAATAGTGGAACGAGGAAAGTCACAGTCACTTGAATCTGTAGTCAGGTTTATTAGAGCAATATTTTTTTAAAACACAGTCAGCTGTTGTCCGATTTATTTTTTATTTATATATTGTTTTTGATGGAATTATTTTTTAAATGATCAGAATTTTTCCTTTTTTTTTTCTTGAGTTGTTTTAAAATAACAGATTTAATCATTGGAAACAAACACATTTGAAGGAAAATTATGACAGTTCTTCATATGACATTATACCTGATAATTAGATAATTAAGTCTGATCATTAATAATCAATATTTCTTAAAGTTGTCAAGTCTAAAATATAAATAAATAAAATTCTTCAATTAATCAAAAGACTTCTCAGGATTCTCTATCAGTTAAAGTGTTTGGTTCTTTAAGAAAGTTGCATTGCATTTGGAGTCTTCATTTTACATTTTGGGTTTCATATATATTTATTCCAAGGCTTTAATAAAATGTGTGTGTGTGTGTGTGTGTGTGTGTGTGTGTGTGTGTGTGTGTGTGTGTGTGTGTGTGTGTGCACTCAATTCATTTATAAACTTGCAAAAGCTATCATACCTGAAATAAGAAAAATTACCAGGTGAAGTACTGAGTTAACAAAACTTGGATTGTAGTTGGTTATAATGACAATAAAAGAATTACTTAACATTCATGGCAAGGTGGTGAGTGTTGTTTCTGTCAAAGACAAATTATACAAAACTGCTGGAGATAATAATAGTCCAGAAAAGTCCTTGAATTTTTGGTGAAAAAAATCATTGTTTGTAGACATCCTTGTGGTGTTTTCAAATATTTTAGATAAACTTTTGGGCATTATTTTTAATTTGCAGTCAATTTCAGGACAAATTCAGTACAGGGCTGTGAGAGACAATAAATTTTTCTGAATTCTGAGGATTAGCTGAAAACTCAATAGGTTAAAATTTTAAACTAATGACACACTTCCTTTTTGTGAAGACTTATAAGTGAATAAACTCCATTGAGTGGTTAACATTTAATCTCCCCTGGTGGATATTGCTTGAACTAAAACATGATTTTTTAAAGTTTTCAGTTTGCAGTGACTGAAAACAATGTCATCAGAAGAGTTATAGAAAAAATATAATAACTTTGGTTTCTGGAGAGAAAGTTTTCAATCTACTATATATAAATAAAAAAAGTAAAGTTGGCGACCTTAGTTGAGGGTAACCCAAAGGTTCCCTTATTAATATCTACTATATGGAGGTGTAGGGGAGGATGCTACTCCATTCTCTGGATTGCTCCACTTTACTCTTGATCTGTACCTTATAATGCTGAGTGTTAAGCAAAGCGGCATCAAGTACCATTTTTTGAGTTTTGGTATGACATGACCTGGAATTGAACCCCAGTTTCCTAGACCATTGGTGAACACGCTACTCATTAGGCCAATTATAGTTAACCAAAAAAACCAAGATTCATTTTAGTAAACTTAATAGACACAAAGTAAGACTCCAGTTTAGAATTATACCTATATTATAGATTGAACAACATTGCTAAAAATTTTCAGAAACTAAAAACATGTTCTATTAGTAAGAATAAAAAAATGGAGGTCATAGATAAAGCCATCTTTAAATTATTTGATGATAGATGGATGAAAAAGACATTTGGTAAATCATAAGAAAGAGTTGATTTCTTGAGTGGCTATAAAGCTGCTGTTCTGTAGGATGTTGCTTCCAGGATTTGTTCAAAACATAACATAACATCCCTCTGTATTCTTTTAGCTTTTTCTTCATTTTGTTAGCATCCATATAGTGCATCCATACAGTAGCATTGGCAGAGACACAGCTTTGAAAAAATCCTGTTTTATTTTATAGGATAGATCAAATTACCAGATGATTGATAACCCGTTGATAGCGATCTATGCCATCACTAGGTATGTGTTGACATCACTTTCAATAGACAAGATATTGCTGCTAAGGTATGTGAACTGGTCGATTAATTTTAGAGCCCTGCTCCTTAAAAAAGGAAGATGACTACTCATTTAAAATACATGAACTCTCTATTATTTGCATTCATTTGGAGGCCAATGCCTCCTGCTGCTTGTCCAAGGCTAGAAGAGATTTGACTTGGGCAAGAGTATTTGCAAGAGGCACTAGATCATCTGTGTAGTCTGCATCTGTTATAGTTTCTGTAGGATATCATCTGCTTCTGGGTTTTTTAGTGTAAAGCATTTTCTTTTATCTATTAATATTCAAAGTACATTGTCTAAGCAGATTATGAACAAATATTGTGCTAATGTATCTGTACTTGTAAAACTCCAGCCACAATGTCGAAGAAGTTGGTGTCTCCATCAGGTAAGCAAATGATTGCTTTTTTTGTTTTTATAAAGCATCATTATAGCTGTAACAGTTTCTTTAGAGGGACCATATGTTAGTAGTATTTGCTCCATCTTCCCTCTGTGTATGGAATCAAATGTTTTGGAGAAATCTACAAATAACAGCGTTGCCTCAAGATTTTTGGCATGTACTTTTTTAATGATTCAACAGATAGTCAGAATCTATGAAGCTGTCGATCAATTTCTCAAAAAACCATTCTGATTTTTCTTAAGAATTTTCTCAATTTCAAGTTTGATATAGTTGAGAAGCAGAGCATTATAAATCTTAACAACTTATGGAGCAGTAAGAGTTATACCTCTGTACTTCATAGTGATTTTAAGGTCACCTTTTTGGGTAAGGAGAGGATGCTGCCTTTTGTACATTTCCCAAATGTAATTTGTTTATAGACAGCATTGCATAATTGAAGAAGTTAGTCATTGAATTTCCTTGTCTTCTGCACTTCTGGAGGTATTGAGATTTGCAGCTTTTCTGTTTTTAATCTTTTTTAGTACTACATCAAATTCTTCTTCTGCAATCTGCTCTTGTTTAATAAGTAGTCAGCCATTAATATCTTGATAGGTCTATCAGTGATTTTGAAGAGTTTCCAAGTAGATTCTTGAAATGTTTTTTCCACTTCTATATTCTTTCATCTTGGCTGGCATCATTTAGTTTTGCTCTCAAGGTGCTTTTCCTTCTGTTCAATTCATTTACTGTCTGCCATGCTAAACATGATTGTCTATCTTCAACTGAGTTCCTGATTTTATTGATTTGGCCTTGAATGTATTCTAGTTGTTCTTTTTGATATGTATTAGTTCTCTCATGGTTTCTGCTTTGGCATTTGTTGGGTTCCTTTCATCTGGTAAAAATGCTATTTTCATGTTATCTTGTTTTTCTCTAATTGCCATTGCCTCCCATGGAACTTTACATTTTGGTCTTGGTTTGGTTGGAATGCATTCAGCTTCTATATAGGGGCATTAACAAAGTTTTCATACTCATCATTTGGATATCTTTCAGATGTCTTCTGAAGAGTATCAAACTTGTTTTTTACAGTTACCGTATATTGATTGCTTATATAGCAATCACTATACAGTAACTGTGACAATAGAGGACAAGTTATGCTATAGATCTTTAACTGTTTGTTTCTAATTTCTGCATAGATTCAGGCAAATTTTTACCGAGATGATTCTGTGATCGGATAATACTCTTTCAAAAGAGGACTATGCCTCATTGTTCAAAGTGCTATTCATTCACTCCTTATTTATAAATATATAATCTAGCTGTGCTTTAGTGTTATTCGGGTTGGTGTATGTCTGTAGTTTTCCCTCTCTTTTTTGGAATTAAGTATTTAAGCATGTTAACTTCTTCTCAAGTAAAAACATCTACTAGATATTCACTATTTCTGTTTGACGAATTGCATAAGTAGAATTTGTTATTTCGCTCTTTGTTTATTTGAGCATTCATGTCTACACCAATGATCAGAATCTTATGTTTGGGATTGTCAGACAAGGGAAGATAGCTCATTATAGAAGGTGATGATGTCCACTTCATCACTGGCATTGGTGAAACTGTAGCAAGAGATGATTGTTGTGCAGGAGTTGCCATTAAATAAAGCACACGTGATTCTTGGTTGGATTCTCACAATGCTATTTAGTGATTTTAAGGCTCAAGGACTGAGAAGTATTCCAACACCTCTTATGATGACATTGATGGAGTTTTTCCATGCAGATGCTGAGAGAACTATCTATGCATTAACAGTATTGTGGTATTTTATTTCGTGTTCACTATGACAATATCTGTGTTCTTGTATGTATATGATGTTAGTTGATTTTAAGACCAGAGCTCCAACCTCAGCAGAATGCACTCCTTGTTTACTCACATGAAGAGTGATGTGATTTTAACAAACAGTTTGAATTAAAGTTATAGTAATCTTTAGTTGGCTGATTTTTCCTCATCAATTGATGCCACCCTTATAGATTAGCATTAGTTTCCTGACTGAACTATTTGATTCTGGTCATTGACCTGTGGGGTCTAGCATCTGGTGAAGCTTGCCGTTAACCAAACTTTGGAATCATCCACTTTACTTCACATCCACCATGCTGTATATATACAGTTGCGAGCATAAAGATCAGAACGATGTTAAGAAAAAGTGTAAATGTGAAATAAATTTTTATTTTGAAGTTTCATAGAACATTTTATCAAGGAAAAATAAGGATATAAAGGTAAATTATATAATTCCAAAATATAAAGCTCAATAAACTTATTTTGATAACGTTATAAGAATAATCATATAATATTTTAAAAAAATAGATGATCAAAAACATCAGAATGATTAACAAAATCCTACTATTATAATGGATTCATCATATCTAAATGAAAACAGCATTCCTAATTCATTAGTACTTGATGTGTTGACTTTTACTTTCAATAACAGCTTGACATCTTTTGCTACACGAGCGAATTAATGTCTTGCATTCATCAATGGATATTTTCTCCCATTTTCATTTCAAATTAGTCCATAGTTTTACAATGTTTCTTGGATTCTTTTCCTTAGCTCTTTCATTTAGTAACTTCCAAACATTCTCAATATGGTTCATGTCTGTGCTTTGAGCAGGCTTCTCCATAACAGTAATATCCTCCTCAGAAAGAAATGTCTTATCAAACTTTGCTATGTGACACGGAGCATTATCTTGCATAAATACAGCTGGTTGATTAATTGCAGTCCTCAAATTAAGTCCAATAAGTTTCTTCAATATCTTTTTGTATACAATTGCGTTAATTTTACCTTGTAGCCTGATAGGAAGTCTTGTACCAGCAGCGTAAATCATGCCAAACACCATTACACTTCCTCCTCCAAATTTAACGCTGCTTTTAGTGCACTAAGGCGAATATCGTTCCTTAGAACTGCGTCGAACGAACCTTCTCTGGTCACAACCGAGCAGGTTGAACTTTGACTCATCGCTGAAATGAACACAATCTCACTGTTCTTCAGTTCATATGACGTGTTCAGTGGCAAATTTCAATCGGCTCATTTTGTTCTTTTAGAAATGTAAGGCATCGTAGAAGTTACTTGACTGTTCAAATTTATTTCATTAAGTCTTCGGGAAATAGTGTGCCTTGATATTTTAATGCCAAGGTTAGCATTAGCTCTTTTAGAGATAACGGTTCCTGTCACAAATCAATCCTTATTTCTTTATTCATTACCAGCAGTAGTTTTCTTGGCTTCACATGACCCAGTTTCCTCAAGTTTTCTTAAAATACTATGAATAACTCTTTTGGATTTGTCCAAAGCCTTTGAAATATTCCCAATCGAGAGTTTATCTTCATTATGTAACTTGATAATCAGTTTCTAAGTTCCAGTGATGTCACAGATTTTTGGCTGTTGACTATTTTTTCCTGCCTTGACTTTCTGGTGTTCGAGTTCGCTCTGAAGATTTAAAAGTAGATGTCAACAAATGGTGGAAGGTAGCTTTTCGGTGCGTTATTGTCTGGGATTACTTCTCCCTTGTTCACTTTGGCCAAAATTAAGTGTCACACGTGGTCGGTTTATTTCCTTGATAGAAATAAATTTTTATAATATATATATTGAGGAGATGGGTGTATTAGTCGTTTTTCTTCCCCTGGCTTCGCAGGATTATTTTCCAGATTAGATTATTTATGCTTTTAAACGAACTTCGTAATGCGAATTAGGATTTGTAAGTTTGTAAATTATATATATATATATATACCATTGGCCTATTGAGTAGAGTGTTCGCCAATGGTCTGGCAGACCGAGGTTTAATCCCAGGCCGAGTCATATCAAAGAATGGTACTTGAAGCCGCCTTGCTTAACACTCAGCATTATAAGGTACAGATCAAGGGTAAAGTGGAACAATCCAGATAATGGAGTAATGCCCTCTCCTACACCTTGGTGAAGTAGCTATTGAAAAGGGAGCCTTCGGGTCACCCTCAACTAAGGTCACCAACTTTACTATATATATATGTATTTTAAAATAGGTAGGTCCACGAGACTAGTATATATATATATGTATATATATATAACTTGTAAATATTCTTTGTAATGGTTGGTCGATAATCAGATTTTAATGTAGGCTGGTTCGTTTTTAAGTTTTCTTTTTATGTATTTCCTGATTCAAAATTAAGTTTTTATATGTCATATCCAAATTTAATGGTTTTATCGTTTTCTTGCACAATCTATTTTTCAACCATTTCAATTAATAGTAATAAATTAACAGTTTTAGGTTGGATTTCATATCCAAATTTAAGAAATGGTTTTGAATATTTTTATCGTTTTCTTGCACAATCCATTTTTGAACCATTACAATTTTTTTAAACATAGTACCTTGTCATCACAGTAAAATCTGAAATATTCTTCATCAAATTCCTAGCACCACAAAAACTCCCCATAATATTAAAAATATCATAAGCAATTTTTTTTTTTTGTTAGTCCAAATTGAGTTTTGATGGAACGACTTTTGACGAAGTTCTTTTGTTGTCATCGTCAATATCACAAAAAGTTAAATGTGTTGCGGGGTTGATAAATGAATCGATCCTTCAAACATTTGTAAATAAAGGTGATTGACAGATGAATGACAAGTGGGTAAATTTAAAATGCCAGGTCTTTATGGAGCAAATCGTACTTGAAAGGTGTGCACGCGTATAGAATCGCTGTTGCTGTATAATATCTGAGTTGTCTCTGCGGTGTTGAAATTCAGTGCTGTAGAAAGGCGTAGACTCGTCTGTCTAAATGTTTATGGCGATAGCGAGTCTGGATGATCAGAATAGTCTCAATGTTTGGTGCAGGTTATAGGTGTAGCTGCATGGGCAGTAATCTGGAGACGATCGAAGAGGCTGGATGTTCGATGTCCCGATTTATTCACTCCTTGGTTAACCGGGGGTATATGTCGATGTGGCATCGGAGTGCTGATGATAGTCCGAGCAGTTTTGTCGCTCGTGGCTTGGAGAGCTATTGCATGATGTGGTTGGCTGCAAGTCTAGGAATGCAGGTGTTGGTTCACTGGTGCTGGAATTGGTCTGCTGCTTAATGATGTAGGAATATGTCCTGGAGGTTTGCTGCAAATCTGGCTGGCTGTCGCATCGTCGTCTCATGGTATCTGTGAAAGGGGTGTAGTGATGAGACCAGAGGTGATCCTCAGAAGACTTTCTGAAATAGCTCTTAAAAGAGCTGGTTATGACTTTTGAAAATTAGCTCTGAAAATAGCTGTTTGAGAGAGTTGCTGTCATTGGTTGGTAACAGGTATCGGCTGTGTTGAGTCTGCAGCTGTGATTGGTTGGGTCCCATACCGGCTGCTGATTTGGTCAGTGGCTGCTATGTTTATATAGGGTAAGAAGCTGCGTGGAGAGAATTTTGTCTGGCTAAAGACAGGAAGTCTCCATTTTAAATATGAGTAATAATGGATTATATCATTATATCAACGTGAGGAGTTTTTAAATACCACGTATTTTATCCAATGATAAGAAACTATCTCCGAATCAGTTCGCAGAAGTATTTTATCTCGAAAAATAGTCCTCGTGTTGGCAACAAAAATTCCACTCGATACGTATGACGTTGTTGTTAGCTGATGTCATGGATGACTGCGTTTTTTTTATAACTAGAATTTTAGCTTTGAGTAGCCAGCAGGTTATGATGAATGCTTTGTTAAGTTGCCCTTCAGTGATAATTTTTAAAAAATGTTAAATTGGATAAAAACGCACTTTTATTAGGTATTTCTTGGAATCATTTTATCGTGGCTTGTTTTTCTATCGGTCTAAATTTATTGTTCTCTTCAGGTTATTACATATGTTTTATTTTCTTATTCAATTTTTCGTGGGGTTTAAAAGTCCGCTTTCTTTCTTTCTTTCTTTCTTATACTCCTTACGGTTATTGAAAACTGATTCTTTTTTAATTTTTGTTTATTTTGGGAATTTATTAACTCGATTTTCTAGATTCAATCTGGCCGCGATGTTACTAGATTCATTTTCCTAACTATTCATTAGTCTATTGTATTGGTCTGTTCATTAATTTTTCGTATCTTTTTATCCATTCCATAAAAATTATTAGATTCATCAGCTTTCACAAATATCATTTTTTAAATTTCTGATTTTCTCTGGGTCCTGTTGCAATTCTTTTTGAAATTTGTTGTTTAATTTTACAAATTTTTTTTTACTATAAAGCTATCTGTTCTCCCCCCCCCCAGCTATGAGTAAATAGTAGTGTAGACTGGGTTCTTTAGCTTTGGCAAAGCAAACATTCGAGGAGAAGGAAAAATCTGAATTTAAATCAGAACCGGCTCATTGGCCTAGTGGGTAGAGTGTTCGCCAATAGTCTGAGAGACCTGGGTTCAATCCCATGTCGCGTCATACTAAAGACTTTAAAAATGGTATTTGATACCTCCTTGTTTAACACGCAGCATTATAAGGTACGTATCAAGGGTAAAGAGAAGCAATCCAGGGAAAGGAGTAGCGCCCGCCCCTACACCTCAGTGTAGTAGCTATTGAAAAGGGAGCCTTCTGGGTGCCCTCGACTACGGTTGCCAACTTTACTTACTTTTTTTTACTTCACTTAGAAATTGATCTTATGTCCTATTACTCCCAGAACTTCTACCTTTGATCAACTTATATTTACTGTTCGTTCATCTAACTAAGAATGTATGCCACGACCCGCTCACAAACATAAACAGATCGGATTACTCGCTCGCCCTAGAAAAATTACATCCGAGTATGGCCGGAAATGACTTAGCCCTTTTTCGACCCTGACCTATGGTTACAGCTAAGAAAAGGGAATATATTAAATTTAACAATATTTACAAAACACTTTTGCCAGAAATAACTCTATAAAAATGAAATTAATTATCTTCAGTAGCCTATGTTTTTTTTTCATCATACAACGTGTGAAAGCATGTGCGATACTCTGTCCTCATCAGCAGCCAACCAGGGTGATAACACAGTTTCGGTAGCTCAAGGCTAGCCTATATTTGGTAGCCTATATTAGGCTAAAGAAGGACTTTATTTCTACGCTCATTTTTTATAGAAGAACTGTCTATTTGCGCGGCTCGGTAGAGTGGCATAACATTCCCTTAATGTCAACAAGCCTTTTTCCATTTTCGGCGGCACGTTCTATGCGAAGCTCATTCAAAGTCGAATCCTATGTCTTGTGGTTGCATTCACCTTACCACTCAGGCTGAGTCCCACTTCTAGTGGTAGATTCGCCTTTCCCATCACATTGATATGCACGAAAGGACCATTAGAGGTCACCTTCAGCGGGTTGGAGCATCTCTGACGGTCTTTATTGACCAGTCAAAGTAGACGGCCCGGAGGGAAACATGAAGAGGATTCTAAGACCACCAGGTCTTAACCATTCGGTCGATTCCCCCTCGTCCATTTGGCAGCGCAGCGCTAAAGGCACAAGTTAGCCTTTAGCTACCGCATCGCTATCTGCGCAGCGCTAAGATAGCGCCAATCTTAGCCACAGCCTCCTGGCCTGTTCGCTCGACTATGCAGAGCTTTGGCACCACAAAGCCTTAGCTACCATCTCGATACGTACGCACATCTTTGGCACGGTACAGCCATAGCTACTGTCCCGATACGTCCCCACAGCTTTGACACGGCAAAGCCACAGCTAACGTCTCCGATACGTCCGCACCTTCACCAATTCGCTCGCTAAGGCCTGGCAAACCTTAGCCACGGTTTTCCCGTCCGTTCACATGGTCCGTTCACATGGTCCGTTCACGGCTAGGTCTTAGTCACCACGCTTGCTCAACTCTACGCGATTAAGCTGCCAACATCAACTTCTAATCGCGACAATCGTCCAGCTGCACCTATCTACAACTCGATCAAACCTGCAACAATCGTCTTGCTGCACTTCAACGACTCGACCGACCTCAGCTTCCCACAACGATTGTCCAGCTGTATTCTACGACTCGACCGACACCAGCTACCCGCAACGATCGTCCAGCTGCACACATCTACGACTCGACTATACCAGCTACCGATATCATCCATCTAGCTGAAGACACAAATACTACTACCACTAACTTTACCCACGCGCTTGTAAGCACGACAATAAATTATCATCTTTGTTATATTTGTTACCTCGCCTTTGTTTCCTTCATTGTCTTTGGTTGTCATTACTCGCACGCTTTGACTTAAATCATTTGCGGGGTCGACGTTCTTATCGGCTCCGCAACATGTATATAACATTATAAAATTAATAATTCATAATTAATTAGATAATAAATTCAGGCAATTATATCTTTACACGTTTATACAGTTTCAAATAGACAAAATTTGAACCAGAATTATTATTATTATTATTATTGAGTTTGAGTGATAGCTAGTCTCTTTAAGTCTCCAGGACTCTTCTCAGTGTTCTGGCCGATCTTAAAAATGCTGGATGATCTCCACTTTTTCTCTTATTTCTAACTTTTCCAGTCCCTTTTCCAATCCTTTAGGGATTGTACCGAGCGTACCAACTACAATTCGTATCACCGTCACCTTCATGTTCCATATTTCTTTTTAGTTCTCTAGCAAGGTCTAGGAACTTAACTCTCTTTTTGCTTTCTTTTAATTTTACTTTAAAGTCCATTATTCGACAGGATGTGCCCGTGGTGTAATTGTTATCGTCGTAGGAAATGAACACGGCGACACGAGTTCAAATCCTGGACGAAACTCATTGCATTTTACATAGCACTAATACCCTTGGGAAAGGTATGAATCCAATTATTCTCCCTCCAGCTATGGGTAAATAGTAGGGCAGACTAGGTTCTTCAGCCTTGGTTAGGCAACTAGTCTAGGATAAGGAAAACTCTGAATTCGAAACCTGTTAAACTCCGCTTAAAAATTGACCTTGTGTCATATCCTGCCCGAGCGGAGGGGTTGATAAATAGGATTATTCGACAGGATGTCTTTTTTTTTTTTTTTTTTTTTTTACTATCAATTGGTTTGGTTGTCAGGCCGAGATTTGGTAATCCGTTTGCATCTCAAAATCCCCGAAAAGTTTGTGCATCTCATTCACCAGAACGGATCCTTGGTTGTGTATATACCACTTGTTGGTACGCAAAAATTTAACTTCTTACACAATTCTTAGAGGATCACTTTCCCTTGGCAGTCGTATCTAGTCTTATACTCTTTTTGCGCTAATTTATTGCATTCGCTTATTATGTGATCGGTCGTTTCGTTTCTATCACCACATAATCTACATTTGCAATTTATTGTGTCTTATCTATTTTGCTTAACACGGCGTTGTTTTATGCTTCTATTAGAAGAAATTGATGTTCTCTTAAGGTTTCCTTTTGTTAGCAATATCCAAGTCTTCTCGTGTGAGATTTTGCTTGTTTGTTGCTTAAAATATCCATGCTCTTGTTTTTCTTCCCAATTTTGTTTTCTGATTATTATTGTTGTGTTGATCCTTGTGTTGTTTGTGTTCTGGTCGTTGTAATTTACCTTTCTTTGTTCTTTTTATGTAGTCTTCAAGTCGTAGTATCTTCAATGCTGGCGATTCCACTTCCTCCTTTTTTTGACACATATTGTCTGTCTATGTCAACTTTGGGATGTAAGGCCTTATGCATCGTCATTAGTTTTATTGTTCTCTGGTCCTTTGTAATTCTTCTCTTGTTCTCTTCAAGAATGGTCCTGAGTATTTTACTCGGGAAAAGCCCTTATTTAACCTTTTCAAGAGATTTCTGCTGTATAGTTTGGTTTCGAGCAGTTTTCTCGTTTCCCTGAGATACTCTTTTTTAATTTTTTCTCTTATCTCAACTTGTTTGATGATGTCTGCTTCCAATATTCTCAAGTAATTGTAAGTTTCCTTTTCTCCAAGGGTTCTGATTTTTTTCTTGATTTGGTTGTCCGTTATTTGTTGTTTCCCGCTTCTCATTAATAACATGGCACATTTTTCTATGCCAAATTTAATCCCAATATCCTGACTGTATATTCTTACTGCTTCAATTATCAGCGAATGGTAAATCTCCTCCCTAATTTGTGTTGTTAGTAGGCACGTTGTGGATTTGTAGATGTTGGGGGCCCCGTTCTTTTTAGGAGTCTTTTTTGATTAGGGTTGTTTTTCCTTTGGTCATCCATTTGGGTATATTTTCTTCTAAACATCTATTCATTTCGATAGCCAGTCTGAATGGAAGTGAATTTTTTAAAATCAGTATCCATGTACGCCATCATGGCCTGGTGTTTTCCAATTTGGTACTTTTTAAAGTTTTGCTCTGAGTGAATCAACGTGTATTTTGGCTTTAGGTCCTTCTTCGCGTCCTTGTAAATATTTTTCCATGTTATTTATCCATTCGGCTGTTCTGTTATGATCCCTCCGTTCCCATATTTTGCTCCAAAATAATTTTGCTTCCCTTGCAACTGGTTGTTGGTTTGTCTTCGGGCATTCTCCTCTTACTTGCTTGTAGAATGTTCTTTCGTTTTTTGTATGTATTGCTTTATCCCGTCTCATTATCATTTTAGGCTTCCTTCTTTCGCCAGCACCTTCTGATTTATCTCCTCGAGTTGTATCGTTTTTTTTTAATTGTTGTGTTGCTTTTCTTTTTTCGTCCCAACATATTCCCGCGTTTTTCTCTGTCAGACTTTCAGACTAATTTCGCTCCTGCATTGATTAGTTCGTTTAATTCCATGATGTTGTTCGTTGAGATATGTGTAAATAATGTTTTTTTTTTCAGTTTATGCTGAGACTGTTTTCCAGTCTTGGTTCCTGAGAGACAGTAATAGGATCTTCTTTTCAGACATCATTCTCTTTATAATCTCTACATTCGTTTTTCCTTTTTGTGCTAGTGTTTGTTCTGAGGTATTTGGGTTTGTGGTGTTTCGATAACTATTTGCGATTCAATTCGATTTGAGGGTTCTTGTTTTTCGGTATTTAGTGTCTCGGTTACTGTATTAGGGTCTTGTTAACATGATTCCCTATTTGTTTGTGGGTGTACTTCTCAGAAAATCAACTTTTTTTTTTATTATCGTCCCATTTTGATCAGCGGGTATTGTTGTCTTAAATCTAGCGCATTCTTCCCAGATTTCTATCATTGTGTAGGGTTGCTTCTAGAATAACTATGAAGTGCAAGTTTGTTGCCTTTCTTGGTTCGTTTTCTGTGTTGGTGTCTCTGATTTGAGTGGTTTCTTAGTTCGTCATTTGTGTACCTGAAAAAAGAACAGCCAACATTCGCAGGATGCCTAAGAGGTCCTCCATGTTGGCTAACAAAGGGACACCAGCCGATCATGACACCAAAACCTGTTGTCTGGGTTCCATGTTGAAATATATTTCGATTTGTCATTTTTTTCATGGGTAGGGTTGTTTTTGGCTATAACAGACCCAGGAGTTGTTTATTATTTGTGCTCTTGTCACAGATGTGACCAAGTACCCTTAAAGTCAGACAACTCTCAAGCGGGTCATAAAAAATAGATAAATAAAATATATAAAACACCTTCCTTTGTAATTTTGTAAGTTTTAACTTAATTAAAACCCAGAGTGGACTTTTTATTTTATTTTACCGAAAAACTTATATTTTGTACTTTAAACCCTAATAGATGTCATCCTTGTATTGTGAATTTTGACTAAGAAGAATATTCTATCTCCCTCCTATATTAATTCTTTACTTCTCACCACTATTTCCCCACCCTCCTTTGGTGTCTACTTATTCGCCGGCCACTATTCTTAATTTCTACCTGATTTCTATCTATTCAGACACAAACACAAAAAAAAAATCATACAGAAAATACAAAAACAAGCAATTCATTTCGATAGTGGAGCATGAAAAAATTTTTTAAATCATATTTAGGCGTTCATTTTTATTGTCTCTTCCGAAGGTTATCACAGATATTAGAGCGGCATCTTTGTTTTTGTTTGTCAAATGCTTCTTCTTCCACCGGTTTTTTACGCCTGCCTTCCTAACAGTTCGAATTCTTATTTGTTTTCATTTTTTCTTCAAAAGTTTGTTACGTGACTACCAAAAATATTCCATCTTTTTCCTATATCAATTCTTTACTTCCCACCACTCTTCGGCTCTCTTTTCACCTCTTCATTATGGCGTCAACTTATTCTCCGACCACTATTCTTAATTTCTACATTATTTCTATATGCTCAGACACAAAAATTTTGTGGAAATTTGTTAAGGAACTGGTGATCCTGTTTCACCGAATATCAGCAGCCCCTTGGGATCATGTGGTGTCCACTATAAAAAGAGCTCCATCTGAAGAGTCTTCCTCTTGTTTCCACTCCCACCGCTGTTAGCAACAGGTCCATTCGTAGCAGCCCTTGACGGCAAACGTATTTGGTACCTTCAACACCAACCAGGAGCCAAGAGCGACGAACACACGTGCTGAGTTAAAAGGAACCAAGATCACAGCTAAGTTTCAGCAGACACTTTATCGGCAAAACTTCACCTTACACCTTATAACCTAACCTTACCTAACCTTACTCTTGTACACCTACCACCTATCAGAACATTGAACTCTTTTTTGAACTCTTACATATTCGTTGTTTGTTTCATTTGGTGTAAAACTCTGTTTATTGTTTGGTGTATATAAATTCTGTTAAACAAACAGTCGTTCGTCTCCTTTCTTCAAAAGTTGTCTCCCTACTGCTGTTGAAGTACGGTTTATTCTTTTACAAAACGTAGGAATAAATCGGGTTTTCGGGACTTACAAAAATCCCCACAATTATTAATAATAATTCAACAAATACTATCTCCTCTCCTCTCCACAAAAAAGAGAAAAAAGGTTTAGGTATTTTTTGTATTAATATTACACTTTGGTCAAAATTCTATCAATTTTGAAGCTTTTTGCAATATATAAGCAACCTGGCCTGACTTTTAAGTCATGAGAAATTCTGTTAATTGCAATAACATGAGTGGCCTCGAAAAATTCCTCCTGAACTATAACAATGGAATTTCTCGCTAGTGAGACTAGATACCATGCTTGATATTATATACATATACTGCTTCAACAAAGAAAAAAAAAACAGTGGCCTTCATCAGATGATCACTCTGGTATCAAGTGTGGTTTGGGGAAAAATTCACATAATGTTTTAAACAAAAGTAGACATTTATTGGTCACACAACCAGGTCTCACTCCTGGGTAATGAGAATTTTCATTGTTGTTATATTCATCATTCATTGATGCACTTGTATTCCCATCTTAGTCATTATTATAGTCACAACACTTTGCATGCTGTGTCTTCTCGCTTTCTTCATGTATCTGTTGTGGTCAGCAACCTTATGGTAATTTCAAATTTATATATTCTATTTACTGTATTATTATTTTACTCCTTCGAGAGTTTTTCTCACCAGCGTTAACTGATAGTTTTTCACTGGATTTTGAGTGACAGGAAATCTCCTCAAGTCTCCAGGACTCTTCTCTGTATTCAAGCCGTTTTTAATAATGATGTAGTATTCCCAACTTCCTTTACCAATCCTTTGGTGATTGTTTCAAGCGCATCAAGTACAATTCCTGTCATCTTCATGTTTCATTGATTTATTAAAAAGTTTTCAAGCAAATTCTAAGTACTTACCTCTCTTTTCACTTTCTTTTAATTTTACTCTATAGTCTGCCGGGACGGCAAAGTCCATTATTCGGCAGGCTCTCTTTTTTGTTGTTGACTATCACTAGGTCTGGTCGTCTAGCCGAGATAAGGTGATCTGTTTGTATTATTATTATTTACTCATTAGAGTTTTTCCCATCAGCGTTAGCTGATGGTCTTTCACTGGAGTTTAAATCACAGCAAGTCTCCTCAAGTCTCCAGGACTCTTCTCAGTATTCTGGCCGTTCTCAACAATGTAGTAGTTTGGATGGTCTCCACTCGTCCGCCAACTTCCAAGTCCTCTAGTCTATTTAGTAATCCTTTAGTTACTGTTCCAAACACACCAATTACAATTGGTATAATTGTCACCTGCGTGTTCCATAGTTTTTTCAATTCAATAGCAAGATCGAGATACTTATCCTTCTTTTCACATTCTCTCAGTTTTATTGTGGTCAGCCAGGACAGCAAAGTCGACAATTTTGCAAGTTCTCTTTTTTTGTTGATTATTAATAGGTCTGATTATTGTTATTATTATTATTATTCCATTTTCTGCATTACTTTTGATTTCTTACAATCTTTCAACGTGTCTTTACCCAAGATCTAGGGTGAGGGAAGGTAGTGATTATACAGTGTATCACAAAAGTGAGTACACCACTCACCTTACTGCAGATATTTAAGTATATCTCTTCATGGGATAACACTGACAAAATGACACTTTGACACAGTGAAAAGTAGTCTGTGTGCAGCTTATATAACAGAGTTAATTTATTTTCCCCTTAAAATAACTCAAAATATAGCCCTTAAAAGCTAAACCCCTGCCAACAGAAGTGAGTAGACCCCAAAGAAATTACACCCCTAAATGCCCAAATTGATTACTTCTAGTCATTTTCCCTACAAGATATCATGTGACTCATTAGTGTTACTAGGCCCATGTGTTACTAGGCCCATGTGCATAGGGAGCAGGTGTGTTCAAATTTGTAGTGCCGCTCTCACACTCTCTCATACTGGTCACTAAAAGTTCCAACATAGCACCACATGGCAAAGAACCCTCTGAGGATCTTAAAAGACATATTGTTGCGCTACATGAAGATAGCCAAGGCTACAAGAAGATTGCCAACACCCTGAAACTGAACTGCAGCACAGTGGCTAAAATCATCCAGCGTTTTAAAAGAGCGGGGTCCACTCAGAACAAGCCTCGGGTAGATCGTCCAAAGAAGATTGGTGTAGGAGTGCAGTCAGCATTGCTGCAGAGATTGAAGAGGTGGAGGGTCAGCCAGTTAATGCTCAGACCATACGCCGCACTTTACATCAAATTGGTGTGCATAGCTGTCACCACAGGAGAAGGCCTCTTCTGAAGACGATACACAAGAAAGCCCGCAAACAGTTTGTTGAAGACATGTCAACAAAGCACATGGATTACTGGAACCATCTCCTATGAGCTGATGAGATGAAGATTAATTTATTTGGTTCCGATGGCTTCAAGCATGTGTGGCGGCAACCAGGTGAGGAGTACAAAGATAAGTGTGTCATGCCGACAGTCAAGCATGGCGGTGGGAATGTCATGGTCTGGGGTTGGATGAGTGCTGCAGGTGTTGGAGAGTTAGATTTCATTGAGCGAAACATGAACTCCAACATGTACTATGAAATACTGCATCAGAACATGATCCCCTCCCTCCAGAAACTGGGTCGCAGGGCAGTGTTCCAGCATGACAATGACCCCAAACACACCTCCAAGACGACCACTGCTTTACTGAAGAGGCTAAGGGTAAAGGTGATGGACTGGCCAAGTATGTCTCCAGACTTGAACCCAATAGAACATTTTTTGGGGATCCTCAAGCGGAAGGTGGAGGTGCGCAAAGTCTCAAATATCTGCCAGCTCCGCGACGTCGCCATGAAGGAGTGGAAGAGCATTCCAGTGGCTACCTGTGAAGCTCTGGTAAACTCCATGCCCAGGAGAGTAAAGGCAGTTCTGGATAATGATGGTGGCCACACAAAATATTGACAGTTAACATGGTTGTATGTCAATATTGACAACTTTCCCTAAAGGGTGTACTCACTTTTGTTGGCAGGGGTTTAGCTTTTAATGGCTATATTTTGAGTTATTTTGAGGGGAAAATAAATTAACTCTGTTATATAAGCTGCACACAGACTACTTTTCATTGTGTCAAAGTGTCATTTTGTCAGTGTTTTCCCATGAAGAGATATACTTAAATATCTGCAGAAATGTGAGGGGTGTACTCACTTTTGTGATACACTGTATATATTCTATGAATATATGTTTGTTCAATCTCTTTTGGTTTTATTTGGTTTACTTTCTTTGTTTAATGGCATAGAAATCTTCATAGTTTTTTTAGTGCCAAATCTATTCAGGTAGGAGACCAGTAGTGGTATTATTTTACCTATACCTGGGGCCTCTCTTTTTTAATCACATTTATAGTACTCTACTAAGGAGACAAGCAGTTCTGCCAAGAGCGATTTTTTATATGTCATATAGTCTGGGACTGCCACATGTTAATGTGTTAATCTGTCCTTTTCTTAATTATACCCAAGGCTCCTACTATTAGTGGCATGGTGGTTGTATTAAGGTGCCACATTTTCTTGATTTCCAAGTCTTTTTATTTACTTATATTCTTTGATTGATATGTTATTATCTGTTGGCACTGGTTTATCAATTACAAGTCATGGTTTTTTTATAGTCCTTAACCACTATATCTGGTCTATAGCACTTTATTTTTCTATCAGTGTTAGGATTGAGTAACTAGACACTAAATGGTAAATTGATTCAAATCGGGTTTGATCCATTTTTATATTCTAGCAGGCAGGCTCTGGTCTAATACTGTTCTTATTAACCCCTCCTTCTCCACTTTTAGTCTAGTACTTTTCAGCTATCAATTAGTCTTTACTATATCTATATCAGCATTTCTAACCTTTCAAAATTTAGTGTTTCGTTTCGAGTCCGGGAATCTGCACTATTTTTTGTCAACATATTTCTAGTAAATATTCAACATTTATTTGTCCACATATTTCTATTATGTCGAAATCATAAAACCAACCTTCCTTAAGCTTGGTTAGCAAGCCTTTGGCTTTTTGTATTGAATCTTTCGGAATTTGTCCAAATTTTTATCATTCATTTTCTGTGCTCTCTTTTGCAATATTTTGGTATGTGCTACTTTATAACACATATATCAAGTGACCAAAGCAGTTAAACCAATACAAGGTACCCGCTGTGGTTGGTGTCATAGTATGAGTTATTCCCCTAGATGTACCCTCAGAAAATAAAGATAATAATAGGTACTTCTGTCCCCCCAGTTTCGAATAATAAACGAGATAGCCAACATGGCTACTCCCACATCGTATCCTGACTTGTTTCTATTTTATTCATGATGTACTATCATAGAGCCATAATATTACATAGTGGTAGCAATTGGATTTACAAAGAAGCCCACAAACATAGCCCATTGATAAAAACTATAAATAAGAAAAAAAAAATCTCCAAAAAAGGTCAGTCTTCATTTTTTGGAACGCACGAAAAAGAATAACAAGAAATCGCCAAAACTCACAACGGAATAGAAGTCTGAAGTAAGTGCGCCTAATTTATTTATTTATTTACTTCATTGCCCGATATTTAAAGCAAGATAATGAATACAAATGCATGTGAACCAGTCATGTATTGGGACTCGGAGAACCTGGTCGATTCGTTCAGATTTTTCAAGCAGCGATGTAAACTGTATTTCTCAGTTAAAAACATCCCAGCCGAGAAACAGGTTGTCCACATTCTGCTGTTAGCTGACGAGGAAGGACTCAAAAGATACAATGCTTGGACATTCGAGAACGATTGCGACCGAGCAAACCCAGAAATTATTTGGCGTAAATTTGAGGAGCGACTCGAACCTCAAGTTAATTTCCATATTGCACGATTTTATCTGCGTGAATATAAGCAGAAGAACACAGAAAATATTGACAATTTCGTTGCTAGGTGCAAATTTAGAGACAACCAAGAAACTGAAGAACGACTCATAGAACAGGTTATTACCGGCACGAGACACCCGGAATTACAGAAGCTTTTACTATCCAAAGGCATCGAGCTTACACTTCAAGAGGCTTTAAATAGTGGTCGAACGTATGACGCGTTCCTTAATCATAAGAAACAAATGGCCGAAATTCAGGGAGGAAATAGTCAGGAGATAAATACAATAAAACAGAGTCACTATAAACGATGTGGAAACACACACGGCTATCAGAAAGGAAAATACCCCGCCTGGAGTACCACATATTCGGCTTGTGGAAAAAAGAATCATTGGGCAAAGATGTGCACCAACAAAAATGAAAACAAGAGAAGATTCGCCCAAGCACGAACGACACACAATCCTAAACAACCGCATGAGATTCAGAATAAACAGCGCAACAATCGAATCTGTGCGATGAACGCAGACACAAGAGAGCCCAACACGTTACACGGAGAGTTTGAACTGTTGACGTTAGATGCAGTTCAGCAGCAAAAAGAGACAATCGAACCGAAATCTTCACAGAGTTGCAAATAAGGCTTCCTGATAGACCAGGCACCCACACATTAAAGGCAAAAGTGGACACAGGTGCAGAAGGCAATACGCTTTCCCTACGAACCTTCCGTAGGATGTTTCCAGACAAGGTAAATGACCTAGGACAGCCGATTCCAGGTTCTACAAAAAAGGAGCTCACAATACTAACTGCATACAACGGCTCAATCATAGTGCAGCATGGTTCAGTGTGCATACAGTGTACACATAAAGGTAAATGGACTACACTTAAATTTTTCGTTGTGACAACAGAGGGACCCACAATAATAGAATTACCCTCACTCAGAAACAAAATTAGATGCCAAAAATGGATATTGGTCTCTACCGCTTGACGAAGAATCACAACTATTGACGACTTTTCACTCACCATTTGGGAGACTCTATTTTCGTAGAATGCCGTTTGGTCAGGTGATGTCCCAGGATGTCTTCATGCAGAGAATGGACATGATACTAGAGAAATGTTCTGGTACAGTTGGACTGATTGACGATGTCATTGTCAATGGGAAGACGAAAGAAGAGTACGATAGCGACCTGCACAATCTAATGAGAATAGCGCAAACCGAAGGGTTGTGTTTTAACAGTGAAAAAATGCGCGATAGAAATACAAATACATTTTTTTGGTGCTATCAACAATAAGAATGGTATAAGACCAGATCCAAGTAAGGTGGAAGCAATAAAGCAACCACCCAGCCCTACCAACATCACTGATTTGCAAAAGGTGTTAGGAATCATCACCTACTTAGCACCCTTCATTGCAGCTCCACCTCGTTTACAACGTATGTTGCTACGCCTACAAGAATATGACCTGAGCATCATCTATCGTCCAGGCAAAGAGATGATCCTGGCAGACGGATTCTCCCGGTTACCAAACAAGAAAACTAAAGAAGAGATAAACCTCAATGTAAGAGTGGATTTTGTTCAATTTTTCACAGAAAAGTTGACACAAATACATCAGGCAACAAAAGCTGACCCCATACTTTGCGAACTTCGGGAAACCATCCTGCAAGACTGGCTCAACACATTCAGAGAAATCAGCAAAACTTGGAGCCATACTAGTCATATCGGGAAGAGCTGGCCATTGAAAATGGTATCCTAATGAAGAGTGGCCCCATAATTATACCTAAGTTGATGCAGCCAGAAATATTACAAAAAATCTATTATGGTCATCAGGGAATGGAAAAATGTAAGTCGCGAGCCAATGGAAAAATGTTGCCCGAATGAATAAAGTCAAACGTGACAATAAAGAAAGGAAAGTGAAGCTTATGAAAGAAGGGTAAAAGAACACTATGAGAGAAAAATTTATTGCAAAGCATGTGAAAGTTCGAATCATACTACCAGTAGATGTTATTTTAGGAACAAGATTTGTTTCGAATGTGCTCAGACGGGGCATAAGAAGCAACGAAAAACATTTATTGTGTGAAGCGTCAAGGTGTAATTGATCATAAATGGTGGAAAGAAACTCGATGAACAGACTAAGTATCATTGAAACCATCGATTCCGAGGTTGTGCTTCAAGAAAAGAAGTAAATCCCGGAAGTAGCTCTAAAGTTCATCAGCTCACAGTCAAGTATCATTAATCTCCTTCACAATGTGAGCGAAAGCATCCGAAGCAACAGAATTGTACCTCACATTACCAAAATATTGCAAAACTTTTGACTCACCCTCGTAATTCCATTAAAACTGATAAAGAACAAAATTTTATAATTGAAGTTCAATGTTTATAAAGTTTTATGCTCATGAAGCGTATTGTTTAATGAGAATATTAAAAATTAGTCAAATTCTGTGGAAACAACTGCAGAAAGTCAGTTGCCTCAATTTTATTATTTTTAGTAAAACATTTGTCGATGTCTGAGTTAAGAAATAGATTTTTTTAAAATTTCATCTTGTATCTCACAATATTTTTTTTTCTGTTTGGCATTGCATACATGGACAGCTACAGTTATAGTGACCAAAATTTCTATGGTTCAAAATGGAACCCTAAGGAATATTTTTAGCAAAATAGTTTTTGGAAAATTCTTTTTATGTTTTTAGCAATGGGTTTGATTGATAGTATGAATAAAATGCTTAACTGGGCCCTTAATTTGTATCTATCATATAAACTGAATCTTTATCTTTATGTTTAACCATATAAAGCAGACAAGGAGAGGAGATCCCATAGAATAGTGGCTAACGTGTCGGACTGCAACATCAAAGTAAGTGAGTTCGAACTCTAGTTGTGTTATTATGTTCATTTTCGGACTAATACCTTTGGGTAAAGTATGAACACCCTTACCCCCCCCAGCTATGGGTTAAATAATATCCCAACTGCTCTTCTCCAAGGATGGCTTTGGCATTAAATAACCCATGAAGGGTGATATGACATGATGACTGAAACAGACTGCTTGCTGAAAATTTCCAAATCAGAATTCAAAGTTATAAACTGTTTTTTATGACTTTTTCCTATGACATGTCTAGTCACTGGAAAACCAATACTTAAAAATATTTACATTTAAGGTACCGGCAATGGCCACTAGAAAGCTATAAGTATTAACCACTCAATGATCCTTATTAACTTATAGGTCCTCACAAAAATGTTTCAATGTTATGCCCACGTTTTTCGGTGCAAAAAAGGAGGATGAATAAATTTGTTGTCAGTTTATTTTACTTACAGGGTAGGTTGTCTTCTTGGGTACATAAAGATAATATACAAATTCATTATATAGATGAGACACAGAGAAAGAGAAAGATGATAATACTGATATGAAAGAGAGTGACTTTGATTTGATAAATATGATTAAAGACCAATTAAAAATTATCATTACAATTTATCATATTCATTTGCTTTGTTCTTAGAACTATACATTTTTTAAAAGTTGATCAAGATTTTTGATATTTCTCAGAATAGTTCTTGGTTGTTTTTGTTGTATTTTGAGTCATATATTAAGTCTTGTTCGTTGCTATGGTTTTGGGGGCTTCGTAGTTCTTCCAATGATTTTTTTCCTGCTAATTCGAATCCCATATTTTTTAGTGTCGAGGAATATCCTCTCTGGTGGAGGGTTACACGTAATTCTTCTAGGCGGGTTTGTTGGTTTTTGTTAGTGACTTTCGTTCAAGGGTTTAAAGAGTGGATTTTATGAAGCATCTGGGATGATGGCTTTTGAAATGAAAGTATTGTTGGGTGTCTCTTGGTTCGTGGTATATGTCAGTGAAAATGGGCTATTTTGATTTTTAATGAGGATATCCAAAAATAATAGTTCTTCAAAAAGCTGTGTCCCATGGTGAATTTTATTTTATGGTTTAAGTTTTGGAGTAACTTATGTAAATCCTCAGTGTTGCCCCATGAGCATTTCCACAATATGAAACAGTCATCTAGGTGTCTTTTTCATGATTTAATGAATTCACCACTGTAACCATAGCATTCTCAGTGAAAAATCTATAGGAAATCATAAGGAAAAAATGCAGAATGATTATAAAAACAAAATTTATTTGACCGTAGAAAAGATACCTATATATATATATATATATATATAGGAAATAATGCAATTTCCTCCTCAAAGAAACATATAGAAAAAACAAATCAAGATTCGCGCAAAAACGCTAACAAACGCCCACACACACGTTCTTCAAAAATAAATACTCGACCACAGTTTTTCGATCAATCGAATGTCTCAAAAAATACGCAGCGAATTCCTTCGCAAAGAATTTGCAAAGTCAACGCGCGCGTGCATGATCCACCCAGATGCTATAAAAGCGACCTTTTTTCAGAGAGAGAGACAGACTGGGATGACACGTACCCAACTGCTTCTCAACAATCAGCACCCTATTCGCTTGACCACAGAACAACCGCATCAAATTAAGATCTCAATTTTTACGGGAAGCATCTACCCACGCTGGTGTCAGAATTCGTTACTACGGTAGCGACTTAACACACAGACTGTCATAACCCCTTCTACTTTTCAGCACCGACAAGAAATAATTTCATTTTCATTTTTGTAGCACTATTGTTAATCTCATTCTTTTATTAACATTAGCACCCCCATATATAAGTGCGTGTTTTTTAAGAAATCTCTTTCCTTTGATTGTTAAAATACATTTTTTTATCAATTAGAATCATAGATAAATCAATCCACTTTTTAAAAATCTAATCTGGAGCTTATCTGAATCCTATAAATAAAGTGATGAAATAGATAAACCCTCAGTAGATATAGATTCAATTCTATTTCTACTCAACTTTCGTCTTTATTTCTCTGGAGGGAAAATATAACATTCTATTCCTTCAAGGATATGTATAATTTCAAAATCTCTGAATCATTTTACCGGTCCATTGGCCTAGCGTGTTCGCCAATGTCTGGGAGACCGGGATTCAATCCCAGGTCGAATTATACCAAAGACTCAAATAATGGTACTTGATACCTCCTTGCTTAACACTCAGCATTATAAGGCACACGTGGATTAAGAGTAAAGAGGAGCATTCTCAGGAAAGGGGTAGCGCCTTCTCCTACACCTCGACGTAGTAGCTAATGAAAAGTGGTAATAATTCGATTTGATATTAATTCTTTGTTTGCACACAATTAAATGGTTTTAAGTACAGTAAATGATTAAATAATTTCATTTGACCCGTAGATGGGACCCTAACAGGTACTACCACTCAGAGTGTAAATGGACCTAGGAGTAATGACAGTGAAGGGGAATTCCATATTGCCTAACTGGGCAAACACACACACACACATATGTTAAGGAAAGTTTTGTTAAAGACGATAGAACACTGTCTATTATTTTCAATTGTAATCTTTCAAGCCTTCTAGTTATTTTTCTTGTGTCGGGATCCAAGTGGTAAAGAAACTGTCCCATATCTTCTGCCCAAGCGCTTTCGACTATACTTTCGGTCGTCATCAGGGGTAGTGTAGTTTGAGTTGACAGTTTGAGTTTTTATTGTCTTAATTATTTGTAGCGTTTTGTTTTGAAGTTGTCAGTTGGAAAGTTTTAAACGTTTTGTTTTAAAACGTTCAGTTGGAAAGATTTACTAATAGAGTTGGTGATTTTAGTTATTAAAAAATATTTGATATGTAGGTGCCAGTGTTAAATGCTATTTTATTTATGTTTGGTTTTTTATTTTTTATGCGAATTGCTTCTAGGATTTGTAATCGTTTTTATTATTGTTTTTATATATAATTATTGTATCATCCATGAGAATCTTCCTTATATCGGAAATGAAAGTTAGTACAATTGTTGTGTTTTATAATTAAATGTTGTGCTATAGCGTTATTTTCTGAAAGGTGATAAGTGAGGCGACGAGATAGTATTGTGTTTGTATAGCCAATATAAATATTATTTTTGTTTTTCGGGAGGCACTCTTGAAATGGACATATAAATTAATAAACTACATTGGTTTGGTTTAGGAGTATTTTAGCAGAGCTGGTGTTATTTTTAACGATGAAGTTTGATGTTTTAAAGTTTGCGTAGTAGAAAGTAAGTTTTATTTGTTTTTGTTTTTCGATAGGTTTAATGTATCTTTTTATGTTGTTGGTTATTGCTTGTTCGTCTAATTTGTTGTGATAGTGCATTTGATTTCTGTAATATAGATTAATTCTGTTAGTGTTGCTATTGTTGGTAGTGTTGTAGAGAAGAGGAAAATCTCGTATTTTGGTTTGGCGCGCAATTTAATTCAACACTGAATTTCACCCAATCAGGATGACTTATCCTATTCAGCCCGGAACTTCATTTCCGGCTAGCAAAACGGGCGAGCAGCCAAAACCACTCTCTTCAGCTTGAGACGGCGACCAGAACAGACGTGTCTCTGGTCGTCCCTACTTAGCGATGCTTTTTAGCTAAACAAGCCACCCAGTGGGGACATCTCACTGTGGCTTTAACACTAGCAGCAGCAACATGGACACTCAACGAGGGAACCATCTAATTTATGGATTCTTTACGAGGAATCCCAGTGGAACATAAATTAGAAACATACGCATGCCTTCACAGGCACCACTTCTTATCACCCCAAAAATTGACTATGTCGATCCGAGCGTCACTCCGCTCTCGACACACAAAACTACACGGTGACTTTGAATACTTCCCTTACACGTCCAACAACACGCTGGCATCTCAACATCTCGCTAAGCCAAAAGCTTTTTTTGAGTGGTCTAGCAGGGAAACAGGTTGTTTCTGAGAGATGCAAGCCTGGAGATTTTTGAATTAAAACTCCCTTTTATGGTCAAGCTGAGAGATGAGTGAAACAAGCAGACTATAAGTTGCTAATTTGTTTATCGACTATCTCAAGGAAAAACAGACCAGAATAATTCAGGTCTAAAGGACCTGTAGATTCCGAACAGAAAGAAAGAAAGAAAGAAAGAAAGAAAGAATGCATCAATAAAGGAAAGAAAGAGTAAACTATCACTACAGACGACAGGAAAAAAGAAAGAAAAGAGTAAACTCTGACTAGAGACAAAGAAAGAAAAAAAAAAGAAAGAAAAAAGAAAAGTGTAAAGAAACTAAAGAAAAGAAAAAGACGTCGACGACTAAATAACAAACTTACCTCAGAGACAAACTAAGAAATTTTCGGCTTTCTCCAAATAGGAGAGAAAGAAAAAAGTAGAGAACCGGTTTTAGCCGCTTACAGGGAAGTAAAATACATGTAATTTTAGATACTATTATTAATGTTACCTTAATTTTATGTTTTGTAAATGAATGTAAAAGATATGTAATTTTTGCTTATGCTTTTAATGTTGCTTTTGTTTTATATTTTGTTAACGAATTAATTCTTGCGTTGTCTGTTGTCTGTTTTTGTCTACTTTATAGAATAAAGCATTTGTAACTTGTGTAATAAGTGTCTCGTTTGTTTTTAGCTCTGACATATTTATTTTTAGCATTGGAACCTTTACGTCCAGTAGTTTTTTTCTTTTTGGTCTGTTAATTTGTTTTAAAGTCGGTTTTTGGTAACGACACCAACATTTTTGACGGGTAGGCTTTTTATATGAAGATGTAGTGAATTTATTATTGTTGTTGGAGTCAGTAAGTTCATCAAGGAAAGCAATTTTTTTAATGCTGAGTTCGGAGTTTTTTCAAGAGTTTGTTTAAGTTTATTAATTTCGTCATAGTAGTGTGTTACAATGAAATTGTCGTCTATATAGCGGACGTGTATCTTGAGTTTAGTTATTATTGTTTTAAATATCTAAATAAAACAACTGACAACTTCAAAACAAAACGCTATAAATAATTAAAACAATAAAAACTCAAACTGTAAACTCAAAACTACACTAGCCCTGATGACGAGTATGGTCGAAAGCGCTTTGGCAGATGACATGAGACAATTTCTTTACCACTTGGATCCCGATACAAGAAAAATAACAAGAACACTTGAAAAATTACAATTAAAAATAATAGTGTTCCATTGTCTTTAATAAAACTTGCTAATTAAATACAAACTCTTCAATATATATATATATATATATATAGTGACGGCCATAATATTCAGAACGGCATAGTTTCGTAAGAAAAAGTAGGTATAACTTTTTATCTAAGTTGTTTTAGATTCTATAATTTTCACAGACAATAAATACGATATTAATTGTTATTCTGTGAAATTTTGGTGTTATTTGAGATGATAATAAAAAAAAAAGTATTGAATGATTAATGATTTACTGCAAAACCCAGGGCGGCCAAAATGATCAGAACGATTGAAAAAATGAACAAAATACTCAAATACGAATCCTCTTGCTCCCATTTCCACGGCTTTCACGATCAAGCTATACCCTTCCTTTTCCAGCTCTTCCTTTTAAGATCTTCATATTTGGTGGTTTTATACTCGTGGCTTTGCACCATCTGGCTTTCATATGGTATTGATAATTCTACCACGATGATTTTAAGGTTCACCCTTGACAGAAGAACAATATCTGGTCGCAGACCCTCACTAGATATTGTTTTGGGGTAATTTCTAAATCCCATCCGACTCGAAATCGAGAAAGTTCTAAGGAAAAATCAAAACGGCTTTCGAAAGAATCGCTCCACAACCTTATCGATTCTGACAATCTGTCGATTCTTCGAAGGAATACAAGTAAAGAACCTCGAGGCAACACTATTGTTCGTAAATTTCTCCAAGGCATTCGATTCCACAAACAGAGGAAGAATAGAGAAAATACTACTTGCATATGGTCTTCCCAAAGAAACTGTTACCGCTATAATGATGCTTTACAAAAATATGAAAACAATGGATCGCTCATCAAATGGAGACACTAACTTCTTCGATATTGTCACTGGAGTCTTGCAAAGAGATACTTTAGTACAATATTTGTTTATACTCTGCTTTGATTACGTTCTTCGAACATCTATAGATCTAATAAGATATGTTTTCACACTAAAAAAAATGGTAAGCAGCTGACAATATCCCGCAGAAACAATGAATGACCAAGACGATGACCTAACACTTCTCGTCCAAGTAAAATTCCTTCTGTATAGCCTAGCGAAAGCAGCGAGAGGCATTAACCTCCATGTGAATGCAAACTAAACAGTGTATATGCGTTTTAAACAAAAAGGAGTCATCTCCACAATGGTAAACCTCTAAAATTAAAAGACCAGTTCAAATACTCCCGCAGCATTTCATCTGCTGAAAACGTGAAATGCTACAGACAGGTTATCGATCATATGGAAATCTAATCTATGCGATAAAATAAAACGAGATTTCTTCCAAGCTGTAGCTGTGTCTATACTACTTTGTGGGTGCACCACATGGACGTTAACAAAACGTACCTAGAAAAAGCTAGATGGTAACTACACCAAAATGTTCCATGTTGTCTTGAACATATCCTGGAAGCAATTCCCCACAAAAAGCAGCTGTAAAATTACTTAACTCTCATCTCATAAAACATTCAAGTAAGACGAAAAGATATGCGAACAGTGATGTTCTCTAATGGACTCTTGAATATGGATGGGCCAATGTTGGCCGATCAGCGAAGACTTACTTTAAATAAGCACTGTACGTCCAAAGAATGCAACCTAGAAGATCTGCTATATATCTATATAACTTATAACTATATATAACAACAACGATGTGTATATATATATATATACACACACATCCCATATGCATTAAATATATAACTTATACAAATATATATATATATATATATATATATATATATATATATATATACTAAATGCATATGTATATCAAATATATATACATATATAAGATATATACAATACTTATATATACTAAATAAGATATATACGAGGTGCATACGATAAGTTTCCAGACTTTTTTCGTATGAGCATTTAAAATTGTCGTAGACTCTTGAAAATTCAGTATGTTATTGTTATACATCTTACGAGATGACTGACCAATTTTTATGGTTTCGGGTTCAAATGAACAGCTACAGCAGCAATTGGAATACACCCTACTAAAACCTGATTGTCACAGCTGGTGAATTTCAAAAATGCAATCTGAACTTTAGAAGAACGATATGCAATAAAATTCTGTTGTAAACAGGGAAAAAATGCCACAGAAACGTATGGAATGCTTCAGACTGCTTTTCGACCATCAGTTTTTGAGTGGCATAAGAAATTCTAGGAAGGCAGGGAGTCTGTGAAGGATGGTGAGAGGTGTGGGAGGAATAAGGAAGTCAATACACCAGAGTTGATTGGCTAAGGAGTTAGGCTTAGGGTTACTATGTTGAGGTTTTAAGGGAGTCCAGGAAGAGATTCCGTCGGAAGAGGCCAGCACTCTTCAAATCGGGTCAGTGGCATTTCCACCAGGACAATGCACCAGTCCACAACTCCATCCTTGTCACAGACTATTTGACCAAGATAGGCATCAAGGCAGTTTCTCACCCTCCCTATAGTCCAGACCTTGCTCCCGGTGACTTTCGGTTATTCCCTAAGCTCAAGGAAAACCTTAGAGTCTGTCGTTATGAGGCATTGAGGAGATGAGCGAGGCTGTGACGAAGGTCATTGACACGCTCACACAAGAGGATGTCCATGGGGCCTTCCAGAAGTTGCTGGAACGGTACAACAAGTGCATTGCAGCCGGAGGAGATTACTTTGAAGGGGACTAGAGTTTTATGTGTGTACTCTCAATAAAAGTGCCCATACGAAAAAAGTCTGGAAACTTATCGTATGTACCTCGTATATGTCTATATATATATATATATATATATATATATATATTTAAAATAAGATGATCCACAAAGAGATTTGTATTTTTTGAATTTATTTATTTTGTTCTTACATACGTGTTATGTATATGTATGTTTACAGCTTGTTGCTTTCGTCGGAGAACATGTGTGGCACAAGGCCTTTTAAATGGGGTACTCATTGACACTTGAACTCACTCCTGTTTCCAGTATAAATGATTCTTGTCTGGTCATTTGGTTTTTATAAGGGTTTTTGTTCCCCTTTCTTGGAGTATATTTACTTTGGTCTGCTTTACCCTTCTTTGATATTTGTGCGTGTGTATGTGGGTGTATATATATATATATATGTGTGTGTGTGTGTACACGCAAAAACATAAGTAACCATTCAAATTACAAACACTAGCAAATTAAAATCTCATTTAATACCCATTAACTAGACCTTATGCCAAACATGTTCACACACAAAAGGAAGAGCTACCAGTAAATTTAAAAACCACAAAACAACCCATGATACACAAAAAAGCCGTTAGTGAAACCCAAAACCAACACACGCCCACACACACACACACACACAACAAATTTTAAATATATCCTTAGTCTTTCTTTGGACCTACAACAACCATCTTTATATATATATATATATATATATATATATATATATATACTGGTCCAGTCCTTTTGGGTTGCAGAATACACCGACTGCCTCTCTGCAGAGGCGTAAGACTCCCCCAACGGGTATCCTGGATATGACATTAAACAATCTGATGGTGAGGCTTCAGTAATGCTGGAGCTCTAGGGAATGCAGAATATCTCTTTATTGCCATCGCTCTCAGGTCTATTCTGGCCTGGAGTGGTAGCACCTGATAGGGTCCTATCCATGGGTCAAATAGAGGTGTTTGACATTTAAACTGTACTTATGTTAAACTGCATATTTATACTAAAGTAAATTGTTTGAAACAGAACTGTTTATATGTATAAAATGGATTTGGCATTCAATAACCTACAATGGTTGATATGCCACAGAACCAAACCAAACAAAGCACACACACACACACACACACACACATATATATATATATATATATATATAGGCAGCATTCTCTCTTTTAAACATGTTTGATCCATTCAAGTCTTCCTTAAACAAGATTAACTTTGAATCTGGCAACCACATTCTAAAATGCCTACAGCAAATTTCCCGCCAATTTTCCCTCTTATCACTTTCTTGGTGAAGAGAAGAATGCGACCTTTTGTCCATTTATCTATTATGTTTTGTTTATACATTGCGTCGCATAATCGTTGAAGAATGTCATCGAATTTCGTTGAGGCTTGCAGCTTTAAAAAATTTTTTTCTTTAACATTGCGTCAAGTTCTTTCCCCGTAAACTGTCCTAGTTTGATGTCTAGTTGGCCATTAATAAGTTTTTGGATAGGTTTGTCAGTGATTTCCGGAGGTTTTTCTGAACAAGTTCTTGAAATGTCCTTTCCAATTGTAACGTCTTTCTTCTTGGCTGGCTGTTTTTAGTTTTACTCTCGAAGTAACCTTCCTTCTGCTCACTTAATTCAGTGTCTACCATGCCATTTGTAACTGTCTATCTTCTAGTGAATTTCTAATTTTACTGATTTGGCCTTGAATGTATTCTAATTGTTCTTTTTGGTATGAGTTGGTTAGTTCTTTTTGGGCTTCCCTAAGTTTCTGCGTGTTGGCATTTATTGGGTTTTCTTTTCTTAAGTAGGGATGCTGTTTTCATGTTATCTCATTATTTCCAAACTACTAGTGACTCCCATGGGACTCTACAATGAATATGTCTATCCCGCAGACTTTTAAAAATGAGTGAAGTGACACAGGAAAGGCAAGGACAACTAAAGGCGAAGTTGTTATATTAAAAGGAACAATTTTTAAATTGGTAAGAAAAGACAAAAAACGACGTTGAAGAGAAATTCTTGTTAATGTCGAAAACGTAAACTCGAATGTCTCAGCGACAGTGAGTTTGGATGATACTTTAAACAGATCGCTGATGCAGCTATGTCACCAGATAGTCTGTAGATAGGTGGGGAGTTAGATGCGTCAGATTGTTGAAGCGAGCTAGTCAACGTCTCGGTGATTGAATCGACAGTTTATCCAGGGTTTTGCCGGCGTTAACGACGAGCGAGCTGATAAAGTCGTCGTGAATCTGAGTGGTGTCGTCTACTTGCAGACCTATGTCTTTAGTGCGTAAGGCTAGTAGAATACAGTCTGAGTTGCTAGGTGTCGCTGCACTGAGCTGATTGATTTGAACAGTAGGTGTCACTACATCGAACTGGCTGGGTGAGCTGCGAATCGATCATCTTCGTCGTTCGGTGTCAATCCGAGCGGCAGTTAATTTGCTTTGAAAAGGTCAGTAGCAGAAAAATGTCCCGGTAAGATTAGTACGAGCAGCAAGGCAAATGCCCTGAAAAGGACAGTTGTAGTAGAGGTAAAGGGAGTTTCGTAAAAAGGACTATTTGTGGGCAACTGGACGTAGGCAACAACGACTGAAACATTGCTGAGCAAGGCCTTCTAACGAGTCTGATTTAGGATGCTTATTTATACACATGTAGAATTCATGTGTTTTAAACAAGAAGTAGCCATCTCCACTCTAAGTGACAGACCTTTAGAATTAGTAGACAAGTTCACATACCTCAGCAGCAATATCCCATCTACTGAAAGTGATGTCAGCATACACCTAGCGAACAGGTGAACTGCTCTTGATAGGTTATCAATCATATGGAAGTCTTATCTGATAAAATAAAATGGGATTATTTCTTATGTCAATACTACTGTGGCAGTGTCAATACTACAATATGGATGCACCACATAGACGATTTCAAATCGCATGAAGCAAAAGCTATATGGGAACTACACAAAAATACTACGAGCTGTTTTGAACAAATCCTGGAAGCAACAACCCACAACACAGCAATTGTACGGCTACTTACCTCCCATCTCACAAACCATCCTAGCGAGACAAACAAGACATGCAGCGTAATGCTGGAGAAGAAAGGATAAACTCATAAGTGACGTTCTTCTGTTGAACTCTACTCATGGACGTGCCAGCAGGAAATTTACATCAATTTTGTACAGACACAGGATGTAGTTTAGAAGAACTGCCCGTACTAATGGATGATAGGAACGGATGGGGTGAGAGGGAGAAAGTCAGAGAAATCCATGCTGTCAGTGCAACTTGATAATGATGATGATTTATACTGACACTGTGATACAACAGCGCAGTTTTGCTCAACTTTGCTATATTTATCTTATTTATATTTTCTTATTTACTGTTTTTGTAAATAAAAAATAAATAAAGAGCGTAGATTTAGGCTACAACATTTTATGGATGCCGACTACGCCAATGACATAGGCAGGTGCATTTGTTAGTAGCGCTAAGCCGAAAGCCTGCTACATAGTCTGGAACAAGCAGCTGCAGGCATAGGCCTCTATGTCAATGCACACAAGACGGAATATATGTGCTTTAATCAAAGAGGCAACATCTCCACACTAAACGGTAGCTCTCTGAACCTAGTAGACAAGTTCACCTACTTAGGAAGCAGTGTCTCATCAACCGAGACAGACATCAACACGTGACTAGCAAAAGCATGGACAGCTAACGATAGGCTATAGGACATATGGAAGTCAGACCTAACCGATAAAATGAAACGCAGTTTCTTCTAAGCAGTGGTCGTATCAATACTGCTGTATGGATGCACTACATGGACGCTAACTAAACATATGGAGAAAAAACTAGACGGCAATTACACAAGAATGCTGTGAGCAATATTGAACGAGTCCTGGAAGCAGCAACCCACAAAGCAACAGCTGTATGGCCACCTACCATCCATCACGAAAACTATCAAAGTTAGACGAACCAGACATGTGGGACAAAGCTGGAGAAGTAGGGACGAGCTCATAAGTGATGTACTCCTGTGGATCCCTTCACATGGACGAGCTAAGGCAGGACAACCAGCTAGAACCTACATACAGCAACTCTGTACTGATATGGGATGTAGCCCTGAGGACCTGCCGGGTGGCAAGAGAGGGTTAGGGATATCCGTGCTGATGGCGTGACATGATTTATATTATTTAGTTCATATCTACCGATTATAAACACCTCATAATATATCTATCCGTCTTTATCAATTAACCTTCTTCTTTCTATCTCTAATTCAATTATTTATCTATCTTTCTAAATATCTATTAACGATGAAGCCAAATTAGTTTAAACGAGGGATTTTGTAACTTTTCAGCATAAATCTGACCAAATAAAAAGACAAGTTGAAAAAACCAGGTCTCTTTTTGATAGTATTGTGGTTTGAAATGATACTAGATTCAACAATTTTCTGGCGTTTTTTTTATAATGTATGTAAACTCACATCACGCCTTTACAATTAAATTTGTACTTATTTTCTTAATTATGTTTGACCAAACCGTTAATCATGTCTGCTCTTATCAAAATATATTTTTATTACAACCCAGACATGGAATTTCATTAACATCATTTTTGGATTCAAATTGGGTATTGTTATTTTTTTTATTATTAATCAAATTCCTAATTGCCTTTGAAGAGTTAGTGATTGTTTTAATTTCCAGGTTGTTTAGATTTTTCCGATAATATTTGTGGTTGAATTGTTGGGTAAAATGATATATCCTATCGTAACACCAAAATAAAGAAGGGAATAATCATAGGTTTTAACCTTAAAGCTCTTAGGATTTGCATCCCCAAATTTTAAAATGATGATTTTGACTATGTAGACAATTCCTTTACGCAACTTCAATATTCTGAATCTTTTATAAAACGTGCTAAGATAAAAGCTCTCAAAATTCACAAACATAAATGTTCTCCAAAAATTCAAAACAATTTTTCAAATAACAATACATTACGTAGACATATCATTTTACCCCACAATTCAAGTATAAACACCATAAGAAAAAAAAAGCTAAACAACTTTGTAATTAAAACAGTCACTAACTCTTAAATAGTTTATGGAAAATCCACAAGTCCGAATAGCTGCAGAAACATAAAAATCTAAATATTTTGAAATTCCAAACCCCAGAGACCTCAAATTTAGACCTATAGTAGCAGGCCCATGATGCCCCACAAATGCAGCAAACTACAACCATTCCTAGATAAGATAAAAAGATATATTAGAGATAACATCCACTTTTTAAACTCTATATCACAAAAAAACTTAATCCAATACAAACATTGTAACATTTGGTGTCACCAACCAATATAGTAATATTCCCCATGAATTAGGAAAACAGGCCATCTCATTTTGAATAGAAAGATATACAGAAACATCCAGCCCTTACACCCTCGTACAAAGGATTTGCACTACAGTCACAAACAAAAACCTACAAACCATCCGAGAAGAATTACATGGGAATATTTCAACCAGAAGAGATATCCCACAACACTAATAAATAAGGGATTCAAATTAGCAGAAAAAATACCATTGGAAGAACTACGCCCCCCCCAATATAGCAACGAACAAGCCTTAACATACGTCTCAACATACAACAAAAACAACCCAGAGCTATTTACAGGAATAACATAGAATCTTAATGAATTTTTAAAAAAATGATAGAATTAAAATCCTTACAGACTCAACAAAAATCAATAAAAGCAAATGACAACCCCAAAACTTGAAACACGCACTAACTTCATCTAAATTTGGGGAACATACAACACATGGAGTCTCAAAATGCAAAAATAAAAAATGTGGAGTATTTATTAAAATCATAGAAGCTAAATCCTATACCTTCAAAAACAACATTAAAATAAAAAGAAATTTAAGTTTCAATTCAAAAAATTTAGACTACACCGGGTCATTGACCTAATGAATAGAGTGTTCGTTGATGGTCTGGGAGACTGGGGTTCAATCCCAGGTCGAGTCATACCAAAGACTCAAAAAATGGTACTTGATGCTGCCTTGCTTAACACTCAGCATTATAAGGTACAGATCAAGGGTAAAGTGGAGCAATTCAATGAATGGAGTAGTGCCCTTCCCTACACCTCGGTGTAGTAGCTATTGAAAAGAGAGCCTTCAGGTAACCCTCGACTGCAGTTGCCAACTTTACATAATCAAATGTACAAAGTGCAATGAGATATACATTGGCTGCACTCAAGCACTAAACAATAGAATTTCTTTAAGTAAAAGCAACTTTAGATTACTTGAAAATAGTAAAGTTTATATATCAAAACACCTTTATGAGTGTAGCAAGGGAGATTTTAAAATAATGCCAATATACCAAACTAATGACTACTTGTTATTCCAAATAAAAGAATTTCAGTTCCTCCTCTTTAACCATTTATCTACTGGGTGTGCAGGTATTAGCCCAGCCCCTGTCTACAACTAGCTGCATAGGCTGAAAACCATACTCAGCATCCTTTGCTTACCAAGAACATTAGAAACATAATACTCCAAATTATGAATAATACCATGGTAGTTTCATTGAAGATAGATACAACAGAATACTTTGCCACAGATTTTTCACCAAATTGCACAAAACAATATCCATAAAACTGTCTTTATTTTTCAGCTTATAAGCATTACTGAAATTGTAACCATCTAACTTTGATTCATTAGTCAGAATTGAGAAATATTTTGTTCAAAATGTTGCACAGATAATTACATGACTACAAGATGTCATCATAGCAACAGGAACAAGGTCATTCAATACCAGCATATAATTTTAGTCTAAACTAAATATGATACCAGCATTTCATTATTTGAACAGGAGAAAATCAAAATGGATATTATTAGGCATTTTTTGTTATTACTAAACACTACAACATTAAAACTCTGGAATCAAAAGCATGAACTATGAAGCAGTCCAAAAATAAGTAAATTAACTATATATATATATTTATGTAATTTTATTTTTGGTTAAAGTTTCAATGCTTCAGAGTTTGGTAATAAATGATATTAAATAATATCCATTTTGACTGGTTACGGTTTCCTTAGAAATAATAATCATGGTATCTTTAGTTGAGAAGAAAATTAACTCTGTGTGTGTGTGTGTACTTATTTATGGGCAACATTGCTTAATATGAAATTAAATCTGTTTTTTACGCTTGACATTTTTCTATTCAAAAGAATAAAATAAAATTTGATTTATATTTTATTTTCAATTGATACATTATTTATTATTTACTAATAATTTAATTTGATTAATTTTTACAAATTATTTTTAAGCAGACATGAAAAAACTTAACTGATGATATTTCAGTTTTATACAAGAAGTTGAAGCTGATCCATAATTAAGCTGAAAGTGTCAGGAATAGAAATGTTTTGAGATAAGACTGTTAGTAAAAAGAGGAAAGATTTCTGTTTGAAATATTTGCAAGTGGAAATATCAATTTTGAAAACTAGAGCAGATGTTGGCTGTGAACATTAAGCAAGGGTGAAAATTTGAAATTAGATTAAAAAAAAAAAAACTTGAGAGAAGCCATAGCT
The DNA here is from genome assembly GCA_963585895.1 of Sepioteuthis lessoniana. NCBI lineage: Eukaryota > Metazoa > Mollusca > Cephalopoda > Myopsida > Loliginidae > Sepioteuthis > Sepioteuthis lessoniana. Next base: position 53,617,071 of record OY757930.1, read on the forward strand.
AAGTTCAATGGATTATTTAGAACTACTTCAAAATCATTTCATTGGCAGGCAGAAATGTTTGATATATCAGTTCCATTTGAATTAGATAAACATTACACAAGAAGAAATACTAGGTTAGTCTTTGTTCATTTGTATGAAATTGACCTGTTTTTACATTGTGATAAAAAATGGGTTTCAAAACATAATAATCAAATCAATGGATGGATATAGATGAGAAGGTGAAACATCCAAAAATCATAAGTACACTTTTTGAATATATTTATGCAAGAATGACCCCGAAGGTCATGATTAGTAATTGTAGAAACATATCTCATCTACTGCAAACTAAGTTAACACACACATATTGACAGGTTATTGATCATCTAAAAATCTGATTTCTCTGACAAAACAGGAATTCTTCTTAGCTGTAGCTGTGTCAGTACTATTGTATGGTTGCACCATTTGGACTTTATCTAAACGCTTGTAGATAATGCAAGATGAGAACTACACAAAAATGTTGTGTGCTGTTTTAAACAAATCCTGATAGCAGCAAACTACAAAACTGGTTGTACTGCCACTTATCTCACAAATGATCCAAGATGAGCAAAACATGATAGTGAAGTAAAGATGAATTCATAAGCAACATTCTTCTATGGACTCCAACACATAGACACACCAATGTTGGCTGACCAGGAAAAACTTACGTTCATCAGTTCTGTATGTGGACTAGAAGACTTACCAAGTGTAATGGCAGATAGGGATAGATTGAGAGAGAGAGAAAGAAGAATCTGTGTTGTTGGGACACCTTGATGATGATGATGATGAGTTTCTTTCAAAGTGACCAAACAATTATTGTATTACAAAATATCTTAAATTGATTATTTATTCATGTCAAATATCTTTAATTGATTTTATTTTCTTTATACATAATTTATTGAAAGTGGATGAATTTTGGTGCAATAACTTCACAGTTGCCTTTTTGAATTTTATGACATTTGACCCTAAATCATAAATTTTTCAAATTGTATATTGTAACTTGTGTAAGAACCAGGTAGATTTATTGAAAATAAAAATCTTTTATGAAGCCCTAAAATTGGGAGGTTTTATCTCTAATGCTGCTGATTCCCAAATTGGAATTTTCAGTCTCTTTAGTAAAAAATTTTATTATTACTCAATTAATATTGATTAACATAACTTCTTGCAATATTTTAGAATTTTTTTTTGCTTTATTTTTATTTTTGAATTTCAATATTTTAAATATCAAGTTACTTTAGCTAATCAATTTCCCAATTTTTTTTTGTGCTAAATAAAATTAATAAAAAATTTGATTATTGAAAACCTTGTAGATATTAATTGGATAACCATTTTTCAAATCATCTTTTTAACCCCACCTGAAACCCTTGGTTGGTATTTCAAATTTTATGTGCTGTGTATATTGGTTAAGTTTATTCAAAATATTCATAAATAGAAAAATGAAAGAGCAAGGTGTGAACAGTATTAGATTTGCTTGTCACAAAAATTCAGACCAAACAGGTTATCCATTTGTAGTCAGAATAACACAATGCAATATAAAGAATGACATTGAATCAGGTTATTTACTCAAAATCTGACTATGGCAAAATGAAAAACCTTAAATTTGGTCTAAAATAAAAATTTTTATAAGAGAATAAATATTTAAAAACTTTTTACACCCTGATTAGCATTCTCATTTTAATTTTCACAATCAAAATGACCATTGTACCCTCCAGTCTATTCTTTATGTATCTGTTAGTAAAATTTCTAGGAATTTAAAACCTATTCCATAATTCAATCTATGGAGTAGCCTGCTTCCAGGGGACCAACTACAATAGACACCCAAAGAAGGCCAGAGAGTACAACAGCTGAAAGAGTGTGATTATAACAACCAAGATAAAGATAATAGTTTGAGTACATCAATGTATAACAATAATTCCTTACCTCAGATAACAATCAAAGCCTTTTGTAGATAAATTATTAAAAAACTGGAAAAAATCAAATACCTTTTTTATTTTTGAATGATTCAAGGTTTTTCTTTTTTTTATAATCTGTTAAACAACTTGCTCTTCAAAGGAAATTACAAGATGCAAAAAAATAAATAAATTGAAAAAAAGTACAAATAAATTTTTTTGTATTTATAGATTAATTTATTTATCTAATTTGCAAAATTGACTTTTTACATCATATGATAAAACTTCTGAAAATGAAATCTCTTCAGAAAATAGGCTTTCTCTGTCCATCAAAATCAATGCAAGCAAAAAAATCACCTAAGCCTTATTGACTCATTTTATCACACAGGTTGTGGCTTAGGCCACTTAATAGTTGATCAGTCAGTTGGTCAGCTGTACAATTCTGGACACTATCTTGGCATGTAACAAGATGAGGAATAATTGGAGACTGGCTTGGCACCATCATTTTGGCTCTATGGAATATCACTGCCATGGACATAAGGTGTTTGTAGCAAAAAATCATGTGTATGGGTGTTTTATATATATTACATTGCTAGAAAGGAGAAACAGTCCATTTGACTATTAAGAGTAATTAGTACATCAAGTTAGGAAGAAGTAACATTGGTGTGAAGTTTACATTGCTTCCTTGGGAAAAAAAAGAAGAAAAAAAAGAAACATCACAAATAGAAATTAGTTAAATTCATGTAGAAAATGCAACTAATTTTAGAAGAATAAATCTCATATCATTTGCAATTTAGATATTTATTCATTAAATATAAATGAAAAATGAGAATAGTTTCAAAGTAAAAAAATTTTTTTTTAAATGTAAATAAAATTTGAAACAAAGAGTTCCAATTTTTTTTTCCATTCCTCAAGAACTTTAACCTAATAGAATATTTCATTAAATACAATTTAAAAATATTAAACATTGATATCAATCAACTAGTTTCAAACAGAAATTTTTCTGTTATACATACAAATATAGAGGTCATACTCACTCTAACAAAAAGGATTAAACAAGAGATTATAAGATTAAAATAGATAATTTCACAGCAATAATATTATTACAGCTTCAAGTGAATAAAATGTAAAACCATTCAAGTTGATTTTTAATGAAACCTAAAACATTTTTAATCCTTATCTACCAAGATTTTGAGCATTTACTTCAAACTGGTGTTTAACTTGACCAATGATCAAGTTTTTTCATCTTTATTTTTTTGTGATAAGAATAAAATTCGGAGTTAAATTAGTTCAAGTAAAGACAACTAATTTTTTACAGACATATTATAAAGGTGACTGTGGTACCAATGTAATTAACAGTTAAAGCTATTTTGGGAAAAACTAATATTTTTTGGTTTGTTTTCTTTGTTTAATGGCATATCAACCTTGAAGAAGAACAGTAGTGGTACTATATAGCCCATGGCTGGATGTGGTGGGGGGAAATAAGGTGATTCATACCTTTCCCTCGGGTATTTGTTCAAAAGAGAACACACTAGCGTGACTGGAGTTTGAACTCACTTACTATGATGTCACAGTCCAGCACATTAGCCACTATGGCATGAGGACACCTGCCCTAATATTTTTTTATAATTTTATATAATTTCTGAAAAATGCATTAGAGACTATTTCTTTTTTGTCTATACTTCAATATTCTCATTGTAATTTCAAACATCACAGTCTTAAAGTTTTCATTCAGGTAATTCCTTGAGTAAACTTTCAAAAAATCCCTCATGATAAAGATTTACCTTTAATAATTTGGCAGTTCAGGTATTTTCTTATGAGACATTTAATTCTAATTTTCTAACAGTCTTTTGAAATAAAATCTATATCAATCAAAAAGATTTACTCATTTCAATTTAACCAATAAAAATGGCTTATTAATAATATGATACAAACATAACTAGCTAATTAAACTGTAAACAAATAGAAAAATTATATACAGTTTCTTAAAAAAAAAAAAAAAAGCCAGACAAGAGTGACCACTTGTGCAATTTCATTTGTAACATAGATGCCAGTTTCATAAAGATAAAATGGCTACTAATGCTGATAAAATACCTGCATCACATGATTTTTCCATTAATCAATGAAAAAGTTTGTGAGAAATGGTTTAGAATCAACCATTGCTCATCTAATTGCAGGATTTGACTATATTTTGATCAATAAGACTGTCAATATTTTTCTTCCTTTCTTTTTCTATTGAACAAGTTATCTAATTATCTTTTCAGTTTATTTGTATAACTACAAAAGGCAATTTAAGATATCAGCATTAAAGAGAATCAATAACTTAAGAGGATGTTATGAATATTAGAACAGCACAAGTGTCTTCTATAGACATCGGCTATTTAAAGTTGTAAATTTTGTAAAGTCAAAAACATCACAATTTGAATGTTAATCTTTAACCAAAAGCACCGTCCTTTCGTTAGGAATAATTTCATATGCACACACACAGGCATACAACAATCACACAAATATCACAAAAATTGAGAGCAATAATAATAATATAGATAGAGATGAATAAAAAGTGAGAACTGATCTATAGTCACTGCTAGTAATACTTGAATTTGTTCAAAAGTGAGAATGGCTACGAAAACAGAGTGCAGCATAGAGGCACATGAAGGTTAGTTTTTAAGTAAAATTTACAAATATAAAAGAGTTCACAATTAAAATGTTAATCCCCCACCAAACAATTACAGATTACTGTCAATTAAAACACACTATTAAATCCAGATATATACATACTTGTTATATTCAATTTGGCATGATGTCTGATTCTCAGCCCCCCCCCCTGGATTTATCACATACCCATTTTAATGGTAGAGTCTAGATTTCAAACTTACCAACAATAAATTCAGTATTTTAGTAATTCAAATGTTTTAGTTTAGTGTAATCAACAAACTATCTATTCTTTTATATAAATGGCCATTAACAGGGCCAATGCTTGTTTACATTTCAACCTCATCTTAATGATTATATATCAATTATATGATAATTAAATAACCTTTTTTACTGGCAGCAAAACATTTGTAATAACATTATCTTTATTTTATTTGAAATGGGACTATTTGTTGACCTTCGATGTCTGGGCTAGGCCCCAAATTATAGGCCTATGAGTCTGCAGTGACATCAAAAAATGTGACAAATTTTCTGCAACACCAGCTGACAATACTTCTAGGATAGATTGTATTAATCAAGACTTTTGACAAAGAGAAAAAAAAATAATACATAAGAAAATGAAGAAAATTGTGAGAAATTGCAGATGGAAGATCATTAATGTCAAAATTAGGAAGTTGAAATATAAAATGTTTTATCATTAATTAACTATCTCTATTATTAGTTTTGCTTAAACATTATTCAATGAAAAAGGAACAACAGAGGAAAAGCTATAATACTGAATAAAGCTAATAAGAAATCTGTGTTTTTGAAATATTTCCAAAGGACAAATAGAAATAAACAAATTCTTCATTTTTTTTCATACTCTTTAAAATATACAAAAATAGAAAAAAAACATTTCTTTGAAGAAAAACAACAACAAACAAAAAAAGAAAACGACTTTTAAGTTGACAACACACATACGGGGTGGAGATATTATTTTCCTATTAAAAGAGTAAAACAAATATAGACCAGTCAGTTTGGTCCAGATGTTATATTTCAATATTTAAAAATATTTTAGATAGGTAGATACCTTTATTTTTAACACTTGCTTTGTTTTTAATAAAAATAAGCCAATGAAGATATTTGATTTCTGATTTAAATAAAGAAAGACCAAAGAAAATAACAAAGAAGCAATGTAAATAACCAACATGTGGACTTGAATGTATTATTTATGACAACCAGTGAATACATGTGGGTTTATTGTGCTGGCACTGGAGTAACTCTTTGATTTTAGCAAATGTCTTTCCTTCCCAACCCCAAATTCTTATTCATATAATATAGATTCATATAAACAATTCTTTATCAAAATATACATTTCAAATGAGGAAAAAGAAAAAAACTATATAGAAGCTTGAGTTTTATAAAGTTTCTTGAAAGGCATGGGTTCAGTAAGCCAATTATTTATAGTTATAGAAGTAATAATTGTTTGGCATATAGTATGTCATACTGGAAAAAAAAATTTCAACAGATTACTGAAGTTAAGCAACATTGAATCTGGTCGTTATTTGGATGGTAACAATTAAAGAATATCAGGTTTTATAATAGAATAAAAGAAAAAAAAAAGAAGCTAGCTTTATTCTAGGTTCCTTCAAAACAGCCAGTCCAAGTCTCCTTCCTATCAAGACAAGTCAGCTATAGAAATCACCTGTTGGTCATACTATGCTTACTTGCTAAAAGGAATTTCTCAGTAATTCTAATAATAATATCACCAGGTTAAAAATTTGATTTATTGACAGCTTGCAGCTTTAAATCACCAGAAAAATGGTAACAACCATTGCAGCAGCAGCAGGAAAAATAACTCATAATAAAATGATAATTTTACTTAACAACAATAACAAGAAACTTATAAAACAAAATGTTTAAACTTATTGTTTTTCGATATTTTTATCTTAACTCATAGTCAACAAAATAAGCAATTTTTGATCCTTTTTCATTTGTCAGAATCACAAAGAAAAAAATTGCCCAGTTTTTTCAAAATATTCAGAATCAACAACAAAAAAAAAAAAAAAAAAAAAAAAAAAAAAGCAGAAAGCATTTGAGCAATATCCATTCAAATTTTGGATCTAATTTTTTTTTTCATAAAAATGATAGGAATCAAATGGAGCAGAAGAAACTGGCTCAAAATTTAAGAAAGAAATTGATTATGAAAAAGGTTCCACAAAAATTTTAGGAATTCCTAACCTGGAGTCCAACAAACTACCAAGGTGTTCAAAAATAGGACTTTGCCTTTTATAAACAAGGTGCATAAAAATATGTTTATTTTTCACTATTTTTTGTTTACAGATACAACAATTCTTTGTTTAATGTAAGAAACAAAGGTTCTATGTAGGTAATTGTGTTTACCAACAAATCTATAAAATGGCATGGCATACCAATTTTTATAAAGACATTATGTACACTGTTCTGGGAGAGAGCTGATAGTTTTCATCAGATGCATAAATGGACTATCCAAAATAGTTAAGGACCACTGATCTAAAAAAAAGTGTTAGATAGTTGTATATAATCTCAGTGAGAAATAAGTTATAAAAAGAATTAGATAATTGAGAGTTAGACATTTCAAACAAACAGATAGATAAAATAATAGGTGAAAATATTCTTTCAGTGGCCACATAGCTAATTATTTCCATCAAATGATGACAATTTATCAACATCAAAATGCTGATTATCATTAAGATTATTCAATTTTAAACCAAGGTTCTACATCAACTCTTATGTGAGTAAAAAATATTCACTTAATGTGATCTACTCCCCAGACAAAAGAAAATAAAGGGAAAAGAAAAAAGAAACATTTAACAGATATATAAAGATAAATAATCTTTTTATTAAGTAGGTATATATACCATTGGCTATCACAGATTTTATAAGTACATAAATGGGCTGAACACAGACATTGGAATTAACAAAAGAAAAATCTATCTGATGTTTGAAGGATGAATTCTTGGATCAAAATCTGGAATGAGAAAAACATTCTTTTCACTGTACTATTAGTTGTATAAAGCAGAAATAGGCTCTATTTATAAAGATTTGTTTTTCAGAATTGAACACAAATGTTTCAAAGCTAAAGAACAAACCATGACAAACAGCTTGTAAGCAATAATCTTAATTTAACTCTGGACACAATCTGGATCAATGTTTAGCATTATATATATATATATATATATATATATATATATACACACACAATAAAAAATATTTTAGAATGTTCCTCTTAATTTTAAAATTGATTCATTGTATGAAGTAACACATCAAATTATAACATTAAACTGAAAACTCATTTAAATGGCAGAAAATAAAAATAGCAAAAATAATTAAAAAACAAAAAACAAAACAATTTTGTTGTTAAAAAGTTTGATAGGCAACACACTTAAAAAAAAGTTTCTGGCTTTAATTTCATTGGATAGGTAAGAAAAACAATAGGCAGAAATCAGATCTACTTTGTGTATAGAATGCCTCTTCCTATTTCTACATCCAAGTATCTTTTATTCAATTATATACAAATGACCAAAGCTATGTATTAGGTAAAACATTAACTTCTTCTGTTATTGATGTTGTTGAAATAATTCTATCAATTGACACAGAATAAGTGTTCTATGAAATTGGTGAAAATTTGACAATAATTAATATTCTAATGAAAAGATTTAATACTTATTTGGGGGAAAGATTGAATAAATCCTAACAATTAGCATTTGAATATTAACAAATAGATTTTATCATTAAAAGGATAAAATTAAATAAAAATACACAAGTATTTATAAACTCATATAAACAATAATACCATACGTCCTATAATAACTATTACATTTGCATATACATTTCATAGGCTAAACGTAACAACTATTATGGGACAAAGGCAGTAATATTTTTTAAAATGAAGACTTTAACCACAAAAAAAGTCACCCTTAGACATATCACAGCAATTGCAAAAAATTACACATACACATTATCATACACATAGCTATAGAGAGAAGAAATACTTTATTAAAAGTAGCAAATATATGTCCATTCATTGCAGGGCAAAAATGATAGTTTTTTTTCTTTAAGCTTGATTTAAATCCAAATTTTCAAATAATTAATCCATTTCTCTTTTTTTTTTTTGTTCTTTTATTTTATTTATTCATTTTTTTTAAATATTTTTATTTTAGCTTTTCAGAAGCTGATTGGTTAAAGAAAGTGACAATAATCATAAAAAGAAGGCACTGTTGATGGATGGAGACTGCTAGGAAAAACAGAAATCCACGCTGTGTTAGGAGAGAAGTCTGCACTGTTTGGAAAATATGGCAACTATTTTAGACCCTTAATAAAAAATAAATCTTCAAATTTATGTAAGCCACATCTAGATGCAATTAGTATATCATCTATTGAATAAATAAAAATGTGTAATTTGGATAATCAAAAAATGAATGGTCCTTTTAAAGCAATAAAAATAGCAGCAGTAAGAAGTTCAAATTGTCTACAACAACTATTTAAGAGGTAGAGAAATACCTATGCAAAATATCAAAAATAACAAATACAGTTTAATAAGAAGCATTAAATTCAATTTCTGGTGCTTACTTTGTTTATATATTTCTGCCCATATTAATAATGATTGAATTTAAATTGTAAGTTCACCAAAAACATCTTTTTGGTTTCATAATTCAAATGTTATATAAATTTTCAAACAATTTACAACACTTAGTTTTTATATATTTTATCTTTAAAATAATACTTTTCTTTATATATAATTATATAAAGAATATATTTATTCATTATTCAGTAAATTATAAATGGAATCAGCTTATAACTGAAATATATTTCCGTTTAGAAATGATTTGAAATAAATTTGGCATATTTTCTGGTATTTTTTAAAGCTTCATTTTTTCCCACAAATTAAAGACCAAGTTACAAACATTATTTCTTTTTCTTTAGAAATCTTGGTTCTTTGGAGTTTATGTATTTTTAGGCGTGATCCCCTCGTTTTGAAGAATCACTGCTAATAAAACTTTAAAGACTGCAAAGGTTTGTTGAATTCTGAGTAAAGAAAAATACTAGATGATTAATTGAAATTATTGCTTGGATAGGAATCATTCAAGAAGGAACTTGTCCAGAAAAGAAATGTGGTGAAGGTGGAGAAAGTGTATAAAGGAATCCAGGAAGACAAATGAATAATAGATGCAAATATGGACCTTAAAATTTCACTTGTCAGTAGTAGTAATTGTTGTTATTGTTATTATTATTTCTTCTTTTTTGTACTTAAAGTAATGAAACATTGGCATTGCTGTGTATAATTGATTAGCAGAAACATTGGACTTGGAAGAGTTTAAAAAAAATGAATTAAAAAAAGCTCTATGATCTGCCAACATAAGAAAGCTAGCAAAGCTTGAGTACAAATTATAGAACTTCTGCCTAATAATGGAAATTTGTGAAATCATTCTCTGAATACATTTAAGAAGTGACAAAGTGGGCAACAAATATCATGTCAAGTGAATTTAGAAAATAATCTAAAAAATGAATATCTTAAAAAGAAAGGACCAAATGGGATTTTTAGACAAATATGACTGAAAACCATTCTGACAGCAATTTCTATTTTCTTTCATATTTAAAGAGAAAAATGAAATACTTTAAAGATAATGCTTCAGTTTAGTTCTGTGATTAAAAAATATAAAGATTATTTCTTTTGTTAAATCTTTAAACAACTATTTCAATTTATCAATGTTAGTTTATAGGATAACACTTGATGATAAGTATTTGTCCATGGCTAAAAATAGATGTGCATTACAACAACTGATCTTAAGTTTTACTTAATAAATAGTCAGTTCATTTTCTGCAAGGGGAAAACAGATAAAAAGAAAAGAAAATATTAAGTCTCTTAACAGGGAACTTTTTTCAACATGTTTCTCATTAAATAAGTTTTTGTGATGTGTAAATTACCATATAAGCTTGTTTCAGTGTAATACACATACAAACTGAATTTGAAAGCAAAGTTTATTTATGATGTTAATTTATGGTATACATATGAAACATAATCATATAATTATGAGTGATACTTATGTATACTCGTTTTGTTTTTGTAGTTTATTATAACACAAGTGTTTATATTAGTTTATGAATTTTATTATCATATTGACTCTGATGTAAACCTCTACTGACTGATAATTGAAATGTTTTTGTTAGCATATTGTTAATATGTGTACAAATTATTAAATACAACCATAGCACAACCTTACTGAGCTTATCAGGTTTTAATAAATTTTTTTTTCAGTTCAGTCTTCATTGTTCACAAACTACATCATAAAATATTTGTTATGGATTTCAATTCTGTTAAAAGCCTTTAAACAATTTAGGTTATAGACAAAAATACAGTGAAACCTTTTGTGCCCAAAATAATTCATTAGCTGGAATGTAACTGCTGCAATGATCACATAATTTGGGGGTTCAAGTCATTCAGCTAAAAATAAAGTGTTTTTTTGCAAATTGATAATTTAAAAAAAGCTATTTAGGAAAAATCAGGAAAAAAAAACAAAAACAAAACTTACAACCTCTTAATGAGATAATAACTTGAGCTTTTTAAAAAGATTTTCTCACATGTAAATCAATTAGAAAAATTCACCTGTAGATTACATTGTCTTAATTTTAACATTTTATCCCTACAACAGATTTAGCAGGTAAATATTATTTCAATCTAATAATGTATTATATTCATTATTTAAACTAATTTCAGTTAAAACTCAATAAATATCAAATAATTTTACAAAATAATATTTTAAGAATACAAGTGTTAAAAAGCAATTAATTTGGTCTAAAATGTCTTATGACATATTCCAACTGAAGGGTTAAAAATAACATTTCATAAATAGTGATCTCCATTTCATTATGATTATTTAAAAAGATATTTTAATTGTAAAGGAAAGAGTTATAGATATATTTTTTTTACCATGTTTACAAGCAATTGATAAATATTTTCTTTTGCAAAATTTATTTGAAATAGTACATATTCAGTTGAAAATTAAAAATGAAGAAATATCATTTGAGTCAATATTTAATTTAAAATCCGTTTTTGGCAAATCAAAATACAAAAGTGAAATGTTAATACTGTGAGAATAATAATTATAACTTTGATTTAATACTGAGTAGATAAAAATTTTCAGACTAACTTTTTGGCAGTGTGGATAGTACTAAAAAGGTTTACTTGATCTGCAATTTTTGGTAAATTGATGTTCAAGAAGGTAGATCAATAACTAAACAAGTAGGATTTGGTGCCTTCATAATGGTTTGATTTCTATGTTCTAATAGCATATCAACCTTTGTAGGTCATCTAATGCCAAAGCCAACATTGTAGAAGAACAGCAATGCTACTATTTAACCCTTACCTTAAGGGATAAGAGGGTTCATGCCTTTTGCAAAGGTATTAGTCAGAAAATGAATATGATAGCATGACTGGAGTTCAAGCTCACCTACTTCAAGACCATAGTCCAGCACTTTAGCCATTACACCACAAGAACTCCCCTACCTTCAAAATGTTATTTTTATATAAAACCATTAAAAGATATATACATATGGGTGAATATTCCATTGTCTTTTAAACAGTATTTATAACATGATATAACATTAAATTTTTTAAATATATAATTTGTTTTTTTGCTCAAAAAGGTCTCCATGAATTGTGATCACTAATTTTTACCTTGAATTTTTTTCATTAATAAATTCATAGACAGAAACTATTAGCAAATTCAACTTTTTTCAAATAAGATATTATAAAATCTCAAGCAAAGTTAAATCTTTAGGCAGAATTGAGATGAGTATTAAATCATAGAATATATCAATCTTGAAAGGAAAAATACTAATTGAAATCTTTTGATAGTATTTCAACCTGGATTGATGTATAATTTATTGTAATTAACAAGTAGTCAATTTTATGGGTAACATTTTAAAAGCATTTATGTAAATAATTTCAACCACTATGACTTCTAGATAATAAATATTGATAGTATTTGACAATAGGAAATAAATGAAATGAAATATTTAAAGATATTGTGTTAAAAATGCTTATTTGTATGGACTGATACCTACCAAGTTAAAATTTTAGTAGCAAATTTATTGCAGGTATAAAATGAAAATCCTACCAAAACTTAAAAATTTTAACCACCTGAAACATTGTAATAAAATGAGTATTTTTCTTCACCTCATCTGAAGTTTATGACAAGAATGTCAAGAAAGTAAACAATAATCAATATATTTATGAAATACAAAAGAATTGCATAGATTTTTTAAAAAATATCATAAACTCAAAAAATTTAAAAACAAATCAATAAAATTTAAGGGTTTTATCAATTTTTTCTGAAGTATTATTGGTATAAATACTGAAAACTAGTATTTTTCAGAACAAGATATTTTTTTTTCTCTTCAATCAAAATGTAAAAGATTCTCCAATACATTCCCAACCAAATTGCTGAAGAATTAATATTGCATAATATAAAATACTGATTAACAAATTATCTCATAGAATTTATTTATTGTAGAATACAAAAGAACATTTTATTCTGAATAATTTCAAACTTATGTAATTAAACTAGTGAAATCTGTTTCTTATAGATCAGTTTTGTTTTTGTAAAAAATTGTGTTTTTGAGTTCATGCTTTCCATCTGAGTAATTTAATTTGTTAGAATTATCAACTATCACAGAAAAAATAAAACTCTAAAAAGGACCTAGTAAACAATTTTAATATCATATACATTATAGCGATCTAGAGACTATCAAAGAATCTAAAACCATGTAAAGGCCAGAGAGAAATGACTAAACTACATTTACTTTTTGCAGAACTAGGGATTTTTAGTTCCCAATATCAAAAAAATAATTCTCAGTTGTTAATTCTATAAACTGAAATTATAATTATTTTTAACATTACCAGGTTTGCTTCAAACAATTTAGATGAATAGAAAATCAGACGCAAAGATATTTAATCATACCAGTCTAATACAGATGACTGTCTAGTGAAAAACACTTGGAAACAAATAGATTTAAACAAAAATAATCCATTTCATGCAATATCACAAGCAGTAGATTATATACTAACAGAGATTTATTATATTTTTTAAAAAATTGCTAAGTGAAAATTATATAATACATTTTTTAAAACTAGTAATTATAATCTATATCCTGGTTTGATGATGAAGAGGAGGATAAATGAAAGAAGTGATTCATCCTTTGAAATATTTAATATGTATAATGTTTTATTTATTGTGTAGAAAATAATTTTAGTCAAAAATGGATTACCACAAGTAGCTAGGGATAATTCTTTTGCAGATAAAAGATTTTAACAAAATCTAATGAAATTTAAAATATTCACTTAATATTAAGATTTAGAATATATTCAAAAGAGTAAATTTCAATAAAAGCAAATGAAAAATATTTCTCCTGTTGTGGTGAATTAAATTTTTGATAATTAGCTCCAATTTTTCTAATTTAAAGTCATATCTTTCAGTGATGATTAGCCATTTACTGAGTTTAGTCATGACAAGGCCAGAAGTATGAAGCACCCAGTGAGAATCAAACTCTTTAGTAATGGTCTACTAACCTAATTCACTAACCACAACATCATATGAGGCACCCCTTCATGTGATGAGAAGATTTTCATGTTCGCATTTGTAATTCTAGATAGAGATCTTTTTTATTTTGATAACAAAAGGAATTTTGCTAGAGTCATTGGAATCAATGTTTTATATATGATGAATTTAGTCAAGAAAATAAAAACAAAACTTGCTTTCCATTATTTTTATCAATTTTGATTAGTATTTTTATTTTCATTTTTAGTTGCCATTATAAAATTTTAATGCCAATTTTATCAAAGGCATAGAATGAAAATCCTAGGGAAACTTAAAAATTTTAGCCAACTGAATTATTGCAATAATGGTTAATATAACTTAATAATCTAAAAATAAGAATAAATAATAAGCTTGTCTTCCTTATTACTAAAATCCTCATTATGTTTGAATGTAGCCATAATTCAGCATAAATGGTACATCATAGCAAGATTTTTGTCAGAGCAATACACTTAAGATGCTTAGTGAATAAAGCAATTTTATGATCATTTTGCAAAGTCTGCATTTCCACTGAGCATAATTTTTTCCTAATATGAAAATATAACTATAAAATTAGAAATTTTCACTCCTTAAACAGAAGTATCAATATCATTATGAACCACAGTTACAATGGGAACCCAAAAGGTTCATGGATCATCTAATATTAAAATGATCCTAGTAATGATATTGTTTGAAGCATTTATATTGAATAAAATCAAAAGGAAAGAAACAATATACTTATTCAAAATCAATGTTAGATTTAAGAAGAAAAAAACTTCAGTTCTGCTGGTGTATTTGTCAATTTTGATACACAATTCCTAATTTGACTTAAATGAGGAAATGATTTACTTTCTGGTACCTCCTCCACCTCCCTCTTAATGGAAACTTGCCAGATTTACTGTACTGAACTTTGGTGTCATCTCAATATTATCATAAGTGTTTGCCAAGAATTCTTCTACTGAAAACTGAATTAGGTGGCAACCAGTTTGTAATCAATGATGTCAGTTATATAAAACAAGATAAGCAACTGTTGCTCACAGATTTACAAGGCAATTCAAAAAAAAAAAAGCAATCAGAAGATCAATACCATTTTTCTATAATCATATCATTAAGTCACTTCTACTTAGACATTTTTTTATTATTAAGCTGACTTTAGGCCTATATATATATATATATATATATATATATAACTATTCCTATACAAAATGCATTAACCTGATTATTCTGCCATTCGTTGAAAATAGCTCCCATTTTTTAGTTTTCAGCTTCAGTAGCAAACTTCTATGTTTCAAAATAAACTAAGATCATTTATAAAGCTAACAAACTTCTTAAAAAAAGTAAAAATTATATATAAAAAGAAGTGAAGCTGGTTATTCATGTTAATCTAATAGATGTTCTGTAATTTGAAGACAAGTCATTATCATTCTATGAATTGTTTAAACTAATGTATTCAATTCTTTTATTAAATTTTGTTGTTGCCACATTTTAGATGATTTATTCTATTCTAACCTTAAAGGGGAGCACATATCACATTCAAAGAATGCAGACAGTTGATTCAACACCATATCAAACTACCACATACTTATGGCCTTTTGAAGATATACAAAATAAACATTCTATTAAGCTGCACGGTAAACTATGTGGTTCTTTGGGCCATTTTTGAGTATTCACCACCACCATGTCAAAAGCTCAGTACATTTTGTGGACATTTTTAGAAATAGTGAGTTTGAATGTGATGAACCTCTTCAATAAATTGCCAAAGAAGCAAAACAGAAAATGATTATTTTCTTAAGAACTGTACTAGCATTTTCGAGATGTTATGTAGGTAGATGATACATTTCCAGTAATATACACTGATAAAAAGAAGCTATGGGGTTATTTCTTTCTCTACATAGAAATACTAAAACACTATTAAAACCATTAACCTGGCTTAGATGTGGTGGCTGATACTTTTATATTCTGTCCCTATCAAGATGTACAAATTGTGTTGAATCATGTGAACTCAACCCTTCTGTACAGTTTCCAATGGAAAAACACTATATCTGCCAACATTTCTTATGTTTATTTTTTGGTTTGTATTCTCAAGAAAAACAGAGAACCCCCTCCCACATATGGATAGTTCACATAAAGAAGGCCACAGAACGGATTGATTAAAATGTGGTAATGTGTTCAATTGCCTGGATAACTTTGAAATTATATCACATTTTTTTAAAAATCTCTCAACAATCAAATTTATCAATTGGCAGTGAGGAGGCATGGTTGATGTAATGGTTATTGTCAAAGAAAATGAACTTGTCAAGGCAAGTTCAAATTCTGGATGAGGCTGTTGGCATTTCACTTTGTGCTAATGCCTTTGGGAAAGGCCATGCATCCCTCTCTTCTCCTCCTAACTCTGAATAAAATAGTAGGTCAGACTGGGCTTTCTAGCCTTGGTAATGGCAACCAGTCTAGAAAGAAAACCCTGAATTCAAAACCTAAATCAGTCCAACATTGTCTTTAACCTCATTCTGGCAACTCCTGTGCCAAGTTGTATCAGCACTTGCCCTTCACTTTTACAACATCAGTATCATGAAGAAGGGAGACCTGCAGTATGGGCAATTGTTAGTCTTCCATACAACCTTTCCCAGGTCTGAGTCAAGATCCAGGCACAGCTTCATATGACTAATGCCTATGAATTGGCAGTGATAATACATATAAAAACGATACATTAAAAATGAGACTGAAATTCTAAAGTTTAAAAGTTGTTATTATCAGGTTGCGTTTAACAATCCTAAACTGTATCAACAGTTACTTTTTCTAACCTGTAATCTTTATATATTCTATTGTTTTTCTATTTCACTTTTTTGCAATTTATAAAACAAACAATCTTTTAGTAAAACAATAGCCTACAAATATGTCTTATCATTTAAACAGCTATATGAAATAGCCTTCTGCATTTCAAATATTACAATTAAGGGTAGATATTATCTTTTAAATATCTTAAATATTACAATTACTCCTCCTAAGTTATAAGTAAAATAGTAGGGTAGACTAGATTCTTTAGCTTTGGTGGACAACTAGTTTAAGATAAGGATAACTTTAAATTGAAAATCAGGAGCCACTGGAGTCCATAAGACGGTCTGACATTATCTTAACCTCATTCTAGCAACTCCTGTAACAACACGGGTGCCAAGATTGGACAATATTGGTAATATGAAGAGAGGAGACTTTTAGCATGAGCAAAGGCTGATCTTCTATATATTATTCCTTCCCTCCACATACAACTAGCATCAAAATCCTGGCACAGATCCACAGTGTCACATGACTAACAGATTCCACCACTTCACCATTCACCACAATTAAACCATTAATGCAACATTTATAATATTTAATTTTCTTTGAACAATCACCAAGCAATACATAGTTCATAGTTGGGTTTTTTTTTCTTGTAAACTTGCAGTCTTTTTTATAACCTAATGACTCAAAATAATTCTTAGTTATAAGAAGCCTCTTTCAAGACTAGAATAAATTCATTTGATGAGTCATGTGTATCATGTTCATTGTTACCAAGTTTAATTGTTTAAAAAAAATTGCAACATGTAATTTGCTTGATAATACTAAATTGTATGTTTAAGAAATCACAACAGCAGGCTTTAAAAAGTTTTATTGATTTTTGTATTTGTGCTTAAAATTTTAGGAGAATGTTGTCTATAAGAAGAATCTAGAGAAAAGTAAACATTATCAGAAATAAGAGAGCAAGAAACACAGATATATTCAATAAATAATAAAATTATATATTTCTGTGG
>OY757930.1:53635204-53909382 GCA_963585895.1 Sepioteuthis lessoniana
CCTTATAAGATGAAGCATATATTACAAACATTAATGTTATCGATAAGGTGATATTTTGTCTAATCTAATGTGTATATATTAAATAATCTTTTGTGACCGAGCACCATAACTAGGCCTCTCTCTCTCTTATATATATATATTAAAATTAAAAAAGCAAAAGCAAAATCTGACAATAAAAACAATAAAGAAGAGAATTTCTATTATTAATAGTCGAATGATATACAAAAGCAGAAACAAGTTACCATAACAACCAATATTATGTAGTAAGCACCATTTTGTTAGTAACAAATGACAAGCTACAGAGTGAATCTAATAATCAACATGTCACATGGAAAAATCTAATACTGCTAAACCAGAATAATCAATTGGCAATAAAAACTAACTCCACCCACTGTATTAAAAAATGTATTACAATTCTATTACCAACATATACTCTTGAAAATTTATATATATATATATATATATATATATTATATATATATATATATATATATATATATATAATATATATATATATATATATTACTTTAATGTCTCTTGCAATGAAGATATGGCTTCTCATTTGATAGGATGAACACAAAGATCTGGCCAGAAATGGTCCCACTATTTGATTTGATATCAATATTTATGAAAAGAACCCTCTCTCAGGAAATAGTACCTTAATCTCCTTCAAAGTACTCCACTTGGAAACTCACACCCTTATCCCACTATATCTTTCAGTTTTCAAAACAGTCCACAAAGTCTCCTTATGGGATCACCATCAGCAGCTTTATTCCATTCTTCTTAATCTCATCCCTGATCTGAAATCTTTCAACAGTGATTTTAGCTTGGAGAAAATAAATCCCAAGAGGCCAAACCTAGAATGCAATGGGTACTGATAGATAAGGATAAGGTAATGCTTTGGAAAAAAAATTGCATGAAATATGAAAAATGGGCATTTGAGATATTCAAAATGTCTGGATACTTTCCATATATTCCTCAGATCTAATTGTTGCACTGTCAACTGCCAATTTCTTTTGACTGCAGTTTGCAATATTCTACTTATTGAAGGCTTTCAATGGATTTCCAGCCAACCTTGAAGTATCAGAACCAAAAATTTTATTTGGTTTTCACTTACTGAATAATTACCTGAAATAGCCTAGAATTTTCATAGAGGTGATTTGATAAGGAAAGTTGGTTGGTTGATTGTTTGGGTTTCATGGCATATCAATCTTTGTAGGTTATTTGATGCCAAATCTATTTTTATACAAATAATCAGTTCTATTTCAAGCTATTCAGTTTAGTCAAACAGGTTTAATTCAAACAATTCAGTTTAGTATCAGTACAGTTTTTGTCCACACAGTTAAATGTCAAAATAGTTCTATTTCAAACAATTCAGTTTACCATAAGTGTGCAGTTTAAATGTCAAAACAGTTCTATTTCAAGTAATTTATTAGTTTATCATAAGTACACAATTTAGTTCTATTTGACCCCATAGATAGGACCCCATAGATAGGACCCTATTAGGTGCTACCACTCCAGGCCAGAGTGGACCTTGGAGTAATGGCAATGAAAGGGTACTCCATAATTCTACAAAGCTCCAGCATTGCTGGAACCTCACCATCAGATTGTTTTGAGTCACATCCATAACACTCATGGGGAGAGGGGTCTTACCCCTCTGCAGAGGTGCAGTCAATGTATTCTGCAGCCCCAGCCGACTCGGCAAGATAAGAAAAGAAAGCTGATGATAGAATTGTTTTGAATAAAGTAGTCCACTTAAAATTTAATCTTAAAACATGTTTTAATAAAATAAAAACATCTTCAGATGAAGCCTAAAATAATAATGATCAAGTCATGCAGACTGCAGTGTTCCCCGACTCTTTCTCAATCCATCCCTATCATCCTTTGCTCCTGGCAGGTCTTCTAGGCTGCATCCAGTGTCCACACAGAGCTGATATAAGTATGTCTTTGCTAGTCAACCAACATTGGCGCGTCTATATGTGAGGAGTCTACAAGAAAATGTCACTTATGAGTACTCCACATCTTTTGTTCATCTTACCTAGACGGGTTGTGAGATGGTACATAAGTGCCTGTACAACTGTTGTTTTGTGGGCGTTGCTTACAGGATTTTTTCAAAGGAGCACATAGCATTCTTGCATAGTTCACATCTAGCTTTTTCTTCATGCACTTTGCTAGCATCCATGTGGTGCATCCATACAGTAGTATTGACACCCACAACTTGAAAGTAAACTCATTTTATTTCATCAGAGAGATCAGATTTCCATATGATTGATAACCTGTCAACAGCAGTTTATACCTTTGCTAGACATATGTTGACATCACCTTCAGTAGATGAGATATTACAGCTGAGGTATATAAACTGGTCAACTAATTTTAGAGGCATGCCACCTAGAGTGGAGACAGCTCCTTCTTGTTTAAAACATATGAACTGTTTTATTGGCATTCACATAGAACTTGCCTCCTGCTATTTGTTTCAGGCTATGCAGTAAGGATTCTGCTTGAGCAGCTGTATTTGCAAGAAGCACAAGATCGTCTGCATCTACCATAGTTTCTGTGGGATACTGTCTGCTTCTTTAGAGTGAAACCACATTCTTATATTAAATCTATTGATGTTTGAAGTACATGATCTAGGCAGATTATAAATATATGGCGCTAATATATCTCCTTGAAAGACTCCAGCAAAAATGAGGAAAAAATTGTGTTACCATCAGGTGAGTAAACCATTGCTTTCATGTTTTTGTAAAGTATCATTATAGTGTTAACAGTTTTTACTTGATTGCTATAAAAGTAAACATAACTTAAGAATTTGATTCTATCAAAAATAAATATTACAAAAAATAATTCTTTTATGTTTTATATTTACTTGAAATAATTGACTAAAAAATAGACTTAATCTCCACTTAAAGCTTTCAGATCAATTTGACCCATAGATGTGAACCTCATAGGTACTACCATTCTGGATCAGAATGGACCTATGAGTAATGGCAATATAGGGGTCCTTAACACTCCCTATAGCTCCAGAACTTTAGTCTCTCCACCAGATGCACTTTAATATCCTCCCAAGGACATCCCTTTTTGGGGTCTTACTTCTCTGGAGATTTAGTGTGGGGAGCTATTTAAAGCACTAATTCAATCCTATTCAACATTATCCAAAAAGTCAAGGCTATATGTATACTCATGTTTCTATTTTATATGGTAGCATATTTTAAGTCCCACTAACAAGGCAGACTTGTTATCAGAGTCATTATTGTTTTTGTTAAAAGAAGTCTTTAAATGACTGACTTGATTAGTTTATCTTTTCTCTTTTCTTAAAAGCTATTAAGAGGATACATAAATTATCAGAAACGTTATTGTACTAAAGTTAACAACATCATTAAGACATTAAATACATTTGATACTTACAGCTTCAATAAGAGATACAAACAGTATGAGGCTCAGTTGGGTTGAAATGTTTTAATATATCACTCATTTCAGCAAATCATGATTATGCTGCCTATCAGATGAATATATATATATATATATATATATATATATATACATACACATAGGACTGTTTTCATTAAGCATCAATCTTAACCAAACTTATCAATATTCTATTAACAATAAGCCATCTATACTTTTTCATTAACCAATATAAGACGTACAAATCCTTTAAGTTCATCCTTATAATTTCTCATATAATATTGTAGCTGTAAAAAAATTTTTAATTAAATACTTTTTCTGATTTTCTTATATATAAAGAATGTTTTCTTTTTAATTGCATAATTATCTATTTCCTCATTATCCAAAAAGCCAAAGCTATATGTATATTCATGGTTACTGTTTTTTTAAACACCATCAACTTATATAGAGATATAAACACCATTATTTTACTCCCATAACATTTAATGAAAATTATTCAATTTACTATAAAAATCTAAGAGAAATAACTACATCATTACTTCAGTGATTACAGAAACATGGAATCCTCAAAATTTCAAGAAGGGTGCATATTTTGGGTCAATCCAAAGAAAGAAGCTAGCATCAAATTCAACAAAATTAGGTATTTTATTTCTAACAGTAAACCTAGACAAACAATTGGAATTTGGTACAATATCAATTTCAAATTAATGATCATTTGCTTACTTTTACTCAATAAATGTAGGCCAAGAGATTGCTTAAGAATTTTTGTCTGAACAACCAACATCCCACTATGGCAGTTTTTCAATCAATGTAAGGAGACTTTTAAAGGATTGGTTATTCAGTCATAGTGTGAAGAGCTATTTAGAGCACTGGTTATTCATAGAGTAAGGGGCCATTTAAAGGACAAGTCATTCATAAAGTGAGGAGCCATTTAGAGCACTGATCAATCATAGTGTGAGAAGCCATTCAGAGCACAGGTCATTCATAAAGTGAGGAGCCATTTAGAGCACAGGTCATTCATAGTGAGGAACCATTTAGAGCACTAGTCATTCAAATTTTTTGGAGTCAATAGGAAATTCATTTACATCTATTTTCCAGTAAGGAATTCTTGCAATATTAATTAACAGTTGAACTAAAAATAACATCCTATTCATGGAACTAAAAATTAAAATAAAAAATAAAATAACAAATCCTTGAAGATATTTCATTTTGAATGATCAGAAAAGATTGTATACTTATTTAAAATTAGATTTTTAATACCATTCTACAATTACTTTAGCTACTATTCTGTATCATATGATTTAAAAGTTCTTTATCAAATTTAGTTTGCATTTTCATCAAGGAATATTTCTCCTTTTTTTAGGTAGAAGTCACAAGATTTATCTTATTAAAAGATAAACAAGAGACAAACATGAAATGAGCAAATATTCCAAAATCTTTATAAGAATTGAAGCAGGAATGAAAAAGAAAAGTTAAAATGCCTGTAAAAGTTAGTTCATAGTCAAAAGCTTTTTTATATCATTCCATGAATGGAATATTATCAATCTAACATTCAGTGTTCCAAAAATTCAATTGTAGAAAATTTGGTCTCATTCTCAAGACTTAGTTATCAGGTATATATAACTATTCTAAATAGCAAAGCTACAAATAAAGTACAATATTCTATTATATTGAATTACATAATGAAAAAAAACAAGAAAAATTAGCCCAGTAAACTAAAATGTGTAAAGCAAACTGATTGTCTTATCTAATATCTTACTAAAGTATATTTTCAGCATATTAATTTTTGAAAATTCTAAAGTATATTTTCAGCATATTAATTTTTGAAAATTTCAAAACTATATTTTCAATGAGAAGTTCAATTTACAATGCAATTATAATGGTAAACTGGACACTTACTTTATGTCTATCAGCTTAGCTAAATCAAATCTTTATAATCTTTTTGTTAAACTATATAAAGTAGACATCAACGAAAAAATTTCCATGCCTGAAACCAAAGTTATAACCTACTTTCCATGACAATATTTCCTATGACTTGTCAATGAAAAATCAAAACTTTAAAAAAATCATGTATTTACATTTGTAGTATAACTAATGGCCACCAGGGAAAGCTATAGATCTTAACCTCTCAATATTGCTTATTAACTCATCAGAATTTCAAAATAAAAACAGTCGATTGTTGGATTAAAACGTGAAACAATTTTTGGCTCAGCTTATATAGCTTAAAATGCTGCCTTTAAGACAGATTCCAGCTAATATCTAAAAATGAAGAATAGTATTGAGTGTACACTAAAGAATTAATCAAAATCTCTAACATCAAATCAAGTCACAGAATTTGTTAAGACAATGTTTTAAAAAGAATAAATTTGATATTCATTTGGGAAAGTTCTAAAACAATACTTTCTCTTAATTCTAAATTTCATTTAACTGTTTCTGGTTTCTTTAATGGTATATCAACCTTTGCATGTTATTCAATGCCAAAACCATTCTTATGGAAGTACAGTACAACTTAACCCTTAGTTGGAGGGGATAAGGGGTTTCATACCTTTCCTAAGAGTATTAGCCTGAAAGTGAACATAATACCATAAATAAAGTTCAAACTCACTTTCTACAATGTCACAGTCCAATACATTAGCCACTACGCCACACAGAGACTGTCCCAGGAAATTTCCAATTAATTTTTTGGACTTATCAAGCCTGACATTCTGTATGATAATAATAAATGTCAATAAATAAAAACTTTTTATAATAAATTTTTTATGGTATTGTTACAAAGAAAATAATCAAGGTTTTAAGTAATTTCTTTTATCTGATACTATAACAGATTTCTTGCAAAAAATCTATTAATGCAAAACATTATCGAAAAATCTATTAATCAGATTACCGATTCATTTAAGTGGATAAAATCAGGTCATTAAGTCAGAGTTAGTGTGTGTTATATGTGTGTACGTGTTATGTGATGATATAAACAGATTGAACCTAAAAAATATTTACATGAATCCTGCCATTAAAAATGATCAAAATATGAAAGATTAGTTGAAAATTTCAGGACTATAAATCTTCACAAGGTGACGCTTTTTATTGTTTAACTGATACAATACATTAAATTGTCAGTTGTTTCTGTTCTTCCCTGAAAAAATAAAAAGCTAACACACAGTTACTCAGATTTACTAAAGAATTATAATACAACTTTTCTCAAAAATCATAAGTAAGTAAACATATACACTTGTTTTAAGCATAGTAACTTTAAAATTGGTTTTCACTTAATTTTACATGTCTATGTATTTAATAATTTCTCCAATATTTGAAAGCTTAACCAGGATTTAAAATTTCATTACAGCATCTTAATATTTTAATAGTAATATGTATTTAAAGAAACTGAAAAATTTAGATTAATTTTAACTCAAAAACATCTTTAGTTTCCTACATACAAACACTGAATATTTTCTTAATAGCAAAGCTTGAATAAACTATTTGCCAAATATTTTCCTTTGCATGACACCTATGAAGATGTTACAGCAGTAATCATTTTATTCTATAGTGAAAAAATATACAGTAAATCAAGTCTGTTTATTGCTTCTTACAAAAATACATCTATGTAAGATCCAAAATAATTTCTTCAGACTGATTCAAGCTATTCTTTTAAAACTCAGACACTTAATTACAGATGTCAATCACCCAGTTTTGTAAGAATTACATTGTAGCACTATCAGAAATTACTGAGAAACAAGGGTCAATAAATTAATTTAAAGAAACTTTATAGATATTTAGTCCCTCTCAAACTATCATAATTTTAACAGTTCATCTAAATGACACATTTTTAGAATAGTATAAATTCAATGGTTAATGCATCTGTAGCTACATGCTTGCTCCAGGTTTCATCATTAAGAGACTTACAAGAAAAATCATAGCTAAAATCCTTGAGAATGTTGAAAAGCTCAATAACAAACACCCAATGAAACTAGCAGAGGATCTGGGTACTTCTAGTGGTTGACTGGTTATCAAGTTAGACTAGTAAGCCATTAGTAGTGAGTTCAATACTCACTGGGCGCCCTATTATTCTGGCTTTTTACCAAACTAAACTAAGCTTAATAAATGACAACTAGAAAATACCTAATAGATTCCATTAAACAAAAAGGTTTTGTTCTAGGATGATAAACATTTCAATTAATAAAAGGAAAAATATCTGCAATACTCGTCACTTATCTTTGTCATAACACATTAACTCATAAGATTGTCACTGTTGTAATCCTATAAAATTAGATCATCGTACATGATGTAGTCAAAAAAAAAAAAAAAAAAAAAAAAAAAAGGTGATAATCCAGAGTACCAACACTCACATTATACCTAGTTTGCAGTATGTTCCCATCCAAAATGAAGGAAAGATATTAACCCCCCCCCCTTATCCTCACCCAGTTCTTCTACAAGGATAGCTTTGGCATTAAATAACTCATAAAAGGTTGATACACCATTAAACAAAGAAACCAAAATGAAGTTATTAATTCTTGCTTTTACTCAATACTATTTTCAAATGAATTTCTAGAATTAAAAGAACATTTCAAAATTGATATACCATTAAAGAATTAAACAATCAAGAATAATTCTCTAAAATTAAAATAAGTTTTTCTTTATATCTTTTAGTAAAGAATTTTGTTTTGTTTAACTTTGTTAGGTCATTCTAGTTTTGAATAATAGTATCTACATGAATATGCAATATTTCATGAAAATAACATTATTTCATTTTAATGCTAATTCACACAAGCATGAAAATATTCTTCAATTGGATTAAAAATATCATGGCTAAGCTTATGCTAGAAAATTTTTCAAAAATATCAAATGGTACAAATGTCAAGTTTGGCCTTCAACAAACTTGTTGAAAGACCAATTAAAACTGCATAAATAAAATTTAGGAATTGATTTCCCAATGACTTCTCAACAAAAAGTAATCTCAAAAGGTCATTAAAGTTTTTCATTACTTTAAAATAGTATATATCAATTAAATTAAGATTAAGTTATTAGCAAATGGTTTAAACTTCTGATTTAGTTGTTAACATACTAAATATTCAAATCTCATTCAGAAAAAAATTAATTTCAATGTGGCCTTCCTTGATCTATAGAGAAAAAGTTTCCATAGTTAAAAGAAGGCCATAGTATAAAAGTTAAAATATCACAAATCTAGTTCAACCAAGTCAACTAATGGACCAAAGAAACTCAATAAAGCAACTGTTAACCATTTATAATAATATAAGACAATAATATAACTTTTTATATGACTGTTTGTTTGACAGTTCCAATAAAATGTACCTTTTTTTCTAATTAAGGTGGAACATAAAGAACTAAAATCTTTTAATTTATTTTATGAGTTGATAATATTTATTACTCTTCAATTCCAGAAAAAAGTTTGGATTTCATACAATATTTTTTAGATTAAATTAAACAAAATAGTGTCTCTATGTTCATTAACTTCACTTCATTCTAATAATAGTCAATAACCAAATTTAATAAATAAAAAGTCATAACCACCTTATAACATGATCTCTTACCTGAAAATTTTAATCATTAAGTTACTTTTTATCACATAAAACTGTTCTTATCAACCAAAAAGAGTAAATTTTACAAACATTACTCGACTATGTGTCTATTTTTTTTTTATGTTATATATGTTTGAAAATAAAGTAAATGGTTCAGGGTCTGTTGACATGAATGCGCATAGATAAGAAACTATCACTTTAATGTGTACTTCCCAATTACAATATTCAATATAAAGAAAACAGCATAATTTCCCAATCTTTACTTAATTGGTTCTATAACCTCTTTTGGTTGTTGAGGCATTACTCATTCAACATATCTTGAGCAAGAATAGCCAGGCAGAGCCTATTACTTTCTAGGTCTACAGCTGGTTTAAACTCAGAGTTTTCCTTGCTATACTAAGATTAAAGAGCCCAGTCGACCCTACTTCACCTATAACTGAAGTTGGATTTATACCTTTCTCAAGGATATTAGCTCTATGTGAAATGTAAATACCATCCGCATGAATTTGAACTCAAGCAGCCAAGTTCACTTCCTATGACGGTAACGGTTATACCATGAGTGCCTCCTAAAGGTTATCAAAAAATGAAAAAAGACTGATAACTTAACATGTGAGCATGCTAATACTTCCTAAGAGATTTTTCTTGTAGTCAAACTGTCAGTTCTATGAAAAATTCTTGTTAGTTGTAGAAAAAGTTATAAAATTATATTTCTGACAATAAAAGTTACTTGTTGATTGGTTTTAATCACTAGCAACTACAAAATGTAAAACATAATAAAGAAAAATAATTCACTTTAATAATAATAATTTATTTTCAATAGAAGCATCTGTTCCTGTTCAACTTAATTGCTTTATCTGTCAACTACATTTCAAGTTTAATTATGGGTACATAAAAATTCTTCTTAGATGTTTTATTTGCAAAATTAGTAAAAAAAATTACCTACATTTTTATTCTTGGTCCAATAAGTGATTTTTCTTGAAATATTAATGAAAATGTTTTCTAAATTGTTTAATGCATTAAATTCAGTGGTAAAAACACAAATTTTAAACTTGTATAATTCCACAATAATTGTAGTTCATTACTTTAAAAACAAAACAAACTTGTTCTATTATTTCTCTTCTTGAAAAAGATAAACAAAAACTGAGATCAGTATAACTGTAAACTTAGTGCAATTTGCTTTATAAATGAACAGCACTCAATGAGAAGCTAACTCACTAACAATGTAACTGTCAATTAAGATTTACCCTTGTATATGGTATGTACAAAAGATATAATTCAATATCTTTTGTTTCTTAATCAAGACAGAAGTGTCTGTGCAAAAGTTGAAGTGAATTACCATTGCAGCTATTTTGCTCTGGGTAACATCAGATCACTCTGTTTATTTTGATTATTATATATAATCAAATCTCTTACACTGAGATTTTGTGCTATAACAAATATTCTAATTACAATGAAGAATTGAATCAACTAGCTATGAAAAAAATTATATAAAAAATTTATGTATATTATTTAATATACAAAATATACAAGCTATAAATATCATGAACTTTGATGAATACATTCCAAATTTTTATTTTCATTTTATATTTTTCAATATAGTATAACTTAAAATACGAAATTTCACAGCAGTGATATATTAAAAAGTTAGTTTTAGTTAACTTTATTACAAGCATTATCAAGTTTCAATCATGAATTATAATGATCTGATTTTTGTATGCAACTATAACAGCACAAATTACACATCATAGCAAAGTTTTAGTTAGCCCAATACCATTAAAATGCTCCAATATAGAGAAATTTCCAGTCCAATTTTCAACTATGATAATGGCCTCATTTCTGTGAGTTTGAATGTCTGTCCAAGAGTGTGGAGTTTTCAATTTAAAATTTAAATTTTAATGTCTAAATTTTCTAAAAGGGTTTGACAAAAAAACTTCTAAAAGTTATAAAAGCAGAAAGTATAATAGACTAAGTAATTAAATAATATTGTAATTTGAATTTATAAAGATAAATCACATCAACATCAAAAGAGGAAAAAAAAAAGTTTAATTTATAAAATAATGATACCTTCATTTTAACAATGATATCATTGTCTTTTCCTCTTCCATCAAAATGTTTTTCAGCTTTGAATAGAGATGACAGGACAAAATGCTAAAATACAAAATATATTGTTCAACACTCATCATTTACTTGAAGGTAAATTTCAAAATTGAATATTGCTTATTCAATAATCAGCAAAATTCTGAAGTGAACTAAAATCTTCAAAAATTTTTTAAAGAGTTCTGTTTTCTTCGATCAATGCTATTTTTAGAAACTTTCTTAGATTTTTTAAAAAATTCTATTGCTAGTAAAATCCAATTATCTTTTGAATAACTATGATATAACATCTATAAATAAGAATTAATTTGACTTCTTGACAGCCTAATAGCTGCCTTTAAGTAATCACATCTTTAAAAAAATCATAAGATCTGAAACTCAAAATAGAATCAATATTTTTGTCTTTGTAAAAGTTGCATGGAAAAATAGTATTGTGTGTGTGTGTGTGACAGCATCAACTAACAAAAATTCTAAGAATAAAAACTAAAAATAAAATTACTTATAGAGATTTAAAGCTAACATTTATAATTCTTAGAATTTTTTCAGATCACAGTATCTAAATAAAACTAGCATCAGGATTAATATAAATCATCTAAAATAAGTTAATTAAAGTAGATGACATGTAAAAGAAATCATAAATCAAGAATTTGTAAGAGAACATTTCATTATACATGTAAATTTGGAGAGTATTAAAACTGTTTAAAATTAAATCCACACCAAATATTTCATATATACTGTTTAAATTATTGATTATCATGATAGATAAAAAAAAAATAGTTGTCAAACCATTGCTCATCTTTAAGGCGACAACAAAATGAACCAAATTCAAGTGAAATCTAAAATATAGAAAAGAGAATATTGGAGGTGGAGGATATACACAATATTCTGTTTATGTAAAATGTTCATTCTGTTGAAATGATAACTGTGTTTAAAGTTAATTTCATTCAAAATTTCAGGAATGCTTAATGTTCTATGGTTTGGTTTTTTTATTTAATGGAATATCAACATTCATAAGTCGATCTGCCATTAAACAAAGTATTAAAGTATTTGGTATTAACCAAATTCATCCATGTAGAACATGTATTATTTAATCCATAACTGGGAGAAAGGAGGTTCATACCTTTCCCAGAGGTATTAGTCCAAAAGTGAACATAATAGCACAACTGGAGTTTGATTCTCACTATGTGTCCCACACTTCAGGCCTTGTGCCAAGTTAAGCTTGATTCTCATACTACACTGTTGCAGTCCAGTATGTTAACCACTATGCTATGCAGACTCTTACTCCACACTCTATGACCAACATAGTTATTGAAATCAGATGACAATTACACTTATCACTGAAACTAGTATTTTTTCTTTAAAAAATTCATGACAATACTTAAATCTTAAGTTTCAACTTTGTTCACTGATAACAATTTTATTCATGCCTGTTCATGTTCATACATATGCACACCTTACAGTCCAACATATATTTCCTTCTACAGATAATTTTTCATTCTATTTCAGAATATTTATTGATATTTGTTTATTACAACTTAAGACTTGATATTGTCAGCCAAAATTTAAGAATTGCTTATCAAATATATCTTAAAATATAGATTTCTTTTCTTTCTTCATTCTGTTTTGATTGTTATTTTAATATTTGTCATCTCAAGCAAATTTAACTATAATTTACCAAATGTCTTTTTGTCCATCTGTCTATCATTGTATAATTCAAAGACATCTTAAACTATAGACACCAAATTTTCTATGGTTACCAACGGGGTCATGAAGTACGTTTCAGGATTTTTCCATGAAATTTCCACAAATTTTGAAGGATTCAATTTACAATGTATAATTGGACACTTATTTTGTGTCCATTAGGTTACCTAACTAAATCTTTTTCTTTGCTGAAAATTTGGCTAAAAATTTCCTCGCCAGAAACCAAAATTATGACCTACTTTCTATGACTTTTCACCTGAAAATCGACTTAAAAAAATGTCTTAACATTTGTAGTACAATGTTCAATTAATTTATTAGGGATTCATTGCTACTAAAATGCAAAATTAAAAAATTATTTATGAATTTGGTAAAAATCCAATTGAATGAATATCTACAATCATAATGTTTGGGTCTTTTTTTAAAACTGGACACTAATCTGTGTATGACGAGAGGAATATCAATTTAAATGCTGGTATTAAAAAAATGATCATTATAATTAAGGTTGCTTATAAAATGTTGCCATTAACTAAGATTGACACAAAACCTGAAGTATGGGACACAGAGTAAGAATCAAACTCACTAGCAATGATAGCTTGTTTAAGTTGCTTATAAAATGTCAAAACCTTCCAAATATTCACTTTTTTCTAATTATAACAATTACTATTTAAAATATAAGAGATGAAGTTGCAGTTATATATCTACTTAACCTTACGTCAATATACTCATGGAAAAATCTTTGCACATAAGACATACACGTAAAATTTCAAATTATAATTCTTTGATGAAAAACTTCTGCCTACAGTTGGAAAACTAACAGATCCATAGCCTATTTGAATAATGAAATATTTCCTGTCTCTCTCTAAAGATAATTATTTTAGTTTCAGATATTGTAGACAGTTAAATTCTCCATAAATTGGTAAATGAACAGAAATTCAAGAGAATTCCAAGCTACAAAGATTAGAAATTTGTTAATTAGAATATTTTAGATACATGAATAAATTGAATGACTTACTGTAATGTGTCTTATGTGTACAAAATAAAATAAATTTCATACAATAAAAAGTTTAAAATTATTGATTGTATAAGCAGATAATGAAAACAATTATTTCATTACAACTGATGCAAAATGATGCACAACCGCAAAATACACAGAATTCATAGATAGTAAAATCAAAGTAAAATGGATAAATTTTGATTTATACATGTACTACAGAGAAACTAAAGTAAAATTGAATTCTATTTAAATGATTTCAAAAAGATGGAATAGAACAAGTTTGTAATTTAAAGAACTTAAAATCTTATAAATCAGAACGTAAATAACAAAAAAGATAAACAAAACCTTAAAAAGAAATTAACTTGAACGAAAGACTTTTCCCACCTCAAATTTATTTTATTTCTACACTTTTAAAACTTGACAATGTTTTAAAATGTTTACAATATATTATTTAATCAAAATACCATATTTAATCAATAAATGCATACTTTAAGCAAGAAATGGACAATATGCAAAAGTAAATAAATATTACTGCAGTACACAAGTTTATTTCTTCTAATACAATTAGTACTTTTAATTTCATCAGTACACTTTTTGGGTCACATCAGATCATCACACTAACTTTTTAATATCATACAAAACATCAGAAGAAAATTAATTCTGTACAGGTTATCTGGTCCCAAGATATAAACAATACTAAATTTACAGAATGATAATTTTGACACTTGAGATTCTGTCGATTAATAGAAAGGGAGTTAAACAAGTAATTGTTACACAGTCATGAAATCAAATCTGATCTGTTGTCGTAGTTGTAGTCATAGTGTTGTGTGAGGTAAGAACAAAAAATCTAGCCATAATGGTAATTATGAACAACCTTGAAACATATTTAATAATCCTAATTAACCATAATTTTCTTATAGGCTCAACTTACCTGAAGTATTTTTTCAATGTGTTCTTCAAGTGTTCAATCACAACTTATATCCTACTTGTGATTCTCTTTAATCTATATTTTGAATAGGCGAATGCATCTAAAATTGTCATAATAGATCAAAGTAGTATTTATCATTTTCCAATATTATGACACTTATCTCATCTGGCCAGCTGAGAAGATTTTAGCATCATCAACAATAAATATAACCAGAATAAACAAGTTCAGCAACTTTACATAGGAATTATGAAATAAATGCAAACAATAGTTTCTATAGTACATATATATTTTCCACAGTATTTCAACTTCATACAGCTTTTGTTTTTAAAAAAATGTTTATTAGTTAAACACACCCTTGAAAAAATGGTGAGAAATTTCATTAGTGTCTATCTGCTCAATATCAGCTAAGACAGTGCTACCTTTTGTCTAGTATTCTTATTGAAAATTATTCTATTAACAATCTTATTAGCTAATGTTTATCAACTATTTTCTCTATTAAAGAGAGAGAAAAGAAAATGTACAGTATGTTATCTGAAAGACTGTCATTAATAAATTACTTGATGAAAGTGATAGTTTAGTTTCGTCTTACTAATGAAACTTCAAAGTGAGAGAAAGAAAAATCATTTCACAATTCTAACCAACTTCTAATGATAACAGCCATTAAAAATTCTTCATGACAGCATGACATAAATGTTGAACATACAAGAATAATGTCATGATAAAGCACAAAACATGCAAATGAAAATTATCAGTACCAATTTGATTAGATCTACACTGCAAAAAGAAAAGTAAGAGAAAAAAAATTATCACAAACTATATCTAGTACAGATACTCCAATGACTAAAAATATTTGGGGTGATAACTGAGTCCTTTCATAAATATTCATAACCAGCTTTAACCAAGAGATTATTACACTAATATGAAAAATCAGCAATACAAGAGCTCTCAGAATTTAAGTTTAAACAAGTTACTTCAATAAAATTCACAGTATTCTAAAATGTTCAAATTATTAATTTGCACTGAAAAGAATTTGTCTATTGTTAAGGAGTATATATGCAGGTGTTTTAGATAAAACTCTCAAAACTTTATGGCTATTCTTCCCAAGCTGGTAATTGTAAAATCTGTTATATTTAAATATCATGTAAAAATACAAAATGACAATGAAAATATGTTAAATATATGAAATATCCATTTTTATTTTATTAAACAAACACTGACTAACACCATTTTTATAATAAGGAGGAAGAGGGAGTGGAAATTTAATCAATCTTTCCTTTTACCTAGATTGCATTAAAGCTGCTCTAACAAAGATTGCCAAGAGTAAAGTTGATTTTTCACCCACATTCACTGTTTCCAAATTCTTTCTCATCTTAGTAATCAGCATGGTTTAAGTTTCATGACCAGACAAGAATCAGCATTTCAATAGGCAATTACTATAAATCAATCAGAAAGTGAGCAAAAATATACATTTTTGTTTTATTTTAGTAAAGTAAAAGAGATTCTAGTTTGATGCACTATGCTTATTTGATAATATTGAATTTATCAAGCAATGCAGATCATTAATTGTATGAAATTAGAGGTCAGGTTTTAAATCCCTAGTCAGAACACACAAACCTGATTAATGCCTTAATTACTACAACTTCATAGAAGGAAAACCGATTTCAGAATTTTCATTCATTTATTAATTACATAAAATATAGTAAAGTTGCTTTGAATGTCAACATGTATACTCCAAAAACTGTTATGGAATATGTGAGTCCTTTACAATTGTTTCATTTGAATTGACAATTATAAATCTATTTCTATTTTTACTTTAATAATTTGAAAAACAATATTCATGAAAATTAACATGTTACTGCATTAATTCAATAAATATTTGATTTTTACAATAGCAAATTTAACCAAAATAAAATGGATTTTGCAACACTTACTGATCTATATACAAGCAATTAACATGTGAGAAGAAATAACATGCAAAGTGAATTGAATTCACAGCAATACTGAATCAAACTATTTACTAAATGTTTAAGTTTCATAACATATGCAATAATATGGAAAAAAAAAAAATTTTTTAAATGATACAGAAATGAAATACTTACATTTACCATCTAGTTAAGAGTAAATTTCATTTTAAAATTATATATTGAACACAACAACCTGCCATATTTCTTTGGTCGTTCCCTCCCTCAACCACTAAGATGTTGACTTACAGCCATTGCCAATACATAATTTCTGAGACTTAGATGTAACTATTCAGTAAAACATTTTAAATAAAAGAAAATAAGATAAAAAATGAAAGAAATCACTGAAACTTGTTTTTATCTGGATGGTGAATGTAATATATTTTTATATAGTTTTTTGTACATCACTGCAGAAATAATGGAATTTTTTATTGAACTACTCTATACAAGCACCCAATTTCTTAACTATACATTATTTATATCAGTCACACAGTTTATCTGAAGTACTGGTAAGCCAAAATGTCTTAGTGGTTTATCAAATAAAAATAAAAGGGTTTTTTGTTACATTAAATATTTTGTTCACTAAAGTTAATGCTAAAATGTTATCTTCTATCAACATCCTAACAACAGTTCTAAATGCATTTTACAGTATTCCAAGAAATTGACATTTTTTTCAATAAGAGAGCCTTGTAAAAGACCATAACATTAACTTAATATCTGTTAAATACAGTAAATGAATGAAAACTTTCCAGTAAAGCTGTAACAATTTTGACCCAGTGAGAAAAGATACATGCAATTTAGAAACATCCTGATGGAGTATTATGCCTGTTCTAATAAGCAATTCTGGACATCTTTTAGCAATTGCTGCCTTCAATTAGTTTAATTGGTAGCAGTACTTATTTGCTTCTCTAGAAAAGAGATTACCCTTCCAATATTCACATCATCATATATACAGTATCTCTGGTATGGTGCATTGGTGGTGCATTTTACTAGTCTTATGATGTCTTGCATTACGCAATGTTATAAAATTTCTCTTTTCATTGCCAGTCTTAATTTTTTTCAAAAACAGAATATTTTCATTATGTTTAAGCAGTGAATCATACATAAAAGTATGACTAAGTTTGTTTTTTTAAACTTATATGGAAACTACATATCGAGCAAACTAACATAACCAGACTGGTACAAATGATTTTTCAACATTTGATTTGGATGTTGTTTTGAGTATGTTGGCTATCTGCCACATTGTATAAAACATTGATTATTCTAATGTCTTGACTTGATCACTATCAGCCTCAACTGGTCTACCCAACCATGGAGCCTTTATTCAGAGAGAAATCTCCAGTACAACAACTTTTGACAGGTTTGAGCATTCACAAGAACTTCTCTATAAACTACACAAATCTTTTTTCTCATTTAAGTCATGTTTTTTTAAGTTCTTTAAAATAGAATAAAAATCATAATCTGCTAAAATTTTTCTTCCATTTGCAATGTTAAAATAATGAAACAAAAATACACCAATTTTGACAATTAAAAAATGCATACTGATATAACTGTCAATAAAAGACAATGTTTTAAATGAGATTAGTTAGAACTAAATGCTTATGTCATCTAATAACAAAAACAAGACAAACTTTTTGGATAACAAAAAAATAACCAAGAATTAACCAATATAACAGCGTTTTAAAATAAGTATGTATTGTGAGTAATTTGTAAAAATTTCATCAAAATAGATATGAGATTTTTATGAGTGAAGAAGAAAAAGAGCCAGAGCCAAAGCAAAACTTGGCCAGGATTTAAGGTTTGTTTCATAAAGCAGATTGGTTGACTTGGAAAAGAAAATGTTCTTTAATGATTCATCTAATGATTGAAAAATAGATCTTTTTATATAAATATTTATATCATACCTAAAACACTATCTTGGATTATTAAATAACCTAAAGTGATCCTGGAAATAAGCAGGCTCCCCCAAAAAAGCCATCCCAGTATTTACAAAGAAACTCCACAATAACCTCAAACACCATTTCAAAAACTTCTGCATCTTTACAAATGCTTCCAAGGACAACAATCAAACAGTGTGTGCAGCCATATTAAATTGGAAAATCACCAGAAAAGCTCTTCCAAAGGAAAGCTCCATCTTTACAGTTAAAGTCTGTGCAATAGATCTAGAATTCAACATCATCTCTGAAAGTAACCACAAAAGCTTTATCATATTCTCAGACTTGCCCTCTGTCTTACTATCACTAAGAAATAGAAAACTGGAAGACTCCCTAATCATTAAACTCCTGAGTAGGTTGAACTCCATGTTCAACTATAAAGAGATTCAAATATGATAGATGCCGAGCAAAAGAAGGAGGGGAAATGAAAAAGCTGACTTGGTAGTCAAATCAATTTTAGATATGGCCCTGACAAATCCAAAATTCCAGACACTGGCTTGAAAGCTAAAATTAATAGATTCTTCCATACAAAATAGCACAAATACTAAAATAATAACATCAACAATATACTCTTCTTGATCAAACCCACTTTAGGAGAATGGAGACCAGCTTTCAGAAAATCTAAAAAGGAGCAAGTCACTATCCCGATTACACATTGGTCACACAAAACTAACACACCACTCAAAGAAGAACAACCACATGTCAAATACCTGCACACTATTAAGCACTTTCTCATGAAATTTGTAGCTTTCACACTCATCAGAAAACCTTTTCAACACATACAAAAGATCTATTTGAAAATGTGAACATATATGACATTCTCTTCCTCTTGAGAGAAATAAAATTATACCAAAAATTCTAAACATAAACCTGATGAATACCATACAAAGCAAACTCTCAACATGATTCCTGAACCATTTATTAGAAAGCAATCCCAGACAATGCCAACATATCATTAAAACAAAATAAAAACTACAAAAATGAAAATATGAAAACAAAATAAAAACTATAAAAAGCATATATATATATATATATATATATATATATATATACAATGTACATTATTCCTTAACCTCAAGGCATAAAATAACCCCAAACATACTGTTAAAATCCATCAACCACCACCATCTATAATTCATTAATTTAGATCTAAAGTTAATTAGTAAATTAAAAGCCAAGTTCAAATATTCCATTTGTTAAGAATGTTTATAAATTTACCAAGAAGAAAGTAAACTGATTTCAACTTAATTAGAAAAAGTTTTTAAAAAGTTTAACCTTTTTAACCTGAGTGACCAATATTTCAGTTGCCCAGTTGGCTGGGGCTGTAGAATATACTGACTGCACCTCTGCAGAGGGGTAAGACCCTGCCCCATGAGTGTCCTGGATATGACACTAAACAGTCTGATGGTGAGGTCCCAGTAATGCTGGGGCCTTGGAGAATACGGAGCACTCCTTCATTGCCATTGCTCCCAGGTCCAATCTGGCCCAGCATGGTAGCACCTGATAGGGCCCTATCTATGGGTTAAATAGAACTAACAGCATACTTATGCTAAACTGTATTGTTTGATTAAACTGAACAGCTTGAAATAGAAATGTTTTTGACAATTAAACCGTACTTACATTTAAAATGCGTGCTTATGCCAAACTGAATTATTTGAAATAAAACTGTTTTTTGACATTGAAACTGTATTTACACTAAACTGAATTGTTTAACATAAAACTGCTTTGACATTTAATTGTGTGTAAACAAAATCTGTACTTATAATTAGCTGAATTAGAACTGCTTGACTAAACTGAATAGCTTGAAATAGAAATGTTTTTTGACAATTAAACTGTACTTACATTTAAACTGCGTGCTTATGCTAAACTGAATTATTTGAAACTGAACTGTTTTTGACATTGAAACTGTACTTACACGAAACTGAATTGTTATATATAACTGTTGGAATAAACTGAATAGTTTGAAATAGAAATGTTTTTGACAAATTGTGTACTCATGTTAAACTGAATTGTTTGAAATAAAACTGATTATTTACATAAAAATGGATTTGGCATTAAATAACCTACAAAGGTTGATATGCCATAAAACCAAACCAAACCAGTATTTCAGACAGGCATCCCAATTTCTACATCACTATTGCCTAGCAACAATACAGCCAATTAGGCTGTTAAATAACAGATTACATTTTACATTCTCTTATTTTTCAGTCAGAAGGATGCTTTGGTTAGCAAGCTGGATTAGCAGACCATTGTTAGTGAGTTCAATTCTCACAGGGACCCCTATACTTCTGGTTTTGTGGCACATCTAATCTAAGCTTAGTAAATAACTATTTTTAGTCAGAAGTTCAACATGGGAAAGGGGCTCTAAAGGTTAAGATATTTTTTTAAATGTACTCGTGTAAAATTTAATATTTTGTTTTTAAAAAATCACATTAATATTACTCAATTAAATACTCCTATTGGTAGTTGTTGAATCATACCCTATTTATAATTTATTTCATAATTGATAATAAATAAGGGGAAGTATAATCAGCCTTTAATACTGTGAGAGATTAGAGTCTGACGTTTTTCAGTGCCAAATTTCATAATTGGTACACCCAATTCCTAAAACTGTCCAGCAACAATATTTTGAGAAATATTACAATACAAGAAATGACTGAAGAAAATTCCAACTGCTGCTGCTATTATTATTATTATTATTATTATTATTCACTTAATGACTGCCTCTGAGAGCCATTAAGCTTAAAATCAGGTCACATCCTATTTATAGAATTTGTATTATAAATAAGAGGATATATCCCATAATTAGCACTGAAAATTATAATGATCAGTGTGAGCACAAATGCTGACTCTACATTATTATAAAGCAGCAAATTGGATTGGAAATTGCTTTAATTTTGGCACAATGCACTATTTTTGCTGTGCAATGGAAACATACATACTAAAAATCAGATAATATAGATTACAAGCTTTTAAACAAACATCTGTCTTAATACTCAAAATATCAAGAAAAATTTGAAATTGTAAGAGATATTACAAACCAATTTAAAATTTAGATAATTAAAAATATGGATACAGAAATGATGCCAAATAAATACCATGTAGACTCTCCTCCAAATATATCCTAATTAACCTAGTGAATTTTACACAGTGAATGCAAGTCCTTCCTGTTCTATAAGCTATCAGTTTTTAAGTAATACATAACTGTTTTAGTTACTCTGTTTTCAAACAACTTTTGCTTGCCTCAACTTGTTGGAACTTATGTCAAGGATTAGGTTTGATACAAGTCACTATCTCAGGTTGTTACAGGCAATGTAGATGACAAAGTAAAGAATCCAAATAGCAAACTGAATTAAATTATAATATAACAATATTTACAATTCAAAGGAATAATATGAACAGTTATATAATTCAGACAATTATGTAATAATAGTTTTAATATTTCTTTATTATTGTTGATATTTTAAACATTAGACACAAAATCTAAGAATTCCCCATGAAAGCAACAATAAACCAAAATAGCATTTTAGTAATACTCAAATTCCAAAATGAATATGCCATTTGTTTAATAAATAATGTTTATCAATATTTTACTGATAAAAACAGTACTCAATACTATTTTCTCATGTTTGTATATAAATTCACTTTTATCAAATATTTCTTTCATTACCATGGAGATTACAGCAGTCATTAGCAGTCAAGTAGTCATGATAAGTGAAAATGAGCTATTATCATCATCTCATATTTTGACTGTCTCCTTGTCACTGACCTGAAAAAGTACAGGTGAGAAATGAAAAGAGGCAGGGATAATGCTGGCTTTTGAACAGAAACATCTTTTTTATTTTTCTGATTCTTAATTGAGGCTTGGCTTTTTACAAAATATTCCAAGAATATTTTGAAGAATATTCCAATATCCCAACTGATACATTCTCTAATCACTTTAAAAGTCTAAAAAATATAAAGAAACATCTTTAAAATGTATGCACTATTTTATATTCCATTAAGAATTGTTTAGTTTTCATAACCTGTTAACATATTTTTTTACAAACTTGCACAAAAAATCAAAATATAGACACTTTTATTTCTATTGATAGTATAGTTTTATGTCGTAGCGATATTATATTCAACAAGCAATAGTTTAGTAGAAATAAACAGTTACTTTATAACTTCTTACAGAGGGATTTTTATCAACTATCTTATAAAATAGGCATGAATATCCAATGTATATTAACATCAGATGATTTTCTTTTAATACTTACCTCCCAAATGAACCTCTATTAATTATTAGATATACAAATATCAAGATATTAGAATATTTCTGTATTATTCAACTGAAACACTGATATTTTACTATCAAATGGCTATCACTAAAATCTATTTAAATCCAATAAAGTATTTAAAACAAATTTAAAGTTTTATTTTTTTTACTATCTTAATTTTAACAATGAAAATGATTGTTATAATTTTACAAAAATAATAAAAATATAAAACTCAGACTTCAATTAATTTCACTTATAAACTTATCTTAAAAGTAGTTCTATATATTTTAAAGAATACTTGAAAGTAATTACAGTAATTTGATATCCAAATCACATCTAGTAGTTTACTCATTATTTCAAAATATTGAAATTGTTGTAATTTCATAAATGATTTTTCTTATTTTGATTACTACACAGCAATACAAACACCCACACAAACTTCATGTATGTGTACTTTTACAAACACCATTTAAAGTTATTCTCAATACATAAAAGTAAAATTAAGCCACCATATAAATTTGATATTTCAATTAAAAATATAAAATTTGTCCAGTTGCCACAAAATATAAACTTTTAAAGTACATGAATAAAGACACTTAATTGAAAGTAGTATTTTTACGGAATCTCTTAATTCTCTGATATTGAAAAGCTTCATTTTCCCTCCAACCCTTATTTAAATCAGAAATACCTATCTAGCCTTTTTATCAAGTTAACTATGATCTTGAAAAAGTTTATTTTCTCTCACAACAGTAAAAAAATAAGATTGTTAATTTTCAAGTATCTTTGAATATAGTATAATAAAAATGTTTTAAAAAATGAATGAAATGCTTCTAAATTAGTTTCATTAGTGGTAAAAAAAAATTTAAGAGACACCATCAGCTTAAGTATTTTGCAACTAAAAATAACTCTTAATTTGATAAATCTCAAGTGTTTAAAAAAAAAAAACAAATCAATATTTTTTTAGAAATTAAACAAAAAATATAATAAAATAAAAATTGTTACAGATTGCATCTCAGAAATGTTTCACTAGCCTTTCTAACAATTTCAATATCATCAAGTCGTGCTGACAGCATGTAGTTTCCAAAC
This sequence comes from Sepioteuthis lessoniana, assembly GCA_963585895.1. NCBI lineage: Eukaryota > Metazoa > Mollusca > Cephalopoda > Myopsida > Loliginidae > Sepioteuthis > Sepioteuthis lessoniana. The sequence goes on from OY757930.1 coordinate 53,659,095, forward strand.
TCTCTCTCACCAGTTCTTCTAAACTGTATATTGTATCTACCCAGAGCTGGTGTAAGTAAATCTTTGCTGGTCAGCCAACATTAGCATATCTATGTTGCAGGAGTCCATAAGAGAAAGTCACTTATGAGTTCGTCCCTACTTCTCCAGTAGTGCCCCACATCTTGTTTGTCTTACATGAATAATTTGTGAGATGGGAGGTAAGTAGCCATACAGTTGCTGTTTTGGGGGAGTGTTGCTTCCAGGATTGGTTCAAGACAACATGCAACATTCTTGTATAGTTCCTATTTAGCTTTTTCTCTATGTATTTTGTTAGTGTCCATGTGGTGCATCCATTAAGTAATACAGACACAGCTACAAATTGGAAGAAACCCCATTTTATTTTATCAGTAGTCAAGTAAAATGAATATCTACTTGAAGCCTAATCTAAGTTTGATACAATTCAATATCAATAATATTATAGAAAGAAATTTATAAATTGTAGATACAAAACAAATTTGATTTTGAATGATTTTATTGTAAAATGTGAATAGACTTAAAATTTCAGAATGACTTAGGATGAATGTAATGATCTTTCCCAATAAAAACTAATATGTTAAATAGTCAGAAATGGACTGTCCTGATTTTGTGTGCTAATATTAGAATTTTACAGCTTATAGAAATGAAAATTTAATATGATAAAGGATGATGGTGGAGAATATCATCCTTACTATCGCTACTCCTTCTGTAACAGGCAAAATTATTTTTTCTCAGTCATTAAGAATATTTCTAAAGATGCAGAAATTATAACAGCTCATGATCAGAATAACTTCATAATTTTTAAGATCACAAAACATCAATAGTATAAAGAGAGAGATTATCTGAAGGCAATAAGTTTATCTCAAAGGATTGATTTTAAAAATGTGTTATTGTGAATGTATCATTTCAAAATATAAAAAATGGTGCATGCATTTCAAAAATGCAATCATCTTTTCTTTCTATATTGAATTTATGATAGAGCTGAAATGCCTACTATGATAGGTAAATTACCATGACTTGATAATGAATCCTGCACTCCTGGGCATCACCTCTTATGAATGGGTGGGGTGACAAAAGGATTTGAAATATATTCTATTAGAAACCCTGGTCTACAAAAGCATTACACTAATAGAGAAAGTGCTACACTTCACCATTTATAGTCTAATTGATAGCCATTGAATTGGTTTGGCTGAATTAGTGCTTAGAAAAAATAACAGTAACACAAATACTAAGAATTTTAAGCGGGTGTGTGCATTGTCAGTGAAATGCAAAAACAAAACCCTCACTCAGGTTAATGTTTGAGTGTTGGGGGTGCAAATGATCTGTCACTGGCCAGCCCACAATCCTCCATATAATCAAAGATATAAAAAAATATTCAAATTAATGTAAAATTTATCACTTTGATAAAAATATGCCAATTTGATTTCTAAAATATTTTTCATTCAAAAAAGATGATTTTTAATTATCAATGTCTACAATAAATTTGCCAAATTTTATTAAGTTTATTAAAATGAGAATTCTGCAGACACATTTGTAATGATATTAATTGATATGTTGACTTATTTTAGAATCATTTCAATGAAATTAAAATTGCTTCTACTTGCATTAAACATTTTGTTTAATGTTTTGTTTTGTTTTTCATTTTAAATCACTTTTAGAAAAAGTCAACTAAATATAAAATGTACTGACATGAAAAAGTAGATTTTTGTAGAGGCCATGTTAGAATGTTATTTAAGATCAAAATCAGTAAAAACTTACATATTGCATTAATAAACTTATGTATTGTCTATGAATAGTCATGTTTCCAAGGACTTACAAGGTTGGGTCAATAAGTGCAACCTGACATGTAGCTACTAACTGAATTTGTATCTGAAATTTTCACTGTATAAAGGCTTATCTGTTTGATTAATATTCAGAATTGAATTAAGTGAATTGATAAGGAAGGAGATTATGTTGAAAAATAAATATTTGCTGTGTAAAAAATTCTTTTTGCATCATAGGATTGCAGATTTATTAAATGTAACTAGTTACATATATTCTGATAAAATATTTGTAGCATTTTTCAAATTTTAAATGCTTGATTCCTTCTACATCACTACCATAAAAAAATTACTACATTTGAAGAATTTTTACTTTAAAATGTTCTCTCACTGCAGAAATTTTACAAGAAAAACATTAAAACATTCTGAATTGCAGTTTTCACTATCTTTTTTTTTAATTTTACAAATAGATCCTTTGCTTCCCACAATGGCTGAATATCAAGTTTTAAAAAATTTACATGACAAAAAGATAAGATACTCCATTGCTTTTGTTATTTTTTTGATTTTTAAAATATATTAACAATACATTCAATATTTTCCATGATAAATTTTAATATAACTTGAAATACTGGACATAAGGCTTCTGAAATTAGAATTCCCAGAGTCATTATTAGCTGAGAAAAGTAAAAATAAAAAATAAAAATCAATTAGAAAACTTGTTTCAACTCTTTTGTTGTTGCAATAATGCGTAATTTCCAAGGGAAAAAATAACAAACATCTCTACTTTTAACTATCATAAGTTAAACAGAAAACATTATTTGGAGCATACTAGCTTTCTTACATTGTATAATATTGCTTATAATTAAGTAATGTTTTCACAGAAAATTTTCTGCACATAACTTAGCAAACTACTTTTGACATATGCAATCTACAGTACCTTCTTCATAAATCATAGTTTGTTTTTTTTTCATTTGAAATTAATGTTCACCTTTCTTTAAATAAAAAAGCATAATATATCTAAAATGTTACTTATTTTCTTCAATCTTCAATTAACAAAAATATGATGATTTTAACAATCTAAAAAAAAAGGATATGACAATAGTCACAACAGAACCAAAAGGGGTCATTTTTAATGAAGTTAATGAAAAGTAAATTCTTCTAATTCTAAGACAAAATAATGTAATATCTTTTAAAACATAAAAATTGCGATGGAGTAGTTAATGGAAAACTTGATGAAATTAATTAATTTATTTACATTAAACAAAAATCTATCACTTATTTTCTTTTATAAAAGAATATAAGGTAATTTAAATCACTAAGTATAGGAGTTTTTATTGAAATTCAATAATCCATTGAATTTCCATATAAGACTCCTCCCATAATCTGGTTTGGTAGTAGGGGGTGCTATTCATGTAGCAGAAATAACCTGGTGGAGCTCATCCTTCTGGTTCTGATTTGAATTCAGTTTTCTTTCTCTTAGACTGGTTGCCATACTAAGGTTAAAGAGCACATTCTTCCCTTCTATTTACCCATAGCTGGAGGAGGAATAGTTGGATTCATACCCTTCCTAAGGTTATTAGCACTGTGAAATGTAAACAACTTCAATTCAGGATTTGAACCTGGCTAGGCAAGTCCACTTCCCGTGTTAAATGTTATGCCATACATTGTTTTTTAATATGGAGACATCAAGTGTTGATATTTTCCCCAATTGATATTCATTACTTTTTAACAATCATGAATAATTTTCAGATTCAAATATTTCTAAAAATAATTTTGATATGAGAAATTCTGATTAATGATTCTTCTTTCTAATGGTCAAAAGTTATCAAAATTAAGTTTTTATATCCAATGCAGGTTATTTTTTCATATCTGTGCCATCACACACCCTATTTCATTGAATATAACAACATAAGAAAAAAATTATTTCACACAACATCCTAAATCAAACAAAACAACTGAAGCAATTATGCTAAAATAACATACTAAACTAACTATTCTGTAGTAACAACCAATATAATACTTCCCATTATAATACTTCTTTGTCTGATACAAAATCAAAAATAAAGAGATCAGTATTTCCATACTAAACTATTAATCTCTTCATTCCACCTCCCTTAATACATGCAAAACAGCACAGTTTTTTCTAGTTCTGAAGTACCATCAAAGTTATGATGAGTGAACCAAACCTCAAAAATATTAAGACTCAATTTGATCATCAAAGCTGTAAGTGGAAAATGACCATTTAAAAATCGTATATCAATGAGGTAAAAATCAGTATATCTTAGGGTTTTTTTTAAATGGCAGGCCTGATACTCTAATACAAACTTCTTTATTTCTCAAAAAAATACAATTACTAATGTACAAAGAAAATAAAAAAAAAAAAAATTGAGGTAGATTATTCTGTGGTAATACAATTTTACATGTAGTAGAAATATGCACTCCATGTTTAAGTGTCTCATTTCTTGAGTGGTTGCATGAGTAATACAAAAATTTTTTTTTTTAATCAGATCATTTTTTGTGGTTTATGTTCAAAACTTACAAATAGCCTATTTCTTACTGTTCCATATGCTTAAGCCTGGAAAGATTTAATGTTTCATTATCCAATTATATTGGTTCCAAGCACAAATATAAGATGATTTTAGCAATGAAGAAGGATGTGGGCAGACATAACAAACAAGCTAAAATAGAAACTATATTACTTATAGGTCATGCAACCTGGTCTCACTACAGAGAAATTCCATTATTAGAGTAAAAGGAGATATTACTCAAGGTCCCTCATGTTACTATAATAATGGAATTTCTCATGACTCATTAAGACCAGGTTGCTAATATATGAGAGGAAAAAAAGTTTTACAATATATTTCTATAGTAAAGCAATTATAGATAATATCCCTATTCTGTATTAAAATTCAATTGCGCTATTACATTCACTTTCAGACTAATACTCTTGAGAAATATATGACCTCTCTTATCCCCCAGCTATTGGTTAAATACTACAATTACTGTTATTCTAAAAGGATGGTTTTGACATTAAATAACCCATGAAGGTTGATATGCTATTAAACAAAAAAAAACCTATTCTATAAAAATAATCAAGAAAACATACAAAATACAATGGAAACATTTTTTTAGAACTAAAGTCCACCCACTTCCAGATAGCATTTCCCATTGCACTTAAAGGAGATGGGAATCTACAATTAAAATATTTCAGGAAAAGAAAAAGAAAAATATAACAAATTTGAGAAAAGAGAATTAATAGAAGGGCAACAAATATACATTAAAGATTGAGGAAATTTTAGATGAGGCTAACTCATAAATGAAAGATTTAATTCCAAAGGAAACTGAAAGGAGAGCAGACTTGTAGAGGAGATAAGAACAAATTGTGAATGAGGCTAAAAAGAATTGATGCACATATTAAAGTAGTAGGTATTTGAATTTCAGACACAAAGTTTGACTTTTATTATTCAGGGTTTTCAGACTGTTGTCTTCATCTTTATTGTTATATTCACAATGTCTCAGCCAATATGTCCTCCAGCCTTCTTCAGGTGTTTCTTGTCAAGCTCAGGAGCCTACACAGAACTTCAAACCACATCCTTTATTTAATCCACAGAAGTCTATTAACCATAACCAAGTACAAGAGTTAAGTATTCCTGTATTGTCAATCACCTGCAGTCAGGTTGGAACTTGCAACCTCCAGATGATTGTCACTTAGAAGCTTAAGGAACCAATGCCTATAATCATTATGCTATGTGTCCTGCTAAATGAAAATCATCTCATTTTTTTTATATCCTGCATATGATGATGTATATAAGCACAGAATATAAGAATACAAGTACAAATTCATAAAGTCTGTTTTAAAAGAAAATTAAACTTTTGGCTTATTTATCAAATAAAGATCAATAGAGAAATTAATTTGAAACAACCATACTTTTTACAAATTATTTGATGATGAAGATTGAAGGTCATTCCAAGCAAATTTTGGTTTGGTTTCAGTGTTTAATGGCATATCAACCTTTGTGGATTATTTAATGCCAAAGTCATCCTTGTAGAAGAACAGTAGTGGTACTATTTAACCCATAGCTGGGATGATAAGGGGTTCATACCTTTCCCCACAAAGTTATTAGTATAAAAGTAAAAATAATAACATGCCTGAAGTTTAAACTTGCTTACTTCAAAGCCATTACACCATGGGAACTCCCCACTTTCATTTTGGATGCTTATTTTCCCTCTAAAATGCAAAATTTCACATTATACTGAAATTTTATGTATTCAAAAAACATTATGCTGAGAATTTGTTGGGGTTTTTTTTCTATCAGAAATTTTTTTTAAATTGTAGTAGATGGCATTAGATAAAGAAAAATTTCTGAAGGTATTTGCAACAAAAAAAAACCAATGAAAATTGATATTTTAACTTATGTTGTTTTATTTAGAGCAGCAGGTTTATATAATATATATTAATTTGAACTGAAGTTCAAAATTAGAAAGTATAATGGATGGTTGTATTATCAACCACTTATAGAAATGAACTCATCCAGTTGAAGTATGTGTAATAAGTAAAGAGGTAGTGTAACTGTGGAAGCCATAGAAACAGACATAATTGAACATTGTCTAGCCACAGAATGACTGCTGGAGTCAGAAAGATTGAGTACTATCACCAAAGTGGCAATTGCTATAGGCTTTTTTCAGGCAACAGTAGCAAAGAATTCCAGACAGATATCAACAGAAACGGGGAAACTGCAGACAGCCACAGGAGATAGAAAAAAAAGGACCCCCAATAACTGATAAAGGAACATGGCATCAAATCACATTCCAATTAGTACTGTTCAACTTACCATTCAATACAATGTACAGCTTATACTGGGTTTCATAGTTGTTGACTAATAAAAGGTACCATTACTGACAGCCAAGCATATCGCCATACGAGGTGGGGAGTATACATTAAGTCCAGTGGGTAAGCTACAAGTACAGATGGAGAGTGTATGAGTAAAAATGTTTTCTGTTATAAGAATTAACACACAAAAATCAGTTTCTACCATATTTAAAGGATCAGTTACAGCACTTTACCTGGGCCAGAGAACATTAACATTGAACTGTGGAAGACTGGTGCTGTGTTGTATGTGCACAGACTTTACCATCTGCCTGAGAACTAGATATGTGATTTGTCACATTTCCAGTTTTTTCAGACAGATGGTAAAGTTTGTGCCCAGAGAAGATTGCATAAGGCTATGGATCCAACAGTAAGTTAGTGGTGGTTGTATAATGGTGTGGGATGTATTCTGTTAAAGTTTGCAAGAGCCACAAGTGAAACTGGAGTCTGTTCTGACAGATGTAACAGATACAATTCTATTTGCAGACCATTTGTACTTATGCTCAACATGTTTCCCAGGGGTGATGATTTATTCCAGCAAGATAATGCATCTTCCTATTGTGCACAAGTGATACAAAACTAGTTCCAGGAACACTTAGCTAACTCCCAAGTACTCCATAGCCCTCCTCCCAGATTTAAATTTCATTTTGCATGTATGGGACATGCTACAGACCTCATTAAATTCCCTGCAGATATACCCAAGCAACTCACTTATAGACACTTCTGGAATATGCCTGGATAGATACTCTAAGACAAATCCAGCACCTTATAAACCCCATGCCACATTGCCATTATTTAGATGAAAAGAGAAACTACATATTATTAGCTCTCTCTCCAATTTTCTGGTATTCCAGTTTGTATGAACAAGTTACAATGGAATTTTCTAATGATATTCCAAGCTTAACTTTTAGTGACTATATGGAGAAATTATTATTAAAAGTTACCATTTCTAATAATAACAAAAATTTTCTACTTCAATCTTTCTAGTAGTTACTATCCATAGCCAAAAGAGTCTTAGCTTTTGTGTATATGCATTTTTGTTTGATATACTAATATGTATATGCCATGATAATCTTTAAACAAAATTGTTTTGATGTTATCTTTGCATGAACCCATAAGAGTAAAATATATGTACTTTCTCCATAGGTTACTGGATCAAATTGGATTTCTTTTGCTTGGATAATTTTAAATAACTATATCATCCAACACTTGAAATTGATATTGAAACACCTGGTTCAAAACTCCACAACTGAGATTTTCATATCATTTCATCAATAAAAACAAATATTCTAACTCTAAAATATTCTTTAAATATTCTACTGCCAATTCTTGGTTTCAATTCACAAGTAAAAAATAAGTAAATAATTAGGTTAGTGTCATAACTAATAAATTTATAGCTAAGTGTAATAATATAATCAAACAATTAAGTTCTGTACACATGAAACATTCAAAAGATTCTTCATAGGGGGTCTGGGTGTTTTGTTTATTTTTTGTTTTATGGCCAATATTGTTTTTCCTGTCATTTAGTAATATCAATACAAAGTAGTAGCAACAATTTATTCTGCATCAGTTCTTGCTGCTATAGTAACACTGTCATCAATAACTCAATCGCAGCAGGAGACTTGGTTGGAAGAAACACAAGCAGCACATGCAGATGAAGGTAAAAAGGAGTTTTAGAGAAAAAAAAAAGATAAAATCAAATTTTACAAGGAAATTTACATGTCTATATTTATATATATGTTTTCCTTCTGAATGCACATAAAAGATATTTACAAAAATTGCATGATTAATAAAGTTTGAAAACATGATTTAAGTAATTTATTAAGTAAAATAAAATAAAAATAACAATGGGATTTTATAAGTACTCAACTGGATGAATCACAACAGTCTAATATTTAAACACTGACATAGTAATTAATGTCATCAATCATGTTTAAAACAACTATTCAAACATTCTTCCAAATGAGCTATGGCACTCATATAGGAAAGTCTGTATGGCATGTAAAACATGAATTTTTTTATCTATAAAATATACATGTTGAGCACTGAATCAGGGCTCAACATGTATATTTTTAGAGGTCTATTTTCTTCTGTTTTAATCAGGGATTATCAGAAATTAAACCTTTTAAATTAAAAATTCATAAATTGATTATTCAAATGATTCTTAATTTACAACTGTTAGAATGATATTGTTAACTTTGAGTATTTTTTGTGGGTGAGGGAGAGCATGCAATTTTTGTCTTTTACATTTTGATCTATTCTTAAATAATTATTAAATGTTCTATAAGCTTAATAGAGTGGATCAATAGGAATTCGACATGTAAAAAGGAAGAAAATTTTACTATTTTTGATTTTATATACTAGAAGCTAAATTAACAAATAGAATCCAAAAGAATAATACCGAACCAAAAAATAACCTTTTCATGTCTTTAGTTCCAAGACAAATTCTATTTTTCAATGCAGTTGGTTTTCAAGGATTTACTCCTTTGTTACTAAACTATAATTTTCTGAAAAGTTAATTTGACAATTAATTACTTTTATCAAGTATTTACTTTTTCTCATTTTAATAAATGTATTTTTATTTCATTCAGCAGGATTATGAATTCACAAGTGTACAAGCTGAAAATAAGATAAAAATTCATTTTTTAAAGTAAGCTACAGAAATAGATATTCACTAAACTAACAAGTTAAGAATCACTTTGCAATAACTTAATCACTGAATCTAGCTACTGCAAAATATATTCTTAAAAACAAAATCATTAAACATAATTTAAAGATATTTGGAAGGGTTTGAATAAATCTGAACAGAAAAAGTAAAAGATTTTTCAATAATTTCCCTTTACGATAAAACCTTATTTTTTTCATTAGTAATACAGGTTTATAAACTTTGCGTCCTCCAAAAGGAACCAAAAAGACAATTTCAGCAAATTTTTAAAAAATTATTTTTCTGAATTTCTGAACTTGTATCCTACAGTCAATTAGATATTCCCTGTCTATAATGGCTTTCATAGATAAAGTGGTATAGGATATAAGTAGATACCAAGTTGTCATGGTACAGGACGATAGTTCAAGTATCATCCAAAACAACTTTTTCTGACAATTTCATTAGAAGGACAAAGAATAGATTTGCCAGAATTACTGTAATAAAAAGCAAAAAGATGAGGATACTAGTTTTTAGTAGAAATTATGTCAAATGACAGTGTTTTTTTTTTTCAGAAAGAGAAAATGATCATCTAAAATATCCAAGATTATCATCCAAAGGTGCATGCTTTTTACTAGAAGAAAAGTTTTTGCCAAACATTATAATCCTCTCTTGAAATAAAGTTTATTTTCTTGGAATAAGGAAAAGAAGAGAACAGCCATATTTTTATTTTTCAAGATTTCCTTCTCAAAAGATGCTTTTTATGTCATAAAACAAAAGAATCAACATTTTTCTTTATAAAGTTCACATAAAATAGATATAACTGTTTTCTTTCCTTATATATATATATATATATATATATATATATATATATATATATAGATAGATAGATAGATAGATAGAGAGGGAGAGAGATTTAAATGTTTAGTAGATATATTTCCTCATAGAGAACCTGCTTTGAAGGATAAAAATGGACAGTTTGCTTCAGATCAAAACACTGTCTTTAGTTTCAGAATCGTTTTGTTTTTAAGTATCCCCCTCACTTTTTGTTCTTTTTTAAAATTCTTGTTTCCTTTCCCACAGATTTTATATAAATCAAGTTTCCATAAAGTTTTTTTTTTCAGAATGCTTTGTCCTCTCCTTCCCCTTAGATATGACCTTATATAATACTGTCTTATTGAAAAAAATGTAAAATTAAACATCATTACCTTAAAAAAAAAAAAAAGAGGATTGGTACTACTAAGTAATATACTGAGCGCTAAGGAACATATATCTGCATGACACCCTGACAACTTAATACATCATGAAAAATATGCATAAAATAAAGATATAAGTCTAATGATTTTCTTTAAATGATTTCAGGTATCTTTCAAATAAAACTTTATTTCTCTGAACCAACCAAAATTCCTTTTATAATCTTGTCTTGAGACATATTTACTGTTATAAAAGAATATTGCATAAATATTACATAAGAGAAATAAACCCAAATTTTCAAACTCATCAATTCTTTCTTAATGTAAAAATATTCTCACAAATATACTAACTATTCTGAAAGATAATTTTACAACAAAATATGTGTTCTTAATATTAATCTATAAAATTGATTTCAACCAAAAACAAATGATAAAAAACAAAATACAAACTGAAAGTGAAACTTATTAGCTTCCTTTCAGTTTGAATTATTTCTTCAAAATTATAAATTATTCAATGTAGAAAAATACAAATATATCTTTTTAAAAGCAAATTTGCAATGCTGTATTTATGTGATAATCATGACTCAGAAAATTTTCAATCATTTAGGTGCTGAAGAATTCACTAGTTATTACAAAAACCAAATAGCCTGCTGTGTTCTAAAATTATTTAAACAATAAAATAAATCCCATTTATATAAAGATATTGCAACAAAATAGGATAAGGTTTCTCAAAGTTACATCAAACCATATAGGATTGGAATAACTAAATTGTCATTCTACTATACCCACACCAAAAAAGTACTTATTAATACCCTGACTATATCAGCAGCAAAATGAAATTAGTTTAAAATAATTCAGTTGCTTCAATTTATCTTTAAATATGCAGAAAATGTAATTTAGCACTGATGAATAGTTGATGTGAGACTCAAACTTAAAATCAAACCAGACACTTTGCATGCTTTAATGATTACAGCAAGTTTGTTAGTGAGTTTGATTCTCAGTGGATGCCCATTAAATGATTACAGACAGACAAATCAATCAGACCAGGAGAATCTTGGCAACATTGTTGTTTTGTAAAAGATCATATGTATTATCATGTCTTATTTTCCTCTTATACAAATTTCACCCCTTTTTTAAATCCTCATGTATAATCTCTTTAACAAAAAATAACTTAAAGATTAAAACCAATTATTTGAACAAAAGTAAAAAATATATGCATATTTAAATTACTTCAATATGACAATTATAATTTCCTTTAATAGGCTTTAAGTTATTTTCTTAAAATAATCAATATCAGCCAACCAGGAGAATTACCAATAATCAGAAATCTTAAGAAAGAAATTAAAAATTCTAAATATGATTAAATGGCTGGGAAAATATATTAAACCAATAAGAAAAAAACAATATAATTTTGTAATCCTGACAGATTTACAAGTTTTTGGAGGGTATAGGGAAAATATAGATATATTTGTGTAAGTAGAAAGGTTTTATTAGGTTGGTTATATATTTGAAACTATATTAATAAAACACTAGTCAATCAGAATATTTTATATATATTATTCGGTCCAGTTAAACTAGAGTCAGGAATAATTCCATCAGGACAAAAAATCATTCAACTATGACCATTTAAATTTTCCTGGTAGAGCTCAGTATAACTGACATCACAGAGCAATAATTTCTTTAAGGAAAACAAAAATCGGTCACATTAGGATTATAAATTTATTTCCATCCTGTTATGGGTATTGATATGAATCAATAACACCAAAAATAACAGGACTTCTTCAGATCTTAGTTGTCCAAATTTCTGAGATGAAGCTTGTTGATTTTTATCTTTGAGGTTTTTCAGACTATTGTCTTCATCTTTATTGTTATTTCCACAACATTTCGGCAGATATGTCCTCCGGCTTTCTTCAGGTGTTTGTCGAACTCGGGGAACCTTCACGGAACTTCGAACTACGTCCTTTATTGAATCCACTGGGGTTGCCTGTTCTGATTCCGTTAGCCATAACCGGGTACAAGTGTTAAGCAGTGAGGATTGAACCTGCAACCTTCAGATGATTGTCTCCTTAGAAGCTCAGGGAACCAACGTCTATCACCGTTACGCCATGTGTCCTGCTGGACAATTCAGAGTGAATTTTTGGGTATTATAAACTTAATGTTCTTACTTTAGCTAGAATTACTACTATTATGGATGATTTTTTACCTGTGCTAATATTCAGATTTTTTTTGATTTTTTTTATCTAGCCTTCTTGACACATGGCGTAACAGTTATAGGCGTTGGTTCCCTGAGCTTCTAAGGAGACAATCATCTGAAGGTTGCAGGTTCAATACTCACTACTAGTTCGACAAACACCTTCTGTATTAATTTGAGATTTGTACGTACTTTTCAATGGAAGAGTAACTGAATATAAGGGCACAAATATAAATTTTGAATTTAAAATTTGAATTTTAAATTTTGAATTTAATTTAAGATAAGTATTACTGTATCCTTACATAAGGTTATTAAGGAATGTTGTACTTCCCTAAATTTTTATTAAATCTGGAGTTTTAAGTTGAAATGTATTTAAAATTAAAAAAATTAATTTACTATAATTCCAACTGGTAATAAAAACTAAAAACCGAAAGTGGGCTAAATGGGGAGGAAACTCTTCACCCCTCTTCTACCCCCTCCCACCCTTCTTCCTGTGTCTATTTTGAATTATTCTATCCATTAGATCTGAAGAAGTCCTATTTTTTTTGTGTTATTGATTCATATCAATACCCATAACAGGATGGAAATAAATTTATAATCCTAATGTGACCGATTTTTGTTTTTCTTAAAGAAATAAATGAATGAATATAAAGAAAGTAATGTAAATATGCTTAAAACAGGTTTCAACATGATTATCTGGTTTATTTAAGAGAATATACAAACTTTTAAAATACCATCAAATGTCTACAAATATTTTTGTCAACCGATTTAATAAAAAAAAATTTTTTTTTTTTAAATAAGATTTAAAACATTTGAATGTGAAACTTTTAAATTGCAAGCAATAACTTAAGATTAAAGTGGAAAAGAATGATATTCTAAGAAATTGTGAGGGTGTTTAGTTTTAATAAAATAGTAAGAATATGATTTAGTTCTTTTGAACAAGTAAATTCTCACCTATTACAGACTCATATTTGTGAAGAATGCTTATACTTTAAACCAAAAAAAGTTTTTACTTTGAGCAAGATATTCCTCAATTCCTAATAATCCTTCTCATGCTTTTACATTTTTAAATAAACAATTAAATCTATTCATATGCAAAGTGAACAATTTTTGTTAATGCTGTTTTGGCTGGCTCAAGTGAATCTTTTTCATCCAATGCAGAGTTTGTTAAAAACATGAAAAGGAAAAGTACAGCTAGGGGACATAATCCAAAATTAACAGCTGCTCAACAATATCCCACAATGCAATATAGCTAAAATAAAAAAATAAAAAAATAGCAGAAATAAACAAAGCTCACACGCAAGAAAAAAAATAGACTCAACAAAGCACTGAAAAATTCTACCAGCAAGAGGACACTAGGATAATATGACAACAGATACCAAAGATAGATTATAAATAGAACTACCCAATAATAGATGCTGCACTGAGAAAAAGGGGAAAAGAAAAATTATTTAAACAAAAGAAAAAAAAACTTAAACAACAAAACAGCTGAAATGTGGGAGAAAAAATAAAAACAAGGCCAACAAAAGTTAGATAATAAAAATGAGATACCAAATAAAAATGGACAAATTTTGTTTTATATGACATTGTTTAGAGTCAGAAGTAATAAAACACAATTCAATGAAAAAAAAAAAGAACATATAAACTGAATGATATTCATGATACCTATTTTTATTGACATTCTTTCTGAAAGGAAACTTCACTAGATTATATTTAACAAGTACAAATACTTAAAAATTTTCAAATAATATTCAACAGTTTATGTGTACAAGTTTTCAAAATTATTGTAAGAAATAAGAAACTTTTTCTTTCTAGTATAATTCAGATTAAAATGATAATTTATATCTTCATCCATTTTCATTCTAGTCCTTAATGAATTTTATTTTGTAAGAGTAAATGAATTATATAAATTGATTAGAAAACAAGAAGACGAAGGCAGAATGAGTTCAGATTTTGATTTGCTTAATCATTTATGCTTCCATGGATGACCATGAAAGATTTATGAAATGTGGGATGTGAGTTCAAGTTGGAGACTACTACTTTATTTCTGATTTTGGGTTGTTTGATCTAGCAGTAGAAAGAGCAAACAAATTATTGTTCAATGAATGTTTAAGTAAATGTACTATAGGAAGTTATCAGTGAAAGCATATTAAATACTACTCACCTATTTTCTTAAGGCTGGCATGGCATTATTTTTAAGCAATATAATCCATAGAATTAACCAGGTAGATCTCCATCCATGGTATATAACATGATTTGCATAATAATTTTGAATCCTGTGAGGTACTCCTTTATGGCCACATCATAATGCCAACTCCAAATGGATCATATTTATTGAATGGGTAACCTGGAAAAAAAATCTTATTGCATAACATTTTTTTCATATTTGTGTGATGGGCATTTAAGAATTATTTAGAATTAGCATTACTTTAAACAATATTTAATCAACAGTCACTTAAAAAGAAATGAATAAATCAAGTGATGTAATAAAAGCCATACATTAATTTTTGGCTTGTTATATTCAACTACACATTGTAAAAGTGCTTAAAGAATATTTGTAATTATGCAATTCAATAGAAATGAGTTTTTAAAAAGTATTAATTGAAATGATATAAGAAAATATATACACACACACAGACACACACACTCAATAAGAAAGAGTTTGAATAAAAAAATTATTCAACAATATTTAACAATTCAGTCAGAACCTCTCCAAATTATTAATTTGAGGTTTTTTTAGGGTTTTTTTTTCACCCAAATTTTTTTTTTAATTTCATGTCACTTTTTCTTTTTTAATCACAATGGTTAATGATTGATTGATTTCAATATGTCAACCCAATTTTGGTCAAGGGGATCATCAAGGAGACCTGTTTTGAAGGTGTGGAGGCCATCAAGACAGCTGTAACGATAGAGCTGAAGGGCATCCCAAAAGAATCTTTCCAGCAGTGCATTAAAATATGGCAGAAAAAGATGAGAAAGTGCATCAGACTTGAGGGGGATTACTTTTAAGGAGAAACTATCTAGTTTGTTGTTTGGAATTGAAAAAAAATTGTTTGGGACACCAGTCCCATTACTTTTCAGAAACACTTCACATTACTTAAGAACTAAATTTTGAAGTCTGAGTTATCTAACCTGATACTTGTAAATACGTACTTATGTCCCATGTCTTCTTGTAATTTTTTTACGTGGTAATAAACATGATGATGGCGGTCACTCAGATTCTGTTGGGTAATATGAAGTTGTAAAGAAAACATTGGTAGCAGAAAGCCATTTTCTTTTGAGTAACAGTGATAATTATTGCTCAATTTACGTAGAAGCACATTTGAAAGAAGAATGGCTACATTCATGAAACAGCCCCCAATTTTACAAGGTGAAAAATTCTAAACCAAATGGAGACAAGATTTACAGGTCTGGATGTTGTATACAGACTTACCAAAAGAAAAACAAGGTCTGGCGGTATTTTTGTCATTACGGAGCATACATAAGTGTATTAGACATTTGTCAATAGCAGATATTGGCTGAGCAGAAGGATTAAAATTGATCACAGACAAATTGGATGAAATATATTCACGAGACCCGAACACAAGCACATAAATGGCTTTCAAGGAATTCTATTCCTGCAAAAAAAAAAAAAAAAATTGATAGGCAATAAGTCCTTAAATAGTAAGGAGTTCTTGGATCTGATCCAGGATGTTTGTGATAATTGTTCTGTAAGTCTGAGGTTTAGAAATCTTCTCTTCAACATGTAGTAGGATTGACTTCTGGGAACAGATTTAATGACACTGTATGTCTGGATTTAAAGGAAGATGGACATAACTAATACTGAATTCTACACTTAATTGACACATCCACTAAGTACTCTATTGATAGGCTGATTAAAACTAAAAGAAATCAAGAAATTACCCGCAACATATTTTTGGTGTGGATATCTTATTCTGGACCTCCTACACGCTTTTTGAGTTACAGTAGAGGAGAATCTAACTATGAAGGATACCAATAGATGAATGAAAAACTGAATATTGAAACATGCACTATAGCTGCAGAAGTTCACGATCAGATAGTAGCTGCAGTAATGGAAAAGATATTAGAGGATGAGAAATGTGAGCCAGAAATAGCACTGGCTTGTGCCGTTAGTGGTAAAAATGCTCTTCAAAATCATTTCGGGCATAGTCCGAATGAGCTTGTGTTTGGCTTTAATATAAACATACCATCAGTTTTGACTGATCAATTACCTGCATTGGAAACTGTAATAACCAGTGATATTGATGGAACAAATTTAAGTGCCTTACATGCAGCCAAGAAAAGCTTCATAGAAATTGAATCAAGTGAAAAAATTCCGAGAGCACTGAGATCTAATGTAAGAAATTATGAGAATTAAGAATTTGTGACAGGTGACACTGTCTATTATAGAAAACAAAACTCCAAAGGATGGCATGGCCTTGCTAAAGTATTGGGTAAGGAAGGTCAATGTGTACTGATCAGACGTGGTAGAAATTTTACAGGATGTATTTATGTCATTTAATGAAGGCAAACAAAGAATTTGGAAGACTAAAGAATAAAGAAATAAAACTGCCAAAAATGAGATAAATGAAGTCTTGGGAGAAGATGAAAGACAGCAAAATAAAAGTCTGCATTTCAACAGGGAAGAATTGAAAAACAACAGTAAAAAAAACAAATAGAGGCAAAATTGTGGAACATAAAATGAAAGGAAGTGATGAGTGGAAAACAGAAAAGAATATGAGTGCACAGCCTAAATTGACTGGGAAATATAGTCATTGGCTGAATATAGAACCAGAAGCAGAAAATGAAAATCCAGTCTGTATCAAATGGGATCATGTTGATCAGTGGAGAGAACTACCTCAAGTAACAGAGGAAGTAAGTAATCAAGAACATGTAGTTTTGTTCACATCTGAACAAGAACAAATAAAAGAGGTGATTGATGCAACAAAAAAAGAGAAATAAAAAAAATATGGAAATTCATGGAGTATATGAATGTGTGCCTGACATTGGTCAGAAATGCATATCAACAAAATGGGTTATAGTGGAGAAATTCAAAGATAAATGAAGGCTTGCCTTGTTGCACATGGTTATGAAGAGGCTTCACATAACCTGAAAACTGATTCTCCAACATGCAGCTGTGAAGCTATGCATATTGTAATGTTAACAGCCTTGATTATGAAGTGGCAAGTAGAGAGTCTGAATTTCACCTCAGAATTTCTACAAAGTGATAAGCTAGAAAGAGAGAGAGAGAGATTTCTTATACCACCATCTGACATATGTCCAGAGTCACAGGTATGGAAGTTGAAAAATGCATTTATGGGTTAAATGATACACTATGCTCATGGTACAAAAAAGTTAATCATGAATTAAGACTAACAAAAAAGGAACAGTGAGTGCATATGACAATGCACTGTTTCTTTGGTATGATAAAACTGGTAACTTGGTAGGTACTCTGGCAATGCATGTAGATGACTTTGAATTTGGTGGAAATTGTTTGGTTCAGAAAAATGTAATTGCAGAATTGAAAAAAATATCTAAAGTTGGACTGCATGAAAGTGGAACATTTAAATGTTAGGGATTATGAGATCACAATAGACCAAAATCTATATGTTTCATCTATATCCCCAATAGAGAAAAGAAGGTTTTTAAAAAAAATTGATGAACTGAGCCAAGAGTAGAAGAAAGAATTAAAAAGATGGGTCAAATGATTGTAGAAGTCACAGCTCTAACAAACAACAATAACAACACTTACTGGCTCTGCAGTCCCAGTCTAGCACCCAGCTGGCAGACGAATGATAATACGGACCACACTATATATTCACGCTGATATAGCCACTCCTGGGCTAGCAACCAAACATTGCCCAGGGAACAGACTTGACCATGTACACATGATGAAATGCCCCGGTGGCCATAAGACCTTTTCCCTTCCTCAGTTCTAGGAGTTCACTTTTGCATGTAACACATCTGAGTGCTGACTCGCTGTCTATACGATAGAATTTCAACATGGCACTGTGAACAGGTCTCAACCTGGCTGGCGGAGAGAGCACGTTCATCAAAGCAGGTATATCTGCCATTTCTGCCAAGATTTACACACAGACATTCTCTAGCAAGGAGATCACAAGGGACAGTCTTCATATGCTGGACCATATGATGCTCAAGGAACTGGGCATCAAGACTATGGGCAACATGCTTGCCATACTCAAGTCGACTAAAAAACCTTTAGTACTACCGACCGCAAAACTTCCCCAACTCAGCTCGGAAATCACCTCACAACAGTTCCAGAAATTCAGGATAGACTGGGATATATTCACAAAGACCCATTGCATAGACCAATATCCAGCTATATAATTGCACAAGCGAAGCCATCCAGTATTTCATCATCAATACATATCCTGAGTTTTTCAACACAAGCCCTGACAAACTACTTGATATGCTAGAGGTCCTAGTCACACAGAAGTCAAATCCCATGGTTCCCCGGATCTCATTTTCATGGATTGTTCAAAGCGGTAATAAGTCCATTCAAAATTATTTATTTTGGCTGCAGTCAGGGGCACAGGATCGTGACTTCAGAATGCGTGTAGAGGTTGCAGTAGCCACCAGCATGGTGGAGTTGGATCAGGTGACAGGTCACAGATATGCCCTGTGTGGGGTCAGACATGCAAAGTGTGTGGCAAGCAAAACCACTTTGAGAGGGTCTGCCAGTCAAAAGGTAACGAGAGACAAGGTGCAATATGTTGTATTGAAGATGAGGAAACTGCCATGGATTCACTTATTGCACATGTGGTATTCAACCCAGTAACAGACACCTACAAGCAGGACAATAACAATGGCCATGAAGAAGTAGAGGCAACATTGATCCTGTTCTCCCCATACCCAGATCCCAGACAAGCCAGAGACATCCCTACCGCCCACTCCACCAGGTTCAAAATTTACCCCGATAGTGGTGCAACCATATGCCTTGGTGGATTGAAACACTTGTGGCACATGGGACTCTCAGAAAGAAACTTGGTCCCCTCTAGAAAAAAAAGTGTGCACCATTGGAGGATTTTCTTTGGTGTGTCAAGGTTGGCTGCCTGTTACATTCAAAATTAGGAACAGATTCATGAAGCAAGTGCTATACATATGCAGAGAGGTACAGGTAATATACTTTAGTAAAGCAGCCTGTATTGACATTGGTATATTACCTCCATGCTTTCCCAAGCACATGAAATCACTGCTGTTAATGACATGCAATGCCATACATCACAAGATCGACCCTCCAGCAAATAAAACTAAGTTCAACTATTCTAAGACCCCTCCACACCCACCAACCAGTGACATCATACAAAAACTTAAGGAACGGCTATTGGATCAATTTGCCACCACAGTATCTAATAAAAGTGGGAAATTCCCAGCAATGTTTGACCCCCCCTCCCCCAGCCCACATTTACCTCAAAGAAAGTGCAACCCCCAAAGCTAAACACAACTTTATTCCAGTACCATACCACTACAAGGAAGAAGTAAAGAAAGCCCTCTGGGATGATGTCAAAAGGGGAATTGGGATCCCCCACTGATTGGTGCAGTACCATGGTTATTACTGCAAAGAAAAATGGGAAATCAAGGAGAACGGTGGACTACCAACATTTAAATTCCCAGTGCAAACACATCACACCAACTCGCCATTCCAACTGTCAATGCAAGTACCATGAAACATAAAAAAATGGTCCTAGATGCCGTGGATAGCTACCATTCAATCCCTCTAGATGAGGAATCACAACCCCTTACAACCTTTATCATAGAGTGGGGTCGTTTCATGTATCTCAAAATATCCCAAGGATACTTAGCCTCTGGTGATGCCCACACACATAGGTATGATGAAATAATTAAAGATATCCCCCCAAAAAGTAAAAGTAGTTGATGATATACAACTCTATGACCAAGACATAGAGGCTGCATTCTACCATACTCTAAACTATCAGTCACTATGTGAAAAGAATGGAATTGTCTTAAACAAGGATAAGTTCCAATTTTGTCAGGATGTAGTTCAATTTGGAGGCCTTCAAATAACATCAGAAGTGATGCCATCTGAAAATTTACTCACTGCAATTTCCAACTTCCCAACCCCAAAGAATATTATGGATACAGGGTCTTGGTTTGGGCTAGTCAACCAAGGAGCATGGGCATATTCTTTAAGCCTTATGTTACCATTCCGAGACCAAGTCAAACAAAATACACCCTTTTTATGGAATGAAAGCCTAGAGAAAGCATTTCAGGGATCAAAAAAAAATTATTGTGGGCTTTGTAAGAAAGGGTGTTACCATGTTTGACACCAATAAAGTAACCTGTCTAGCCCCAGATTGGAGCAAAGAAGGTATGGGCTTCCTGCTATTACAGAAGCACTGCAAATGCCCCAGTGATAAGGCCCCGGTGTGTTGCCCTGAGGGATAGTGCATTGTATTTGCAGGCAGCAGATTCTGTACTAATGCAGAGCGCTAATATGCACCAATTGAGAGTGAAGTTTCTGCAATCGCTTGGGCATTAGATAAATGCTGCATATTTATTATGGGTTGCACAAACATAATAGTAGTGACAGACCATCAACCACTAATGGAAATATTTGGGGATAGAGACCACAGCAAAATACAAAACCCACACCTCTTTAAGCTCAAAGAGAACTCATTGAGATATTTCTTCACCAATTAACATTGCCCAGCCAAGTAGCATAAGGGTGTCGATGCTATATCTTGCAATCCAATGGCTACAATGGAAGCTCTTCTCAGCCTATGCCCCACACAACCTTCTTTTAAACATATTCACCTGTCAGAAAATATAGATGCAGCAATGGAATTAGTAACCATACAAGCAATAACCAATTCTAGCAATGACGTGACTGCCATATCACCTGACCACATCTGTGTATTAGGCCAAAACGATCACAGCGACACAACCTTGATAAATACAATTAACCCGAGATTTCCCACCAAGCATTCTCTCACCGAACCTGAAATCCACGATTTCTGGGAGGTACAGCACCAACTCAGCACTGAGAGGGACCTGGTATTGATATAGGGAAGAATTGTAGTTCCTAAAGCTCTAAGAGGGAAAGTACTACGCTGTTTGCATTCAGCTCACCAACGCATAGAGAGCATGAGAGCTCACACTAACAACTCAGTTTACTGGCCTGGCATGAATGTGTCCATCCGCAACTTTACAGCAAGTTGCTCAACTTGTGCAACTATTACCCCAAGCCAGCCACAGGAACATATCACCATAACTCCAGCCCTGGAATGACCATTCCAACAAATAGTGAGGGACATATTCCACCTTGGTCACGTTGCGTACCTTGCCTATACAGAGAGATTAACTGGTTGGCTCATCTTGTACCACCTAAAACCATGTTACACCACCATATCCAAATTGATGTCCATCTGTCAGCAGCTGTTCCAAACATATGGCACCCCAGATGAACTCAGCACAGACTGTGGCCCACCTTTTACCTCCAGTATATTCCAAGAATTCCTTCAGATGTGACATGTGAAGCACAGACTATCCTCAGTCACATACCCCCAGTCCAATGGCCAGGCAGAACTCACAGTAAAAACCGCAAAGAGGATAGTGAATGAAAACATGGGCTCCCAAGGCTCCTTGGACAATGACAATGTTGCTCAGGCCATCCTACAGTACCGAAACACCCCAATCCAAGATATTGGCCTATCACCGGCGCAACTCCTACTTCACCGCCAACTCCGTGATTCCATCCCCTCACAACCAATCCTCTAAGGATGGCTTTGGCATTAAATAATCTACAAAGGTTGATATGCCATTAAACAAAGAAACTAAACCAAAATTCACTTCAGGTGAATGAAAACAGAAAAAAAATCTAATATACAAAATTTGAAGGATAATCCCCAAAATTATTCATACAGGTAATGATTAAGGGAAAAGAATTTGAATTTCTTGAAATATGAGATTGTACAAGGCAAAACAATATGTTCATAAAACAACAAAGATGAACATAAGAGCCTAAAAATGAGTGGAATAAAGTTAACCTGAAGCATCAGAAAATTTATTTTCTGACTTTAATAATAGAATAAATATCAATAAATACAAATGCATATCTACACATAAGAGAAAGTAAACAACCAATTTGATTCTCTAAAGTTAGAATGATTGAAATAGCTTATCAATTCTTGAAGTATTATAACAAGTTGTTTTTTGTAAGCTTTTATTACCATTTATTTTATTTAGCCAACATATTCTCTGATTACTAATATATTTTGAACTTGATTAAATAGAGGATTACAAGCCAGGTTTTGCTATTTTGTTTCTAGTGACTGACATCTTTTTAAAGAATATTACAATAGATCCATGGAGTAGAGATTTTACAATTAAACATTGTTCATTGATTCTCCTGAGAAGATTTAGAATTTTTATTTTGAAATTATCTCTGTATAATATAGAAGTATTCAACTAATTTCTTATAAGGAAACAGGCAAAATGAATGTAAGAGATTAAAATTTGTCAAGTCTTAATGATAAAATTGTGATAACACTAATCAAAACATATAGTGTAATTATAAAGTGTAATAAAAATGATCTGGGTCTTATGGGGAGTGAGTTAATAAAGAAATACACATGATCACTACATAAAAACAGTGTTTGAATTACAGTTCTGCTTAAAATTATTATTATCCAAGAAATATACTGTATATACTAGTGTCCTTCATTACATGAGATGCTTTTGAACAGGAAGCTTACCATCATTTATTAATCATACCAATATATGATAAAAGTACCTTTTTGTGGCAAAAAAGAAGGGATTGTTAATTACTTGAGTATTTACAAGTGCCTCATGCAAAATATCAGCTGATTAAAAAAAATCTAGTAAAATTGTTTTACTCCATAAATAGTCATATTTACACAAAACAAGGAAAAATGAAACAACAATTTTACAAAGTAATAAGAGAAAAATCTAAAAACTGAAAGTTTGCTATAACACTGATATTGGTATCCTAAAAATCAGTTTGAAAAAAAAATAATCATTCTTAAATTGTCAGTGCCCATTTAACCAATTAATGAGGACAATGATGCTATCTAAGAACATCAATAAATAGTACTATGATCACCAAATACAAAACCTCTAATGATTACAAGATCATATTTAAAAATATGTATATGTTTTAACAGTGCATAATATCATTAAGGAGTTTTCAAAGCATGTAACTGTCAAGAACCTCTTTGAATATGGGTGAGGGATTCTTCAAAAGTTTATAAAAATTGTGGAAAAAAAAGCACCATGCAAAAGGCTAAAAGAACTGAAGAGTGACCTAGAACAATTTGGAGTTAGAGTTTTGATGCAAATGAGCAAAGGCTAAAAAGGACTCTGCTGCCAAAAATATTAAAAAGGAATGACTGATCCTTTCCAAAAAGTACATGGATAAAACACAATCCTTCTGAGCAAATGTTCTGTAGATTGAAGAAAATAAAATAGAGCTTTTTTTGGCAATGCACACCAGTGATCTTTTTTAAAGATAACAAGAAGTTCAAAGTATAAAAATCACCCTGCCTATAATTAGACATGGTGAAGAATTGATGATATAGTGGAGATGCTTGACTGAAAATTTTAGAAAATCTTGAACTGTATAATCAGGGAATGGAATCCTATAAATATTCAACAGCTTGAGCAAATCATAAAAGAATGAGAGTGAGAGAAACTATTAACTAACAAGTGCCAGAAGGTGACGTTGGCTATAAGAAACATTTAAAAACAGTCATCGTAGTCAAAAATTGTACAATCAAATATTAAAAAACGGTGCCTTTATTATAGTCTAAGTCCTATATTCTATTTTTTTTTAAACTACAGCAATCTGAAAAATAATGTTTCTTTCAAATTACTTTGGACATCCTATTAAAATATGCTGATGATACAAATTTTGTACAGATATTTCTGAAGATATTTTACAGGTTATACAAAAAATTCAAGGGTGCTAATAATAGTGACCAGAACTGTCAATACAATACAACCGTCACAAAGCTATAGATTTAGTAAATCAAAGGAAAAAAATATCTAATCACAAGAGGAAACTACATTCAGCTGATTTTATGTCTAGAAATACCATTTTAAGTACAAAAAAAATTACAACCTTTATTAAAAGTATAAAAGATTTGCATAACAAAATGTGCAATCAGCGCTTCTTCTATTAATGCAAGAGTAAAACAAAAGCATAATTAAGTTATCAAAATCTCTGTATTTACTAAAAATACTCACAGCTAGAATTAACCTAAAGGCTTTTTGTTCAATGATTTCTGCCACAAAGAAAACAGGAGTGAATATTATTACCATCCCTGATCAAATCAATTATGCCTAACCATATATCATGAGAGCTTACATTGACAGTAAAATGATAAATGGCTAAGTTCACCTTGAAAGCTTTCCAATTCAGTACTTTGTAGCTCCAAGTTCAATGCTCTGAACACTTGACTATTACAAAAAAATAAAATACATGCTTAGCTGAAATGAAAGTGTGAAGAGGTCAATAAGGGTAATAAAATCCTTTCTCATTTTAAAGTGAACAGACAAACAATATTTTTAATGCTAATTTCATAACCTTTACAAAGATTGAAAGTTGAGTTAAAAGAAAAAGACCTTTGCAACTCTGATATAATCTGAATTTCATAGTAATTTCACATGTGAAGAGTACAAGGCACACCCACTAACAAGCTGATGTTATCCCAGTAAGAAAAGGAGACAGGCATTATAGCAGCTTTCTGATGATTTATAGTCATTGTCAATTTCTAAAAAGTTCAGAGAGTTGAAAGTAGTCATGAAAATACCAACCCAGAAAGAGAGCTTCTCATATATGTATTTCTCTCCTTGTTGAATAATAGATTTTTTTCTTTCACAACAGAATAGTGATTTTCAACACCATACTGAGTTAGTGATGAGGAAGAGATGGAGAGTGGAAAGAAAGGTTATAAAAACAAATATAAAAAGAGGTTAGAGAAACCAATGAAACTAAAAAAGAAAAAAGGCACAAAGTTTAATCATTACCTTTCTAGTTGATAGAACAATAGTTTGAAAATAAAGCTCACTGGATTAATGCAATCAAATGTGTTAATTATGATCACTACAAAATGTATGGCTCTGTGATTAGAGTATTGGACTGCAAGCCAAAGGAAAGGCTTGTAATCATCTAAGAAAAATAACATTTCAAAGAACTATTCTACCTTAATAATCAAATAATTTTAAGATCTGTAATAACCAAAAGGTCAAAATCTTTATTTTCTTGTTCCTCATTTCATTGAGAAGACTTACAATGTACCTTTCTGATACCAGTTCTATAGCACATCTAAAAATACATTCATACCTGACAACTGAATTTCAGAAAATTTTTACTGAAAACACAATATTAGAACAACAAAATAACAAGCAAAAACTACAGATTCTCGAGGCACTACATATTAGGAATATACAACCCAAACTTAATAGAATTAATTTTGAAACCATTGCTAATGTACTTAAATGTCTTTAGCTACTGATGCTATTTATAGAAACTAAGTTGAAAAGTAAACGCAATACACATTCTTACAAAATAGTAATGTATATACAAAAGTTACATCAAATAATTTTGTAATACATCCTCCCTTGATGATGGTCCAAGGTTAGGTAGAAATAACTAATCATAGAAGGTTTATCAACCAATTCCTGCCGAATATCATAAAATCCATACGGCAACTCGGAAGGATTAACAAAAAAATATGTAGATAAAGAATGTCTATAATGTTCAATCAAATATGTATCAATGAAGAAATTCAGCCCCCAAAAATATATATACACATACATACACACTTATTTGTAATTGTTGTTTGATTCAAATAAAAAAAACATACAAAAAGTAGGATACTATCAATGGTTAGAACTATTTTAAGTGTAGCTATTTCTTCTGAACAAATAATGTACCACAGAAAAAAACATCCATTTATATAATATCAATATAACATTTTGGTGAATGTTTTTTTTACTAGTTTTAAATTTTATAAGTGGTAAATATGAAATAGAAATCAACAAAAGATAACAATAGATAAATAGATATAGATAAATACTTCTAAACACTAGAATGTTATTCTTAAAATTTGTCTTTAATCAATAGGTGAACACATGCTACAAATGAATGAATACAAAAAGCTTTAACTTATTTTCTCCACTGGTAAAAGACCATCAGCTAATTGCAATTGACTATCTACATGAGAAACCACACAGGTGGTTAAAATTTTATATCTTCAAGAAATCATTACAATCATATATTTGAGAAAAGGTTTTGAAATAGGATTAAAGAAAAAAAACATTCTCAAGTACATTTTACATCTTGAAACAATGGATACTATTGGTTGATCTAACCAGGCATAAGGAAGCCTCAAATGATATTTAGAATCATATTGACAAGAAAAAGAAACATTTTTAAAAGCATATGTATATGATTAATTTCCATAAGAGAGTAATAGAAAGATGGTTAAGTAATATGCAATCTCATTCTAAATGTCACTTTAATAAGGTTATCAGAAATCCTTGTAAAAAAGGAAAACAAAGCTAAAAACTCTTTCTTATATCAAAATATTGCAATATAAAAGTCAAGGATTTAATACAATTAACATTGAAAATTATCTTAATTCCATTCAAACATACTTGAGATGATGTAGATTAGACAGTACCATATAGGAAGATGTAGACTTCTGCATCAACCATGTAAAAGAGGATGTAGACTGGACTGAGTTAGTCTGCATCAACCACATGTAGGAGAATGTAGATTATTTGAAGACATTGTGTTTATTCTATGCATGCATAGATTTACATTATTGAAATAATCAAGTTGTAAGAAAATAATTCTTCTTTTAATATTTTTAACAAAAAAATATAATCTATGATATCAATTTTCCTCGATTGTTATGGTGGACATAAAAAAAGAATCCAATACAAAAACAAATCTTCAAGTTCTAAACAGAATCAAAGCAAACTTATGGCTCATTTCAAATTAAAATGAAAAAAAAATTTTAATAATAGAAAGGGAGGGAACTGAAGAGATGATATCAAGTGATCTTAACATTTTTTACTTTATTGAACTTTGTTCAAAATATCTAAATAGTAACTGATTCAAACCTGATAGAAAGGCTCTTGACTGTACATAAATAAATGATACATGTTTCAACTGAATCTATCTTGATTGGGTATCTGTTTAGTACTCTGATAAGTTTTATTTATCTCTCAGAGAAAGATGCTATAGTGATTATCATCCAATTCTCAAATATACCAAAAGACTAGGCATCACTTCAGACAAAACCAACTCAACAGCCATAAGAAAAGAAAAAGAAAAAAAAAAACACCAAATAGTGAACCTTGGAGAAAGGCTTACTAATATATAATACTGAATGAGTAATTTATCAGACTACTTCCATCAATATCCCCACAAACTGAATTGGCTTTACATTATTACTTTTATGTAAAATTTCCTTCTGTCAAAATGGTTGAGTTTGGTAGATATGAAGTCAGCACTCAGTCACGTAACAAGTTGAGTTATGTTTTGAAGTGAGTTTGCCAGAACTCTGAAGGAGGGGAGACTTTATGGTCATTGGGTCATCCAACCGTGCGCATGTGGATAAATCCATTCCCTAAACAGTGGTTGGTTGCTGGCCCAGGAATGGACATATACACCTTCAAATTCTAATATAATTCAAGTTTTAAGAAAATTTCTAATTAGTTTTTTTTTTCCAAAAGTTTTTGGAAACTAACTGTATCTGTTGGAATTTCACAGAGTAATAATTGCATCAATTTCAACTATAAATAACAGTGAAATAAATCATTGTCTATATCTAAATTTGGCAAATTAATAATACATAAATCAAATATAAACTTACAGTCACAACAACAAAAAATGTTGAGTTAACTTAAGTAGGTATATGTACCTCTTAATTTAAAATAAGGCCAATATTACTGATCTGCAAGAAGGTCAATTTTGATATTATCACAGCTAATAATAAAACAACTTATTTAAAAAAAAAAAAAAAAAAAAAAAAAAAAAAAACAGGTGATTAAAGATAAAACTGAAAATGAATAATAAGTTATTCATTTCCAAACATACCTTTTCAAATAACCTCTTTTCTGTTTCTTTTTTTAAAAAACAACTTTCAAAACAGTGTGCAAACTAACTCTGCTGGTGGGGGGGGTCAGTACCTACTATATAGTACACTATTCCAAACTTGTTTAAGGCAGGATGAAATTGTTGTTTTGAAGACAATTTTATGTAAAATTGGAACCTGAACTAACAAACAAGACAGACAAAAATGACTATATATATATATATATATATATATATATATATATATATATAGATAGATAGAGAGAGAGAGAGAGAGGCAGGTAGGTTTTTCTTGTAAAGAGTTTGAGTTCATAAAATATGAACTTTTGATTTTCAGTTCCTATAAGTCAAATACTACACTTTGATCTTGACTAAAATGACTGGGATACAACTTCTAACATAAACAATGAGTATCCTATATTGCAATTTGTCTGGTCTTTTATGGTTTTTAAAAGGCTTGAAAAAATTTTAATTGATTTATAAATAGCCAAATATTACACTTCAAAAGAAAATATATTTACATTTTTAAAATTGCATATTAAAAATATATATATTGATATAATACATTTGATTTAAAAACTAATTCATGAAAATATCAAATAATTATAACACCTAATAATGATTGGGTACATATACACATTTACTCCCAATTATTCTAGGTTAGAATATTAAAATAATGTTTGTAACATTTCAATTTGAAGAATTGTTTCCATACTTTTTTGTTTAATACTGAAATTTTATTAATCTAAATGTAATTATTTTGCAACAAAGGTATACATGGAATATGTAAAAAAATAATTCTTTTAAAATACAAAAAAAAAAAAAATCATTAGAAACTTACCAGTGGTCTTTCAGTTCCTATGTAGTACAAATATGAAAGAATATTCCAAAGTGCTATTAATCTTTAAATCCTAGTAAGCTATACGGGTTTCAAGAATGAGATACATGAATCAAGAAATAGCATGCAAATGAGAAAAGGAAAACCACAGGAGCAACTCCCTTTTCAATGAGTATTTAATGCTATTATATTATGTCTATATACATATCTTATGTGATGTTCAAGAAAAAGTATTATTTAGAAAAGAATGTGATAAAAAGATAATGAAAAGAAGTGAAACCTTGACTCTTATTAAAAATGCACTTGGTTACATCTGTTCCACAATCCATTGTTAAAGACAATGTAAATCATGAAATGTAATTTTTATTACACAGAATCAAGCTTCATCTCAGAAATTTAGACAAATAATAGAATTTAATGAATGTTTGACCTCTATAGAAGTCCTACTACAACCCACACCAAAGAAAGGTGGATTAATAATTGAAATGAAATGTTTGATAGATTTTATTTTAGGACCAAAATCCACAAAATATATCAATTAGATTGATAATAGTTAAGGTCCAAAATCCAATTTGAAATACACTCACATTCCATGGAAACTGATGGTAGGAAAAAAATGAACATTTTTAAGTTTCAGCCTTCCCTTGAAAGGTACATTTAGCTAAGATTGAGAAAAAACTAACTACTTTCATATGAAAAATAATGAAACAGTAACGTAGAAATGTGCAAGTATTTTTCTTATGTAATCAAGTTGTGTAACAATGCATTTTGAAAGTGCTCATGGTGTGTGATAGAGATCATCATAAGAAATAGACATGGCAATCCAAGTTCAAATCATGGATGAGGCTGTTTACATTTCACATAACAATAATACCCTTGAGAAAGGTATGAATCCATCTATTCTCTCTCCAGTTATGGGTAAATAGTGGGCAGATTGGAATCTTTAATCCTGGTGTGACAAGAGGTCTAGGAGAAGCAAAATTGAATTCAAACTTGTTAAACAAATGTGACTAAAGTCCACTTTTGGACAACAATCTCTTAGAAACTCCATGCATGAAAACACATGTGGAACTGGTTTAACCACATTTGGGTTATGCCGTCACACACATACAATTATGCAAGTAAAATTTATTAACTTATTCAGTAGTACAAGTAAAAATTAAAAAAAAAAGCAACTAGTTGTAGCAAAAGTAAACATGTTAAAGTTCCTTTTCTTTAATCTAACTAATTTCACTATCATATCATTTCAAATACAGATTTTTTCTTTGGTTTCCAACTTGGTATCTTATCAGTAACACAAGTGAAAAAAGTTCAACTTTGTCTCTTTTTCAATCATCATGGTTTTTAATGTCTTAAGAAAAACATAATATATTTTGATTGGTTAGAAATCTGTTGAGAGTGACCTGCATTCTGGAAGGCCTTGTATAAATAAAAAAAATATTAAACATAGGAAATCCATTATTGGCAGTGCAAGAATAAGAATTTAGGAGCTTGCATGATCTATTTGGAAAGTATCCAGTCCTTTTGAATATCTTTATTGCTCATTCTTTATGTCTAATTCAAAAAAATTACATCCCCAGGTCTTTCAGTCTAACAAGTCCAGATTTGGACCTTTGCAACTTCTGACTTTTCCTAAAGGTAAAATTATCATTGAAAAGGAAGATTTCTGACCATGGATGAGATTAGGGAGAATGTAAAAAGGTAGCTGATGGAGATTTAGAAAAGTGGAAGTGCTACTGTCATGTGTAAGGTCTATCTTTTTTTCCATCAATAATAAATGGATGGACACTTTTCCAGAAAAACCTTGTACATTCCAAATCGATCTTGTTATTATACTTTTAAAATTTTTAAAAGACTGTTTCACAAATTGTTAGTTTTCCAAAGAGGAGAAATTAATCATAAATGTTCAAAAACATGTAAGGTTCATCATATAAAAATAATAATTCCCTAATTACCACAATGAAAAATGGAGTCATTTTAGCAAATAAATAATTTCTTGTAATTCTGTACTTGTTTATATGACTATATATATGTAAGTTATATATGAGATATAATTAAAAAGTGTTGAAACTGAAGCTTAAATCTTAAAGATGTGCATCTGATAGATGTGCATCTAGTCAGTAGCGATTCTCAATTCTTTTTGATGAGCAATTTTTAGTGAAACAAGATTGTGGAAGTACAGTACACTTAAAACTCACCACACCTAGCTCCAAGTGATTTTTTTCTCTTTTCCTAAACTGAAAATTCATCTCAACAGTAAAATTTGAGAATGTAGAGAACATTGAAAGAAATTCAATGATATAGCTTCACACTATATCAAAAGATGAATTTCAAAGGTGCTTTAACCAGTGGAAAACTTACAAGAATAAATTTGTTGAGTGCCAAAGAGATTTTTTTCAATAAAATTAATGTTTCATTCATTATTTATGTCTGTCTTGGTAAATACAATTTCAATACTTTTTGAAGATACCTCGTATGTGGGGCAATTAGCAATAATGATGAGCAATTATAATAAATGAAGTTAATGATCAAGTAAAAAATTTAAATTTACTGATTACATATATGAATACCTATATAACCAATTATCTAATGAGAAAATAATTAAATGAAGCCTCTCTTTGCAAATAATGTTCATATAGAAATTAATTAGGATTATGAGCTTATTTTAATGAAGTTAATGGAAATCAAGAATAGAGTTATTAATTCTAATTATTAGTATTGAAGTTTTATTTCAATAAGCAATTTCTCAGTTTATTAAAAAGAAAAGCTTATATTAATATATTATTATTTTAGACATAATTCACTGATCTTTATTTTCAATAATCATTATCTTTCAAATGAAGAGAAAAATATACAAATCTTAACATTTTATCACTCTTTAAAGGAACAATGAAGAAATGAATTAAAATCTTTAAAAAATTTTTTAAAAAATGGCGCAGATTTTTTACAAAAACTAAATCATTAAGTGTAGTATAAGTAGAATTTTCAAAATTTCATCCTTTTCATGACTTTACTTTGATGTAAAATACTTCAGGCAGCTTTACATACCCACTTGATACAGTCCAAGGTCAAACTTAAATACATGTTCTTTTATTTTCTTATTGCAAAAACAGCAGAAACAAATTAAATCACAACACCAATTTTCTGTTTGTTTTGGAGCCTATTCAGATTACCTGTTGTTTTTACAGCAAGGAAAAGTCTACATTACAGCCTTTTTATGTCTACTCATATATTTAAAAAAATATTAGACAAACTTTGTATAAAGAGATCAAAAGAGTTAAATCATGTTTTTAATTTAACAAGTACAAATTTGAGGAGCTGTAATTATACAACAGAAATTAGAAAAGACAAACTTGGAAAATTCTGTGTATATACCAGTATATAATTCAATCCCTAGTGTTGTCAGATGTTGAATTAAGTTTAGGCCTATATCCACTAGATAAGTTAAAATCCACCCATATAATGTAGTAGTAGTTGTAGTAGTAACAACCACCAGTTAAAAAACTAAAATTATAAAATTACAATACTTAAGTCTATGAAGTTCACAAGGCTTTAAATAAACTGATAGGGCTCATTAAGAGAGAAAAAAACAATTTCTATTCTAGTATATATTGTATATAGTTACCAAACTTCTCCACTATAAGCAGGATGCAACACAAAGTCAATTTTTAAGCAGAGTACAGCTGATTGAATTTAGAATTTTCCTTCTCCTAGACCAGTTGCCATACAAAGGTTAAAGACTCCAGTCTGCATTACTATTTACCACTAGTTAGCAAGAGAATAGTTGGATTCAAACCTTTCCCAAGAATATTAGTGCTATGTGAAATGTAAACAGCTTTAACCATGTTTGAATTCAGGTAGCAGAATCCATTTTCTACAACGATAACAAACACGCTGCAAGCGCCTATTGCTTGCAGATAAATTGTATAACCATGTTACAAGCATTTCAATTTTACACTAAAAAAATCCAAGTTATATACAAAAGAAATCCATTATATGCTTATATTAAATTTAAATATATATTTTTAATTGACAAACATGGTTTAAATATAGTTGGAAAAGTACAATGGATTTTAGAACCTTTTTAGACATACAAGGTTACTAGAGCAGCAGAATGATATTATGTAAACAGGAGAGAAGTCATTTAAATCTTAACTTCCTGTAAAAAATTTCTAGAATAAGAATTTTGAGGATGAAGACAAAAATAGCAGGTTGGTTTGCCTTTAATGTGATCATCATCATTGGTTTGGTTTGGTTTGGTTAGTTGGTTGGGTTCTATGGCATATCAACCGATCATCATCATTAATGATAATAATAATAATTCTTTACTACAGCTACTTTTTTTTAATGGGATCAATATTTAAATAGTAATTTTGTAGTTTTATCTTTAAGATAAATGTACTGAGAATGAAGTGTTGTGCTATGCTGTACAGAAAGTACTGTCTATAAACTTTCTGTTTACTATCAATAATATCTTACATTCACACAGCCCAACACATGAAAATATCATTGTATATACTTTCACTGTGTCAAAATATACATGTTAAAGCTCAGACTAATTTTACATTCCATCAAGAAAAAAACAACTATTATAGTTCTGATGAATATTTGATGAAGTCATTTTTAAGTTTTAAAAAAATCTCATTAATTTTCTTGGGATTGGCATTCAATAGGACATTTTGGACATGAACAATTTTGTTCTTCTATCTTAGATGGGTTAAGATTATAATGTAAAATGACCTGATAAGAGATAATCAGAAGATGATACAAATGCTCTTGACAAAAGTGTGACTGTGAAATGTTCCTGTGCCCTGACATCTTGCAATCATCTTGACCTTGTCATTCACTGATGATTTAAAAGAGAAGAGCCACATGAGATAGACACACGTTCTCTTTAATTCCTCACACACAAAATTTTTTTACTGATAGTAATGACAGATGAGGGTCATGCATTGAGAAAGAGAAAAAAGTACTAAGATTATGGTGTGGGTTAAAAATGACGCTTAATATTTTTGTAAACTTTTGTTGGGCATTTTTATCTGCTTTTTTTTATCATCTTATCATATACATTGAAAAAGGAGACAATTCCATATAATCATTTTAAAGATACAAAAACTTCACTTGACAAATAAAAGATTCAAAACATAGATATTCCCTTCATTTGAAAATTTGTAGACAATAGAAAATATACATAAGAAATAGAGAAACTACATCAGTATTATGTTTTGATAATGCAATACAAATGTTTTGTCTTGGACTAAAATAAGATCAAACAGATTAATTATCAGTTCTTTCGGACTTTAATCATTACACTCAACTAATTAAAGTGTTAATGTAAAATGCAACATTTGAAGAGATGACCTTTCTAGTTCCATCTAAAATAACAAGAAGCCCAAAGAAAGTAAATTGGTTATGGTCATCTTAATTTACTATATTCAAACCCTCTAAAATATCAATTGATCTACTAACTTTTCAATTAAAACACTTAGCAAAAAAACTTTTATTTTGAAGACATCAATGATATACATTGATGTTTCAAAAAATAAAAAGTTTTGATTTTACAAAAGTAGTCTGACTAGTACAATACCAATGATATTTGTAAATTTTTAAAAGACAAACAAAGTATTAAAAATTGAATAAAAAGAACAACAATATTATTCAAGCCTTTTAAAACATTTCTATATTATAAACATCAGTTTAACAAAATTAAATTTGATTTTTTTTTCTTTTTCTAGAGCATTTTCCATTCCATTGCCAAAATCAAAATGGATTTGAAATTTACTTCATCTCACACAAAAGAGAATTCTTCTGATGTCAGCCTTTAAAAAAAAATAGAACATAAATTATGCATATAATCTATTACCAATAAATTCATTTTGAGTAATAAAATTATATGCAAAAGTCATATTTTGAATGAATCAGTAAGCATCTGATTCTCAGCATATAATTATGATTATTCTCTCATTAAAAAAATTAAGATAAAAATTACTAACTTAAGGCTTTTATGCTTTTTCATAAGCTTCTCTTGTTTATGTATTTGGTGTCTCCAAGAAAAAATGAAATTATATAAAACTGTCTAAAGTTCATAATGCCCATGAATGTATAAGTTTCAAATATTTAGTACCATAGCCATGATATGGCTGTGTGTGAAACGTACATCGAATGTCCATAAAGATAGAACATAGGAATCTCGAAACACGAAAAACACTTACGACTTCTTAATTCAGGTACGAAACTTTTTTATTACCTTTAAGTTGGAGGTGCCCGTGGTGTAATGGTTATCGTCGCAGGATGTGGACACGACAACACGAGTTCAAATCCTGGACGAGCCTGATTACATTTCACATAGCACTAATACCCTTGGGAAAGGTATGAATCCAAATATTCTCCCTCCAGCTATGGGTAAATAGTAGGACAGACTAGGTTCTTCAGCCTTGGTGAGGCGACTAGTCTAGGAGAAGGAAAACTCTAAATTCAAACCTGTTGAACTCCGCTTAAAAATTGACCTTGTGTCATATCCTGCCCGAGCAGAGGGGTTGGTAAATAGGATTACCTTTAAGTTTAAAGGTTCTTCGACATAAGAAGAGAGATACTCATTCTTTCTATTCTGGCTTTTTTTATCTGCCCCCCCCCCCAACACGTGTGGCACCCGCCACAAAGGCCACTGGCCTGGCTTCAGCGAGCAAGCGAAAGTCGACCCTTCTCGTTTGGTGTCCAGTTCTCAACTCTACTGACTTTTTTCAAAATCCCCAAAATCCTCCGTGCACTTCCGGTGCATGACGTCACCCACACTCTGTAGCCCCCGTTTCCCATCTGGGCTATTGTGACATCTCTGAGTGATATGTCTGCTGCGCGCGCACACGTAAACACACCCATGGACTGAGCCGAAAGGTTCTCAGCCTAACTAAACCCAAAGGCATAAAACGAAATCCCTCGGCCATTATATTACAATTTTAGGTCATCACCAATGATTGTCAAGAAAGAAATGGTGAAAAATTAAACTCCAATGTTTTTAAAAAGATCATACCATTAAAATAGAATTTTAAAAGGATTTTAACAGCACATTATTTCACATGTTCATGAAGTCATTGATGTTCCAGAAGTTAAAGGTATTTTAGGATTGAATGTTGTTTTTTTTCAGTCAATTGTTTTAACTTTTCATTTTTTTCTTTTCTTGGCAATAGCTGATGAGAGTTATACACTTATGAAAAACGTCTAAGAGAAAATTGCTGCTTAAATATACTATTTAAATTAGACAAAAAAATTTTCTTTAAATGAAGTATTGTATAATACATACAAGAAAAAAAATTCCATACAATCATGTTAAAATGCAAGATACAAAAATTATTTTAATGAAGAACTTAATTTGACAAAAGATAAACATCTAAATACACAAAATAAGAGTAGACATACATCTTTCTACCATTAACATTGTAATTGCAGAGATTGAAATATTATTTGGTAAAAAAATATTTTGGAAATAAAATGCAGATACAGTAATTCTCAATCTATATGCTGCAAGAATTTTTTCAAATGGACAAACATGTATTTTGAAACTTTGAACATATTCAGTAAAGGTATTATGTTGGCCAAGTGGGTAGAGTGTTTGCCAATGGTCGCGTCATACCAAAGACTTTAAAAATGGTACTTGATACCTCCTTGCTTAACACTCAGCAATATAAGGTATGTATCAAGGGTAAAGTGGAGCAATCCAGGGAAAGGAGTAGCACCCTCCCCTACACCTCGGTGTAGTAGCTATTGAAAAGGGAGCCTTCTGGTCGCCCTTGACTCCAGTCGCCAGCTTTACTTATTATGTTGATATGTATATTCATATTTTAATGAAGAGCTGGTGTGCTACTTAAGTTAAATATGTTTATTACTGTACCATTTAACAAAGTTTGAGAACCAGTGAATTAGATGTAGGGCAATTTTTATATAATTTCAGTTGGAATTGTATCTTATAAACTTCAAAATGAGATTATTTACATAATCATTTTAAAGTGCAAAATATAAGAATTTATCTCAGTGACCTCTCACTAGACAAATCATTTCTGATAGTAATAAAGACAGAAAAACACATCTCCATTTAATTTCTGAATTTATGAACATTCTAATTTCTGGCCTTCTAATCTATAAGCATATTGTCTGTATATGTAACATTGAAGTAGATATGTCTTAAATAAGATTTTAGCCATTCATATGAAATAAAATAAAATTGTAATAAACGCTATTTACAATGACAATATATTTTCACACATTCAATAATATTTGTTTTCCATTAAAAAAAAAAAAAAAGATTCAATTAAAAGTTCAACTAATGATCAATATACATGCAATTTGAATCCAATAAAACAAAACCTAATGATAGGAAAATTACAATCAATGTAGCCATATTAACAAAAGATGAATATATTAATAAACGCTGATTTTCTGCCAGTCGAGATTGTTAGACTCAAGACAAACTGGAAATTAACCAAAATGCTAACTAAAAATAACAAATACTATAAACAGGTCTGCAACAGTCTGGAAAAGATATTTTGTACACATGTTTATACCAATTTACTATAATATTTAAAATCATTAGATTTCAATTACTAATCCAGCAATAAAATACACAAGTGATTGAAAAATCAAATCACATATGCTTGTTATTTTTTTAAGGGTTTTCTGTGTGTTTATTTTGATATATAATGGACATTTTTCTGAAATAACAATGATAGATACAAACTGGTCAACAATGTTGCCAAAAATAGTATTGAAATAGCAACTTGCTAGAATCCTTCAGTGCCGATTCCTGAGAATTTCTCCTTCCAATAATTTAATAATTCTTTCTCAAAGTTACATACATTTTCAAAGAAAATTCTATAAAATTGAAGTAATTAATCAAATCATTTCAAAATATATATTCATCTATTTTATATACAGGGTGACTCAAAAAAACAGAACCCATAAACTTTTTTATTACTTCTACAAAAATATATAGGTTCTGTTTTTTTGGGTCACCCTGTACTAGTCTCACAACAGCATAAACATTCCATTGTTATGGTAACACAAAACATTACTCAGGTAAACAGAAGAAAGAAAAAAATATGAAGAGAAGTGGTAAGAAACAAGTTGTGAAGAAAAAGATATTGGTTTGGTTTTGTTCATTTGTTTGAAAGCATATCAACTCCTTATTAGTTATTTAATGCCAAAATTTGATTCATTTGTAAATGATAATTTTATATTTTTAACATTTCATTGCAAGCTTTTTTTATAATACTTCTGTTTTTATTTCTCTATAGTAATAATAATCATTCGTTTGCATACAGCTATATGGTTTCAAGTATTCCTATCTCATACTAACAATTTAGACACAATTACATGGTTTCAAATTCTTATTCAATATTAGTAATTATTTGTTTGTACACAGTTATGCATTCAAGCATACCTATCTCACACCAATAATTTTCATATGGTTTCAAGTAACTAATTTTAACACAACATAACAATTCTTAATACAAATAATTTGCACACAATTACACAGTATCAAGTATTTATATTTAATACAAGTAATTTTTATAAACAGATCTATTTGACCCATAGATGAGACCCTAACAGATACTATCATTCTGAATCAGAATGGAGTTGGGAGTAATAGCAATGAAGAGGTACACCACACTCCCAGACCTCCAGAACAGGAGCCTTACCACTTAATATGGTTTAGCGTCATATCCAGGACACAAAAAAGATGTTGAAAAAGCTGGAAAGAACACAAATTAATGCAGAGTAAGGAAAGACAGAATATTATGAGAGAGGAAAAGTGAAAGTGCAAGAAAGAGATTCATACATAATTAATCCCATCTTTTATAACATGAACAATATACCAACACTTCTGCACAAATAGGATGGGACACAAGGTCAATTTTTAAGCAGAGTTTAACAAATTGTAATTCAGTTTTCCTTCTCATACACTGGTTGACATACTAAGGTTTAAAGAGACCAGTCTGCTCTACTATTTACCCATAGAGGGAAAATAGTCAGATTCATACCTTAACCAAGAGTATTAGCACAATATGAAATTCAAATAGCCTCATCCAGGAGTTGAACTTGGATTGCCAAGTTCATTTCCTATGATGATAATTATTACACAACAATCACTTCCTGTATGTTTGTATGTGTATTTATAATTAGTTGTTCTGGTGCACCATCATGTCTGTGTCCTTATAAGTTGGTTTTTATGAAATCCTGATACATACTTAAATGGAACAAGCAATAATTTTCAATAAATTCTTACTGATTTCTGAAAAATTATGGTTATGTTGCAAGAAAGAATTGTCAAAGAAAAAATTTCTAACAAAAAATAAAGCCCAACCACCACTTATATGAACAATTTTTTAGTATATGTGATCTATATAGAACAACCCATAGACATTCAAGGTAGAAATTTTTATAAATGCACAAAGGATGATTCAATGAGAAATATCTTTTTAAGATGATTTAATCCACACAAAAGTACTTAACAATACTAGTAACTTAACTTCCAACGCAAGAGAAGATAAACCAAGAACTCTTCAGCATATTTACTTGAATTCAGCAAACAATCAACAGTCAAGCTTTGATAAATACAATCAAAAATCTTCTTTAATATCTTCTTTAAAAGAGAGAAATGTTTATTCCAAATATTTCATAATATAACTAAAATGATAAGTAACTAATTGGCTAACTATTTTTAAAAAATATGATCCTGATAAAAAATAGTTTCTTACAAATTGAGTCAACTTAATAATTTTCATATCAAATACTGAACATTAGTGTCTAATAAAGAGATGGAAACTTTCAATTACAATGAAAATTAAAGTGCGAGTAAGTTTTATAGTTAGAAAAGATTTTTTAAATCTCAGGATATTAAAACTAGGGTAATATCTAGCTGTCTTTGAAATTTGATTGAATATAATCAAAAATTCCTTTTCTTGCAGATAGTCTTACTGTAGCCACAGTAATTGGTTACTTTAGAAAAAATCTCATACCTCATCAATTTACTAAAAGCTCACAGAAATTTAAGCCAATTTCTTCATATGAAAATGATCAAGTGTATTAACTTGAGACTAAATGAAGTGAACAAATAGATTAGATTGCTTCAACAACCCTGAATTTAGTAGCTGTCTAAAGATTTTTGGGAGCAAATATTCATTTCTTGAACCAGAAATGATTCAAAAGTAAATAGCTATCTGTAGTAGGACTTAATTGAAGATAAAAAAAAAAAACCTTAAACACTATTTATCAAAAGGCTGTTTCCTTCTCCTCCTCCATTAGTAGGAGGTTAAATATTCAAAACAATTATTTACTAGTTTATTGCAAACTACTAGACTATAATCCTTCAGAAGAAAAAAAATCATTTAATTTTTTTTTTATCACACACCTTTTTCTGATTGACTGTCAGAAACAAGTAACTATAAATAATTTAACAAAAACAGTACAGAACATCTAAGCTTCTAACCAACTGAAATAATTTAGATATAAATGTTTGTATGAATTCTTTTTGCTCTTATTTTTCTTAAAATCAAAAATTATCTATTCAGTCATTTGTTGTTTTCTTTTGTTTGTTTGTTGTTTTTTTTTGGGGGGGGTGCTATAAATATACATTTTATTTTTGTCCTTAATATAAACTTGAAAGAGCTGTAAAACAAAAACAAAAAAAACCTTTTACAGACAGACATTTTGGAAGGGATTTTCTTCTAATAAATCTCATCAACATTGTCAAGAAGGAAATATCAAACCTTGTCATGAACAATCTTACACTATTACCAAATATTAACAGCAAATATTGTATTACTGTTTTTGCTAGGAAAGCAAAAAGAAGAGTCTGCACAATATCTCCATTCAAGTTGTTTTATAATTTTTTTGAAAAATCAATTAAGACTCATTTAGAAAGTAAAATTATTGATAGATTTTTATTATACATTGAAATAAAATTTGTTAAAAAATATACTAAAACTGCAAATCCCAAAACCAAATGTTAAATAGAAAAACATGAAATTATTTGTAGGATTCCTGACTTATTATCTAAAGTATTTAGTTTTTAAAAAGAATTCTTTTAATTTTCACTTATAAAACTTAATATCAGTTATTTTGAGTTCAATTTAGTACTTTGTTACAAAATGAACAATCTTTTAACTGATTGAATGGAATGCTAAAATTACTGTTCTTGACATTTCAAAAAATTTATAGTATTTGAAATAAGAATAAAATATGATTTGGTTTATACTTAAATTTGAGAAATCAATCATGCTTGAAAGATTTTTATAATTCCCAAATAATGTTTTACTTTTGAGAAGATGAAGATAATTGCTTTTTATATCCCAATATTATAAATGTTGAAACTAATCAATTTTTCCTTACCTTTAAAACTTGGATATATTTTCTCAAAAAATTTTGTACTTCCAATTATGAATACTTTGTTATTACAATGTACATAAATATTCATCATAAAGTTATAAAAAAATATGCATCATTTAGTGAAATGAATATTCTTTCTTCCCAATGCTTTCCAGTCCTAATCCACCCTAGCCAGCCAGGTGATATTCCTTAGTCAACTCTATTCAGGAATCATAAAACAGAAGTTAACACTAAGGTTTAATGTAAACACCTGACAAGCACACTGGAAAATGAATTTTAGGTAAAACAATTTTTTTAAGTTATATTCTTTAACTAGGCTAATCTTGAAGATGGAAGAGTAATCTGTCTGAGCACTTGTCTTTGGAAGTGTTCCAAATAGAATAGAAATAGTGAGAAATTTTACTGGCTATTCTGGTAAATGGGTGTGCTATTCTGTGGTTGCTATGAACCTTAAAGAAAAAAAATTAAAGTGCAAATATACAGTAAATAGGCTTTAAACACTAAAAGGTTTAGAGGCAGATTTTTTAGCTCTTGAAATATAGAATTGTTTCTTCTTTCAATATGACAGTATTGATAACCCTGTCTACACAGTAACTGTAAAAAAAATTTTTTAAAAAAAGTATAATATACTGTAGATTAATACTTTCACATAAATAGTAATTATCTATTTTCTTCAAATATTATGAAGCTAAAAAGTAATTTATAAGAAAAATATGCCAATATTAACTGATACAACATAAAAATGTCTTCCATAATATTAATCTATTTAGAATCAGAAAAAAATGCAATGAAATATCTGAAAATATAGTTCTTCCTAATCCTGTGTAACAACCACTTTCTATAAAATACATTCACCATCCTGGAACAAATAGCATTTGATATGATTAGATTGTCAAAAACAATTCTGATCAAAAAAGAGAAAGTAAGAGCCCTGGTCAGGAACATTTACCAAAAGTATAAAACATACAACATTGCAATTGAATACGAACTACAAAGCTAATAAGAAAATATACAATTTCTTTATACAACTTATAGAAATTTTATTATTTTTAATTAGTTAAAAAAGGAATATTTCATAGGATTTTACAGTCAGAGTGTAGCTCAGTATTAGAGTATCCTAGACAGCCTGTGTTCTCATTATAACAGCAGTCTATAATGATACTTATGCTTCTGTTTAAAAAAAGTTAACATTTTATAGATATATTCATTATATTGAGAATTTAGATTATTAAAATATGCTAAACACAAAAATTCTACAAAATTATTATTCAGTTGCAAATTGGCAGGAAAATAAGGTTATTTCCTAAAAGTATTTGAGGTGTATTGATCTAATAAAAGTCACTATGATGCGCCATTTTTGCTGAGTGGTAATTATTATATAGAAATGAGAATTTGAGTAATATATAGATAAAAAAAAAAAAAAAAAAACGCGGCTCATTGGACTAGTGGGTAGAATGTTTGCCAATAGCCCGGGAGATCAGGGTTCAATCCCAGGTCGAGTCATACCAAAGACTTAAAAAATAGTACTTGATACTTCCTTGCTTAACACTCAGCATTATAACGTATGTATCAAGGGTAAAGTGGAGAAATCCGAGCGAAGCGGTAGCGCCCTTCCCTACACTTGGATGTTGTAGCTATTGAAAAGGGAGCCTTCAGGTCGCCTTTGACTACGGTTGCCAACTTTACTTACTTATAGATAAAAATGGTTAGGCTGTATTGTGACTGAGAGAGTTGTATATTTCCCAATAGTATCACTGATCAGTGTTGAATCTGAAGTAAAAAG
This sequence comes from Sepioteuthis lessoniana, assembly GCA_963585895.1. Classification (NCBI taxonomy): domain Eukaryota; kingdom Metazoa; phylum Mollusca; class Cephalopoda; order Myopsida; family Loliginidae; genus Sepioteuthis; species Sepioteuthis lessoniana. The sequence continues at coordinate 53,702,869 of OY757930.1, forward strand.
AAAAAAAATTTTTGAACTAAGATTTTCAATGTCGATTTTTGAAAGAATTCATCTTCATTTTGCAATTTGGTACAACACAACCTTCCTACACTCCATTTGGCTGTGTGCTAGATTAATCTAAGCTAGGTAAATAACTTGAAACTATATAAAATGGTAAATTGCTGTTTTAACATTATAAGATTAGTGATGCATGACATAAGTATAAAGAAAAACAATTTCAAATCAGGGCAAAGAAAATTTTATCTAGTGCTTGTAAAATCCACAATATCATTTAGATCTAGATACATTCTAATTAATGAAAAAAATGGTAGATAAGCAATTCACGGCTTGTTAAAAAATTCGCTGAACCATTGTCAAATTCTACAACCTGTTGTTCCATTTTTACCAGTTATTGAACAAGTTAGTCTAGTAATAAGACAAGCTACTTCAGTGAATCAATTCTGATATAATCAGTTGTGGGTGGATAATAGTTCTGTTAGGAATATAATGAATGGAATGTAACTATAGAAATACAAGGGAAATGATAACCAGTATTAATATAAAGTAATAATAGACTGATTGGAATGTCTTAGACAATAACAAAAACATTTTTTTTCTAATTAAAAGAAGTTGAAGCAAAGAAAGAATAGAAATAGTTCTGAAATATTAAAACTTTTAATAGTCAGTTGTATAATTAGTTTTTTAAAGCAATTCTTAGATTCACCAATATATTTTCATAATAATCTCTTGGTTATTTCATCAAGTTTTTAAGTCAAAGTAGACAATAGTGTAACATTTACTAAGTCCCCTACCCTTGAAATAATCTATGTTGCAAAAGACAATTTCTAGTATAGGCAATTAGTTTTTAAAAGTAAGATTCTTTTATCTTGTTAGAAATCTTTATCAATAAAGTTGTTTTAATCTAAAACATTTGGAAGACATTTCATTAAAAATTAATGGTTTTATTGTATGTATAAATAAATGCTCAAATAAGGTTGTTTATAAACATAATGATGCAACTTACATTATTTAGCTTCATCATAATAACTCTGGTTAGAGCAATCAAATTAAGATTTAGCTTCAAGCATAGAAATAAAGGGGAATAATGCTTTTCAAGATCCAATGAATAAAATAAGGCAAATTTGAAGAAAATATAACTTGAAAATACTACTTTTTATTAAAAGCTCAAAATCATGTTTACTGAAGCACTTTTAATACTAACCTAATAATGCCAAATTTTCTTCAATAGGCTTTGATAATTCAGGAGTTAATATATCTGCTTGTACATTCTTATTCACATATAATCACTAATTACACTTAACTAATAATTAATTATACTATTCGCATGCATTATAATCTAACAGAACTCTAATGATCTCCAGTTTAATATTCTATAACATGAAGAACTTAAGTATTAATACTAATAAACTGATTCTTATGGTTTTTTGTTCATACTTCCTTCACAATCTAGCAAGTAAATTCTTACCGCAACAAGGGGCTAAAATACCAACAATTCTTAGTTAATCACAAAATTACTGTAGACTGCTGTTTTTCTGCTGTGGTGAACACAGCAGAAAAAATCCAGTTCTCTTATACACTATGCAGTACTTTCTATCCAAGATGAAAAGTTGCCAGTTATGATGAAAAATGAGAAAATAGAAGTACTTTTGTTTGAAAAAGTGCATAGTATACACAGCAGTCTATGGTATTAAAAAAATCATATTTTTCTTATCTAAACAGTTACCCGAATACTCAGAGGTTGCAATTATTTTTACCTGGAAAATTTACCATGAATAAGTGCATGAAATTTATCTACTAAACCTCCCCATGAGCTTAAATTTACAGATCTGTAGAATATGCATAATGGCCACATTCAATGACACTGAAGAAAAGGGAGTGCTTTATAAGTCTTATTTTTACTTAAGCCTTTCCTTGTTTTGAGAGCCACATGTGACTCTCAGTATTTCCTGTAACATATTTGAAAACCATATGTCATTCTCAAACCATATTTAAAATAAAGGATAAAAGCATGTAAAAACATGCGAGTAGAAACTAATTTGTCTTGAATAGTGACAGGGTTAATAAACTGAAACTATTTTGGTTATACAATAGACCATTAGTTTTCATAAATTTAGCATTCAATAAAAAATATACTCATTGACAATTACTCAGTCACTACCAAAATCCAAAAGAACTATCCAATCACTTCCCAATGCCCAATATTCCAAGATAATAGGAATTGTCAGATTTAAAAAGGTATACTGTTAGTATTCAATTCAAAAGAGCAGATAACAATATCAGAAAAAAAAAATTATTGCAAAGAAGCACAGTGTGTCTAAAACAGCAGCAGTTATGGTATCTTCTTCAAATGATAGACAAAAAAAAAGAAAGCTATATGTTAAAGCCAATCAACATTCAGTAGAGAAACCATTAGACAATTGAAATGGTAGTGGACAGACCTTGGAATCTTGCCACACCTTTCATTCTTCTTCTTCATAGGAGTCTTATTTGCTCAATTTTCAAACTATAGATTAGTTAGTCTGGAGATTTTTTAACCAAAAATTTGGTTTTAACTGCCAGCAGCTAATTATCAAATGATAATCAAAATGACAAATTTTCAGAAAAAAAAAAAAAAACAAACAAAAAAACAGTATCTTTTTTTTTTTATAAAGACTGCAATTCCATGCCAAATAGCAAAATGAATGGCAGGTCTAAAAAGATATTAACCAACTGACTCATCACTAAGTTATATTTTTGACTATTGACTAGAACTGGACCATTTTGAATTATAAAATAAGTGTAACCTGATTGGCTATCCCATAAAAGATAGCAGATCTGATAAAATCAATGTTTTAAAAAAGTAATAACTTTAGAATTTGTTAATGATAAGTCCACCAAATTTCAATTCACAAAATAAAATATTCACAAACTCTTTTGATCATTGAATAAGGGCTTTTGTTTGAAAATAAGAAAAAGATATCTATTTACTTTTATCATGTCAGTTCAGTAAGGGAATTAGAGAACTAAGAGAAAAATGTTGTTAAAAACCTTTCAAACAATGTTACTTTCATCAATAATCAATGAAAGAAAGTAAATTTAGACTCAACTATTTTTAATTAACAGTTCTTTGATTTTATTTATATAGATTATGCATTAACCCTTGGCATCCTAAGCAGCTTAAGATTACTACAACTCAATACTGAAACAGAAATTGACATCACAAGAATTGAGTTCTCTAAATGAAAAAACTATAAAGTAGTAAAAAAAGAGACTAATGAAAAAAATGAAACTTCATTGAAAAAACCCCACAAAAACTCATCTCCTCAAACTTTAGAGAAGTCTTATATCTTTAATGCTTAATGTCACAAAAAATTCAAAAATAAAGGTGATTTTAATATAAATATATAATGTACATGGAGGTATATCTGCAATTAATCTTAAACCTTTACAAAATTATGTGTCTATACAATGACAAAGATTTTCAAGAAATATTGAATTTCCCTTTAAGCCATAAACCCATTAAAAATAAAGTGAAAGTATATGAGTGCATTCACACATAATTTGATTCAGGTTACATATTTTACAAATGCACAAATAATCTCAATTGTTACAATGAAATAAATGCATTTTTTCTGTTATCCATATTCAATGATCCTATAAAAATCTTCACAATTTAGCTAAATATAGAAAATTTTCAGAACACCTCTTTTACATCTTTGAATATAGCTCAGTAGTTACTATAGTAATTAATATCAAAGTCTCAAACAAATTAAACTTTTCTGCTTGTACTTGACTAACTTTATCAACAAGAAAGCCTCATTTTTAATATGCGAAATAACAAAAATAAAATCTTTTATTGACTAGAAATAAATATGAATAGAACAGAGTAATTCTTATGGTAATCATAAGGCACTTTTATGATTAAAACTTATTTTGGTAAACACTTTGATGACTAAACAAAACTGACTAAAATTTAATTCACTATAGAGACCTGTTGATATTTTCAAATACATGAAATATAAAAGCTTTTACCAGAGATAGAAATTTTTTAAAACCAAAAAATCAGGTGGCTAAATGCAAAATTGTAAAATAAAAAATGTAAGATTTAATTAAGAATTCTGATAATATATGATAATAAATGTTTCAGAAAATGAAAGCAAAATTATTTAAAATAGAGAATTGTAGAAAGGCTTTTCAAAGCTGCAAATGTTTAAAGTTTATAAATCAATAAAATAATAAATATCCTCAGCTATTACCTCCAAAATAAAAACATTCATATCTGCTACACCATTTCTATTTCATAAAATAAGTTATACTACATATTTTCATTCTCTGAAACTAGTAGACAAGTTTACTTATCTAGGAAGCAGTGTCTCATCAACTGAGACTGACATCAACACACGACTAGCAAAGGTATAGACAGCTATTGGTCATACGGAAGTCAGACCTGACCGATAAAATGAAACGCAGTTTTTTTCAAGCAGAGGTCATGTCGATACTGCTGTATGGATGGATTACATGGACACTAACTAAAAGCATGGAGAAAAAGGTTGACCACAACTACATAAGAATGCTGCGAGTAATACCCACAAAGCAGCAGCTGTATAGCCACTTACGACCCATCACGAAAACTATCCAAGTTAGAAGAACCAGACATGCAGGACACTGCTGAAGAAGTAGAGATGAACTCATAAATGATGTACTCCAGTGGACCCCCTCACATGGACAAGCAAAGGCATGACGTCCAGCAAGGACCTATATACAACAGCTCTGTGCCAATACAGGATGTAACCTTAAATACTTCCCTGGCCTTTTGGCTGGGCCGTCTGGCATTCGTGTCGGATGGGGTATCGAAACCAATGGCAGATTCAAGGCCGAAAGGCCCCCAGTTTCGGTTGGGCCACCCTTGGGTGGGCGAGCTGCTTTTCAGACCCCTATGTACCCCTTGTTTGGCACTAGACCTCACGGTCTAGTTCAAGCTATATTCTGGCATCCGGATCTAGATTTAGGTCCATGATACTGCTTGACTCATTAGACCCACATTGCACTTAGTGGGTCAATGACTAGCAGGGTTCGAGTCTCAGCTCGTTCCCGACCTTCCCCTTCCCTTTATCCCCCACTTCGGGCTTTTGACTTTGTGTCAAGTCCTGTCTGGTGGGAGGCAGCGACAAATAACTTAAAGACCAACTGGAAGCGATGGGGAGGGGTGGTGAGAGAAGGTCAGGGAGATCCATGATGATGACATATTTTCTACACCTATTCAGCTTATTTGTCTTTTTAATTTTTTTATATATATACAATTTTTTTATCCACACTTCTTTGTAAATCACCAGTCATCTAAAACTTTTTTCTATTTCTAAGTCAATCACAAGTTTTGAAAGTAAAAGCAACAAGAAAGAATGATCTGTCAGCTCACAAGTAATATTAACTAAATGACCTATGAACCTGATGGATTACCATCTTAACAGTAGCCCATGATGATATCTATTTAGGAAGGAGGGAAACATTCTAATTACCATTTCATAGTCATCTCAATTATATTGAGGAATTGAATGATTAAAGAAATAATATTCTGCATAAATAACTAGATTCCAAACTACTTCTTAAATTATAATTCAGTCAAAAATTCAATTGAAAATTGTTTCATTTTCTAAAAATATTTTAAGAGTATTGCTCAAATAAAAATATCTTGGTATGATGTGCTGTTTTTGCTATGTTACACTTACAAATATAATTAAAATTTTAACAGATGAATTATTTTAAATATTTACAAATTGCATTCCCAGTCAAATTTTGCATGGCATTTAAGAGTTTTATTTACATTATAAGGAATATAAAGGTTATTTTTATAAATTATAAACATATTAAAGAAATTAGAACATTGTTACTGGATACGGTCTAAAAAGAATCTATATAACTGTAGACAGTAAAAGATCAATTCTTGTGTTAGTAAAATCAACTAAGCTATAGAACTGATTATAGGATTACCCTAGGATTGATTGTAGAAAAATTTTATTTTAGGCAAGACTAAGACAAAATAAATCAAATTTAGAAAAATAATTCTACATGGATATGGCACAAATCAAAGATTACCACTAACACCATTTAGGGAGAGCTGAAATCAGAAAACAAAAGAACTCTCCATGAGATTTTTTCTAATTCCTCTTGGAAAATTTATTTAAGGAGAGATATCCTAAATACTTGCACATCTTCATGAACAGATTTAAACTGGAGAAAATAACAGGATGTGCCACAGTACATAAAAGGAAAATATTTTAAAAAAGCATCACCCAAATGACACCTCTATATTCAGTGCGGAAGCTTATGCAATCAACATGGCTCTTGACCTCATCTCAGAATCAAGGAATCACTAATTCATTATCTTTTCTGATTCGATATCGGTGTTGGAATCATTAAAAAACAGGAAATTTGATAATCTGTTAATCATAAAAGTTCTATGCAAATTAGAAAATTTATCAATTGATAATGATATACAGATATGTTGGGTCCCAAGTCATACTAGAATCAGTGGAAATGACCAAGCAGATAAAGCAGCTAGGTCTACTCTAAACATAACCACTGAAAAAAATTTTAAATACCATATACAGACTTTAAAATGAAGATAAATGAATACATACTACAACAAAGACAACAATGCTGGAAATTAAAGCCACATTAGGGGAATGGAAACAAGGCTACAGAAAAAAAATCAAAAAGAGGATGTCATATTGTCCAGACTTCATATAGGTCATACAAGGACAATGCAAAGCAGCAACCAACATGTCATACATGCCAGACCAAATACACTGTGAAATACATTTTCATTGAATGTACGAACCTGGCTCATATAAGAGAAACCTTTTATAGTACAAACAACATGAAGGAGCTGTTCCAAAATATTGAAATAAAAAATGTATAGTCATTCCTAAAAGTGATAAATATATACAAAAAAATCTCAAAGAAATTTCAACAAGACCAAATTTCTCTTACAAACTGTTCCTCTAGAAGAAATACTTCAACAAAACCTGATCCTTTCCACAAGCTGTTCCCCCCTCCCCGCCAAAAAAAAAAACCAAAATTTTTTTTACTACAAGTTGATTCTCTACAAAAACTAAGTCCAACATAACAGACTTTTCCGTTTCCCTCTTCCTAAACTTAATTTGGCATTAAATGACCGAGGAGGTTGATATACGAGGATCATTAAATAAGTTTCCAGACTTTTTTCGTATAGGCACTTTTATTGATAGTACACACATGAAACTCTAGTCCCCTTCGAAGTAATCTCCTCTAGCTGCAATGCACTTGTTGTACCGGAAGGCCCCATGGGAGTCCTCTTGTGTGAGCATGTCAATGACCTTCGGCACAGCCTCTTTCATCTCTTCAATTCACCGTTTGTCTCATAACAACAGCCTCTGAGCTTAGGGAATAACCAAAAGTCACAGGGAGCAATGTCTGGACTATAGGGAGGCTGAGGAACTGTCTTGATGCCCATCTTGGTCAAATAGTCTGTGACAAGGATGGAGCTGTGAACTGGTGCATTGTCCTGGTGGAAATGTCACTGATCAGATTTGAAGAGTGCTGATCTCTTCCTTAGGAATCTCTTCCTGAACTCCCTTAAAACCTCAATATAGTAACCCTAACCCTTTGGCCAAAAACTGATGCTCGATTCATGCAAGATGCTCCAAAAGCAGTGTGAAGCATTCCATACGTTTCTGTGGCATTTTTTCCAAGTTTAAAACAGAATTTTATTGCATATCATTCTTCTAAATTGTCCTCACACCTAGATTGCATTTTTGAAATTTACCAGCTGTGATAATCAGGCTTTAGTAGGGTGTATTCCAATTCCTGCTGTAGCTGTTCATTTGAACCTGAAATCATAAAAATTGGTCAGTCATCTCATAAGATGCATAGCAATAACATACTGAATTTTCAAGAGTCTACGACAATTTTAAATGCCTATACAAAAAAGTACAGTCTAGAAACTTATTGAATGTACTGTAAAACAAAGACAAACAAACAATTTTTAAACATCTGTTTGACCCATAGAAAAGGACCCTAACAGATATTACCATTCCGAGTCAGGAGGGACCTGGGAGTAATGGCAATGATGGAGTACTTCATACTCCCCAGAAGTGGAGCCTCACTATCTGATGCATACATGGGAGGTTTCACAAGGACAATGCAATTCCTCATACTGCAACAAGAATGTTATACATCCCAATTTGGGAGGAGGGGAATTACCTTCTCTGCAGGGGATACAGTCAGCAACAATAAATTAGGTACTTAAAATCTGAAAACCACAGTAATATTTACAAGATAAAAGATAAATTTCATTAAAAACAAATGAAATCCTTCATTAGATGAAGTATTTCACAAGTTTTTATCTAGTATCCAAAAAATGTTGAAATAGAAAAGATTTTTTTTTCTTTAATTTCTCAAAAAGAATATTTCATTTCAATGTGTTATTTTAGTTGAACAAAAAAAATTGTAATTTGATATGCAAACAATATGTATACAGAAAGAGGATTTTTCCCCTCTCGTATACTAAATTTAGCAGTGTAAGTTATAAAATATATTTTTATTCATTGGTCAATCTTGTTAATGTAGATCTGCCAACTAGAATAATTTTAAGAAAATAATTTTTCTCAAAAGGTTCAAATCACTTAACTTTCTGCCAGGATCATTCAATAAATAAGGTGGATTTTGTCATATAATGACTCACATTTCACTTCAGGAAAAAAAAAAGTTTCTTTATTTTTCAACATAATCTCCATTCTTTAAAACACATTTTTCACATCAAAAAACAAACTTTTGTATTCCTTCAGTATAGAAATCTTTGAACTGAGGTTTTAGCTATTTGCTCACTGTGCTCTTTACTTTGTCATTACTTGAATACTTTACTTTTGGAAAAAATTCTTTGAGGGGGGCCAAACAACCGGAAATCTAAAGGGGCCAGATCTGAACGGTAAGAAGGATATGCCAGTTGTCCCCAACCAAACTGACAGATGGTTTCCACTGTTCTTGTTGCAGTATGAGGAATTGCATTGTCCTTGTGAAACCTCCCAACAACAAAGTCATCATGTATAATTTTGTGTGTTATACCTAAAGAAATTCCAAATTGTTCACAAATACCCTCTATTGTAACTCTTCTGTCAACCACAATGAGTGCATTAACTGAATCCACAATTTCAGGAATGTCACCATTTTGGGTCTGCCATCATCTTGAATACTATTTGTAAATATTCTTTTTGGCTAAAACATGCTTCCCATATTTTTCTATAAATTTCACATGGTTTGCACTTCTCAACCACCAAAAGCTTTCTGGAAAGACCTCTGTTCAAGTTTGGAGCACTCCGACTTGACACCATTTTGATAAGTCTCAAAACATTTTCGCGAGATTAAAAGAATTTTTGCTATAAACCAATTCCAAACGGTGAAGAGTTTATATTTATGGAGAAAAAAAAAATTCTATAAGATTTATTTTATTTAAAAAAAATTTGCTATATTTATTGAATGACCCTTGTATATTTAAATTAGTGTCCAAACATTGGCCTTAAAAGTCAATGTTAGTATATTTTAAATTTTCAATCATACATTTACCTTATAATAAAAAATAACACAAATTTCAGAAAAAAAATATCAATATTCAGTTTTTAAACTTAATAAATAATAAGCCTCCTTCTTTACATGGCATAATGCTTTAACGAGTAAAAGGGTACTTTTTATACCCTTCTTAAAGTAGGTATTTCAGTCCTAGGAAACTATTTGTTTAATGTTTAAATATAATATTTTCAAAAATACATAATACAAAAATACTTCAGTTCAAAAATTAGCTAAATATTAATTGACTATTATGAAAATTCTAAACAAATTCCAAACAAAATATGAATTACTGAAATTACAATAGCAAGAGAGTTTTAATAAAATTTTACATAATATTTTAAAAAATCAGATTTATAAAGATGCTTCATTCTATTTATTTTGTTTTCATTTCCAGAAATACTATAATTAGTTGAGTCTTTTCTGTTGAAACTCCTTTCCTAAAATTTGAATATCAGCCAAGTAATTCCACTCATGAAATGTTCATGATCACTAACCAAGCCTGAACACTTTGCATGGTAATTCTGCCAAGTATTTCACTACCTTATTTTAAGGAGATGAATAAATATACTATTATACATACAACAAATGTATTTATAGAAAGAAATATTAATATCTATCAATCAATTTGAATGTAAACAATCATGCAACACAATACTCAAAATTGTTTTTAAAAATTCCTTTAAATTTAATTTTCATTAAATCCTGCAACAAAACTTATAGGCAAATTCATTGATAGAATTTGACAATTTTCATGCAATAAAATTACCTAAACAATGTTGAAAAAAATTTTTTCTAACAAAAACATTGAATAAAAGCTTGAAAAATCATGGACAATTTTATTGCACTATAATTAGTTTGCTTACATATATTCAATATTTCTATAGCCTAAATATATACTATTCTTAATTCATGCTTTTTTTTTTCTTCCAGGGATAATAAATTTACATGTTTAATTTGTATGATTTTAAATTTAATCATAACACAACGCTTTTCATGTTGCTTGTAACAATAATCGAGTATAGAATGAATATATTATTTCAGAATATACAGTATGTCATTGGTTACTAAAATTCTGAAATGAAGAAGTTTCAAAGAAGAAGGTATCCTTCTAAAATTTGCAAATATCTTGATCAAATAATAACCTTCAATGAAAAGTATGTCTTAATAACTAGAAAAAATTTGTATAATGGGTTGACTACAAAGAAACTCCAAAGCCAATATTATATCAATGAAAGATTACAATCAGTATGATAATCTATAGTCCATTACAGTTTTCTCTTACAAGGAAAGAACATGACAGTTAATATTTAATACTAAGAACTGGAAGAAATGCCTAGAAAATATTCTGATTACCATTTTTTCAAACATTTATAAATTCTAAAGCAAAAAGCTTTCGCAAACAGGAAAGATACAGAAAATGCTTCCAAGGATTTTTGATCCCAAAATTTCCATTGCTTGAACATTATCCTATTTACCAACCCCTCCGCTCGGGCAGGATATGACACAAGGTCAATTTTTAAGCGGAGTTTAACAGGTTTGAATTCAGAGTTTTCCTTCTCCTAGACTAGTTGCCTAACCAAGGCTGAAGAACCTGGTCTGTCCTACTATTTATCCATAGCTGGAGGGAGAATAATTGAATTTATACCTTTCCCAAGGGTATTAGTGCAATGTGAAATGCAATCAGTATCGTCCAGGATTTGAACTCGTGTCGCCGTGTTTATTTCCTAGGACGATAACAATTACACCACGATAACAATTACACCACGGGCACCTCCAACATTGCTTGAACATTATAGACAAAAAATGTTCACACTTTGATTTATAAATGTTACTGGCAAATAAATATTAATATTTTTATATTAATTTTTTTATTAATATTATTAATATTTCAATTTGGTCATTATTTTCCAAACAGCCTAATAAAAGTTATCAAACTAAAAACTAAGAAAGAGTCATTATTTAAAGAATATCGGAAAATAAAAGATATCACATGGTTACTATATTAAGCCTTTTATTATGAGTATCTGACAATCATTCAGGGTCCAAAATATTGAATAGTAAATTAATACTCAGCACAAAATATTAGGCTTATATGTTTAAAGGGTTAATAATATATCAGAGGATTATTTCATTTCTTAAACTAAAAAACAGAATAGTGTTAATCACAAATTTTTTAATTTAAAAAAAAAGATAATAATAATAATTCACATCACCTAACTTTTTTTTACTTTGATTAGAAATCATTTTGAAAATTACAAACAATAGATTTTGCAAAAATCCTCTTATCTCTCATCATAATGAAAATTAATTAATGATTTTACAAAACATTTGTATTGGAATATTGAATTATTAGACATAAGTTGTTTATCTTCTACATTTATTCTAAAAGAAAGTTCACAATATTTCCATTAGTAAATCTTTATATTCATCAATTGAAGAAAATTAGAAATCATTAATGAAAATAGTATGAAGATTATTTTAGAATCAGTGTGCAGTTCTAATAATCATCTTACCAAATACTGACTTTCATTTCAAAAGTTTTATTATAAAACAACCAAGCAACGATTTAGAAAAAAAGAACAGAGAGAGAGAGAATATTTCAGTAAGAAACATTTGCAAAACAAGAGATTTGAGCTTGAAACAAACTGCTGAAGGCATCATCTATAACTGCTATTCAAACTCATGCAAATTGTATCAGTGAAATGTTGGTATTGGAAACATACCATGCATGCTCAACAATCAACCAGCTACTATTACAACAACAAACATTCTTGATACTAACATATATCTTCTATGAACAATCACAAACATTAAAAACAATTAGGCCTGGAGTGGAGAAAATCATTAGCAATTTAGTCAACATTATGGAAAATTAAGTTAGTAAATAAAATGTGTATTTTGATTTATCCAACATCTAAAACCACTAAATTACTTTATATTTACACAAATTCTAAGAAAAACTGACTATTAAACTTTATTTATACTCTTGATAGAAAAAGAATCACTTACTGATCAATCCATACATGAAAAGAAAGTCTTGTTCACAAAAGCATACTTTGATATTCTCATAAATATTATTATTACTAGTCAGCACAAAAATACATTTGACACTATAAAGATGTCAATAAGACTAAAATACACTTTTATAAAATTCTATTCATCCTAATACATTAATCCAATCATTAAGTGATATAAGATTATCTTCTTTTTAAATATATTCTTGAATTATTAAATTGTGAACAAATTTTTTGAAATGGAACTTTGCAAATAATGTTTTGAGCAGTAGCATTTTTAATAATAGAATTTTCAAGTATCAGAAGTCAATGTATAAATGAGTACTTTTTGTTCAGGCAGTCCAAATGAAACATTTGTAAGAGAATTGGTTTAAAAGTCCAAGACACTTCAAAATATACTGGCACCAGTTTTATAAACCATTGACAATTCATTTCCAATAAGATGCTTCAGAAATATAGCTCAAAATAAAATTTAGCTTACTTCAAGTTGGTTGGGTTGGGTTTTATACCATCATCCATTGTAGGTTATTTAATGCCAAATCCTATTTATACACATATATTAAATATGATTTGTAAATACAACTTGTAGATAACATTATGAGTCTGGGCCCATTTGTGAGCAAACAGTTAAATGGTTTCAAGTATTGCTATGTAACACGAACAATTTAATTTAACATCAGTCATTTGTTTGCTTCAATTTAAAATTAAACATTTGTTTACACACAGTGAAATGGTTTCAAGTATTGTTCATACTAAAAGTTTCATTTGCACACAGTTAAATGGTTTCAAGTATTATCTAACACAAATAATTCTATTTAGTTAATCATTTGTTTGCAAACACTCAAATGGCTTTAAGTACTGCTATCAAACGCGAATAGTTTTATTTGCACACAGTTAAATGTCTTCACTAACAATTTAATTTAAGATCATTTATTTGTTTAAACATAGTTAAATGTTCTAACAGTTCTATTTGATCCATAGATGGGACTAATTGATACTACCACTCCAGGTCAGAGTGGATCTGGGAGTAATAGCAATGACGGGGTACTCTACATTCCCCAAGGCTCTAGGACTGGAGCCTCACTATCAGATAGTTTAGTGTCATATCTAGGACACTGGTTAGGGGTGTTTTACCTCTCTGCAGGGATGCAGTCAGTGTATTCTACAACCCCAGCCAACTGTGCTGCTTAATCTAAAAAAAAATGATACTTCTAATACTAAATATTACAAGTAGATGGTTGATTGGTTGTGTTTTACAGCATATCAACTCTTGTACGTTATTTAATATCAAATCCTGTATATACATATATATTAGATATGATTTGTAAACAAATACTTTGTTGGTAACATTTAAAACAAACCAGAGCTCATTTGTTTGTACACAGTTAAATGGTTTCAAGCACTGCTATCTAACACAAATAATTCTATTCAATATTAATCATTTGTTTGCACACAGATAAATGATTCCAAATATTGCAATGTAACACAAACAATTTGACATCAGTCATTTGTTTGCACATGGTTAAATAGTTCTGTTTGATCCATAGATGGGACTAACAGGTACTACCACTCCAGATCAGAGTGGACCAAAGAATAATGGCAATGAAAGGGTATTTTACATTCCCCAAAACTCCAGGACTGAAACCTCACTATCAAATGCAGTTTAGTTTCATATACAGGACACTCGTTGAAGGGGGTTGTTACCCATCTGCAGATGTGCAGTCTATGCATTCTAAAGCCCCAGTCAACTGGGCTTGTAGATACTTAAATATTCAAGTATATATTGAAACTAAAACTCCAATTTAAAATAGATTTCCTATTTGTAAACCTGTTTAATAAATCATCTTTACTAGAGGAGAAATAATTAACCTTAGTAAATGCTTTGAATGTTGATTGGCTTGAAGAACAAGTGTCATATACCAAAGCATAATCTCAATTATAAGTTGCCTTATGACTTGGTTATTAAATTAAGACAATTTAATACACTTTAGGAACTCTTGATTTAGTTTGATTTGGTTCCTTTGTTTAATGTCATGTCAACCTTCACAGGTCACTTAATGCCAATGCCATCCTTATAGAAGGACAGTAATGGTACTATTTAACTTATAGCTGGGAGGAATAAGGGGATTCATAACTTTCCCAAGGGTATTAGTCTGAGGTCACAGTCCAGCACTTTAGCCATTACAACCATGGAGACTCCCAGGAATCTCTGTTCTCTAGAGAAAAACTCAGTTATTTTTGTAATATGAACACCCCAAGAGATTTAAGATACAATAATATAGAAAGCACATGAGTAGAGTAAGGTAGCAGAGAACAGAATAAACAAACAAAAGTAGTTCTGCCTGATTGTGTTTACCACTTTATGTGAAGAGTAAGAGGAGGCTAAGCTATCCACATTTCTCTAAGTAAGAAAAATGTGATCCAACTTTTTATTTACTCACTTCCACTGTGACAGTCAAAAAGTAGAGTCATATTTGGGTCAACGCTGATGATAACAGTGGAATTAGCAAACAAATCTGTTTATCAGAAAGAGGGGGATAGATTATTGACAGCCAAAATAATTGTTTAACTAGTTGTCTTTCAGAGTAATTTTGCCCTTAGCATGATTTCATAAGTGTATATATTCATAGATGCAATGCCAAAATTCACTTGGTTTAGGAATCCTAACAAAATTTTCAGTACATTATAATCTGGAGTTAGGAATGGCTTCTTGGCTTGGACAGTATTACTACTATTCCAAAGGTGCTAAAGAGGCATCTTTGGAGTAGTGGTAATGATTCTCATAAAATTCACTAAATTATTATTGATTTTCATTTATGTGTCTTTGGATATTTGTTACAACTATATAAATGCAATTTATGTCCAGATTATCCAGTAATACACTTTGTTTTTCATTTCTAGGTATGTCAGATATTTTGAAGTTGAATTAACAAAAAAAAAAAGCATAGCATTTAATCTTAGGAAATATGTTACTGTGTCAGTCATTTCCTCTATATTCAAATAAAGTAAAAAGGTCCATCACTGTTGATGAAATTTCTTTTATAAAATATTACAAGATAACAATTTTGATTCATGTAGAATATTTGAGAAACTACAGCAACACCTGATACTGAGTACAATGTTAACATTACAGTGTAAGCATCATATTTGTATTAATTTAGACTAAAACAAAGTGCAGATTTCAATTTAGTATTTTTTTTAGATATTTTCTTTTGATTCATAAAACTATAGAAAATTTTTTGATATTTTAAAAGTATAAAATCAAATATATGAAGTAAGAAATTTTCTCGTTTCCCTAAAATATCAGTTTCAACAAAATTACTAAATAACTTTAAAGAAAATTTAATTATAAAAAGAGAAAATATTACAAAGTTTTGAATTATTTTAGATATCAATTTTTGCCCTCAAATTTCTAAAAGGCATTATTCCAACATATGTTGGTATGTGTGAAGATAATATGAACTATAGGATTTACACTCCTATATTTTTTTAAACATCAGTGAGCACTTGGAATAGAAAAATTCAAGAAAAATAGGATCCAAGACTCACTTGTTCCCAAAAAATATAGTGGGACATCAGTAAATTAAATAGTTTTGGGAACCAGATTGGACAGAGTAGTCATGTGCCGTGTGCTTTCAACTACATCTGTGAATTTTGATTTTGACCATAAATAAATCTTATGTTTGGAGCCGGTTACATGACATGGATACCTATATAGTCTATGCCTTTGAAAGCTTTTTCACATTCTCCTTCCCAGCCTAATAGCTCCCTCTCACAACCTCATACATTTCACCATTTATTGGTTCACACACACACAGCCTAAAATAGGAGCCAGCAAAAATACATTCATAGTCCTAATAAAATTGGTATGTTTGCCACACTTCAAGATTATAAACTTCACAAGGACCTCAAAATCACCTCACCATACAGATGTACATGTTTAGCTAGCCGGTAGATAAATACTTTGTTGCTATGTACTTTTACTTATACACAGACATGTTCAAACAATACACACTTACATTTGCATTATATTTGTATCATACACACCCACACACACACAAATACATATCAATATCCAAACATTTTGCTACTTTGTATTATGTTTGCTTAGTTGTTTAGTATATAAAATTATCTTGTTTTATATTATTATGTTGTGAATTTTCTTTTGTCTGTGTAGTTCATTTCTTTGTGTTGTAAATTGTGGAACAACACTCAAAGTTTTGTTTCTAACAAAACTTTGAGAGAACTAAATGACCAACTCATCCTCCACAAAACTTAATATATACAATGTCATTTCTAACAAGAAATTTCTATGTGAATTTCTGAGATGAGGAACAATCATTATTATTCACTGACTAATATCCACATCTTGGAGGTTATTATAGTCATAATGTTTCAGCCATTATACCCTAAAACCTTCTTCAGGTGTATACTGTGGTCAATAACCTTAATTAAAAAAAGAAAGAACAGACAATAAACTTAAGACTAAAAAATTTCACCACATATTATAAATATGAATAGTACAATAAATATATTTTGGTTCAACTGAAGAGGCAGATAAAATGATGTTGGGTTTAAGATTCCAATTTCTTCTACAGGGGCAATGGCTTATAATGGATTGGTTAAAGTGTGTCTAGTTAACTGGTGGTCATGAGTTCAATACCTGGGTCAGTCAGTGTAAAAAGTGATATTTTGGTTCAGAAGAAAAAACAAACAATACCTTAAGGAAAGATTAACTAATACAAGATATTTTCTAAACATGTTAAAGTGGAATAAGAACAATCTATCCTCTTGAATAAAGAGTTCACTTTGAAATCCTCAAAAGGTCACTAACTATAACATATCTGAAGAATACTTCAGTGGCATACTTAAAAGACACACAAAAAAGATAAGATTTTTTTAGACTATAATATATTTTTATTAAACTTTTTTACTGTAATCAAATACACTGCAAATATAAATTAGATGAAAATATTTTAAAAACGTTGATTAAAAGAAATGTACTCCCCACTGATCCTAATAGAAAAATAAAACTTATCACATACTAAAACAAATTTAAAACCTCCAACTTAGTTATTAACAATTCCTCCCTCAACATTAGGGTTTTGCAAAAAAACTAACGTTATATATCAATTCAAATGTACTTTACGAGATTGTATCTCTGAGAATAACAGTATAGTGAGTTGTCTCGATAGGGTAGTTGAGGTTGAGCAGCCGCAGACATAGGCCTCCATGTCAATGCACACAAAACAGAATATGTGTGCTATAATCAAACAGGTGATATCTCCACACTAGACGGAACCCCTCTTAAACTAGTAGACAAATTCACTTACCTAGGAAGCAGCGTCTCATCAACCGAAAGGCATGGACAGCAATCAATAGGCTATCAATCATATGGAAATCAGGCCTAACTGATAAAATGAAACGCAGTTTCTTCCAGGCAGCTGTCGTATCGATACTGCTGTATGGATGCACTACATGGACACTAACAAAACGGCTGGAGAAGAAGCTAGACGGCAATTACACAAGAATGCTGCGAGCAATCTTGAAGTCCTGGTGACAACACCCCACAAGACACCAACTATACGGCCACCTGCCTCCTATCACGAAAACTATCCAAGTTAGACAAACCAGACATGCAGGACTGCTGGAGAACCAGGGACAAGCTCATAAGCGATGTACTCTTATGGACCCCCATATATGGCTGGGTAAAAGCAGGACAACCAGCACGAACATACATTCAGCAGCTATGTGAGGATATGGAATGTAGCCCTGAAGACCTGCCAGAGGTGATGAACAATAGGGAAAAGTGGCAAGAGAGGGTCAGGGATATCCATGCTAGTGGTACGACATGATGATATTGGCTTAACCTCAACTACCCTATAGAGACAACTCACTATTCATCTACCCAATACCAGTTCAATAGCACAACATCTGAAAAAACATTCCTGCCCAAAAACTGGGTTTCGGAAAATTCTTACAGAAAACACAACAATATTACAACAAAATAAACAAAAATTACAAGTTCTCGAGGCACTTCATATCAGAATGAAACAACTAAAACTCAGTAGAATCAATTTCAAATCCAGTACTAATGTACTTAAATATCTTTAGCAACTGCTGCTACTTATAGAAATGAATAAACGCTACAACAACACACCAGTATAAATAATAAACACTTACAAAGTAGTAATGTATATGCAAAGGTCACATCACTTTTGCACTATACACACGCCTGATCACGGCCCAAGATCAGGCAGAAGTACTAAGGTAACAATTACTTATGGGAGTTTCATCAACCAATTCCCGCCACTTAACCATAAAATCAATGCAGCAACTCGAAAGGACATATACAAAAATGTGTAGACAAAAGATGTCTATATTATCCAATGAAATATGCATTAATGAAGAAATGCTGCCCAAATACTCATATACATAAGCACACACACAAAGGGTCATTCAATAAATAAAGGGAATTTTTTTTCCAGATTTTTTATCCATAAATATAAACTCTGCATTGTTTGGAAATGGTTTATAGGAAAAATTATTCTAATCTCGCAAAATATTTGTTTTGAGACTATTCTAAATGACAGTAAAATCAAACCAAATGCTCTAGGTTTGAACAGAAATCTGTTATCAAATTATTGGTGGCTGAGAAGTGCAAACCATGTGAATTCAAAGAATAAGTGATGTGTTCAGAGAAGCATATTTTAGTCAAAAAGATGTTTGCAAATGAGCAAAACATGGGTTTGCCACTATGAGCTTGAGTCGAAAAGATAGCCCATATAGTGGAAATACACTGACTCTCAGGTAAAAGAAAGAAGTTCTGAGTTCAGCAGTTTGGAACCTACAAAATTCCAAGATTGGACGATTTTATTGGGTAAAAGTGGTCTCATAACTGTTTGGGTTTTATGGCCTATCAACACTTTTAGGTTATTTAATGCCAAATCCTGTGTATACAAATATATTAAATATGATTTGTAAACATATAGTAGGTAACATTTTAAACAAGCCAGAGTTCATTTGTTTGCATGCAGTTAAATGGTTTCAATTATTGCTATTTAACACTAATACTTCTATTCAACATTTATTCATTTGCACACAATTGGCTGAAGTATTGTTATATAACTCTAACAATTCAATTTAACATCAGTCATTTATTTGCACAGTTAAACAGTTCTATTTGACCCATAGGACTCTAACAGGTACTACCATTCAAGGTCAGAGTGGACTTGGCAATGAAGGAGTACTCCCCAAAGCTCCAGGATTGGAGCCCCACCACCAGATGCAGTTTAGTGTCATAACCAGGACACTCAATGGAGGAGTCTTACTTCATCAGTTATCTGCAACCTATGTTTAAAGACTTGAACATTTAGGTAATCCCCAAAGAAAGAATTCACAAGATCTGGTGAACAAGCTGGCTATGGAAAATCACTATTTTGCAATGATAGAGTCAACATTTTTTAAAATAAGTTTCTATCCAAACAATTTTTATCATTTATTGTTAAATTTCAGCCAATGTGGCTTTTGGCCTTTTTCAGGTGTTTCTTGTTGAACTCAAGAGCCTACACAGAACTTCAAACTGAACCCTTTATTTAATCCACAGGGATAGATTATTCTAATAACATTAACCATGACTGAGTACAAATGTTAAGCTATACTAAATATTCCTTGTTATTTTCACTTGTAGTCAGGATTGAACCTGCAACCTTCAGATGATTTCACTTAAAAATTCATTAACTAAATGCCTATATCTCTTAAGCTATGTTTACTGCTGAACAATTCAGAGCAAATTTTTAGACTTATAAACCTAATGTTTTTATCAACACAATGAATTACTAATTATTGCTATTATCTATGATTTTTTACCTAAGCTCATATTGGAATTAAATTTCTTTTTTATTCTAGCCTTTTTGATTATTGGTTCCTATATCATATTCATCTCAATATTTGTTCTATACAACAGGTCACTATAGCTCAACATATGCGGTGCTTTAAAAAAAAAAAAAAAAAAAAAAAAAAAAAAAAAAAAATTGGCAATAATTATTAATTCATAATGCTAATAAAAACATTAGTTTTATAAGTCCCCAAAATTCATTCAGAATCATCCAGCAGGATACGTAACAGAACAGATGTAGGTGTTTGGTTAATGAACTTTTAAGGGAAATCATCTGGAGATTGCAAGTTCAATCCTGACTACAAGTAAAAATAACAAGGAATACTTACAATAACTTAACATTTGTACCCAGTTATGGTTAATGGAATTAGAACAATCTACTGCTGTGGATTAGATAAAGGATTCAGTTCAAAGTTCTGTGTAGGCTCCCAAGTTTGACAAGAAACATCTAAAGAAGGTCAAAGGATGCATCAGCCAAAACATTGTGAATATGAAAATAAAGATGAAGACAATAGTCTGAATACTCTAAATGATGAAAATTTTGACAAAAACACAATGTTCACCATTCCACACCATGAAGGCAGCTGAAATGACATGGCTGCTGCTGCTCAAAGATATACCTAACTGCTCACCAGTACACAGTAGAAATCGTAAACCTGGGAGATCATTCTGTAGAACCGTGTGTGTGTGTGTGTATATATATATATATATATATATATATATATATATATATATAATTTTATTGCAATAATGTTCTGTTTTGATTAGCTTACCTCTCTTATTGATAAGTTTTTCATTCTCCCAATATGCTTGTAATGAATAAGCAGCAGCATTTACAATTTATTAGACATGTTTCTAAGTCACCAAAATCAATAGATATACTTTAGAATTAACAAAACAGTTGATTATAGATAGGTAGAAAATCAGATAAAACGATACTAAGTAGTAACTTATTAAGTACATAAAACAGGTATGGTTCACTGAAAGTAACAATTACTAATGACATTGAATACACCTGATTGTATATATAACAATTTATACTAAATATAAAAACTTAATACTCCAATCCAACAAAAATTAGATCACAATCAAATAGCTTAATATTATTCCATGGAAATTTTTAGATAAGATTTTAGCATTAAAAATGCTCATTTTTTTTTTAAATTTTGTTTTAATAACAAAAATCAAATTATACAAATTTCATTCATAAAGTTTATGAGTGATCACTTCAAGTAATCAGATTTTCTGATAATAGAGAAAGATTGTTGAGTTATTGACCTAGTGGGTAGAGGTTCAATCCCAGGTCAAGTCATACCAAAGACTCAAAAAATGGTACTTGATCCCTCCTTACTTAACACTCAGCATTATAAGATACAGCTCAAAGGTAAAGTGGCACAATTCAGAAAAAAAGAGTAGCGCCCTCCACTACACCTTGGTGTAGTAGCTATTGAAAAGAGAGACTACAGGTTGCCCTTAACTACAATCGCCAACTTTACTTACTTAGATATATAAGTCAATCAATTTAGATTACTTAAGTTCCAGGTATAATTACTACTTATAATAAAAACAAACAAATTTTGAAAACCCAACTTAGAAATATGAAAATGTAAAAAACAAACAGAATTGTGAAAGAAGAAATATTATAAAGATTTCAAATACAAAGCACTTATGAGTAAAATACATTTTTAGGCTTACTGATCATTTTCCAGGTGTTTCTTGTCTATAAAAAATGCTTACAATGTTAATATTCTTCAACTATGAATAGAAATTATCTACAGAACTTATATGAAATACATGCAAAGATGATTATCAACCTGCAAAATAACTCTTGCAAGGTATCCATTTGTACCTTGATTTCTCTCCAGAGAGCAGGCCAGGATAAAGTTGTATGGGAGTTCATGCAATAACATGTCCTTCTACCAATGTTGACTGAAAAAAGCAAAGTGTTGTTAGAAAAATATTGAACTAACTTAGGGACTCCAGTACCTAATTTTGAATTCAGAGCATACTGGTTGTCTGTCAGGGCTAACAAGCTCAGTCCTACTATTTTACCTTTCAGAAGAGATAGATTTGTACCTTTTCTAAAAGCATTAGTAGAAATTAAATTCTAACAGCCCCAACTAGAATATAAACTCTGCTTGCTGATTCCATTTTTCATACCAATAACCATTATACTATCTGCACATTCCGAGACAAGATAATTTTACTATTCAAAATAAAATCCTTGTTCATATATTCATTCTTGTTAATTTGAAAAATGCTTTCTTATCTACTGATAAATTTTTTTGTGAAGTAAAAACCTCAGTTAATGAAATTTTAGAATCACAGCTTCACCAAATAGGTAATGGTAGTAGTAATAGTATTTATTCCCATTCATAGAGATCTAATCCAATGTATAGTTCAATTGTTAATTTTAAAATTAAATCAACAGCTCTTTTGCAGTAGGATAGAACAAATAAATCAATTAAAGAAACAGATACATGTTTATTTTGTAAACCAGTCCTCACAGTATAATCCAAAATTTTCTTACGCAGATTTTTTCCCAGAGAATAAGTTTAGCTATATATATATATATATATATATATATATATATATATATATATATATATATATATATATATATATATATATATAATATCTTCATAAATGATAAAGGGTTCAGAAAAATCAAAGAGGGAAATATTGAAAATGCATTTCACATTACTAGTTTAGTGTAGACATTTTAACATTGAGTATCTGAACAATAGGTTTTGAGCTAATAAGATTTTGTTTATTCATTATAAATAAGTCCTTTCAGACAACTTCACATTTTAGTTTAAGATTTTTTTTCTCAATATGGTAACAGCAATAAGACAAGCATTAATTAAAAAGATGGTAACTTACTTTATTATTAACTTTTTTACACAAAAAAATCATTCACATATTATGAGTTTGTGTGTTCAAATCAGTTTAAAATTCCTTGCTCAGAACTGAGCACTGTGCATTGGTCATAAAATGTGTCACTGAAATCAAATAAATACATGTTCATATTTCAAAATTTACTCATAACTTTGTATGTTTCAAAAAAATAATTCTTTTAATTTATTTTAATAGGTTGAATAAGATGGTAATAAAACATTCCTTGATAATGTAGAACAAAAGTAAGGACAAAGTTTTCTGCTCTATTTTCAAACATGTTCTATGAAAATATTTTCAAAATAATGGAATCTCTACTTATGATAGACATTTTTTACAAAATTCTTCCTTGAATTGGAAATTTTCAGTTTACTAACCAAATGGATTTTTTGGCTAATAGAGTAAATATATTTTGGGAACAAATTGCCTAATAAGATTTTTAAAAAAAGCAATAGTGTAGAAAATTTTATGATTAAATTGGATGATTTAAGAAAAAAATTTAAGGCATTTTTAGTGAATTTTGAAAGAATTAAAATTTCATCTGTATATAGATATTGTATTAATAGTGTATGAGTTCCGAGCAAAGATTCTATTTTTTTGAAGGGTTGTTGTAAGAAGACAGAAATACCCAAGAAGGCATAACAAATAAATAATAATACAAATATTCAAAACCAATGAATATAGGAAAACAAGATTTGACTTTCTTGTAGATTTCTTTTAACCAGCTCTCATAACAAAAATTAGAACTGATTAAATAACCTAACACATTTTAAAACTACTTACTTTTTCTTTTAAACTCATAAAAAAATAAATTATATGTTCAAATGTTTGTTCTTAAAGCAGAATACTTAGACATCCTTGAATTTTTGTTCTGTAATTGTTTCATATTTTGTAAGATGACTAAAACTATACAAATTAAAGTAAATGGTATTTATTTTGATTGAGATGAGAAAAAAAAACAACAGTTCATTAAAGTTTCCTCCTTTGTAAAAGTTGTTCATCTAATGAAGATCTAATAAAGAATGTAAAGTCTAAATATACTTAGGATTGAAGAGGAGAGAGAGGAATATAAATTTTATTCACTTCAAACAATGGATCAAAGGATCAAAACTGATTTACATTTGTTTAATAGAAGTGGATGATGGACTATGAGGATAATAGCTTTCAGCTGCTCCTGCTTCAACATTTACAGTAGTTATGGGAGAGTGGTTTGCCCAATTGTTCACTCATCTTATTCTGTAAACTACTATAACAGTGACTTTGTTATCTGTTGAAAAGACAGACCACAATGAGAAGTGGATTCATGCCTTTCTCAAAATTAGTGTAAATTCAAGAGCTTGTCAATTCTTTACCTTGATCATATTAGTGTAATCACTAATGAATACAAGATTGATTATATCTACCACTCTCCAGTATACTAATTTTTACACAGCAGTGTAAAATCTATGGCAAAGAGGTTTGCTATACCAATAAAATAAAACTATCATTGTATTATTTATAATTTGAACTATTATACTGTTTTTACCGTTTTAGCATGCAAAAGATGCAAAGTTTTAGCTTGGTTGTTGGTGGTTGTATTTGACACCTGCACATCAAATAGGCAAAGTGCAAAATGCTGATAGATCTTACATTTCTCCATCTCAATAAAAGCAATTGTAATTTAATAAGAACAGAATTCTGTAACAACAAACTCACCAAAGTGAAAGAAAACAAAAAAACATTATCTATAACAGTCTAATACTGGTAAAATTTACAAAACTTACATGATCCCATTATTTTCAGACGATCTGGCAAATTTAAAAACTTGAACGGCTTATTTTTCATTAAATTTTTCCACACACTTTAAATCTTAAAAGTTTAAAATATCAAAATTAAATTGAAAAAATGTCTCAGGACCAAAGGAAAATTAAAATTAAGGAAAAAGTTCTATATTTCATTATAGCTTACTGATCTCAATTACACTTTCTGGATGAAGTTTCATCTTTCCTACACAGGAAAAGTGGATCTCACAAAATTGCAATACAAATGTTAATAATTTGGGGAGGAAAAGCTCTTAATGAATAACTAAGTAATACTTTGTCTTTTTTTAACAAGTCAATGCAGTGTAATGACGTAAAATGAAGGTGTGATAAGGATTAAAATATGCACATTTTCAAAATGTACTATTATCAAAACAATCTTATTTCGAAAGCAGAAAAAAAAAGAAAAACTCATTTAATTCACGTAACAAATTTTTAATAAGAGTGAAAGGAAAAATAATAAGTAACAAAAGAGTGCCTTTAAAAAAACAACAAAACAGCTACTTTGAAAGGCATGATCATGGGAGTTAACCTACTTCAACTTCAAAAATAGTAAGTATTGCAAAAGAAAACTTTAGAAACTGGTATTACATGTGAAAAAGTACACTTTACAAAAAAAGAATTTTAGTGTAACTAACACGTTTAAAATGTTCCATTGCGATATAAAAATTCTACCGACTTTCCAGATCTTTCCAATGATCTACAGTCATCAAAAAGTACAAAAAGAAATCAATATAATGTGAGTGCTAACAATTTGGAGATTCAAAGCACTTCATTGCAAGCTTCTGTGACCCATAAATGGTGCAAAATTTTTCCTTCATTTAAAATGTTAATGCATAAAAGTTAAGTTTTCGAAAAAAAAAAAAAAAATGGAATGAATTAGAATTTTGTGTAAGAATTTTTAAAGTAGATGTACTGCAATTACTTTCTTAAAATATACCAACTCGCCAACAAAAAAATTAATTTCTTTTTTTTTTATTTTTACATGAAAATAAATGTTTTTATTGTGTATGCGTGTGTGGAGGGGGGACTAGGAAAAAATGTGGAATAATGTGATGATAACTCGTTCTTTGAGATAAAAATAGATCAATTATGACGGTGTGATTGTCTTACATAAAATCTTAATTTTTGACTAAAAAGGACATTTAGACCCAATTAATTCGAATTCATATTAATCATTTTTATCAACTTTGATTTAAATCTTCTTTCAAGAAATTGTGCATTTTGAATTAATTTTACAACACCTACTAGATCGATTGATCTTGTTTCAATCTCATGCAAGAAAGAAAAGGTCTGTTCAATTTGGACATGCAACGCCAACAATATTGTCAATTTTTTTTAAGTATAGTTCGGAAGGCGATCAGATATAAAAGTTAAGATTAATTAATTAAGATTAATTAACATAACCCATCCAAATCCATAAATAAGGATTATTCATTTTAAAAAATGCTTAGTGTTTTTACTGAATGAGTAATCTATTTTATTTAATGATTCATTAAAGAAAAAAACATGCATCATTGCAATTAAAGTGTATACATTTTTATAAGTTGTTTCAATCAAGTAATTCAGATTTAACTTTTAAACGATAAAAGGAAATGAAATGTATTTCTTTACAAAGAACTGAAACAGATCTATTCTCTTTTTTCCATTCATTTACTACTAAATTGTAATTTTGAAAAAGAATCTAACAATTAATATTATTGGCATTATTGCACATTTTATTGATTTGAAAGTGAAACAAGGACATCCCACTTTTTTTCTGTTTGAGAAATGTAGACGCCCAACTCCACGATAAGCATGCCAGATTTAATTGCCTTACCGAAAGATTAAATAATATATATATATATATATATATATATATATATATATATATATATATATATAAACCAAACTTAGATATTTGTGAGGTGAAGATAAACACAACCTTTAAAAAGAAGAGACAGAAACAACAAAAGGAAGCGGAAGTTAGGGAGGGAGTGCTTCAAGGACTTTTACGGTTGATTATTATATACATTGATTTGCTTAACCAAATCTTAATTATAATTATTGTACCATCTTTAACAATGAACATTCAACAAAGCCAACGAGGAAATTTAGTAAAAAGGGAAATAATTAAATTATTGATATCAAACAAAAGTTTACTCGTTTTAGAAAGTAACAACAAATTAATTATTAACAATAGTCAATTATTGCCACAAATTTTCTTTAAAATTATTTCAACTTTCGATATTAAAAAAAAAAACTTCTACAGCATCAAAAGTAAAAGTAACAAGTTACAAAAATGTAAGGAAAAAAATCAATTTTTTTTAATTTGTTTGTTTTTTTTAATTACATTTTATAATCTAATTCAAATAATCTGAATGATTGAATAATAGATATTTCATTGCATTATTTCAATCTCTAATCTAAGCTAAACTATGCTTGTAACTAAATAATAATAATCAAAACTGTATTATTAGTTTTGTTTGTTTTCTCCTTCTCTTCCACCAAATAAAAAATCGACTACTTCATTTTATTGCCATTTATCATTGACACTAGTTGCTCATGTGTCGTTGATCAGCTTATTTTATTATTCAATTTCTTCACAAAATAGAGAAGTAAACTAATCATCACCCCAACCTCATAACGTTGTTATGATGTAACGTCTGGACCCTCCGCCTCCTCTTCCAATTCTAGAAAGTGATGGGAATTTTTTCTTTATTTTTTTTCTTTACAATGTCTCATATTGCGAATAACTTTCTGAAGCTATCGCCTTTTTTGAGGATCATTTCTAATACTAAACAGAATTTTAATACTAAAATGAATTCTAATCAAAATTTTTTTAATAGCCTCTTACAGCATTTCATAGTAGTTTTCATGTGTGCTTTATGACATGTGACCACATTACACCTCCTGGCCTCATGCTTAAAAAGCAACATTATTGCATTTGATTTAGTAAGGTACAAATCAGTACTAGAGCTGCTTACTGCATGATAATTTCTTATACTTTTCTAGCTTACTATTATATTTCTTTTAACTTTCGCAGTGTTGAATTGTGTAAAATATTAGTAATAATGTGGTTATGTATGGTTGATTTGGTATTGCTAGTTGCCAAATAATAATAACAATAACAAATCCAAAATTAATATAATTGATGAGTTTTTGTTTTTCCTGGGGAGGGGTACATTCTTTCAGTTACTTGAACTCATTTTTTTTTTTAAAGAAAAAAAAAACTTTATAGGCTAATCAATGATGAAGGTTTACAAAAAGAATTTAAGTTCAGATAGAAAATTAAATCAAATTTCTTTCCTGTCGAAAAATAAACGGCTGTCTTCAATATCCACCCACTTTTTTCACATAATGAAAGAAGAAGGCACCTGCCAAGTGCTAATGACATGTCGATCGATATGTTAAAAAGAAAAAAAACTTGTCAAGTCACACCGACCGTGAATAGAATAAATTAAATTCTAGAAATAAAATAAAATATTTTCATGGTCTTCGGATTAAATATGTATTTTATGTTTCATTTGCACACTGACTTCACCCCTTCACCACTGTTTGCCTACGAGATTGTAGGGTGAAAGGAGGGGTACCAGATTAAATGTTTTAAATAGAAACAAAATCAATTGTGTTGTGATACTAATTCACAGGGTGAAGTTGTCTAGGTCGTAAATAAATGAAAGTTTCAATGAATCAAGAACTCCACAAGAAAAGGATGGTATAAAGTTAACGTCATTGAGATACAAAGCACACCGTACCTCACACTCCAAACCATTTATTTTATTAAAAAGGAATAAATAAAAACAATAATCAATATGTTCAGTTCAATACTATTTACTTTTCATCAATAAATATTCTTTAGGGGAAAATTCAGAATTGTTGGAGTCCTTCTCTTTTCATCATTTTTTTGTTTCTTTTGGGTTTTTTTTTTTTAATTTTAGAAATATAAAGTCCAGTCTATCTATTCAATACACGGGTTCACTCAGCAGGAAGACATAGGATTAAAAACGAAATGTTTAATAAAACAAATAAAACATGTTAACTACATTTGAAACGAATTAGAATTTTAAGCATCCTTGTTTTAATTTGTTTTAGTACTTTTTAAGTTTTACTACATTTTTAATGTACTACATTTACTACATCAAAGAAGAAAAGTTGTGTATGAAAAGAAAATCAACTTTTTATTTTCAAGAAATAAATGAAAACCATAGTTTTTTTTTTTTGTTTTTTTTTTACTATATTAAGAACTTACCAAAATTTAAGTACATCTCATAACTAGTAGAGTAAAAAAAAGTTTGTTAAAAAATATTTTGGACAATATCTAGGCTAAAAAAAAAGTAATAAATTTTTGGCTTTGTCTTTTTAGCATTACTTTTTTTTTTTTTTTTTTTTTTTAGATGGGACGTATTTTTAAATGGTGACATACACCCACTATCACTGATGTTTTTACTGTTTGTTTAATGTTAAGATAATTGTTTAGGAATGTAAAAACTACAACAAAATCGTCATCTACGTCTATTCAATAGAAACAAATAACGAGGAAAAAGGTGAAAAAAAGCTCTTCCAGGCATTGATTGTTAATAAATGTTATACAACAATAAAACTGTTTAATCTCTTGCAGGAAGTTAAAAACATCTTGATGAATCTTTTAAACTTCAAGACACGGCATAAACTCCTACTTATTCCTGTTAATTATCATTGATAGTAAACTACAAATAATTAAGCATCAAAGTTTCAAACATGCGTAAAAAAATTACATTTTAATAAATAGTAAACACGAAACAGATTTGATTAAATCTTTACTGACAGTGGCCAGAAATATTTTGTTACACAGTATTCTTATTTTTATTTCAGTTTGCAGAAATATTTTTCTAGGACATTAAAACACCTAATTAACGAAGAATTAAACATATTTACCAAGTAAAAAAAGAGTATAGAGAAAGTTTTTTTTTTAATGTCAATTACTTAAGAATAACTTATTCTCCTCACCTCTGAAAGATGAAGAGAATTGTATGGAAACTATTCGAGGCTTATTTTATTATACCCAAAATAAAAATATATGACATTAAGTGTTTTTCTGTTGTCGAAGATATTAAAGCTTAATTCAAACATAATTCCCCATACACAAATTTTATTGCTTCGATAAATTTAGAGAAATCAAAATACCATTTCTCCAGATTCGTACAAGTAAGAAAAACAAGTATTGAGAACTTGAGAAAAGGGTATAATAAAAGATATCTATAAATAACTACACATGTAAGTATGATCGATGAATAATTAAAATGATAGGGGAAAGAGGGGGTTGGTAATTAATTAATGTTTTCTGTAATCCATTATTTGATTTTGAAAAATTTTTTGTTGCAATCCTAGAAATAAACCAGGCCCTACAGGTGTCATTTAAAATAGAAATTATTTTTTTTTAAATAGATAGAGATCTGAGTAGGAATAACATTTGTCATTTACTCAAAGTTTTTTGGGTTTTTTGTTTTGTTTTTTTAAGTAGAAAGATGCAACAATTACAAAGCCACAACTAATCGATATTATCCCAGGTGGTTAAAGAAAAATAACAAAGGAAGAAAAAAAAACTATAAAAGTAGATAAATTTAACAGCAAATGAAGAAAAACAACAATAATATCACAACGGCAGCAGTAGCAATAACAACAATTACAAGGACAGTGCTATCATTAATAACTGCTGTCCTGCTATCATATTTAGCGGTAATTAATAACAATAATTAACAACACTATTTTTTTTAATCAGTAATAAGATTTTTTTTTTTAATTAAGAGAATCAAATAAAAGTTTTACAAAATAATGACAGTACAGGGAGAAAAAAAGGAGGAAAAATACCGGACAGGCCGTAAAGACAAATGAATGACACCTACAGCTCGATTGTTTTGGGTTTGTTTTTCTTTTCCGTTTTTGCGGACAGAGAACATAAAAAAAAGAAAGAGATGGAGGAATAAAAAAGAAAGAAAAAAAGACGTACCGCTTCAGTGTTATCGAGTGAGCGTATCCATTATTATTTGTAAAATTCCGTGTTGGTCGTCGTCGTCATCGTCCTTGTGGTATCGGGTAGCAAATCCATAGTGCACCCTGTTGGTGGAGTACTCATCATCATGCTCTGCTTCTTGGCATCACAGCCGCCAAGGCACTGACTTGACAGGTGATCATGCAAAATACGAAATGGGTACGAAACAGATCGATAAATTACAGCCTTATCCAAAATGTTATCTGCTTGTTACCTTGCTCGTTTATTCAACTCGTTACTTTCCCGCATCCTTCTAATTTAAACAACGAAATCAGAAAAAATAACTGATCCAACAAACTGTAAACTAAACAGTAAATACAATTACTTTGTATCATTAGAAAAAAAAAATTGAGAGAAACGTGATTCTTTCAAATTTTAGCACATTGAGATTCCATTTCTTTTATTTGTTTATTTTCTAAATTCTTGTTAGTGGTTAATTAGCTGGATGTCAACTTATTTCCAGACAAATTTTGACATAATAGAATAATTTTTCGTTTCGAAGGGAGAACTCATTTTTATATTTGTATAAACCGGATGTCAGGCCAAGTATATAATACACTGGCCAGGCCGTGTTTCTTCCATTTTGCCTGGCCTCTTGGTATGTATTATATGGGTACTACGAAGGAGAGAGAACGACGCAGCGGCTACCCATTTTTTTTTTCTTACCTGTTACTCAACGTTAAGCTTTTCTTATTCTATTATATTACTAGACTATTTTTTTTTCTAAATTTCAGCATTATTTTACTTTCTATGAATATTCTGTAATTTTTTTTTTTTTTAGTACAATTTATGGTTGTATTTTACTTGTACCGGCCGGCCAGCCGCCCCTTTTCTTTCTATTCAAACTTAAACTAGTTTTATTTCCCAAGATGTATAGTGGCATCATAATTTTACTTAATCGAAGCGATTGAAATGTATATACGACGGTTACATAGCGTTATATACTTTCCTTTAAGTTCAAATTCGTAGCATAGCGATTGTTCCACGTGGCTTGTCGAAGCCTTACGATTGAAAGTAGCTCGATAATCAACAACGTGGGAGGAAATCTTTTATTAGCAGCTTAAAGTGTGGGTGATTTTTACATATGTATTTTATGCTATTTTATTACCGTCGATACCATATAGTCGCATGCTGTCCATGTAATTTATTTTTGCCTTAACGCATTTCCTGCTTTTGACTAGAGAAATTTGAATCTCT
Source organism: Sepioteuthis lessoniana (assembly GCA_963585895.1). Classification (NCBI taxonomy): domain Eukaryota; kingdom Metazoa; phylum Mollusca; class Cephalopoda; order Myopsida; family Loliginidae; genus Sepioteuthis; species Sepioteuthis lessoniana. The sequence continues at coordinate 53,735,263 of OY757930.1, forward strand.
GCTTGTACTTTCATAACTTATATACAGAAAAGTTTTATTTGTTCCTAATGAGAATTGAAGAAAAAAAGTAATATTTTTAACAATCTTTCTCGTTAGTCTCCGGTTCTAACTGGCTTGTCCATTAGTCAAACAAGATGGACGCTGAAGCCACGTGGTGGAAATGTACTAGTAATTTTCTTATGTTAACGTAGCTAATATTAACTTTTTCGCTACACATGTTTAAAAAAAAATAAGTAATATATTTTCTTGTACCTTTTCCCCTCTATGATGACAAAGATGACGAGACCGAGGTTAGTGGGATCTTATTACAAGGTGCAGTCCTTGTTCCTTTTTTTAAGTTCTCTGCTTATCCCTGACGAGCTTTGAGGCATTTGTCTGAGACTAAAAGGGTACTGTAAAGAAAATAGCTTGGTATAAGTTATTCTAAATGTAGGTCTAACTTAGCTTTACCTTCCTATTAGGATTACTTTTAATGGTTTACTACTAAAATTTCAATTTTGTATTTTTCTTTTTTCCTATGCTCTTTCAATTGATTTTATTTAAACTGTTAGCATCTCTTAGATACAAGTATTAATAGATGACAAGGATTTTTATACGAATGGAGAGGCTTACGTTAGGATAATTAAATCTATGGCAACCTGATGTTAACGTCCATTCAAAGACTCCATTAGTTCTTACTTAAAAAAAAAAAAAAAAAAAAAAAAAAAAAAACTGGCCAAAAATAGTTAATAGGTAGATGCGTCATAGCGGTGAGGCTAGCTTAGTGTCGTATTGAATTGTGCTTACTATTGTGATGAAACTTTTTGGACTAGAGTCTCCGAAAAATTAATGAGGATACCTTATCCAAACTGAGTAGTAAGCATGGTCTTTTAACCTTTTAAGACAATTCTTATTTTCACCGACTAAGCCTATATTTTAGGGTTTTTTCTCTTTCTGGAACTCGGTTACTGGGGTTGACTTGGGATCAGACTGCCGTTTTTGATTTCTCCAATTTAATGTCCTTGTTAGATACTGTCTGCCATCTTTAAGTACACGAAGCCGCTTTAACTTAAAATTCTCTAACTTTGAAGGCTATTGTCTTTCATGATGATCTTGTGGATCGACTGATTTCACTGACGATTTCCCTCGCCCCTATCTGATAAGACAATAGCCCCCTCTTTTTTTATGTTAAATCTAGAAATTAATTACTAAATACTGTTTTCAAACTTACAGCCTGACTGTCTCTATGATGATCTTGTGGATCGACTGATATCACTGACGATTTCCCTCGCCCCTATCTGATAAGACAGTGGCTGAATTTTTTCTCTCTAAAGTAGCTTTATTAAATTTGAATATTAATAACCGTTACTTACTATGCATGATGAAAAAAAAAAATCATAGCGTTCATTTAAGTAATCAAGTTAACGGAAATTATTTGTCTAGGATTACTTTAATTCGCCATAGTTTTTTTGTAATGATGAATCTTGGCTGGAGTACTGAACTTTTTATGAAGTCAACTAATTCGTTCGTTCTCCTTCTGAACATGAAAGCTATGGTGCTTCATTGAGACTGAAATCTAAAAATTTAATTTTCGGATGATTTTTAACTTGTAGAATAGTTAAAGCCCAGTCGCAATATTTGTACTCTTCGATCAGTTGGGATATGCACTGAACTGGGGGGGGGTACCGTATTCAAATTCCTAAATGTAATTGGAATTTTATGTTAACTCTAAATATTTTGCCAAAAATTAACGTAGTTAATAACCTTTTCGGTACACATGTTTTGTTTTTTAAGTAAAATATTTCCTTGTACCTTTTTCACTCTATGATGACAAAGATGACGAGACCGAGGTTAGTGGGATCTTATTACAAGGTGCAGTCCTTGTTCCTTTTTTTAAGTTCTCTGCTTATCCCTGACGAGCTTTGAGGCATTTGTCTGAGACTAAAAAGGTACTATTTTTAAAAAAAAATAGCTTGGTATAAGTTATTCTATCTAAATGTAGGATTAACTCGTTCGTTCTCCTTCGGAACATAAAAGCTATGATGCTTCATCTGAAAATTTAACTTTCGGGTGATTTTTTTTTTTAACTTATAGAATAGTTCAACCCCAGTCGCAATTTGTGCTATCTAGTCTTTCTAATTTTACCTTCCCTATTTATCTCTACTACCTGTAATGGTTTACTATTACTGAAAGTAAGGTCTTGGAATCTTAAGGTATAAAATCTGATTCTATAATGAACTCGTTATGATGCATATATTTGTATGTGGCTGGTGGGGGGAGTAGCTGTATTTTTAGTGAGGAAGTCTGCATTATAAATTCTTTAAGGGACAATAACCCTCTTTGAAATGTAAAATGTGGTGTGCTTTTATTTTTAATAAATATACTTCGTTTCTTACTAACTTTTATAAAATAAGTGGACTTGTTAGAAACTAGGTACCAAAAATTTTAAGATTTGAAAAGTGCATAATTTTTATTGATACTTGAAATAATTTCTTCAAGGAAAACCTCATGGGGCTGTCTCTACTCTCCTACCTTTTTAATTTTTAAATCGCTTGAAATGGTAATGTTTGTCTTGAATTGGAAAAAGTGCATTAAAACTTACTATTACAAAAAAATGCTCCTTGATTTCTAGCCATGACATCAAAACTAAATGGTATGTGTTCATGTATATGGTGAGATTGCATATTAACAATACTTTTCTCACAAGCAGAATCACTGTACACATCTTGCCATGAGAGGTCATCAACCCACAGGAATATACCTGGTGTGTTGAAATTTGGTTTCAGATAAGAATTTAATGTGGATCTGCCTACTAAAATTACATTCAGAAGTATTGATAGGTGTGTGTATCTATCTCTAACCACAATACCAAAAGGCCTGGGTTTTTAACTTCAGTCAAATTAGTCCTAGAGTTACAAAATCCTTTATTTAAAATTTGGGTTTTTGGTTAAATTAGTCTGATATTGATAGAAAATACGAAATAGGTTATGTGAACAGGGTGTTTTTGTTGTTTTTTTTTTTATGGGCCCTAAATTTTCCAGCCATTTACATTTTTTTGAAACTTTACAAGATCTTTCCATATACAAAAAAAATTTTAAATGTTTACATTTAAACAATTTAATGAAAAGGAATATTGGGAAATACTTGAACTACAAATAAAATGCTCTGAAGATGTTTCTCTGACAACTTATTGATTTAAAGTTTTTCAAGAGTTTCTATTCGGTGGAATGAATTCAAGAAGGTGCTGTATCATTCATCTCCAGTGGTGAGACATTCCGTGTCTGGATCATGAAAAAAGTTTAAATGAATTTAAGTTGGCATAAAATGTTTTGGTCAAACTTTTAGAAACTAATCGGTGTTAATTTTAAAGGTTCTGAGATGTTAACATGAGGAAAACGCAAGTTGTATCACAACTGTACAACCCTAAATGGATTTTTCCTCCCCCTTAAGTAACTATATGCCTTGATGAGGGTCTAAAAACCAAAACATTTAATGTTGACAAATATTTTTTGCAAATAAAATCAACCTCTAGAGACTGTTTGTTTTTCTTTCTTTCTCCATAGATTTCATTTTCCAGAATTATAGAATAGGTATAAAATAATTCTGACTTAGGGGAGATCTGTGTATGTGATCACATCAAGTGGTTCTGAGAGCACAAACTCCCCTCCCCCCCCCCCAAAAAAAATCACTACTCTGTTGGCAGGTCCTCCAGGCTACATCGAGCCTAGAACTGATGGAAGCCTGTCCCTGCTGGCTGGCCAACAGTAGCACATCTGTCTGGACCTAATCTAAAATGGGGGGGGGTCAACATTAAATTTGTTGGTGCATTTATAGTTTTAAGACGGGTCATCTGCGATGGAAGACCTATATGTGATTTAACACGTGTGTGTGTGAATATATATATATATATATATATATATATATATATATATATATATATATATATACACACACACACTTTAAAATCCAACTTTGTACCACTCCTGTTGGGCCAACTAATCCACACTTGAAAACTATGGTAACCAGAGGTGACCTTAACATAAACAAATGAAAGTACGCTAAAAAAAATTATAATTCAAAATCACTTGGAATGTATTCAGAACAATCCAGTAAGTCTGGTTTTTATATATATATATATATATATATATATATATATATATATATACACACACACACACTGCTGGGGTGATTTTAGTGGTAAGGATATAAAAGCCACTAAACCATATTTGAGCCCAGGGTCATTATCTGATTAATACTTGTAAAAACTCAACCAAGTTTAGACATTTTAGAACCGGCTTTAGATATCAAACATATGACCCCCTATGCAAAATATCCTGATTTCTTTTTTCGGTGTACACAGATGGTACCAAAATAATGAATGTAAATCAAATTTTAAGATAATTGAATGAATAAATTTGTAAATAAACTGGTAGAAATAGTATCTTTTCTTGTTCTTAAGACATTTCTTGGGTATCTCACTTCAAATTTAGTGGTAGGGAAAGAAAAACTTAGGTCATAAAATTAAAAATACTGAAATAAAAGTAACTTGATGCTTTCTGTGACCAATAAAAAGGTTGGTGAGGGGAGATATTTATATGGAAATATATACTAAAACCCCATTGGTTGTACAGACAGCATTTTAAAGAAATGTCTTCACAAAAAAGCTTAGGTGGTTAGAATGGGTATATGACACTGATTTTCAAAAATCCAGATTTCTCGTGAACTAATGCTTTTTCTGTTTTTGTAGAACATAGCAATAAGTTTCTTTAGGGAGACAATATGAAAAGTTTGCTTCATCTTTCCTGTTAAGAATCAAATACCTTCAAGAAATCTACAAACAAGTATTGCCTCAAGATTTTTCACATGTACCCCATTGGTGATTTAATGAATAATCTGATCAATTTTTTCCCTAAGAATTTTCTAAATTTCCAGTTGGATATGATCGAGAAGCTGGAAATTATAAACCTTAGCGGCGATGACGATAAGAGTTATTGCCTCTATAGTTCTTAGTAATTCTGAGGTCACCTTTTGTCCCTCTTTTCTTTCTTTTTTTTTTTTTCTATTTTTATTATATATATATATATATATATATATATACACACACAGTATTGCTTACTCCCGATCAAAAAAATTGTACACATTTTGAATTATTACAGATAAAGCTAAACTGAAGGAAATTTTAAGAAAATGAAATTCATCTGAAAGTGTGAGAACATAACTGAAGTGCAAATTGAAATAGGTTCATTGGAACAGTTTTATTCTGACATTAGTCCATGACTTCAGTAAAGATGATCCTTACCAGTGAGTTGAATTTTATGAATGCTACCTAATAGATGGTTGGGTTTTATGGTATAACCTTTGTAGGTTATTTATTACCAAATCAGTTCTATTTCAAACAATTCAGTTTAGCTTAAGTACACCGTTCTATTAAACCCATAGATAGAGTGGGCGTGGGAGCAATTAAGGGGTACTCCGCATTTCCCAAAGCTCGAGCCTCACTATCAGATAATTTTGTCATATCCAGGACTCTCATTGAGGGAGTCCTACCCCTCTGCGGACTGGGCAATACACTGAGTTAATGTCGAAACAGTTTTATTTTAGATAATTCAGTTTAGCATAAATACACAGTTTAAATGCAAAAAAAATTGTCCAGAAACCCTGGTTTAGTTCTATTTAATCCATAGATATGACCCTTATCAGATGCTATCTTTCCAGGCCAAAGTGGACTTGGGAGCGATGGCAATGAAGGGGTACTCTGCATTCCCCAAAGCTCCAGCATTACTGGAACCTCACCATCAGATTGTTTAGTGTTATATCCAGGACACTCATTGAAGGGGGGTCTTATCCTTCTGTAGAGAAGCTGTTGATTTATTCTACAGTCCTAGCCAAACTACATAACAGGATGCAATTTCCAAACCAGATTATCTAGAGCAATGAGGCCACATTTAAATTACATGCTACAATGCCATCTCAGAAGCTCTTGACTTGCTACAGGAATCTATCATATCACGCATCTGAAGACAAGTTTTATTTCCATCAAGATGGAGCGCCTCCTTATTACCACCATAATGTTTGTCTTAAAGATCTACTGAACAAATAAATTGGTAAAAGTAATATTGAATTTCCACCACATTCACGCCTGAACTTTATGAGTATACATCAAAGATACAGTATATAGCACAAAACCTACAATTAAGGGTTCCACAAATTATTTGTGAAGTTTATGATTCCATCTGTTAGCATTATCAGCTATGTCTTAAACAGAAAGGTCAGTTTGAATACTTGCTTTACCTCAATATTCTATACTTGTTTCCTTCAACTAGGATTGTAAAATTTATTAAACAGTATTTATGATAAAAGTATGGAGTGGCAGAACAAAGAAGCTGAAAAATCCTTTATTCTACCTTTTATTTCTTTTTTTATAATTCTTGTTTAATAATTATCACCTAGAAATTAAGATTGCATTTATGAATAATCACTATGAAGGTGTGGATATATACTTTTATATTTAAAATATTTGAATAATTGCATGAAACACCTGTAATGAACTAAATTTCTATGCACAAACAGCTATAATTATTACCTAAAAGTTAAACATTTTCATAATGTAGATTTCAAAGTCAACTGAAATATTTAAGATGTATTTGGAATGGGAAAACTAATTCGTGGTTAATGTTTTTAATTGTTGGTGATCTTCAGTTGTTTTACACTGGTAAATTGTAAGTAACCAAAAGTTCCTGAAAATCGATTAGAGCACAAGAAAAAAAAAATTAAACTTCTTGAGAAATTCCAAAAATTCACTCTAGTAGAACTTGTTGATACCACCAATTGTCCCCATCCCAAAAGCCAGTAAAGATACCATTAATCGGCAGAACTATCAACTCGTAACATACAGTTGCTGCCTCTGTAAGTTAATTGATAACAGACTGACATGGTACCTAAAATCAAACAGTCTAGTTACCAACCTCCAAACAGGATTCCACTGAAAGAGAGGAATTTTAAATCACTTGATTCACCCGGAAATCATAAGAGATGCCTTCATAAAAATGCAGCATCTGACAGCAATACCTTTGATTTGGAGAAGGCATATAATACCACCTGACTGGCATCATGAAAGACCTGCATCCCTGCAGAGGAGTAAGATACACACACACTAAATGAGTGTCCTGTTTATGACAACTATCTGATGGTAAGGCTCCAGTTCTGGAGCCTTTGAGAATGTAGAGTACCCTTTCATTGTTATTGCTCCCAAGTCCCCTCTGAACCAAGCTGGTAACACCTGGGTCAAATAAACTGTGTGCAAAGAAATGATGCTAAATTGAATTGTTAGAAATAGAACTTTGATCATTTAACTGGGTGTAAACAAATGACTGATTGGATTGTTAGTGATACATAACAATACTTGGAACCATTTAACTATATGAAAATGAATGATTGGTGTTAAATACAATTATTAGTATTAAATAGCAATACTTGTAACCATTTCACTGTTGGCAAAAAATTATTAATATTAATATTGAACAGTTATTAATGTTGGATAACAATAATTGAAACCATTTAACTGTAGCAGTAATAGCAATCCTAGTGTGCAAACAAATTAGTTCTCATTTAAAAATGAAATTACCTAAAAACTATTCACTTACAAGTCATATATGTACATCCATTTAAATGTGTGTAAAAAAATGTTAAATTTTTAATGCTACATAGAAATACTTGAAAACATTTAACAGTATACAAAAAAGAACTCAGTCTTGTTTAAAAACATTATCTACAAAATGTGTTTACAAATCCTATTTGATATATGGCCCCTTAAACTCACTGCCATGTAGGTGCAAATTTATAGACTTTGAAGATTGGTGGATATAAAAAATATAAAATAATCTATTGGAGGGTATTCCTTCCCAGTGCTTTCAAGTATAGTCAAAAACATTTCAAGTACTATATTAACTACTGGAATTCATATTAAAACATAGAATCATTTGAAGTCTCTTAAGAAAGGAGACTTTACTAGGTTGGAAATTTTTTTTTTTTTTCACTTGTTTGAAATGATCTTGATTTCTTTTGGAATTTTTTTCTTTTTTAAATTCAACTGACATTGTAAATTGAATATTTGCTGTCATGAACCTAGAAATACAGTCAAGGTACAGTTTTGCCTTATATATCCACACACACACACTAGCCCCATATCCTAAATAAAGTCAGAAAACCTTTAAAATCTACATGGTCCATAATTTGAATAAAAGTGGCTTGTAAAAGGCACCTACAAAACTAATTTTATAAACAAGGTTGCAACAGGTGAGGTAGACTTTGATTTGACAGTGAATGTAAATACAAATTGCAAGTTTTGATCATGAGAGAATTATATACTGTAAAAATGACAGTGTTGTAATGCTGCTAGTAGTTTCAGTAAGATAAAGCCACTTGCCACACGGCAAAAATTGTTATAAAGACTTTAACAGTTCACAATGATTTGATTTAGTTAGACCACCTGACTCTTCGTATTTAATGATTCCTCATTTCTGAAGGGTGAGGTTTAAAAAAATCTCTAACTTGAATTGAAATCAAACAACACTACTGCCATCCACTCTTGTAATCCACCAGTCCTCACTGCTTTCTGCTGGTACCATGAAGTTAGGCACAGTTCCACTTGGGTTGATTGTGTTGTGTTCTTCACAACCATCCCCCCTCTGCCCACGTTTTGTTTAAATTACAGGTGAGAAGGTCACTTGATGAAGTCACTGAAGTGATAAACAGGTCAATAGCCAGTGGTTACATCAAAATAATTCTCCAACACACAAAAACAAAGTCAACATGAGTTAAAAATGTAACAATTCTGTTTATACCATTTGTTGTATACAGGAGTTTTAACTATTCCCATTACTGTCTTAATTGAGTGACTTGTACATCTGCAACCTAGTTGTAAACAATCTTGTAATTTGCCAAGTCTTAGATGTTTGGAGGCTGGCTCTAGGTCTCAGGTTCAGGAGGTCTTGTGAAACAATGTAGATTCCAACAAAGGTAGGAATAGACCTATGAAATGTCAAAACCACCAGTTATAAACAGTCTAGTAATAAGTCAAGTCTTCAGTATTCAAGAGTTAGCACAAGGTGAGGGAGTCTTGCAAAGGAATGGGGATTCTAATAGCAGTGGTGATTTGACTCTCTTAGTCAATTGACTCGGGGAATCTGCAACAGTTGTAAATGGTCTAGTAGTAAGCCAAGTCTTTCGTATTCAAGAGCTAACAAGGTCTTGAGTTCAGAAGGTCTTGTAAAGTGATGGGAATTCCAACAATGGTAGAAGTCGGCTGCTGAGATGTAAAAATTCCCAGTTTATATTGAATCCAATGTTCAACTGGCATGGAGAGGGTAGCTAAATTATCTTTTCATCTGTAATGACAATTTCTCATTGTTCCAGTTTTCTTTAAAACAGCTTTTCTTAATTTGGGAAATTGTCCAACCCTTTTTAGTGGTCAGAGGGATCCACCCTATCAACTCCAACCAACTTTAATTTGTACCCATACTTAGTGCCAGCAAGTCTTAGAACTCCCTTATTCCTTCCACTCCCTATATTCAACCTTGCCCTCATCCCTGGGCAGGCACAACTGTCTTTTGTAACAAATCTGATTTTTAAAATACACAGGTAGAGGGGCCTCAAAAGTATCAAATGACTAATATTTATTAAATCAGCCATCTAGATATTTTCTAATGCAATCTTCCACCTTTTCTTACAACTTCAGAAATAAACTAGATGGCTTTGTTTGCTGAAGTCATTTTTACTTTTTTTAGTCTTCAAGTATTTTCTTTGTCCAGAAAATATTAAGGAATTAAGATTCTTATCGGATTTTTTATCCTGGACATTTTTTTAATACAAATAAACCTGGTCCTTTCTGGTAATCTCAGAAACCATCCAGACCCTTTTATCATCCAAGCCTGACTGTTTGTTGGATTCATTCTATCTTTTGGGTCTCCAAATATTTTCTTTGTCCAAATGATATTTAACAATTAAAATTTTCTTAAGAGTACAACCCTACACTTTTCATTTTTCTTGCTTTTAATTGATTAACCCTCTTCAGGGTCTAGTGTTGCATTCTAATCAAGAGACATTGCATGTAGTAATGAACAATGTGCTGATTGGCTGTCATAAATTCAAATAGCTTATTGGCCTGATGTACTTTTTCTTAAGAATTAAAGTTTTTATACAGCAATAAAATCTCATTTGTGTGCTTTTTAGTCATGTACTTCATATAGTAACCATTTTCTTACTAACATTTTATGACTCTTTGTAAATGTATCAGCTATAAATGCTCCATCCTGTACAATTCTTTATTTCATTGAGTTTTACAAATTTTAAAGATGAGTTGCTAGAAAAAATGGTTTCTCCTTTTTAAAATAAAGATCTGGAGAGTCTGCATAGATGTTTTTATAATTCAAAATCTAGAAAAATAAAATTGGCAACTTTTCAGTTTTATTTGCCAACTAAGGAATGTATGGTCTGTAAAAATATCATATAAGAATCATTTTGATATTTTTTTATTAATGACATCAATGAGTAGAGTGTTCGCCAATGGGCCAGGAGATCAGGATTCAATCCCAGACCAAGTCATACCAAAGACTCAAAAAAACGGTACCTGATGCCTCCTTGCTTAACATTCAGCATTATAAGGTAAGGATCAAGGGTAGTAGAGCCCTCCCCTACACCTCGGTGTAGTAGCTATTGAAAAGGGAGCCTTCTGGTCACCCTTGACTAAAGTTGCCAACTTTACTTACTTTACATCAATTTGATATTTTTGAAAATTCTTATTTCATTTGACTATAGTTGCCCTACCTGAGATTTTATTAAAAAGTATCAATATTTATTCAGAACTGAATAATAAAATATACTAACATAAAAAAATATTAGTAGGTTGTATTTTTTATAGATTTTGTTTTGTTGTTGATTAGAAGATTTTTTTAGGCATAGAGGCCCAAGTGTCATTGTGCCATTTATTTTTTGTCTTTATTTTATAACATTTATATAGTCTTTAAGATTTTATTTGTGCTATGCTTTCTTTAAATGAATATTTTGAAAATTCAGTTCGATATTTCAGAGTAATCTAGTAGGAAAATATATTTTTCTATGTAGTTTGATCTGCTTTGTTTGAAAGTGACATTCATTTTGGAAATTTGAATTTTTCAGGAAAAAGTTTTCAGGTGAAGTGGCTCTAAGTTAAGAGTTTGATTTGTAATTAATGATGCAAAATCTACACCTTAGTTTTATGTCTGTCATTATGATAAATTTTTATATGCTGACATGCTGAGAAGCTTAAATTTATGTCATAGCCATTGGACCACATTCCCTAGTAAAGTAAAGGGTTTTCAACTTAGCAAAAAGGTAAAATTGTCAGCTGAATGTTAAATGACACAGGTAAGTTCAAGTTTTTGAAATTTGTTATAATTTTGCACACAATCTTTTAATTAGTTTAGAGAAGTGTTTTCCAACAGGGTCTATATTACTTCCAAAAGGATACTATTAAGAGTTGTGAGAGGATGGTGATTAAAATTATTTTACTGGGGGGTATTAAGAGGCTTAAAGGGTCAATGAGCAAAATTGTATATCATCATCAGGAAAATAAAGATTAGGGAAGGACTACATATGCTGTCAAATTAAATTAAATTGAGGTTAACAGCATAACTACTGTGTTTAATATCTAACAATCTTGGCTCAGATTCAAAAGATCTTATATGAGTTTATAATAATGAACCTCTTACAACTGCCATACATATTGATACAAAATTTAAGACTAGCCTAATAGCAACTATCATCTTTCAAACAAGCAAAATGAAGCTGATTTATTCATAAATAATGATAACTGCAGTAATTCATACATATCTCCAATCAACACACGCACATTCAAAATAAAATATTTTCCAGCTACACTCAGATTTTAAAAATTTACCAAAAATCAGAGCATTTATTTATAATAGAATTAATTTTCTTTGAAAAGGTCATTTTAATAGAAAATTTAAGGGAAATATTTTTTGTTTGGGTCAACCATTAAGGTATTTTTTTTTCATATTTCATATTCATGATATTTTTTCAGGTCAGTTAAGGTGTAAAACATTTAAATAAAAGGTTATAAGAGTATAAAATGATAGAAAGGCATCTAAATGTTTTGGGTGGGCCTTTGTGAATTAAGGTTGGGAAACACTGGTTTTAAGTAACTACAAGTTAAATGAATTGCAACGGATGTATGGAAAAAAATCTTTCTTAGATTCTTTGCTGAATCAAGGAAAACATTAGATAACATCAGTTTGATCAGATTTATCAATTACTTGAATTTTACTTAATGTTATACAACGAGTATATCATTACTTTTACAAACTGTGGCAGAGAGAAAGTTAAGGATATGTTTAAAAGTTTTGATTTGGGCTTCTGCCAATTCATGGCTTGGTTAGAGCAGCTGGTGCATTTAACCAAACTTCCCTAGGCTTATTTTTTTATTATTTCTGATCTGTGCTGTTACTTGTTGAAGATTGATAACCTGGCTGAGTTGCAATTTAAAAATAAACAAAAGTAAGATGAAAGAAAATACTAGTTAAATTAATGATAACAATGCTTCATCTAAAAAATTTTTAAAAATCAGTATTTTAATAGGAAATCTAATCTGATTTGTCAAGTGTTAGGACATTTTAAAAATGTTAGTCTGCAAATGACTCTACTTTGCAAATGAATCTATTTTGAATAAGTCATCAATAAGCTGTATAAGGAATTTTTTAAAAATATCAAGACTGAAGTTGTATTTACCAAGACAAATGAATAAATGAAACAAATTTCCTCGGCATTCAACTCACTTATCCCAGCAAGTTTTTCAATGATGAAAGCACCTATGAAATTCCTCTTTGGTAACTTTTGAAACTATACCATTTAACTCCTTTTAATGTCTTCCAAATCCTCTAATTTTATTGTTGAGATGAATTTTCAGTTTAAGAAATAAGAAAAAGGTTTGAAGAGGTAGGTCTGTTGAGTATGGAGGGTCCTGTACTTGCACAACCCTGTGTTTCACCTAAAAATATATCATTTGAAAAATATCAAGACTACATGATTTCTTTTTTCAAACTGGCACTGACTCACCAAGACATCATAACTTATATATTATAAGTCTCTTCATTTGAATTCTAAAATTAACAAATTTAAAACTTTACTCTCAATACTTTCTGATCATACTTTGTCTGTATTAAAAGAATGTGAAACATAAAAATAAACATTCTTACCATCAGAAATTTCACAGCATTATAAATATATAGAAACTACTTTTCCCATATCAAACTTACAATATTGCCCATAAATAAGTACACCCCTAACAATTTTTTTTTTGGTAAAAAGTTAATTTTCTTCTAAATCAAATATTTTATTATTTCTGGTGGAACATTATTCAATTGAAGCAAATCTTTTTATGCCCTGTCAGCTGGGCTCTAGAATATGCCAACTGCACCTCTGCAGAGGAGTAAGACCCCTCCTCCCAACAGGGCCACCTATTGGTCATGGGTGGTGACCTGTAAAGCGCTAGGACGGAATCCTGATGGTTGAGCAGTCATTGATCCGGTAACAGAGTAGTCAATGGCTTGCAACTCCCCTTTGGCCCTTACTTGATCTGACAGGTGGTCAGATAGGCCTGATCCAATCAATCGGCTGGTCCCATTATGCCCCTAGCACACATATGTTTATTTTCTCTCAAACGTGTTATCCAATCTGTTCTTGCAGAACAATTCCCTACCCTTTATCTTATACATGCTAGAAGGCAGGGGCTGAGGGTCAGTTGTGCTGAGAGGAAGGGTCTTTTGACCACTTGGATGGTAGAGTGATAAAAACCAGAATCTGGCAGAGGCTCAGAATCTTGCACTTAATATGAGTATACTGGTATTGTATCCCTGTCTCAACCAAAGCAAATGGGTTTCCCTCTTTATATAATTTGGACTCTGTGGTGGGGGGTGGAGCATAGGACCAATGAAAAATAAAATACCACTTATGGCATCCTCCAATAAAAAACAAAACGAAACCTTAGTGATACAAGTTCAGAAAGCGAAGATGAAAACAGTAGGTTTCCAAGATTTATGGCCTTGGAATCTCAAGATAACTCCCCACCAGCAAATTTGTCTCCATTTGTTATAGAAAAAGTAATATCAACAAATCTAAAGCCTAAAATGGTTAAAAGACTGAAAAATGGGAACCTCCTAGCAGAAGTAGAAAGAAAAAACATTCAGATTTTCTGCTGAAAATGAAGATTTTTCATACCAAAAAAATAATTGCCTATCCTCACCAAGACCTTAATACATCTAAGGGGGTGTTGAGGAGTCAAGAGCTCTCCTTGTGTCCTCTAGAGGAGATAAAGAAAGAATTGAAACCACAAGGAGTGACAGAAGTGAAAAGAGTCACGATAAAGCGAGATGATAAAATTATCCAAACACCTACATTATGACTTTTGATGTGCCAACAATCCCACCAAAAATAAAAATTGGCTATACAATGGAAAGGGTAGAACAGTTTATTCCCAATCCCCTCCAGTGCTATAAGTGTCACAATTACGGACATCACAAAGACAAATGTAATAGAGTGTTTGTGGAAAGTGTGGAGAACAGGACCCCAACCACTCTACAGAGGAATGCACACAGATGTGCGAACTGTGATGGAGACCACCTTATATATGCAAGAACTTGCAAAAAATGGAAAAGAGAAAAGAAATTCTGTCTGTAAAATACACCAGAAACATATCTTTCCTAGAGGCACGGAAGATAGTTGACACTACAAACTGAGATAAAACTTACTCTCAAGTACAGAACCAACAAGCAAATACCAAAATCTTGTCTGGAAAATGCAAGAGCTTGGACCAGGGGGCTGACCAAACTTTATCAAAAACTTAAGAGCAGAACTCAAGGAACCAAAAGTGAAAACAAAAGATGAAGGGGGAAAGAGCATCAATATACTGCCCACTTAACCGGATAACTCCACTCAAGATACACCATAAGATAAAAACACAGAATGATATAACAAAAAGCTACCTATCGACTGCACTGAACACCAAAAGAAAATAGTCCTGACTTAAATCTAGCAAAAGAAAGATCTGAGGAGAAAATCTCCAGTTAAATTAGCTGAATGACCAAAAACAAAAATAAAATTAAACTTGACACAGAATAGATTCGAGGGACTAGAAGTAATGGACATAACAGACCAAATATCTGAAACCAACAAACCAACCAAACAAAAACCAATCAAAGACAAAACAAATCCAAACTAATTAACCATGGGTCAAAAAATAATCCAGTGGAATTGTCGTGGATTGAAAGCAAAAATTGCTTCTATTAATAACGTAAGAAATCCAACAGTTATATGCTCCTTGAAAATCTTCCTCAAGCCAGGTGGTAACATCACTATTAAGAACTATCAGCTGTTTAATTACATTTATAACTCCAGATGCAGGGCTTCTAGAAGAGTATCAGTTCTGATCAGAAATGACATACCATACAGCAAAGTAAACATCAAAACAAATATCCAAGCAGTTGCCATCAAGGCCACACTACATAAAGCAGTGAATATATGTTCCATATATATTCCACCAAGTGATGACATCGATGAAAATCAAGTAAAGAGGTTTTCTCTTATGACAAAAATGAACACATTTAGTTTTAGAAAATCTAAACCCATTTTCTTTTGCCGATTTGTTGATTTTCTCTAAGCACTGTTCGAGTTTGTGCTCAATGGTGTGTATATATTTCAACCTGTAACATATTAAGAGGTCATCAATGTATAAAAATCATAAGAGAAAACTACACAATGATCCTAGCCTGAAACTTGAAAAGACAGAAATTCCATTTGTAGATGAGTACAAATTTCTAGGGTTAATATTTGATAAAAAAACTCACCTTTATTCCCCACTTGAAATATTTGAAGGCTAAATGCAGTAGAACATTACAACTGTTACATGTGATAGCCCACACAAAGCAGAAAAACTCTTCTGAAATTGTATAGGTCACTGATTAGATCAAAGCTGGATTATGGTAATTTTATATACCAATCTGTAAGAAAGACCTATCTAAAAATACTTCACCCAATCTACCATGGAGGCCTGAGATTAGCACTTGGAGCTTTCAAAACATCTCCAGTTGAGTCTGTATGCAGAGGCTAACGAAGCACCAGTAAATATCAGAAGCAATAAATTGGCTCTTCAGTATTATGTTAAATTAAAATCATGCCCATCTAATCCTGCATATGATGGTGCATTCCACCCAAAATAGAGGGAACTATTCAAAAGGAGTGAAAGGGCTATAAAACCTTTTGGCCTTCGGATGGAAACAATAAAAGAAGAAGCAAGAATAAATTTAACAAAAATATATAATACGGTCATACCAAAAATCCTACCTTGTACCATAAGGACTCCAAAAGTAATTTTAACTCTGTGCAAATTCCAAAAGACTAAAACTTATCCTCTAACATTCCAAGAAGAACTAGAGAAAATTAAAAATAAATATCCAAGACATTCACAGATCTTTATGGATGGTTCTAAGCTGGAGAAAATAACTGGATGTGCTGCAGTATACAATGGAAAAACAATTTAAAAACATCTCCCAAATGACACCAACATATTCAATACGGAAGTGTGTGCAGTAAATATGGCACTAAATCTGATTAAAAAATCCAAAAATCAAAGATTCATAATTTTTTCTGACTCGTTGTCAGTGTTAACATCATTACAAAGCAAGAAACTTGACAACCCCCTTATAAAACTTTTATGTAAATTAGAAAAAATGTCAGATGACTATGAAATATTACTTTGTTGGATTCCAAGTCACATAGGAATTTGTGGAAATGAGCAAGTTGATAAAGCAGCTAGATCTGCCTTAAGTATGGTTCCTGAAAATCTTTTAAAATTCTATATATGGACTTAAAAATTAAAATAAACAAATATATATTACAACAAAGGTAGCATTGCTGGAGCAACAATAACTATAACAAGCTTCTAGAAATCAAACCAATACTAGGAGAATGGAAGCAAAGCTTCAGAAAAAGCCAAAAAGAAGTCATAGTATCCAGACTGTGTATAGGTCACTCAAGAATTACACATTCTTACTTGCTTAAAGAAGAAGAGCAACCAATATGCCATGAATAAATATTTGAAGATACAAAGACCTTGAAATAAACTTTCATCAAAATGACATGATTCGGTGTTAAATGACCTGAAAAGGGTTGATACACCGTAAAACAAAACAATCAACCAATCAATCAAATCTTTTTAGGTATTGTGTATTATGAAGATCTATTGCTATTTAAATTTCTTATAAGAAAAAAATCAAGTTTGATTTGAAAATATATACTTAGTATATAAAATGAAATACTTTTTCATAGAGGTGTACTTATTTTTGAACTGCTACTTGTTCATATTTTTGGTAACAAAGTTTCAATGCTGTAGAGTTTGGTCATAAATAATACCTAATAATATACATTTTGATTCTACTAGAAATGATAAAACCTTGGTATCTTTGGTGTAGAAGAAAAATAAGTTTTTATAAAAAAAATCTGTTCGGCATAATAATGGGTAATAATGCAAATGATACAAAATTTTAAGCTAAGATTACTCCTCAAAATTTGACAGTCTACATTTAGGGGATTAACAAAGAAAATCAATTTGTTTTCTAATGTAATAAACAGAATGACTGATGTAGTGTCATTGAGCCTTTTTGGTGTGTAGCAATCAATCTAGAAGCTTTAAATGAATGAAAAATAAGTGACCTCTATAACCAAAATTAAACTTGTAGATGTAGCATAAGATGATATTAGCAGACTTAATAATAGATCTTCAAAGTTAACTTCTTAGTGATAACATTTCACAAAATAAAGTGAATTTTTGTTGGGATGACAGCAAAAAATTAGTAAGCAATGTAAAAGAGCATGTTGAACTTGAAAATGATATATAGGTCTGAATTTTCATTCAGAAATTGTTGCTATTTTACAAATGCCAATTATGAAAAGATTCTTTGATTCCTTTCATGATTTAAAGGTTAGCCTTTTAAACAGGTCTGTTGATCCTTAAAAATCTTTCCCTAATCATATGTGTGTGAATTTTTGTGTGCTAAATCTTAAAACTATTTTTACTAGCCCCACCCTATTTATACTTGATTCAATGATTTCCCCACACTACTCAAAATACTCTGGTGACGTTCCTACTTTTAAATGAATAAAGTATTAATTGAATTGTCTGAAGACGATGTAAATGATTGACTAATAGAAAAAATAATCTGAAAATTAAAAAACATCTTTCATTTTTATTAAAATGGTATCTATAATCAAATACTAGGGTGAGTCAAAATTTTTGCAATATTTTGGTATGTACTTGTTTGTAGTATGTTTATCACGTGACTGAAGCAGTTCAAGCCATGGAAAGGTACCTGTTGTGGTTGATAGTATCATGGTAGTTAGTGTGCTGACACGTTGTGCATTGTTTCACTCCATGTATGAAAGCCACACAGATGAATTTGCAACATGATCTAATTTGGGAATTTCTGCTTTACAAGTTCAAATTGGGCCATAACACTATGGAAGTAACCAAAAACATTTGTTGTACAAAGGGTAAAGTTACAGTTAATCACAGTACTGTAAATAGATGATTCAAGAAATTTTCTTTAGGTTCCAAGAATCTCAATGATCAGACAAGGTGAGGTACACCTAAACCAATAGAATCTGAGGCTATGCTCCAAGCCAAAGAGGTAAATCTGGCAATTATCAAGTGAGTTTGGCATCTCACAGTCCAGTAAGTTTCGTCTCTTTCATGACCTCAGCAAAAGCATGTAGGGCTGATGAATTGTGCCTTGTGGAGGAATAGTAATTCCCAAAGTTCCACAATAAATAAAACTTCAGGTGTTAGTTCTACAATTATACAACACAAATTTGCACAAGCAACATAGACACAAGAAATTTGACAAAAAATACGAACATTAAAAAACAGACAATTTTATATATAATATTTTATATATTATTTAATTACAGAAATTGAGCACTTGATATAATGCTTTTAAAGCTAGGCTAGCAGACTATTGTGAATAAGCTTAGTTCTCATAAGGCACATATTTATAGCCTTGTGCCAAACTAAGCTTAATTCATGACAACACCATTGCAGGAAATGATAGAATATTAATTTTATAAAGTGTCTATAATTTTGAGAAAAGTTATTAACATAACAAATTTTGTTTTGATAATTGAACTTCAAGTTTTTGATTTTCCCATAATGATTTATTCTTCAGTCTTTAGACATATAACCCATGAGAAAAATTCTACAGATAAATTGTTGTGAATTGCTCTAAGAAAATTTAGAATGAATTGTACAAACTTTTCCTTAAAATTAAGCCACCCAGCAACCAAGGAATCTAAAGTTTTTTAGACAATAGATTCAAATTTGATGGAATCAAATACAAAATTTGGTTTGGTTTCTTTGTTTAATGGCATATCAACCTTCATGGGTTATTCAATGCCAAAGCCATCCTTGTAGAACAGTAGCGGTACTATTTAACCTATAGATAGGAGGGGAACAGAAGGTTCATAACTTTTCCAAGGGAATTAGTCTAAAAGTGAATGAAATAATGTGATTGGAGTTTGAATTTGATTACTACAGTGTCACAGTCCTGCACTTTAGCCACAAAATTATGAGGATTTCCCCCAAATACAAAATTTGAACCAAAAGAAATGCTGTTTTTTTATATATGAATTTTGTTTATATTTACCAAGACAAATAAACTATGAATGAAAATTAACCTTTAAAGAAACTATCTGATGGTTAGAATGAAAGTGTCACTTACCAGTTCTTATGTCTAGAATCAAACTGAAATATTCTCTACCCCTAAAAATATGATATTACAAAAAATCAAAAATCATCTATATACTCATATATTTATTTTTCTTATTTTGTTTTTATTTTTGATAAGGTGTTTTATACTCTTCAAAATAACTTTTCATTTCTATGTTTCATTTCTTATAGTTTTTAAAATAACATGTAAATAATCCTATGATTTTTGGTAAGAACTATGCTAGTGAAGTGACAAATATCAGAGGTAGAGAGAAGCATGCAGCTGTAAGAAATAACAGCTAATCATTCCAGAGAAAAGCAACAGCTTTTGCTAGATTTGGTACGTTGATCTTGTGACAAAGACATATTTTAGAATCCTTCTGAGATAAGCTTCACTAAAGATACATTAACAACATAATAAGCAATTCTCAAAAGAAAAGATAAACTGGTACAGCAGTCAAGATAGAACAATTCTGTTCTATCTATACTTCTGCCTTAGTTTCACAATTGCAATGGTGCACTCAAGTTTGTATGTCAGAGTTTCTTTAAGGAGAGAGTTTTTGTAAACATGAGGTACCAGAAATTGCAATGTGTAAATACATCAAAATGGATCTTTATCTCAAGAGACAATAATGAAATGACTTTGATGGCCTCGAGCATTTTTATACATATTTTCTTCATTAGTTATGTCCTACAGAAATTGACTGGATGTGTTATCATCACTTTTATTATTATTATTATTATTGACAACTTTTTTTATAGTGTCATCCACATGCTGTATTTGATGGTATATAAAACCCACTCCTTGCCCATTTACATTTCATATGATAGTATTATGGAGTTAGGCTTCATATAAGAACTGGTAGTTTACAGTGTATGTCTAAATGTCTTGACTGCTGTCTAGATGTATCAATGCCAATCCTTGATACTTCTGGGCAGTAATTTTTGGCAAAACACAGGATTTTGCAAGTGCTACACCCTCCTGACTCACCAGACCAAGCACCCTTTGACTTTTTCTTGTTTGCTAAAATAAAAATTCATCTCAAGAATAAGATTTGAAGATGCTTAGGATTTTAGAAAGAATACTACAATGCAGCTTCATATTATATAAAAAAAAGAGTTACAAAGGTGCTTTGTCCAATGGAAAACTCACTGGAATAATTGTGTTGAATACAGAGAACTATGTTAATGTTTGTTGTTCCTTTATATCTTAGTAAATATGGATTCTGTCATGATCATTTTTAACATACTTCATGTACCATGAGAAATAATAGTTTTTGCAAATTCTAAATTGAATCCTGGTAAGGTGAAATTCTTTGTACTGTCTTGAAATTAGTTTTTCTTCTCTGATGTTAACTTAAAGCTGAAGAAAGGAAACCCAAAAGCACTTAGTTCCAAATTCTCATGAGTGGCTTAACCAACAAATTCTTAATCAGACAAATATTCAAAAGAAATCAACACCCAAAATTTGCATCATTTTTGACAAACCTAAAAAAAAAAGGGTTGAAATTTAGGTTTTCTTTCTACAGGTTACACAATTCATTTGAACTTTAAACATCTTTGAAAAAACAATTATGAAGGTCACACAAAAAAGATTTTAATAAAAAACAAGATACACTTATTTTTTTTTTTTAAATAAAGTGTTGTAAAAGTTGAAAATGTTTTTGAGTTCTTCTCGTATCCATGCTGCAAGTTTATAACTTCCAAGAAAATCAGTTGATACATTTCACTTTTTCCAGTCTAGAACAGAAAGGAAAGAGAACAACAATTTTTTTTCCTAATGCTCCACTTTTTGAATTTCAAAACCAAGTAATTAAAAGCAAATCATGTGTTTGTTCAAATACTTATAAGCAGTACTGTATAATCTATGTGAAAGAAAGAGAAACCTTTTCCTCAGAAAAAGAAAAAAGAGAAACTTTCATGTAATGTTGTCCTCATTGACAATATAATTTAATTTGAATCTATTGTAGGTTTTCACCCCTTATTCCCAGACTCAAAGTCCAACATGTGACCAGCTTTTAACATAAATGTTCATTTACTGGTACTATGATTGCTGGAGAGAAAGGGAACTTTATCCAGATATCTGCAGATAACTTCTTACATCCTATAATACTACAATTCTCTTCTGAGAAAAAGGGGATTTCTCTTTTTTTCTCTCATGATCAAAATGTATAGATTCAAACACCTATGTGAATGTACAAAGGACAATCTGTGGCGATTTAGGAATTAACAGTAAAACTCCCAACCGGATATTGACTCGTCAGCTGCCAGATACAAAATGTATAAACGCGTCGCCACGCATAAGGCTCCACGCATCCATCCGGTTTAAAATCAGAAAAAAGAAAAATAATAAAAAGTAAAGTAGCCAATGGGAAGCAGTCGCGCCAAAATTAGAAGGATTTTGGAGTGGCGAATTTGGAGCCAGTGAAGAGAGTTAAATACTCAGGTTTTCTGTGAACCATCTTTTTCGGGTAGTGACGTCGAACTGACAACACCGATTTTACTATCTAGTGTTTTGGGCACCACGCTATGTCTTGGGACGTAGCGTTGGTTTGTCCATTCACCAAGTAAATAAAGGAAAGTATGGAAGAAATGTTTTCGTCTCTTATCTGTTTCTATCTTTTCTTTTTGTATATTTCTTTTGGAATTTCTTTGGGCAAGGCATTGCGCCAGCCAGTCAACGTGGGGTAAAATAATATAACCAAAATATGGAGTCAGATATCTGACGGCGACACAGTCTTGCCCTTAGCCCCTGACTACCTAAATACCTTCAAACCCCACATTGGTGACTTCGACGCTAAAAACCTTTAAACACCACATTGGTGACTTCGACGTGAAAAACCTTCAAACTCCACATTGGTGAACCCCAAACACGTGAACGATGAACACCCAGAATAAAGAAGACATCCCAACAAGAAATTTTAAAAAGAAAAAAAAAAACAACAAAAACATCCTAAACTGGAGACAGACGACTTTCCACGTGGCACAAAAAAGAAAACAAAACAAAAAAAAACCAAAAAAACCAGCGAAACACCGAGAAAAATTTTCAAATGTTCCCGCCGAACTAACTTCAAGGACAATGCAATATGGACGTAAATACCAAACAACGTGGAATTTTTTTTTCTCAGCAAAACTCATACCATATCTTTCAACACCTTTTCACTTACCAACTTGCAAAATAAGGTAACTTTTTTTAACTTTCACTCACCCTACTTCTATTTCGGTTTCTGTTGCCACATGGTTTATCTCTCCCACTACCTCACTAAACCACCAACTACTACAAGAAATTTCAGAGGACCCAAAAAAAACTCACACTACTCCTCTATGCCACTTTCTCGGTTCATTAACCTTTTTTCCCAAAATGACATTTTGTTTTTTAAAAAAAAAAAACAAAAAAAAAAAGTACCACGAGGTACACAAAAAAAAAGAGATTTCTAGCAAATACTAGTGACTAAAAAAAAAAAAAAATGAAAAGTAGTCACTACTACAGAAAATGCAACGTTTAAACAAGCGAGCGAACACACACACACAAAAACAAAAAAAAAGAACAAAAAAAAACTCTCAGATAAAAAAATAAAATAAATAAATAAATAAATAAAAATTATTCCCGGATATTAAAAGAAGTTCCAAAGAAAAAGCAAAAGGGTTAATGAAGAATAATCCTCTCAAACTAGATGATTGCATTCAACAAATCTATGCACTACCGGAATTAATGCACATAAGAAAAAAATGGAAATAAAATCCGTCATATCCAACGAGTCCTAGTTTTCCAGCCACCCTTAACAAATTACCAAAATTATTGAACATTTGCAAATAAGATACAAGAATTTGATAAATAGTCCTCCTAGAAAATAGGACAATTAAAAATCAATTCAGTCTTTTTGAAAAAAAAAAAAAAAAGCGGGTTGGCTGGACACACAAAAAAAAAAAAAACAATTAAAAATTTAAAAACTTTTAAAGGGAGCCGTGACACCCTTACAAATATTCATTTTTCTCTAAGAATCCTCCTAGTAGCTCCGCTATTTCGGGTGGCGATGTATTGTGGGGATTTAGGAATTAACAGTAAAACTCCCAACCGGATATTGACTCGTCAGCTGCCAGATACAAAATGTATAAACGCGTCGCCACGCATAAGGCTCCACGCATCCATCCGGTTTAAAATCAGAAAAAAGAAAAATAATAAAAAGTAAAGTAGCCAATGGGAAGTGGTCGCGCCAAAATTAGAAGGATTTTGGAGTGGCGAATTTGGAGCCAGTGAAGAGAGTTAAATACTCAGGTTTTCTGTGAACCAACATCTTTTTCAGGTAGTGACGTCGAACTGACAACACCGATTTTACTATCTGGTGTTTTGGGCACCACGCTATGTCTTGGGACGTAGCGTTGGTTCGTCCATTCACCAAGTAAATAAAGGAAAGTATGGAAGAAATGTTTTCGTCTCTTATCTGTTTCTATCTTTTCTTTTTGTATATTTCTTTTGGAATTTCTTTGGGCAAGGCATTGCGCCAGCCAGTCAACGTGGGGTAAAATAATATAACCAAAATATGGAGTCAGATATCTGACAGCAACCCAGTCTTGCCCTTAGCCCCTGACTACCTAAATACCTTCAAACCCCACAAATCCACACTATAATTCATAAATTTTGGTTATCAGTTGTGAATTGAGAGAGGAGATGGGTCACTGCAAAGTTGTTACAAGCTCTCTGAAAGTAGATTGGGGAGAGGAGGCAACACATTATTTTAGAAGAAGCTACAAACAAACAAGTAGGGAAGATTACTTTAGCCTCTTCTGTCTCTATCTGGATCACCATATGTTTATGAGAACCTTCCAACATGTTTTGACTTCTCATTCAACTATTAGGCAGATCTTTATATATTGATAAGAAATTAATTCTGGAACATATTTCACATTAGATGAAATAAAGATCAGCTCAGTTTCAGGGGGCGTTCACTCAGGCAGCACCTTTCCCCCCATATAAAGGGGATTATTGCCTGGTGTTCTGAAAGGGAAATGCTGACAAGGCTAAACTATTTTTGGCACCACCCTACAGATTGCTTCTTGCAAGGGCCTCATACTAAACCAGCTTTGAATCACATTCTGGCAATGGGAGTATTGGGCAGATGAATAATATGATTGATTGATTCATTGAATTGATTTTAACAGGATGTTAACTTATCTAGTGCTACTTTATGCCAAGCAGTTAGGTAATCACATTCATTGTATATTCATATTTACATTTTGAATAATTGTTTCTAAAGATGTTTTTTTGCACACCATCCTATTGAATACAAATAATTTTCAAACAGATCTATTTGACCCATAGATGGGACTCTAACAGGCACTACCATTCCAGGTCAGAGTTGTTATAGTAAAATACATCAAATCTCTTCTGATTCACCCACTTAACTCTTCACACACCTAACTACTAAAACACACAAAACACAGACTGACAGACATCAACATTGTTGAAGAAAATAACATCTACCGGATGTTGACCCAACACCGGCCAGTGTCAAACTGAGAAAATCATGTCTTCTGTGCATAGGCTCCGCGCATACTCTATTCAAAATCCCCAGAAAATTTTCAATTATAAAAAAAAGGTCTATTTTTCAATCAATCATGGTATTTTTTGGAGCCAGTGTTTGAAGTCAGGAATATATAAATAGGGCAAGCGGAGGCCACACGAGCAGTTGAATCTCTGGCCCTGTCGCTAAGAACATCACCCAACAACACTGTCAGACCAGATCAAAGCAACCGTTTGCTGCCAACCAGTGTTGCCGACCAGATAAGTGCTCGTCAGCCGGCTTAGATATTCCATTCACTTGTTTGTTTCGATTATTTCAATAAACGAAATAAAACTAAATCTTCTTGTCAGTCTTATTTTTCTTGCAATCACATGCTTGTATATAACAGAGTGAGCCAGGGAGTAATGGCAATGAAAAGGTACTCTACATTCCCTAGATCTCCAGAGGGGGTCTTACCCCTATGCCAGTAATACAGTCAGCATATGCTAAAACCTGCCAACAGGGTGATAAATACCCATATCACAATAACAAAACATTCATTTCCTATTGTTGAACATAAGTTATTTAGGCTTCCATGCATCTGATTATCTTTGTTCTTAACTCAAATCTATTTATTGAATTTTTCTCTTGCTCTTCAAACATAATTTAAAAGAGTTTTATTTGATAGATTTCTCATGCCCTATTAAAATGTAAACAAACCAGCCACTCCAATCCCTTAAAAAAAACGCTACAACTGGCTACGACCGGAAATGATAAAATCATCTGTAGCCCTGACTAGCAGCACCAGCAAAGAAAGAAAAAAATCTATCAGTTTACAACACTAACAGTGCCAGTCTTGTGAAAGTCACTCTATCAAAATAACGTGGATTATCTTCAGAAGCCTATTTCAGGCTAAGGAAGGATTTTATTACCACTGATATTTTTTATGGATGAACTTGTTGTCCACGTGGCCCCGGTAGTGTGATAGAATTTTCACTCTATTTATAGACAAGCCTTTTCAGCAGTCATTGGCTCGCTCATTGGTACAACTCTTTAGAATCTGGACTCATAAGCAAAACTCTCAAAGTGTGATCCAACATCTAGTGGTTGCGTCTGCCTTACACCAACATAGATATGTGAAAAGGTCCTTTTAAGGGTCATTAGAGGTCTCCATCCCTAGTGTTGGAGTATCTCTGACAGGTCTCATGAACTTGTTGAAGCAGACAGCCTGGAGGCAAACACAAAGAGGATAATAAGACCATCCAGTCTTAATCATTTGGGTCAGTTCCCACTCACACAGTGCTAAGGGACAGTAGTCTTAGCCACAGTTTCCCCGTCCATTCCTCAGCTTCGCAGTGCTAAGACACAGTAGTCTTAGCCATGACACTTATTTGCTTGTTCCTCTGCTCTGCAGTGCTAAGACATGATAGTCTTAGCCACAACACTTGTTTGCTCATTCTCCGGCTTTGCAATGCTAAGGCATGGTAGTCTTAGTCATACCACTTGTTTGTTCGTTCTTCAGCACTGCAACACTAAGACACAATAGTCTTAGTCACTCGTTCATTTGTTCGCTCCTTGCCGAAATAGAACTCAGACATGGCAGTCTTAGCCCACTCATTCGATCCTGCACAACCAAGCTACTAGCACCAATTGCAGACCAGCTCCAGCTGCATCTAGTCCATGAATGAATCACTGCTTGGACTAACATCAAGACTTGAGACCCCATCGACACGCTCCTGGTTAAACTAAAGTACTGCACAACCAGGACATCGATCATCCAGCTGTCTCTACCAACAACAACAACAACTATTCCACCAACTGTCTCTACCAACAGCGACCACCATCAGCTGTCTCTACTATCAATGACAACCACCAGTCGTCTCTACTATTGGCGACTATTCCACCAGTTGTCTCCACTATTTCCATCATCAGTATGACAATAAATTGTAACCTTTGACAAAATAAATTGTCATTTGTTATTACTGTTATCTGACCTCTGTTCTCTTCATTGACTTCCAGCTGTCAATTTACCTACACAGACAACAAAAAAGTAATATGTGGGGTCGATGTTCTTATTGGCCCCACAACAGATTTGAGTTTGAATGTTTTTCTTAATCATTTTCCACCAGTTTTCACATCTTCATCATTGACTAATGGTTTTACTTCTTAGAATTTCTTAACTGAAATCTTTCTATTCTTCATTAACTTATTCTTTCAAAATAAGTACACCTCTTTATATATATATATATATATATATATGTAGTGGATAAAGAAGAAAATTACTGAATAAAAATCCAATCGACAAATTTATTATTTTATTTCTTTAAATTGAAAGAAAAGTCTGCTGAAAAACAAAAATGCAAAATCTTTTCTTGTAAGCAAAAATAATATTAGTCAGAGTATAGATATTTTTAATAGATACAGTTAAGATTCATGCAATGAAGTATAGAAGCAATTGTCAACTTGAAGTAAAGAGACATTGTGTGTGTGTAAAATTCTTTGAATTAGAATGTCACTATGTGAGAAAAAATGTATTTATGCCTTATTATATATGTGACTGGAGCTGCTGAAATTTTATCAGCAGGGAACAGATGAATATTTCTAATGCAAAAATTGGTTCAATTCAAGAAAAATTAAATGAAGTTGAAATTAAATGTGTAGATCTTCACTCAAAAGAAATAAATCGAAAGGTGAAGTAAGCATGACATAATTCATACTTACTGAAGAAATGTTTATTTCTTTGCTTATTCAAACAATTTAAGTGAACTTGAAATTCGGTAAAAAGTTGATGATTCATCTATGAATCTAATTGGCTAAAAAAGTGTATTTTTAATATTCTTGGTGGGAAAAAATTTTTTAAATTATTTTGGGTTTTGATCCTTCAAATTTTTTGTGGCAAGTTAGATATTGTCGTCTGTGAAGTATCTTGAAATTTATAAACTGGTACAAATGCACCAATTGGTCAATAAATGCAAAAATACAGTTACAAAAATAACAGCTTCTGGAAATGTATTTTTTTTTTTGCACAAAAATTAACCTTTTTTTAGTATGGAAATCAGTTGAGTTCCCATATATATATACATATATATATAATTTTATTTTTGTTCCCAAAGTTTCAACGCTGAACAGTTTGGTAATAAATAATAACTAATAATATCAGTTTTGATTGTATAATGTTCAACTAGAAATGATGAAATCTTGATATCTTTGATTTAGAAGAAAATTCACTTTTTATTTTAAAAAATTGGTTGGTTGGTTGGTCAGTGTTTTTATGCCATATCAACCCTTGTGGGTTATTTAATGCCAGATCCTGTGTGTTTTGTTTGTTTTTATATATATATATATATATATATATATATAACTTGTAAGAGAAAAGTTTGTTGGTAACTTTATTTTCAAATGAGTAAGAATTCATTTGTTTGCACACAGTTAAATAGTTGCTTGTACTGCTATTCAACATTAGTAATTCTATTTATCAAGTATTCCTTTGTAATATAAACAATTTGCACACAACTGTATGGTTATAAATAATAAATAATAAACCTGGACCGGACAGTAATTGTAATAAAGGGGTACTCCACATTCCCCAGACACCAGGACTGGAGCCTCATCATCAAATGCAGTTTAATGTCATGCCCAGGATAGTAAATGCTTTCAACTATTGCTATCAAGCACTAATAACTCTATTCAACTTTATTCATTCATTTGCACACAGTTAAATGGTTTCAAGTATTGCTATCTCAGTGCAATTGACTCTTAGCCACTACCTTCTTGCACATTTAAGATAAAATAAGGTTGGATAATTGTTTTTAACAAGAGCAATTTGAAGAATATAGTCAGGATAATCATATAGGTGTTAGAGCTTGACATAACCAACTGACTGATTTGATTGGGTCTCTCTGACCACCCGTCTAGCCAAGTAACAGTCAAGGTGGAGTGTTGTAAGGTCACAAACTGCTTAGCCACCAGGATCCCATCCTCAAGCATTTTGCCACCCATAGCCAATAGGTGGCTTCATTGGAGGTAGGGGGGTCTTACCTCTCTGCAGCAGTTCAGTTGGTGTATTCTATTGCCCCAGCCAACAGGGTGGAAATTGTTAGGGGTATGTTTATTCATGGGTGATGCTCTGAATAAGTGATAGTTAAATTTTTGCTAAATATAAGTTAATATATTTTCATCAACACAAGTAGCAGCTGTTGTGATATGTTGTTTCAGATTATCTAAATCAACAGAAAGAGGAGGAACAAACAGCTTCTCCTTGACATCTGAATAAGAAAAAAATTACAAGCTGCTTGATCTGGACTTCATGGTGACTAATTCATGACTGAAGTTGGTGGCTGTTGCACAGATAATCCAGTACTACAGATCTGCATCAAGGTAACTGAATTTGCCTATGCCAGTTAGGCAGTGCACCGTCCTGTTAAAAAATGTCATTATCTTTGAGCATTTGAGGTACCAACTATTTCAAGAAAAGAAGCTCTTGTTACATTATTAGCTTAAAAAAAGAATGGACCATACTCTTTTTTTTTTACAGGGCATAGAATATAAAAACATTAACAACTGGGGAATCTAACATGTTTCACTTCTTCTATAAGATTTTCAAAACTCCATATATAATCATTGAGTGTTAACCTTCCCACTGATATGGAATGTTGACTCATTCCTAAAAATTAAATACCTCATAAATCCATCTTTAGATTCTCAATGGTCTTGTATTTTTGTACAGAAATCTTTATCATATTGCAGTAATAAACTTCAAGAACTTCTCTCTAAAACTATGTATCATAAGTGTCAATATCAATAATTTTAGTCTAATAAAGTTTTAAAACAATTTTTCACAATTATTCTATATGAAATAAAATTGTTTCTTATATATACAGAATCACCCATAAACAAGTACACTTCTAATTAAACAAATATTATTAGGTGTTATTTATTACCAAATTCTACAGTATTGAAACTCTAACCAAAAATATGAATTTTTCAACATAATTTTGTTTTTCATAGAGTTTCAATGTTGCAGAGTTTTGTAATAGATAATACTTAATATCAGTTTTGACTGGATAACATTCCACTAGAAATAATAACATCTTGGTATCTTGGATTCAGAAGAAAATTAACTTTTTCTAAAAATTGTTAGGCATGTACTTATGAATAATATTATAAGTAGAGATAATATTCATATTTTGAATCAGTTAATTTTTCCTTGTAATGTCACTTCTTTGTTTCTTCCATTGAAAGAGAATATAAGAATTGAACCCACAAATGACTATATAACTAGTTACATTTTTATCAATGTTTTTATCCACAAGGGCATTGTCCCATGAAACAATCTCATGGTGATAACTTGGAACATTAAAATTAATATTGCCTTTTTTTCTGCATTACTGTAGCATAATCAGATTGTGGAATTTCTGAAACAGATAAGCAACATCAAAAAACAAATTAACTAGCAAAATGAGAATAATTTACCCTTGTGGATTGAATAAAGAGTTCAGTTTTAAATTCCCAGAAAGTTACTCTGATAGACACCTGAAAAAGGATGGAGGCTACAATGGATAGATGTTATGACTATAACAACCAAGATGAGGACAATAGTTCAAGTATATTAATGTATAAGAAAGTTGTTTTTATACAAAATCAAATTATTGTCGCAGGCATGACGGTCAAGAACTTGGATCCGATAATAAAGACAGTAATGACTTACCTTATTGCCACCATAAAAGAGCTTGTCATTGTTTGATGTTCGGAGCTTTAATGTAAGGAGAAAACAAGCATGCACTGGAACCGCAGTATTTATGCATATTGACCACGTGTGACCAGCGTGCTTGCCAACTATAAAAGAAGGGTGGAGTGAAGGTTGAGACAGACTCTTTGCTCTCGAAGGATAGAGAGTACTATCAAAGACGGTGTCATCAGTAAATAATATGGAAGACTATTGAATATGGTGACGCTCAGAGGAGGGTTCAGCAAGTAAGTGAGTTCCAATCACGGATTACCTCTCTCGCTCTTTGGTGTTGCTCTGTTGGATTTTTTTTCTCTCTCTTCATTCTTCAAGCTATTTCAGCCTATAGATGATGGACATAACACTGGTGAAATCCTGTCAAAACTGTACTGACAGCCTTACCAGACTGCCAGAAAGGTGGCTAGATTTACACAAGAGGGGAGAACCGATGCTGGAAAGTTACACTGTTGTAACGAGCCAATTAAGAAAAAGTCAGGTGGCTTACATCCACCAAAAGAGTGGCTACCCAGGCATTAAGAGGACGCTGTACTTTGCGAGGATCATCAACTTGACAGTGTCCAAAGAACTTATTAAATCAGTTGTCACAGCCTATGAATCCAGCCAATCAATTGATCCAGCACATGTTCATTGGGAAAAAGGGGATCTGAGTGTGAAGGAAAACTGGAGCAGGTTGACAATGGAATAACCCATTATGATAGACATTTTCTGATGCTTATTGATTGTGATCCCTCATGTTTCACAATATGGCAGCCACTGCAATGGCAAGACTCCATCAGTATCATTCGTCAGCAGGAGGCGATTTTTTATGAATGAGGACCACCTGCCGAGATATTGACCGACAATGACACCATGTTCACTTGCAGGCAATTTAAGGAATTTACAAGTAGCTGGGGTGTACACTTGAGGTTCCGGTGAGTTCATGTAACAGCTGGGAATGCAGTCACAGAAGCATCAAAACCATTACAGCCAGGAAGAATTGTCCTGTGTTGGAAGCAGTCTACTGGTACAACGTGACACCCAAAGACAACCTCTCAGCTTCTACGTTGCCGGATGACATGCTACATAGGTACCACATTTGAGTGAGAGACATTGATGCCACGCCCCTGCCTGAAGCACAAATAACTGGAGGGAGATACGAAAAGGGCGATGTTGTAGAGGTTAAGACCCCTCACGGTAGGTACACAACAAAGTTCGGAACCGGACCTGTAACTGAGGTGATCAGTCAGTAGTCAGTACTGGTCAATGGAACACCTCGTCATGTTAAAGATCTATGCCCTTTTCAAGGATCACATCCCTCGGATGACAAAAGTGACACAGAAGATAGTGAGCGGCCAATCTACTTGGGGTTGGGTTCAGCAAGCTATCCCTCCGATATTGGTGGCTCACCAACAAATCCCATCATGCCCAGTGAGAGCTCTCCTGAGGAGGAGAAAATCCAAATGATCCCTCTCAGAAGGAGCACCCGAAATAAAAGACCACACTCACACTGTCATTTGTGTGATCCAGAGATTGGGAGGAGTGTCGCAGATGTGACAGTCAAAACTTTGATCCGATAATAAAGACAGTAATGACTTACCTTATTGCCACCATAAAAGAGCTCGTCTTTGTTTGGTGTGTGGAGCTTTAATGTAAGGAGAAAAGTATGCACTGGAACTGCAATATTTATGCATATTGACCATGTGTGACCAGCGTGCTTTGCCAACTATAAAAGAAAGGCATAGTGAGGGTTAAAAGGAGACTCTTTGCACTTAAGGAATAGAGAGTATTATCGGAGACAGTGTCATCAGTGAATAATATGGAAGACTATTGAATACGGTGTCGCCCAGAGGAGGGTTCAGCAAGCAACTGAATTCCAGTCATGAATTACCTCTCTCTCTTTGGTGTTGCTCTGTGGGATTTTTTCTCTCTTTTCATTCTTCAATAATGCAGAATGGTTTCCAGAGATGAAAATCTTTAAAAATTGGTATGAATACAACTTTGCCTCTTGTATGCTTCCCCGGAAGTCTTTACTAAAGGTTTTTCTGGGTTAAACAATGTAAAGAAAGCGATTTTCATTTTATCAACAAAGCTAAGAATGATACAGATAGATAGCAAACCAGAGATGAGAGGAAGGGTTGAGAACCTCTTACCTTTATTGAACACAACAGAAACAGAAAAATAAGTGAACAGGTTAACAACTCACTTTTGAAACATACAAGTCAGCCATAAAAGTCGTATTTTTGGCAAATCTGAGGTAAAACACAGACAATAACAAAAACCACTTATAGGAAGAAACAACAAAGAAAATGTCTCATGAAATACAGAAACTGAAAGAGTCACTTATTCTTAATGGTTCTGGATAT
This sequence comes from Sepioteuthis lessoniana, assembly GCA_963585895.1. Taxonomy (NCBI): domain Eukaryota; kingdom Metazoa; phylum Mollusca; class Cephalopoda; order Myopsida; family Loliginidae; genus Sepioteuthis; species Sepioteuthis lessoniana. The sequence goes on from OY757930.1 coordinate 53,768,638, forward strand.
TTCTCTCCAACCTGCTTTGGTGCTATCCCAGGTGTACATCAATGTAGTCCTGAGTTTGTTCCATCTCTGGCTTCACTCCTCAGTCATGGCTTGGCTCTGTCAACATTGCAACACCCCTAAATCTTTGCATCCGTTCTGATCCTATGCAGCCAGATATGATGTAAATTACTTTCATCAAAATAGCAAAAAGAAGCAAAAAGCAGCCTAACAACATGATAAGCTATGATATAAGAGACCAACATGTATGATAGCAATATCTTGTTAAAATTGGCTGAATATAATGGATTTTACAAATAATTACTGAACTAGTTTGTATACGTAAATATTCTACTTTGAAATTCAAATCAGCAAATAAACAATTCTTTTTAATATTTTTTCTTTACACCTAAAAAGTTCTTCATTTTTCCACAAAAAATTGATTCTTCTTCTTCTTATGTATTTATATATTCATATAGGATATAAAAAAACATTTATCTTTTTAGAGACATGCAATTTTAATTAGTTCAAAACAGCACTGAATTTAAACCATGACATCTAAAAATAAAATTCTTAGAATGTGAAAAATTATCAAGGTTATTCAGGGTTTTTTTTTTAGCCACTGATAAATTTTGTTTTTATCTTTTGTGAAATCTTTGAGTAACAGTGAATTCTCCATTAACCTGATAAAGCAGACAGCTTATAAGAGATTTTCTATGGCAGTAAATAAGTGTTTTCTTCTAAATAACATAGTTTTCTTTAGCACTAGAGTATACAGAAAGCAAATTTAATGATTATATATATCATGTTTTTGTTATATTCAAGGAGCATATAACAAAAACATGATAGGAGACTATATTTAGGGCCTGATATGTGAAAGTGATTTGCATTACAGTCACAAATCTTAAAGAACTATTCGCTTTGAAACATTTTTGTTTAACTTTAATATAAAGATATGCAAATTCTGAGTCATATATTGTTTTATTCTGAGCTTATGTAAATGAAAATGTGCAAATTTGCATAGTTGGTAGGTTGTTTTTTATAGTATATCAACCATTGTGGGTTATTTAATACCAAATCCTGTTTACACAAATGATTTTTAAATGAATAGTTTGTAGATAACATTTTTTAAACAAGTTAGAGCTCATTTGTTTGCACACAGTTAATGGTTTCAAGTATTGCTATGTAATCCTAATAGTTCAAAGTACTCCTTTGCAGAGATGCAGTTGGCATATTCAACAGCTGTTGCTGACTGGGCTCAGTTTTTACATAGAAAATAGGTCAACTTTTAAATTTCATTATCCAGGGCACAAAAGCAGAATTTGAAGGGAATAATGGTTATCTTCTATACTTTTACAAGTAAATAAAAAAAGTAATGCATACTTTCCAGGAACAAAATTTGTGTTTCATAGTGTTATTGAACCAATCAATTCAAATTCAAGTCATTTATTAAGTATCTAATGTCTGGACAAATCTTATGTTATACAAATAAAATTATGATATCTAAATAGAATAAATGTTAATACAATATTCACAGCTTTGTCTGTACTGGGTGCAGCCACTAAGGACTCATTTGGATGCAGAAGAACATCAGCTGTGACTGAATGAGCTGATTTGCAAATGGCACGGCTGCTGCATACAAAGTCTGATGGCTGTGGATGGAGAGCCATTGCTGCATACAAAGTCTGATGGCTGTGGATGGAGAGCCATTACTTCAGCTTATCTTCTTTCTGGCCACAAAAGAGATGTTTTTCTTCTACAGCCCACACATATGCAGCAACCTGCTGGCAGACACAACAATCTATGGCTATCCCTTTTCAATGTCTACTCTGAAACCAACAGGCTTCAAGTCATGTTTGCAGATGTTCCTGTATCACAGCAAGGCGTTTTCTGCAAGTCAGGATCCTACAGTAAGTTTCTTATACAAGATGTCTTTCAGGATACAGTTGTCTCAGACATGGTGAACATGACTAAGCTAGCACAGTCATCACTATGTGAAGAAGACATATGTTTGGCATGTTGACACAGTCTAGTCTTGCAGAATATGTCCAGGATCCAATACAAATTCTACAGCTGTTGAGACAAAGGTCTTATTCTCACTGCCATAAAGGAAAGTACTAAGAATGAAAGTTCTTTACATACATACTAATAATCTTAGAGGCTGTGCTGAGCTTGTTTTCCTATGCTCTTGCACAGCTTCAACATGACAAAAGTAGCTTTCGTTATTATCAGTTAAGCTCTGGGTCATGTTGGAAAGTGTCAATCTCAATTCATCTACAACTTCTAGAGTGTGCTCTCTGATACTGATATTCAGATCTGCATTAGAATAGAAAAAAAAGCAAGATTTTCTCTGGTTTAGTGAAATCCAATTAACAGTGATGTTTATATACTTTTTATAGTGTTGTAAATTTTACAAGCTACTTAGAAATAAATGAGGTTTTAGTTTTAAATTGTACTTAAATTTCTAATTCATCACAAGAAACATAACTGAAAATTCTATAACTAAAACATTTAGATACATTCTGGTGGTCCCTACACAGATCAACTCAAAGATGATACTGAAAATGAACTTTCTATCCTACATTAAAGAAATCTGAAATGAAGCTCAAAATATTTTTCAAAAAGTTTCTTGAATTTTTCTTTAAAGAAAGTAATCATTTTTATAAGGTATAACAGGCTGATGTTACCAGGTTCCAGCAGCAATATCCTAGATCATAAGTTCTCATCCAAGAGTCATTATATACCTTGAGAGTATCAAGAAAATATGAAGAAGAGGCCTATTCAATGATTTTATATATATACTGATATTCAAGAATGAAATAAAAATGGATCTATTCATAAGTTGTAATTCTCTGCTCATTTTTAAAAAATCTATATTTGCTTAAAAGTGGATGAAGAGGGTCATTAAGCTCAGTATCATGTCACATCCTGTTTATATAATTTATAATTGCAAATAAGAAATAATATATATAATCCTAATCTATACTATATACATATCTCAGACTATTGTCCCTATTTTGGATATTATGTTCATAACATTTTGACCACTCTACCTGGTAAATGACTATGACAAAATACACTTGAATAAAGAAGCCAAAAATATAACAACCAAGATGAGGACACTAGTTTGAGACATGTAAATAGTATGAATAATAATAATTCCTCTTATCAGAAATTTAGACAGGCATATAGGTGATTGGTTGATCATCTACATACTGTTTCATTTGATTTCAAAGATTAATTGAAAAATTGTTAATTTTAAAAATATGACAGTTAATACTCTTCGTAATCTGAGATCAATCCTGTAATCTTATCTACCTTATACATGCATAAAGAGAATATGTTTTGTATAAATATATAGATATATCCTTGTGCAGGCACAAACAAAAGTTAGTTTGCAGACAGTGCAACCAGTGTTTTACTCAACAATCAAACAATAAAAGCCAACAGACACAAGCTACTAATCAACAAAAGAAACTATATTTACAAAGTCCACCATCAAACGTTGACATTTATAACTGCACAATTCTGCTTTCTTATTTCCTCTGAGTAGGTTGACAATTATTTCATAGGCAACTGATTGCTTTAATGTCTTAACATTAAAGGTCCAGCAGTGCAAAATTGAAAGCATTTCATATGCAACAGGTTCATTTAACTATTACCAGATCATTTTTATTTCATTCAATTATTCAATTTGGAACAGATTTCAGAGTTTTATAAATTAGGGTTCATAAAAATGTTGTTTTTTTTTTTATCCAATTCAAATTTGACTATAAAAAAAAGAAGAAGCACCCCACCCCTAGATCAAAACATATAAAATTTTGAATCAAAAGACTAGCAAAAGGAATGTGAAAAAAGGAATGAAGAAAAAAAGCAGCATTTTTTTAATTTACTTTTTATAGTAAGTTTCAAAATTTAAAAAAATTTTTTATACTTTTCATATTTTAAAATAAAAAAATAAGAGACTTTATCCAGTGGCTTTGTATTTTTGGTTCGCTCCAATATCAAAAGTTATTTTATGAACAATTTAACTTGTGATGTTTCAAAATTGATAAAATATTTTTTTAAATGCCTATACTCAGAGTAAACCATTAAGGAGTTAATGTCTCCTATCAAACAACAAAGAAAACCTTGAAGTGAATAATTGAAAGCATTGTCCTTTGTACAGCTATGTTTATAGATATATATGTTTTGATTCATATTATCATAAACTTCTATGTTTATATAAGATCCTCTGATCCTTTGATTCTTATAAGAAAACCTTAGAGAGCAATATTGAAAGCCTTGTCCCTCATACAGCATACAGTATCATCAATAAATAAATATACATCAACCAATTTCTTATAAAAAGTTAATCTTCTTCTAAACTAAAGATATCAGGATTTTATAGACAACACAATAAAAACATTATTATTTATTTATTACTAAACTTTACAACATTGAGAATGTAAACAAAAACATAAATATATAGCAGTCCAAAAATAAGTAAACCTATTATATATTTGTATGCACTTTTATTTTTTATTACAGTTTAGGTTTTGGTAATAAACAATGTCTAATAATATCTGCTTTGATTGTATAATATTCCACCAGAAATAATAAATTCCTGATATCTTTGCTTAGAATGAAATTAACATTTTTCAAATTGTCAGAAAAAATATACATCTAGCAGTTTGCACAGTTTGATTTTAATGGAAGCAACATTTACAGCTCACCATCAGAACAAAGAAATCATTTACTCTTGTTAAAACTAGCAGCAATCTAAGTCTTGATTATTTACTTATCATAGATGGAGATGGTTTAGTTTCTTTGTTTAATGCTAAAGCCATCCTTGAAGAACAGTAATGGTACTTTTTAATCTATAGCTGGTGGTGGATAGGTTCATACTTTCCCCGAGGGTATTAGTTCAAAAGTGTATGCAATAGTGTGAATGGAATTTGAATTTGTTTACTACAAAATTGCAGTCCAACACTTTAGCCACTATGCCATGGAGACCCTCCCTTAATATAGATGTGTACTTTTGTGAAGTCCTTAGTTCATACATATACAGTTGAATATAAACTGGAGATAAAATCACTTTAAAAACATTTAAAACCAAATGGTTATCACAAGCCTTTTAGTATTATTGCTTGTTTCATAACTGGAAATTAATCATCACATGCTTTGTTTTTAAAAAGCAATTTTATCCAAGGACTATATTTGACTTTTGAGTGACTCTATCCAAAATAGGGAAAAAATAACCTCAGTTGTATTAAATTTATTTTACACTAAAAATATTGAATTGTATATTCATCTGTCTAAATTTACCTCCAAAAACTTAAATGAATTCAAGAAAAAAAAAAAGAAAAGAAAACTTTTAAAGAATTCTAGTTTACAGGAAATCTATGAACAAGCAATTTTAATGGAGTTTTCTTGCTACAAGTAATGACGAAGGTATTTATATAAAAGGAAACTTTAAATGTTTGACTTTTACATTATCATTATGAATGATTCTTGAACTATGTATAATTATAGAGAAAATTCAACAATAAATAGTTTTTTCAACTTATATTACAAAACTTTTGATAGAATTAAAATGAAAATTTTTGATAACAGTAATAATCTTTTAATGATTACTGAACGAGTGTATTCAGTAAAAAAACATGATAACACATATGAAATTGCACTAAATTTTCCATATGAATTGTATCAATTTAGTTTCCGATCTGAATGGAATTTACTTTAATATCTCATATAAATAGTATTAATACATCTTTTAATTAAACTAAATTTTATTGCAATGATTATTTCTTTACTTTTGGCCTCAGTGTCATGTAAATGTCTTGAAATATTTTCATTTAATTGATTAGAGACATAAATATACAAACATAACATTTTATTATAGTACAAGTTAGATATTAGCTGAAATTGGGAAAGTGTCTTCAAGAATATATATATATATATGTACACACACACACAAAGAAAATTTATTCAATTCAAGGAACCTTTCACACTGACATTGAAAAGACTCTACAAAAGGTTATAATGGTAGGAGGTTATGTTACCTCCTCATTATATTAGAAGGAAAATAAAGGAGAAGAACAATGATGCCGTAAGGTTTTCAATTTTAGAAGTTTAATAAAGGCTTAAGTTGAAAGTTAGCTTTTGTGCTGGTCGTCGTAGTGAGAAGGAAAATAGGTATAAGAGGGTTGAGCAGGCATTTGACGTGTTGCCAGTAGTTGGTAGTCCTGTAGATTTTGGAGTGAGGAATAAAAGTCTCCAAAATAGATAAGCAGAATTGAAGTGGCTGGTTGTCTGAGCGTGATACACTTCGCTGTAAATGTAGCAAAAGTCATGTTTGCTGTTTAAAGACATGATGTAGTCACCCATAATTGTGTGGTCCTGGTTGCTGTAGGAGAAAGGCATGAAGGTCTTCAGAAAAGGTTGTCCAGGAATGAGTTAACTGGATGTCTGAGCAGAATTACGCATCGCTATAGACATAGCAAAGGTTAGAGGCGACATAAAAGTGTTCCTGTAAGTGGCGGATTAAATGCATCTAATTCATGTTCAACTGGGAACCCTTGGTCTAAGAGGGTAGACTCAAAAGGTTCATGAATTAGAAAGCTTTCCTTATGGTGTTGTGATTCTGCTGCTATGAAGGGAGGGGACAGAAAGTATGTCCGCCCTGCTCGAAAGGTTCTGAGGAAGAGATAGTTTGGCGGGCTATCACCATTTTTATGTTGCCCTGGAAAATTGTCCGGGCTGTATAGGATAAGTTATCCTCATTGGGTGAAAATATGCGATAACCATAACGGTCAAATTAATTTACACGCCAAACAAAAATAGGAAGTTCTTTCTGCTACAAGGTAAATGTAACTAGTTTTGTTAAAATTTCTATTACAATATTAATTGCTGCCATTGGCACAAGAAGATAACTTTATCATTGCAACAACTAATAGAAAGACATTACCTAAAGAGCAGCTTTTTAGACATTTAAAGAATAGGTCCATTCTTTGAAAAGGTTGTGCTCCCAAAGCTGTAAGACTAGAGCTGCATAAGAACAGGAACTTATATACAGTAGAATGTTGGTAATTAATTTTAAAGACCTTGAATAAGTTAAAGAAAATATTACATAATGATTCTAGAAAGTCACTTTTTCAAACTTCTGCTCAAATTTTCTCTAAGGTTAAAAAATAATCTATTAATTATCTTGTGAATTGAATTACTATAACCAGAAAATCTGGCGAACACTTGCGTATGACATATGGAAACACTGGACAGCTGTTTTGACCTTATTAGGTTTCATCAGCAGTGTATACCGTGATCTCCCTCACTGGAGATTGAACCAGTGACCATAGAATGCAGAGCCAAAACTCTACCACTGAGCCCTCAGTCTACATCACACACAAGTGATGCCAAATTAACTAGTCATGGTAATTGCGCAGCCAATTAACCTGAATGTGTCTTGCAAGTTACATCCATACTCTTTACAGAGGACATGGTTACCTCCAGAGCCACATCTTCCCAGGAGGATTGGAAATACATATCTGCGTAATCATTATAACCTCAAGGACAAGGATATAGATGTACATAATAATTTATAATAATTTGGTGTCACTTGTGTGTTATGTGGACTTGGGCTCAATGATAGAGCTTTGGCTCTGCATTCTATGGTCGCTGTGGTAATTCAATTCACAATTCCTCTACTTAAAAAAGAAAATGTAAATCTATTATCTGTTTTATTGTAATACATAATCCATAAATGTTATGGATAGCTCCTAAGTAATTATTAAAAAATATTGATTTGAATTCAATTTCAATCATTACTTAGAAACTTCTAAATAATATTTTATTGTATGTTGGAATAGTTTTTGCTTCATAGTGATGCAGGTTTTAAGAGAAAATATATACAGGTACTTTTTGGAAAGAGAGTAATTACCTATATGACTACTTTGAGGGAATTGGTTATTATCATTGGAGAATTCAATCTTATTAAAGTCTCTAGAAATTAATTAAAGTCTCTTTAACTCAAACATCAAGAATACACATGCACACACAATGAACAATTCAAAATACTAAATTTTAAAAAATATTTCAAGACTCAGACTTGTTTAATAGGTTGAATCAAAACAATTTTAAAATCAACATTTTTTAAGCTTATATGATGTTCTACATATGGTATTATATTCTAACTCATCTGAAAGAGTTTGATCAGTTTCTTCTCTACTTTGCATTTTAAAGCATCATTACAAATGGTTTTTAATTTCTGAGTTTTATTTCATCGGTCAAGTCACCACCATTAAAATGCTGCGACCAGTTTTAGACTATGTGATTGGATATTGTTTAATTTCCTTCCACTTCCTGAATTCCATGAGCAGCAATAGAGCCCAGTTCAAAACTGCCAGAATCTCAATACTTGTATCCACTATAACATCTGAAACAAAAAATACAGCTGAATAGTATTTATGATGATATGATATATATATAATAGTAATAACGTGGAGTCAAAATCTTTTGATACAACATAGATGAAATATACTATGGAGTAAAAATCTGTAGAAATGAAAATAATTCTGTTCTTAATTTTTAGGGCAGGATGTGACATATGGTCAATTTTTAAGCAGAGTAAAGCAAGTTTTAATTCAGAGTTTTCCTTCTAAACAGGTTGCCTAGCCAAGACTAAAGAACCTAATCTTTCCTGCTATTTACCTATAGTTAAGGGAAAAACAGATAATTTCATGCCTTTCCCAAGGGCATTAGCACAAAGTGAAAGGTAAACTCTTGTCCAGGATTTGAACATGGGTTGCTAATTCTGTATCCTATGATGATAACCAAGCACTTTTTTAATTATATGGCTGTTAGATATCATCCTCTTACTCAATGAACTGTCCTTATAAGGGTCACAAGGGGTGACTAATAGGATTATATATAAAGAAACCTACAGAAACCATGGAATTGCTGAGATGATTCTTAGATAATTCCCAAATAGTTCTTAGAAGAGATAGTTCTTACACAAGTTACCGTTATGCATCACTTTCTTGGTAATGATTTGGTTTGATTTCTTTGATTAATGGCATATCAACCTTTGTGGGTTATTCAATACCAAAACTATCTTTGTAGAAGAATAGTAGTGATTCTATAAAATAGAATAAGGAGGTTCATATGTTTACCAAGGATATTAATCTGAAAGTGAATGCAATAGTGCAAATGGAGTTCAAATTCACTTGTTATGATGTCACATTTTAGCGGGCTCGCCATTACAATATGGCGACTCCCCACTTTCATGGTAAATATTGTAAATTTTTGCAAACTACCATAGGTGACTCTCAAAAACTATCTAGGGACTATCTAAAAATCATTTCAGCATGCACAATCTCTGTAGATTTCTTTATATATTAGCCACTTCTAGTTGTTGGCAACCTTATGTTGTATAGTATACTGTGTCGTTATTAACAACGAGGAACACATTTGTATATAAAAATATAAGATTATATTTTTATTTTTGGCGATGATACTTGTGTGGAGCAGAGAAGCAATCGCAGAGAGTTCGCGCACATGAAGGAGTTGTCGGGAGATGGAAGAGCCAGTGAACAACTGACTTTAGCTGAAATTCGGGAACTTACATAGTCTCCAACTCTCACGTGATCTGCAGCAATTCTTTTTTTTTGTTAACTATGGTTACACCCACATCTCACTTCTTTGCTTTCCATGGGTTATGTTGTCTGCTTCCCATTGGCTACTTGCCGAAGTCCGATTCTGTGGGCGTACGCATCTGCCACTATCACCGAATTCAACCACGTCCACAGGTCAAGGTGATATTCTGATATCTTCGACTAGATGCACCTGTTTCAACATCCACCATATTTACAGCACCTGTGGGCATGGTGACATTTCCGCAATCACCTTGTTGATATTATCCTTGAGCGGATGCAGCTGTCTCAACATCCTCTGATACACAGCACCTGTGGACATGATGACATTTTGGTGATCATGCCGGTCTTATCAATCTATCTGTCAACAACATCCACTGTATTCACACCCGCAGGTCACGTTAATATATTACTTAGTCGAGGGTGACTTGAAAGCTCCCTTTTCAATAGCTACCACACCGAGGTGTAGGGGAGGGCACTACTCCATTCCTTGGATTGCTCCACTTTACCCTTGCTCCCAACCTTATAGTGCTGTGCTAAGCAAGGTAGCATCAAGTATCATTTTTTGAGTCTTTGGTATGACTCAACCTGGGATTGAACCCCTGTCTCCCAGATCATTGGTGAACACTCTACTCATTAGACCAGTGGTCCTTATTTATTGAGCATTGGAGTGATGTCCAACAAAGCTAAAATTAATATTTGTAAAATTCATGAATAGTGTTTCTTGAGAAAAAAATAGTATCATTTAAGGATGATTAGAAGATTTTCAGGTTACTATGAAGCAAATTATACAAATTACAGAAGAGAAAAGTGGCTAACCATTTGGTCTCTATTTTATTCTATACTATACCTGGTAAACTTATGCTTGAAGTATTGGCTTATGTAAAGGATTAATGACTATGAAACAAAGGGAGAACCAAGATATTAATTGCACTTGACTTGATTACTTAACATTGGATTGTTCTATTCTTATGTGAGAGGTTTGTAACACAAACTAAAAATGATACAAATAAAAAAAAAATCTACTCTTTGACTATGGAGGGATTATTGACATAAGAGATACATGAAGATTACAATCAACTGATTAGGGTAGGAGTGTTAAACTCATTTGGCTTTGCAGGTCAGAATGAAGTATAAACTATATCTCATGCAGCAGATAAAAACATATATTCCTAAAAAACAAACTTTTTTCATTGTGTAGACCAAAGTAAATAGACAAAGGAGTCAATGTACACTGTAAAAACTTTATTAACAGTAAAAAGTAAAGAATGTGAGGTGTTAACAAAGTTTGTGTAGCAAAATGTGTAGAAAGATCTCATGGATGACAATATACGGTCTCCCCAGGAGTTGAGCACTCTGGTGAAGGAATTAATGGCTGCCACTCACATAACGCAAAGCTCTTCGTATGAACTGAGCACTCTGGTATCTGGTAAGGCAAAGTGTAAACAAATGAAAGCTACTATATAATGCTTTATAATTCCCAAGCTGACATATGTCGACTTACAGCTGAGCGGTATGACACTAAGTCTAGCATAAAGTTGGGCGGGTTTCAATCCCAGCTTGAAGCATCCTACGTGTCTATTCACACAGAAGAGTTGTGATACAATGAAACAGTCTGTCTGTGGATGACTATATATATATATATATATATATATATATATATAGCCCTGTCTGGTATTATCTCCCTTGCCTGAAAGATAACTTTTACAACTTTGTTATAGTAACACAAGATAAATCTCTTTTTCTCAAACAGCAACCAGTAGTAGCAAGAAGTCACTTGGATCTGTCTGTGGACACCCACCAGGGACCTGGCATTTCACAAATGCTATACAATAATACACAATGCATGGTACCAAAAGGTTTCTCATATACAAACATGTCTATTTCATTTATAAAAACTAAACACAACCAAAAACAGCCCAACTTTTTTGTTAACGAAACCTGATTTCACATGCAATACTTTCATATATTTTAATAATTTCACACAAATATCCATACCAAAAGAGAAATTTCCAACATACATGCATCTTTACCCATTTTGTATCCTCTTTCCTGTTTAGTTCCCTTAACCAATAAAATTACTCTACATAATTCCCCTACAAGTCCTTTAAGTGGATATGTGACATAGTGAGTGAGGATACTCAGTACAGTTGGTCCATTTTGACTCCTGCTAAATGATTGAAATGTTTTGGTAATTGTGGAAGGAGTCACATGAAATGAAGTTTAAATGAAAATATGGATTTTAATTTATCAATACAAATACATGAACAAAGATAGAAGATTAGGTTTTATAGCTAGATTTGGGAATTAAAACTGAAATAAAGAAACAGCAAGATGTAATTTGAGAGGCTTAGGGTTTCAGCTTTTTTTCTGAGCCCTTATGGACTACCATATAAAACAAAGATAAAAGATCTTCTCTTCCTTTATCTAATGATGGGTGAATTTCAGTAACACACTATTAGACCAGGTCTGAATATTTTAAATGATTAACATCTAAATAAATGTGGCAAGATATAAAAATATTACGTTTGTTTACTTTTTTTATCATCCAAACAGGAATGATCAACTATTTTTGAATCCTTTCCAAGAACAAGAACAAGCACAAGCAAAATCTGCTGGCAATATAACAAATGGTTATAGAAATTTTCTTCGTGTATGCATACAGTTCTTCAGAAGACCAATGCTTGGTAGAAAGAATACATATCTGGTGCAACAACTAAGGGCAGATAACCAGAACAGGACCCAGTGATAAGTACAAATAATAGAGATAATATCCATACAATTGGTAAATAATAATTTGACAAAAAATTTCAAGTTCTTTTAAATATGTTTTTAGGTTGAAAAAAATAAATAAATAAATAAAAGAAAGAAAAAGAAAAAAGAAAAGAAGTTTTTATTTTTTACCTAAATTTTTGCTATAGTCTCCTGTAACTTGGTTTCTCTTCTTTCCTATGTAGATAACAAAGTATGAAGAAAAGGACTCAGTGGCTGAGACTTTTATTATCACATTTGAATGGTCATCAGTCATCGCTCAATGATACTTTAATCTGATTATATGCATTTGAGAGAATAACTCCTTGCAAACATGATATTCCAAACATATTTGCAGTAAATAGTTTGATTTCAAGACATTTATTTCCCAAATACTGATAAAATGTCTTTGAGATCTAAGTCCCACTTCATATCTATCCCTTCAAGTTGGAATTCTTCAGGCATAATGTCTATGTCAACAGAAAATAAATTCAAGAAAATTGAGAAATTTTGTTTTCTTTTATGTAAGATCCTTTTTTTAAGAACTTAAGTTTTGTCTTAGATCAGAAATTGCATAGACATACTTTTTGTTGTACATTTCTTCATAATTGGGAGAAGATTTAGGTGATTTTAAAGTCAAAAAGTGAAATAAATTCCCTTTCAATACTTGGTTGACATGAAACTCAAATTTGATCTTAAATTCTTTAAGACATAAAGAAAGTTCAGTCAGTGTTTCCTTGCATTTTTACATTCAGTTCATTCAAATATCCAGTAATGTTTACCATAAAAAAAGCTAAATATTGAATCCATTCATGGTCTTGAAATTTAGACATATAGTTTTTTGCTTTCATATCCATGGAAACTTATTTCATTAATAGAAGTGTTTCAATATCTTTACTTAGCCAGCAAATATGATAGTCCATGTGGAAAAATCAATCTCATTTGAGAAATTATCAAATTATCAGTGATTTAAGTGCCAAACACATAAAAAATTGTTTTTACCATATCAATGACATGGTTCATTTTTTAGAGCTTTGCAGCATAACACTTTGTGATGTATAATTCAATGCACACTGGAAAGATGGTGATCTTTATCTTAACCCAAATTTTGATTTTAATCTGGACACTATACCTAAAGAACTGTTGACCATTTGTGAAGCTGTGGTCAAACTTATCTTATGCTTCCAGTTTACATTTATCTAAAGAGATAACCAAAAACTGAAATATTCCCGTTTTTTTGACCAAATTCCACAAATTTTTTAATGATGTACCAATCTTCAGCAACATCTGAAATAAAAATAAAAAGCAGTGTTACATGAATAATGTCAGTACTTTCATCAATGGCAACAGAAAATGTAAGAAAAAATATGCTTTATTCTTAAGTTGCAATTTTAAGTTTTCAGAGATATCCATCATACATTTGGCAATGGTATTCCTTAATAATGATATATCTGAAAATAATTGCTATTTTTCAAGACTGAAAAATTTCTGAAGCCTTAGACATGTTGTTTTTTTTAAAACAAATTCACCTTCTGAAAAGAACTTTTATGAAGCAGCTACTCTATTTGCAATTATGGAGCTTGCTTTAACTTTTTAGGTAAGTTTTTACAAACTGACTGCTGATTGTCTAACTCAGTGCATAGTTTAACAATTTTTTCTTCTTGAATTTTGCCACTATAATAGTTAAATACTTTTTCCTGATTAGTTTTATAATGCACAGAGTACTCTTTAGCAACAAAAATTTATTTACTGTAAATCAGTAGGTTGATTTACAATCCAAATCAACAAAAAATATAAATATATCCATTTTTGTTGCATTCTTCTACATTTAACATCAACTTTTCTTTGTTTCGGGGGTAGGGTAGATTGGTAGGGTGTTTATTTCATGGTAAAAACACAACTCTGCCATCCACAAACCCTTAATAGATAAACTGTTTTATAAACTTTATAAATACATATTTAACAGAATATTCTAGAATTAACTGTAATTAAGTCGTAAGTAAAGTTTGCAACCGGAGTTGAGGGTAACCTAAAGGTTCTTTTTTCAAGGGCTACTATACCGAGGTGTTGGAGAGGGCACTACTCCTTTCCCTGAAATGCTCCACTTTACCCTTGATACATGCCTTATAGTGCAGAGTGTTAAGCAAGGAGGTATCAAGTACCATTTTTGTGTCTTTAGTATGACTCGACCTGGGTATCCCAGACCATTAGCAAACTCTCTATTACCCATTAGGCCAAAAAAAAAAAAGGAATTTGAGAAACAGGCCAAACTAAGATCTTGCTTGCATGTTTGATACTCCTATATTAGAACACTGACTCAGAAACCATGACATTTACATTTTTTTCATAAACATTTACAGAAATGCCAAGGTAAAAGTATTAAAATGGCTTGCTCACAAATCTAGTAATGAACTTGGCCTTATCCCAAACACTGTCTAATCTTATAAATATCATTAAACATTTTTCCAAGTAAATTATAGATGAGTGACCACTTGAGAATTTCAAGTGGTGTAATTAAAAAGATTCATTTAAATTTTCAATATGTAAAAAGAGTTATTTCCCCTCTTGTTTAGTTGAGTAAAAATTTAATTCAATAAAACGTGTAGTAGAATAAAGCTGAAATAAAATATTGGTATCCTCTGTTCTGATGAGTAATAACAAATCTAGTATCTAAAGCAGGAAACATTTACTTAAAATTCTTAAAAATCATCAAGCTGATGTACTCATCTACATTAGCTAAATGGACAAGAAAACAGATAGTTTACAAGAATCAGTTACAAATCATTAAAATGTTACAATAAAAAGTGAAATCTACACAACAAAAAAGAAATTTACCAATTATATCTTTATAATGTCTGATGAAGTTCATATTTTTAGCAAATGATTTCACAAAGTTTTGTAGAAAATTATTTTTTTAATTTAAGTGAGAGACACTAATTAATTTAAACATAATTTTTGTTCAAATTGTTAGTCCTATTATTTTGTATCTCCAACTTGAAGAACAACTTACAAAACCAAATTAGTAAATGTTTAATTAAATGTGAATAATTATTTTAGTAAGACTAACAATTTTTTATTTTCTAACTAAAAGTTTTATTTATTCAAGTTTGGAAATTTAAAATGTCCAATTAGTTATATTTTGTAAGCTGCATGATTTTGCACAGATCATTATCTATCGTTAGAGAACCTATCTCTCAATGAGAGCCTTGCTTTTCATTATAAAGAAACATTTTTTCTGTTAAAACTTTCTGGGTCCAATAAGTATGCATACCAAATTTGGTAGATTTATTTTAAACCATTTAGCTGTCTATATAGGACAGACAAGTAATTAAGTTGGCCAACTGTAGTTAAAGGCAACCCAGAGGCTCCCTTTTCAATAGCTACTACACTGAGGTGTAGGAGAAGGAACTATTCCTTTCCCTAGATTGCTCCACTTATCCTAAATCCATACCTCTTAATGCTGAGTGTTAAGCAAGGAGGCATCAAGTACTATTTTTTGAATCTTTGGTATGACTTGATGTTGGATTGAACCTCAGTCTCCCAAACCATTGGCAAACTCTCTAACCATTATGCCAATGGGCTGAAACTCTTCCTAATTATTGTTATAGATTAACCAAAGAATTAGAAAGTTGAAAAGTCATTTCCATGTAAGAAGGTCAAAGTGAGTAATGAGGCTTTACTTGCTTCTATTTGAATAGAATTATACTACTAGTATATTTAAACCATCTTCCAGAAATAGTTTGTAAAGATGTCTGCTTCTGACCAGAGTAATAATTATGAATAAGTTCATCTGACTTAGTCTTTAGAAGAAGTAATGTTCCTAAGTTTAAAGTTAATAAATATGATATTTTTAGTTCAATCTTTGTAGGACTTCATTTCAGTAGTTTCCCCACTTGAGATGCATAATGAATGAATAACATGTTTAATCATCACTACTAGAAAGCAACAACAGAAATTACAGATTATAAGGCAGAGAGATCAATTATTAATGACACCTACGTAATAGATGAATAAATGGTAGTAAAATAGAAGCTAAAATTTTAAGTAAAATCAAGAGAACTTTTACAGCAATAATCCAACTGTTTTTTTCAATAAGAGAGAGAAGTTTAAAACAGTTACAGCAAAAAGAACTAGAGAATAATTTTAAATATTAAATGAAATACAATTTGAAAAAGGCAGATGATATATGTATATAAAAAAATTACAATTTGGATCTATTTATGGATTTACTCAAGTACCAGAATAATCCATTAAAGAAATTAAAATATTTGTTTGGAGGATTATATATATAGAGTTTCATAAATGATGCAATTACAAAAATAAAAGGGTAGAATTTATGTACATATAGATTCTATGCAACAATGTTATTGGCAGCACTATATTCAGAGATAACAGTATAGAGCCATAGAATGAACATGTCATATACTAGCCTTATTTGAGTATCTATTTCTTTGTGTTGTGTTAACTATGTCATTTTTTAAGATAAACATATTTTGTGTATAAGACAAGTTTACTGGAAATTTTCCCCTTTCTACACTTTGCAACAATTCTATAATGTTACATAAAAGGTGATACATTTGGTGAGACTAGGAGAGTATAGGAAACAAGAGAGCTTAGGACAGTCATCTTTACCAAAAGTTAAATTTCTGATGTATCAAGATCCAAAAAGCTATATTATCAGATTGGAATGATTACAACTAGTGTTTTCAGGATCACAAAATTAAAATAGTTTGAATACAAGTTGTTAAAAATGGTTGCATCCTTTTTGAAATACCTAGTTAATTGAACTGACCTTAAACTGACAAAGCCTAAAATTAGATTGGAGTTTTTAAAATTCAAAATAAATTTGTTAAAATCAAGGTCCACTTTATTTCTTGAATAGCTTAACAATATTTCTACTAAGATAGGCAATTAAGATCTGTTAGTATTTGTGATACCATGTCTGCTCATTGGGGTGAATCAAAGTATATATATTCAACTGCTTGAGTCAGGGATTGAACTAGCAACCACTGTTGCATATTGACCTCCAACCCGGCTGGGCTGTTAGTTGAGAAATGCACCTGTGTAAATAACAGGTGCATCCGGTCAAAGATATCGGGGGAATAACCTTGACTGTCGACGGGTTGAATTGAGTGTGAATTGTGACGCTTGCAAGAAGTAGGTGGGTGTCAAATAATTACATAACCCGGGTGTGACAGGAAGTCAGATCAGTTGGAGAGAAGATGCTGGAATGAGAACCATGTCCCAGTAGAGGCTGGGACCCCAGGCACCCACAGGAGAACGGGAAAGAAATGCTGTTATAGCCAGAAGAGTTGGGGGGTCAATATGTTGCAGTTCTGTTCAGTCTCCAACTCACCTCTCACACAATAACCCTTTTGAACAAAGTGAGAGGTATATTTTTCTAAAGAACTGTGTCTGCTCGTCCTTATTGTGTTGAATATGTTTCTGTGTGCATCTGCATATGAGTATGCAACACCACCATATAAACCAAACCACTTAACCAATGTTTATATTATCCAATGACAGGTCAGAGAGCACAACAGCTAAAACATTATGACTATAATAATCAAGATTAAGATAACAGTTTGAATTAAATCTGTATGATGATGATGACAATAGTAGTAGTAGTAGTAGTAGTAGCAATCATAATCATCATTATTATCCATCTACGAAATTCAAACAGAAAAAGAAAAAAATTCTTGTTCTGTTATAGCCATCTAATAGAAATATACATCCTGCTTTCTTTTCAAATAAAACCATTGAAGTTTTTAACAGATGTCATCTAACAAATTTCTTTGATAATTTAATATAAAGTATTTTTGTAGAGAACAAACATCAAACACATAGAAGTTCATATACCTGACAATTTTTTGTAAAAGTTAATTTTCTTGTAAAGCAAAGATACCAGGATTTTATCATTTCTCATAGAATATTATACAATCAAATTAGATATTATAAGGTATATATTTGTTACCAAACTCAACAGTATTGAAACTATGTAACCAAAAATAAAATTGCTTAAATAAGGAATGAACTTATTTTTGAACTGTTACATATTCATATCTTTGCTTCCAGAATTTCAATGCAGTGGAGTTTAGCAGCAAATAATACCTAATAATATGATTTGGTTTCTTTGTTTAATGGCATGTCAACTTTATTTAATGCCAAAACTATTCT
Organism: Sepioteuthis lessoniana; assembly: GCA_963585895.1. Lineage (NCBI taxonomy): Eukaryota > Metazoa > Mollusca > Cephalopoda > Myopsida > Loliginidae > Sepioteuthis > Sepioteuthis lessoniana. The sequence continues at coordinate 53,787,171 of OY757930.1, forward strand.
TATAAAAAGGACAGTAATGGGACAAATTTAACCCATAGCTACAGATTGGGGTAAGTGGGGTTCATACCTTTCCCAAGGGTATTAGACTGAAAGTGAACGTAATAGCATAACTTCAGTTTGAACTTACTACAATATTGCAGTCCAACATGTTAGCCACTACACCATGGGGATCCCCCCCTTAATAAATATGATTGTGTAATGGCCGACTAGATATTATAAAATCCAGATAATTTTTGGGGGGCAAGTAAATTTTATTCTAAAAAACTTGTTAGGGGTGTACTCATTAATGTGCCATACGAATGAGACAATTGATATCATTTGATATTTGCAAAACTTAGATATAAAAAAAATCAAAAACAGGCATTTTTCAAACAGAATGTATTTATATGACATGAGAGTTAGTTTGTCTTGGCAAAACAATGATGGGTTATGTTCCTATCAGTTGTTAAAAAATGACAAAAGAAGTTTTAATTTGATAGGAAGCTTCTCATCAATATACTTTTACAGAATATTCCTGAAGTTTAAAAACTCTTGTACTGCTTAAAATGAAGAACAAACTTTGTGATACTTTCAGTGATATCTTATTTAACATTTCTATTTATACTCATCTGATAGTAATCTCTTATAAATAGGACAGTGGTAACATGAACAGAGTCAATAAGAGGAATCAGACACCTGTTGGGAGAATTGCATTAGTTATGCCATCATCATTTTTTCTAATACATACCTGTTAAAAAAGTTAATGGCATCTTTGCCAAACACTCAATTGATCCAATCTTATAAAACTAATGAATGTTCTTCTTTAGATTTAAAGCTGGAAAAATTAGCATTTTTGTAATGCATCATGTATAATTGCCAAGTTTACATAAATGTTCTAGTGTTACCATATTGAGAAAGCTCCCTGTAAGATTCTTTTAAAGTAAATATTTGAAATTGATGAACATGGTATTAAAAGTACTAATTCTTTGATAATTTATTTGAAGCCGATAGCATTTTACACTTGAAAGCTCATGACAGCTTTATATTTGTAAAAATTGTGATAATCATCTGTATTATAATGATACAGTAAAAATGGCACATTGTTGCTCAATTTTTTGTCAGCTGAATAGCATTAAAATGCTTTAACTTAGAGAATAAAGCAATGGTGTGGGAATTTGTGCTCACCTCAATCATTATATTTTCTAAGGGAAGTTAACTATTAAATCTTATTTGTAAAGTACTTCTTTTTATTTATCTAACTGCCTGCCATATCAAATTGGAGCTATAGAATACACCAACTGCACTTCTGTAGAAGGTTTAGACTCTTCGCCCCCAATAAATGTCTTGGGTATGACATTAAACTACATCTGAGAGTGAGACTCCAGTATTGGAGTTTTGGGAAATGTGGAGTACCTCTTTATTCTCATTACTCCTTGGTTCACTTTGACCCAGAGTAGTAAAGCCTGTTAGGGTCCCATCTGTGTATCAAATAGAACTGTTCCATCATTTTCAAAGGATTATTATCATTAATTATTTGAAACCATAGACCTGTGTGCAAATTATTTATATTACATAGGAATACTTGATAAATAGAATTATTAGTGTTAAATAGGAATACTTTAAACATTAAATGGGGGCAAAAAAATGAGCTCTAATAAATGGTTTAAAAATAAAGTTACCTACAAGCTACTTACAAATCATATATATAAAAAAAACAACAGAATTTGGCATTAAATAATACAATAGGGTTGATATGCCATAAATCACCAACTAACTAACCATTTATTTATTTGCAATTATTATAATATAAATAGGATGTAACTTGACATCAACTTAATGGCCACTGAAAATGACCTTTAAGTGAGTAAGTCATAAAATGTCAACATTCTTTAATGTTTCATTATTATAAGAAATTATCAAACCCTTAAAAAGATAATCATAAAAATCAAAGGGTCTTTCTGATTTGCCCTGGCCCAGACACTCATGTACACCATCTAGAAAGAATTCAATGCTGCAAAGATGAAAACAGAAGATTTTTAGGCAATTTTATATACTATTGTTAACTTAAAGTAATTTTCAAGGTTCAAAATGAATATTTTTATAAAGGAAAATTTCTCTACCATTTTATTAAAAAAGTTATTTAAGTTTTAAAATGGAAAGTGACTTTTGCATTAATCTGTATTTGCAATGCAATTAATTTTATTATATTCATGTATATTAATGCAAAAGAAAAAAGAAGGCCATCATGATGAGGACAATGCTGTCACTCATTGTTCATGGTGTAGTGATAAAAAAATTTAAATGATAAACAGCCATGGGTTAACAGATAAGGAAAGGAATATTCATAATTCTATAAAACAAGCAATTCGTATAGTCAAAAAGTTATATTCAGTTAGATGCAGTCTGTAAGACACTAATGGAGTCACTGCATTGGACATTTATATGGTCAGGACTGTTGTGTATAGTTCTATCTGTGAATAAGCTGCAAAGTTGAGAATGTCCATGAGGGATAACTGGTGGTGCTGGGTGAGGGATTTCCTAAATGGTTTGGTTGGAGGTCTGCCATGTGTGTTGTGGTTTGTCAGTGTGTTAACTAAAGGTGGTACAAGAAACAGGGGAGGGCATCATAATGTGTGATTAGGCCTGGGGCTTAGTCACTAGTTGGTGCAACTCTGGTCTGCTGAAAATAGGAAGAGAGAGAAAATTCCAGTTTATTTATGAGTTTCAGAGGCACTGCTTGTGGAGCCATTTAATTGGTCAAAAGAGGTCATGCAACCTGCCCACCACTACATCTGTAGAGTAAGCAGTCAGCCAATGGTTGTATACAGTCCTATTTTTTGATCATGACAAAAGAGTCATGAATCATAACAAGATTTAACTTAGGGTGAAACACTAACAAGATAACCAAACATGTTATATATTAAATAAATTTCTGATTATCAACAAGAGTTAACTTTTACTTGAGCCTATATTAAATGGATCTTGCTGCAAAAATAGCTGCAATAATAAAAGTTTTATGAAACGTAGATTAGTCCTTGAAAAGAATTGTAATTAACAGATAATCCTAACATAGAATATGTTGCAATTTAAGTAATTACATATATATTAATAATTGGGAAGAATTTGTCTGTCCCCTATAGAAAGCTATTTATTATGTATACTTATTCAACCCAGGAGAAAGTTTTAATATAAAACAAAACAAAAAATGTTGTTCATAGGGAAAGAAGATCTCTATCAATAAACAAATTGCAAGAAGCCTTGTTACTGCAAAATGTAACTAATCATACCGAATTTAAATTTCCAAACTTTGAAAAAAAATTATTTGTCTTACAAAAATAATTATTCCCATTTAATCAAGCATTATTAATTAGGTTTATAGGTAGTTCTTCAAATTGAAGATGTAAAAATAATTACATATCATTATTGCTTGTGGTAATTCTAAGGTCTGACTCTGTAGGGACAAAATTTTAAAAAAAATTTCCTAAGTGTTACTTAAATTAAAACAATATTTCTGATTGCCCAGTCAGCTGGGGCTGTAGAATACACTGACTGCACCTCTGCAGAGGGATAAGACCCCCCCCCCAATGAGTGTCCTGATATGACACTAAACAATCTGATGGTGAGGTTCCAGCAGTGCTGGAGCTTTGGGGAATGCGGAGTACCCCTTCATTGCCATTGCTCCCAGGTCCTCTCTGGCCCGGAGTGGTAGCACCTGATAGGGTCCTATCTATGGGTTAAATAGAACTAACTGCATATTAATGCTAAACTGAATTGTTTGAATAAACTGAATAGCTTGAAATAGAAATGTTTTTGACAATTAAACTGTACTTGCATTTGAACTGCGTGCTTATGCTTAACTGAATTATTTGAAATAGAACTGTTTTTCGACATTAAAACTGTATTTACACTTAACTGAATTGTTATATATAACTGCTTGAATAGTTTGAAATAGAAATGTTTTTAACCATTAAACTGTGTACTTATGCTAAACAGAATTGTTTTAAAAAGAACAGATTATTTACATAAAAATGGATTTGGTGTTAAATAACCTATAAAGGTTGATATGCCATAAAACCCAATAAACCAACCAATATTTCTGAACAAAACTGAAAAGTTCCACAGAACAATATTACTTCCATAAGAGAATATAAAAATTGGTAAATCTTTTTTGTTATGTGGATTTATCTTTTATAGAAATAATCACCATTTGTAATCACTGTGTCAATGTTTAAACAAAAAACTCAAACAAAAACTTCCTTGTTCTGTTGACTATTACTAACCTATGAGAATTTCTCATATTGTAATGATTAGTAAGCTAGGCAAGCAGACCATTGTTACTAAGTTTGATTTTGACTGGGTGCTCTATATTTCTAGCTTTATACCAAACTAAGCTAAGCTTGATAAATAAATACTACAGCTAAGCTAGACAACATGCATATCAACACCTAATGAAATCTACAGGATGAAATGATTATAGAATTTAAAATTAATTTACAGACAAGAGCAAACTTACCAGAATTTCTAATTGTAAAATATTCCCAGCAGTTTTCACAATTTGTATACCAACATTTTTGTACCCAAGAGAGTATAAACACTTTTATTTTAAATAACTACTCATTCTATTAATTACCAAGTTCATTCAAAATTATTTTGATTAACAAAATTCTTTCTGACCAATGAAAATGAATTACTTGGGCTACATTTTGTAACTAAATTAAAAGACTGAAGGGTGATGAGAGTTTGATTCTAATCAGTTTGTCATTGCCTAACTTGATAACAAGTGGGATTATCCCTTCTCTTGATCTACACACTAGGATTGTAGATTAGTCTCCATAGTTAATGGAAGGGTCTTGCTTATCACAGAACAATCTTTTGCCAGTTGTAAAGACCAGCACAGTTAATGTTGGTACAACTCTCAGAGAGAGAGAGAGAGAGAGAGAGAGAGAGAGAGAGAGAGAGAGAGAGATGATTGATCCTTTGTATTGAAAGAAGATCTCATGAATAATAAATGTAGGTTAATCTTTTTTTAATACACTTAGGTCTTAAAAGGGCAAACAGATAAAGATAAATCCCTTCCCATAAAGAAGATCATTTACTATTGGTTATGGTTCAGTGGCTAGAGCTGAGGAGTAGCTGTAGAAAGGCCAGACACAATCACTCAAAAGTCAGGTAAGTAAGGCTCATTATCACATACAGAGATTTAAGAATAACAAATTAACCCTTTTTTCTCATAGTAATTCAGTCTGCTATTAGAAAAGCTTGCAGTATTCAGATAATATAATCTATCTGACTTTTCACTGATAATTAATGGCAGCAGGAATAGCAACAAAGAAGCTGAACTTGAAACCTACATCAAATTTTAGATGAGTGTTTTTGTTTTACTTTGCACTTCTGCCCTTGGAAAAAGCATCTATTTCTCTCCAAGTAAAATAATAGAGAGAACTCAGAATTCAACACTTGAGTAATATTGTTTAAAGAATCTGTGCTGCACTATTACACTATTGTTTGGTTATCAGCTCGTCCCAAAAGTGTGACTGGTTTTACACAAGCTTTCACCAGCATAAACAAATCACCTGTAGAAGTAGTTCAATGGTTTGCATATCTAACTAGACTGTTGAGGTCAACAGGAGAGTCCTTCACCATTATTATCTACTGTTGTGCTCAGACTAGTGTCCATATTTTATAGTCACAACATTTCAGCTGTTGTATTGTTCAGCCTTCTCCAGATGTCTACAGCCCAGTCAGCTGGGGCTGTAGAATACATTGACATTATCACTGAATAAGAGTAAGACCCCCCCCGGCAAATGAAGTGTCCTCATTATGACACCAAACCATCTGTTCTAAGGCTCCAATTCTGAAGATCTGGAGCATGTTAAGTACTCCTCTTTATTACCATTACTATCGGGTCTGACTCAGAGTAGTAGTACCTGTTAGAGTCCCATCCACGGGTCAAATAAAACTGTTTAACCATTTAATGGTGAGCAAGCAAATGAGAAATGTTGAATAAATAGAATTATTTGTGTTAAATAGCAATACTTGAAATCATTTAACAGTGGGCAAATAAAACTATTAGTGTTAGATAGCAATACTTGAAACTATTTAACTGTGTGCAAACAAATGAGCACTGGCTTGTTTGCAATGTTACCGATAAACTATTAATTTACAAATCATATATCTAATATATGTATAAACAGGATTTGGCATTAAATAACCAACAAGGGTTGATATACCATAAAAACCAACCAACCAGGAGTCAACTGGGTTGATAACCTTCTGAGAACTCCAAACCCTTTATTTAATACACTGAGATATATTGTCCTCATTTTGCTGTTCATGTTTCCAAGAAGACTACTAACAACAACAGAAACCTAAAGAAAGCCAAAGGGTACAATGGCTGAAATGTTGTAATTATAATAACAACTAAGATAAGGACACTAGTCCAAACACATCAATGAATAATCTATATATAAAGCAGATTATTCTGTTGCGACCTGCTCACAAACATAAACAGATCGGATTACTCGCACTCCCTAGAAAAATTATATCTGGGTACGGCCGGAAATGACAACGCCTTTTTCGACCCTGACCTGCCATTACAGCTAAGAAAAGGGAATAAATTACATCTAACAACATTTACAGAACACATCTGCCAAAAATAACTATAAAAATGGAATGAATTATCTTCGGTAGCCTATATCAGGCTAATACCCTTGGGAAAGGTATGAATCCAATTATTCTCCCTCCAGCTATGGGTAAATAGTAGGGCAGATTGGGTTCTTCAGCCTTGGTAAGGCAACTAGTCTAGGAGAAGGAAAACTCTGAATTCAAACCTGTTAAACTCCACTTAAAAATTGACCTTGTGTCATATCCTGCCCAAGTGGAGGGGTTGGTAAATATGATATCAGGCTAAAGAAGGACTTTATTTTTACACCCATTTTTTTATAGAAGAACTTTTTATTTACGTGGCCTGGCAGAGTGGTGTTGCGTTCCCTTTATATAAACAAAACTTTGGTGGGAGGTCTCATGGTGCTCTCAGGAGCCGCTCTTAGAGTGAGGCTCCACAAGGCTGAATCCTGCATCTCATGGTTGCATTCGCCTTTCCATCAAATAGATATGCACAAAAGGTCCTTTTAAGGACCATTAGCGGTCTTCTTCTGTGGGTTGGAGTATCTCTGATGGTCCTTACAGACTCCTTAAAGCAGACGGCCCAGAGGCAAACATGAAGAGGACTCTAAGACCATCCGGTCTTAACCACTCTGTCAGTTTGTCCGTTTGGCTGCACAGCGCTAAAGGCACAGGTTAGCCTTTTAGCTACCGGTTCCCTATCTGCGCAGTGCTAAGATACTGCCAATCTTAGCTGCGGTCTCCTGGCCTGTTTGCTTGATACCACAGAGCTTTGGCACAGCAAAACCATAGGTACTGTCTCCGATATGTCTGCAGAGCTTTGGCACAGCAAAGCTTTAGCTACCATCCCCGATACGTTCACACAGCTAGGGGTACAACAAAGCCCTAGCTTCACCAATTCGCTCGCTTGATTTTGTATGTGCTAAGGCCTGGCAATGGTTTCCCTATCCGTTCACTTGGTCCGTAGTACTAAGACATGGTTAAGTCTTAGTCACCACACTCACTTGACTCTACGCGACCAAGCTGCCAACATCAACTTCGACACTCCAGCAATGCAGCATCCAGTCCACATACAACTCACTGTATGGACTGCCCTAGCATAGCAGCATCTAGCCCACGTATGACTTGCTGTACATACTAGCAACCACATCGACACCCCCCGGTTAACCCAACACACTGTCAAAACCTTGACCGACATCAACCATCTAACTGCACTTCTACAACTTGACCAACATTAGCTACCCGCAACAATCATCCAGCAGCACACATCTACGACTCGACCAACATCAGCTACCTGCAATGATCGTCTAGCTGCTTCTCTTCGACCTCGACCATACCAGCTACCGACACCAACCATCTAACTGAAGACGACTACCACGAACTTTACGCCCTTGTAAAAATGACAAATAAATTGTTATATTTGTTACTTTGCTTTTATTTCCTTCATTGTCTTTTGGCTGTCATTACTTGCACGCTTAACTTAAATCATTTGGGGGATCAATGTGCTTATCGACTCCACAACAATTCTGTCAGAGGAAATTTTGTGACTTTTTCTCTTAATGGCCTAGTTATCTACAGTGAATGAATAAATAAAAAAGTAAAAAGGTAAAGAGTGATGTGCAAAAAATATTCAATAAAAGGTGAAAGATACCAAGTAAAAAGTAAATGATAATAGGTGATATATATTACACAATTTATGATGTGAATCTGTAATAATGTAATAGTTAATATGTATTTAAGAGAAAGTAATATACACACAATGTAAAATTTAAAAGCTCTAAGATAAAAGAGGAATAATGGGTTACAGGTAAAATCTGGTAAATGCAAACCAAATGAATAAGTCTTGGTAAGTCAATCTGGCAGTATATATTTTTTCTGAATGAGCTTTGAGTAAAGAAAATATAGAAAAAAAATTAATTTTTTAAGGCTAAAGATAATATCAGACATGTCTTTCCATATTTTGTGAGGAGACAATGTCTATGAGATTATATGACGATATTTCAAATACTGGAAAAGTTAGCTTATGAGTGCACCAAGGGTGTGAGCAGTGACCAAACCATCACCAAGGCCTAGTGTGGCAAATTTACTAGTAATGATAATTCCCCATCTCAGAGAAGCAAATAGAAAGTTTATATGCTTGTATATTACTGTAACATAGCAAAAATGGTGCATCATAAAATTTCCTCAAAATAGATGAATTTCCAATCCATTTTGTAATATAATAATAGTATGGATCTGGATTCACATTCACAGTATTCATTATATTTTCTCAAGGGAGATAATTATTAAATGCTAACTTATACAGTACTCCTTATTTATTCCTTTTGCAATCAATTATAAACTCTATAAATAGGATCTGACTCAATATTGAACTTAATCCCCAAAGGAAACTTTAAGCAAGTTGCAATAAACAGTTTAGGAGTAAAAATTGTGACTAGAGCTTGATATAAGTACTTAGAAAAAAACAAAACAAAACCTGTTAATAATTGAAGTAAAGTGTCTTTAATTAAAATATTTTGCTTTTATCCAGAGAAAAAGTCTACCACTCAAAAATTAGTTGTTGATAATCCAAGTGTTATGAACATTAATAAACACAAAATCAAAGACAACTTGAAAAAGGTGATAATAAAATTATTTCTTCAAATAGCCAAAATTCAATTTTATAAATATCGACCATGGAGACAGCAAGGTTATTATAGGTATAAAGATAATGAGATTATTATACAACCATATTAAATTATTATTTGTTTGAACAGAACAAAATCTAATACAAAATCCCATTTATAAAGAACGATTTATGTTATATACTCAGTATAAATTCAAGTATGTACTTCTATCTTATTGGCTGAATAATCTTTTTTATCAATTCACTTATGCACATATATCACTAGCTGAAGTATCCATTTACATTGGGTAAGATGTTAAGTCATTGATTGAAATTGGTGATTTTATATTTCTTGTCAATTTAAAATTTATACCGAACAGTTATAAACAGTAATTGTTCCTTTCAAAGATAAATCCACATGACATGAATTTCTTTTTTCAATCTAATGACACTTAAGAGATTTAAATATTTTTTTGTTTAGATTGTTATTTTTCTATGATTATTTTATATTTTCAGCCTAAAGAGCTACCTATAAACCTAATTAGTAATGGGAATAATTATTTTAGGAAGACAATTCATTAGTTTTTCTTCAGAAGTTTGGAAATTTAAATTCTGTATAATTAATTATATCACTCTTTTCATTATTATTTTCTTTTTAATATTAAAACCCTTGAGTTCAGTACAGATGCATACCAAATTAAAACTGTTTGGCTGCCATTAGAGGACAAACTTTTCCCAATTATTAATATAGATATATATTGAATATTTATATTATACTAACCATTCTAGATGATTAATTCTATGATCTGCCAACTTGTGTTTCATTTTAGAAGTGAGCAAGTTTATCTTATGGTATGAAACAAGAGATTGGCTATTTGCAGAAAAAAGTTTAAACAATCCCCACACTTCAATCCACACACACACAATGAGAAGCCAACCAGACTACAAGATAAACATTTATATATTGTGTCACATTTTTTATTAGAAATCTTACTTACGTTTTTTTTATAAGAACATATTTAAGCAAAATCAGATTTTTCTATTTCTATAATATCTGTTAATCTCTTGAAAATATGGATCTGTGCCTGACACTAGGCAAGGTTGTATGGAAGACAGACAGTTGCCCATACAGCAAGCCTCCTTCTTCATGCCATAAAAAGAGTTTAGCATCAGTATTGACAAAATGAAGTGGAATACTGTGTCAAATTGCCTTAGAGATTTCAATTTACATTCAGAATTGTCCTCCTTCTAGACTGGTTCCTGAACAGTCTGTCTTGCACTATCTAAACTATAACTTATGAACTTTTCAATATTGGTTGAATTTAAAATATATTTTATTCAAATTATAAATCAAATTTAAAACTAACCACTTCTTTACATTTGAAAATATAAAATTTCATTTTAAAAAGTTTACATAGAAAAATATACAGTGAATCTGCAATCATTTTAAAGTTTATGAATTATAATCATCGTATTGTTCTTCATCTTTGATAATGTGGTAGGTTTGATATAACACAAAATCACAGAGTAACACTTGCAAAAACCAAAAGATTAACAACTGAAACATTGGATTAATATGAACTGGTTAATTTCTCTGATTGTTTCTTTATTTTACAACGTTAACGTAATGCTATTGAAAATTTTAACAAGCAATATAGAGCGGTGCTAAAGATTTTTGTACAGAGAAAGGTAAGAGCAAAATTACTTGAGTAATTTACAAAGCTCTTTGCTTCGATGTGGCACAAGGCCGAATAAATGGGGCGCCCAATGAGACTAGAACTCACTCGTGTAGGTTTGCTAGTTTAGCTTGCTAACTGTTACCCCACCAAAGGTGACCAAGAGTGAAATTACTTTAAAACTTATTTTATTCAAAAGCGAAAGAACATCACCTTTGAAAATATGTTTTGGGAATTTTAATTTCCGATTTTCTAATTGTCAAAATTTTATTGTAAAAGTGATCCTTGTAATGAGGACTTTTCCGCTGTCGTACCATTTAAGCGCCAGAAAAAATTAAAACATAGTAAAAAAAAAACTAAAAACATACATACCATTTAAAGTTTGGTGTTTTGTCAAAAATAGTCCAATAATGCAAATTTGTTATTTCTGCCGTAATCTAAAAAAAAAAAAAAAAAAGATATTAAAATCTAGTGCTTACATTTTACCATAAGATAAAAGTTTCAGTCATTTGTTTCATTTTTATTCATTTATCTAAACAGTTATATTTAAGTTCGGTAAATTTTTGGCAATCATTCATGAGTCAACATCTTTGTGTTTGTGGGAGGGAAAGACTAAAGAAATATGACCGTTTAGAGAGTTGAAGACGTAATTTTTAAATGTAACTGTTCAGTGGGGAGAAAAAAATGACTGAACATTGCTCTTATTTAGATGGTAAATGTATTACATTTACACACACACACACACATACATATATATATATATATATATATATATATATATATATATATATATATATATATATATATATGTATTAGTATATAATCGCAGAATTAATGGAAAATTTCTTTATTGATTAGTTTTGACAAGCACCAAAATGTTAATTTTCTATTTTAATCAAAATGAAAATCACTCATTCTATCTTTGACTTACTTGCCTACTTCGTCTAATTTTCGCAACAGCAGCAATTCTAAAATTGATCTCAAAAAAGAAAAGTAAAGAATAGAAAATCTTTTTCGAAACCTTTTCCAATAATTAACTATTTTAAAACAATTGATTAAAGGAATTAAGAAACAAAAAAGATTTTCTTGAAGAAAACATCATTCATTTCTGAAAATGCAGACATTTCTAACTAGAAAAAAAAAAAAAAAAAGAGGTAAAACACCAAAGTTATCAAAAGTGAGAAAAAAAATAATCAAAATAAAGTAAAAATGCAGTGATAGATTTTTATTTATTTATTAAATTACAGTCTTCCTGATAAGTAAAGTAAATAAGAAAATGAAAATTTGAAAATAAAAAGGTTCGAATTAAAAATTGACCCTATGCGTAATTAATTTAATTTTCTTGGGTCAGGTTTGAGAGGAAAGAAACATCTTTTTTCAATTGCTTGATCAACTTAAAAACTTAAGATAAAAAACTAAATAAAGAGAGAGGAAAATAAAGTTTTATGTAATGTCTTTCATTAGAAAAAAAACAAAACAAAAACCTTGTTTTGTTTTAGTATAGTTTTATCAGGTTCATGTTGGTTCTATTTAGAAAAAAATAAAAGAAATAAAGAAACTACTTTGATCATCATGTTCCTTAACAATGATAATCTTTTCTCAACAGGTTTTTCAATAAGGGAAATTTTTTTTATCCTGCAAGCAAAGGGAACTATTTTCAAAACAATAAATACTTTCAGTTTTAATGTTGGTGGTATTTTTTATTGATTTCTAGTTTTAAAAAATTGTTGGAGTTACATTATACATAAAATTGGTTTTTATTTTGAGAAAAAAACAAACACTTTAATAAAGATAAAATAAATAAATAACGAATTTATCAAATAAAGTGTTAAAATAATTCATTTCGGATTCCTCCCCCACCCCAAAAACTTTTTTTTTATTAATTATTTTTTAATTCTTTGATGATAAATTTGAAAAATGTTCTAATCAGTTATTTTTTTAATTAAATAATGACCAATAAATGTCACAATTCACTTAAATATAAAAAGTAAATAATGATAATACCACCACCATCAACAACAATAATAATAATAACAACAACAACCACCACCACAATAGTCACTCCGTAATAGGAGTAAAAAGGTCAGGTCAACGTATTTCTAGTCATATAGAGCATGTGTTGAGTTACGTGCACTTGTTCTTTACTGCTAAAAATAAGTGATATACGCTCGTAAAACGTTGACCAGAATTGAACTTATCTAACAACAATATATTGAATGAGAAAAGTGCTGAACTAAAGAGAAACATTTAAATTTTTTTTTCTTTTCTAATCTCAAACACTGACGACACGTAAACCAGAAAAGCTTGGCTGGACCATTTACCTAACTTGAATTTACCGAAATGGGAGAGAATCTCTCTAACGTAATAAGTATCAATAATAAACCGAGGACAGAAGTCGACATTTACCTGGATAGTTTGGGGCTATGGCGAAAACCCATCCCTAAGGATGGTTCCTGCTTCTACAGAGCCGTCTCGGAGCAGTTGTTTAGTACGCAGGCATTTTATGGCCACCTACAGAAAGCTGTAGAGGAAAAAATGGCTTCGAGAACTTGTTCGTTTTGCAGTGATTCTAGCAACGACACCAGTGTCGACCTAACTTTTAGTTTAGAGGACAGTGAGGTCTGCGGAAGCTACATGGAAATTAAACTCTTGTCAGACATCTACAGACTGAATTTTTTCATCTATACCGGTATTGATAGCATTTATTCTATATCAAAAACTGGACACGAAAAACAGATACTCCTGTTCTTTGACGGAATCCACTACGACAGTGTCTACCCGAAGTCCTTTCCACCCGAAGCCGCTCTCTGTCAGTCTGTGGTTTATGATATTTTGTACCGTAACGTGTTCGAAATGCCCAAGGAAATTGAGGAAGCTGTGAATATACTACGGAAACAAAACAAATGCAAGCGTGTTAGAAACAACAAGAATCCAACCAACGACAAGAAAAATGGCGTGGGTTTGGATTCTATCGCTTCCCGAAAGGACTGCGAGAACAGGAAACCTAGTCCCCCTTTACCGTACAGGGTAGCCAAAGCACTGGACCCGGATATATTTCGAAATGTCGAGTTCGACAACTGGCAGGAAGCTAAAAGAGCCGAATTACTAGCCAAGAAATTATCTGAGTTTCAACCTGGCGATAAGTGTCAGGTAATTCTCGAGGGCAGTGACCGTACCTACCACGCCCATGTCCAAGAGATACCTGAAAATGGCGGCCCCGTAGAAGTATTTGTCGAAGAACTTGGAAAGAAATGCCAGGTAGCCTATGATTGTCTTCGCCACCTGCCATTGTCCGGCAACAGTGAGCGCTATCAAACAAAAAGCGGACGTAAATGTCGGAAAGCGGTTACTATGGTAGTTCATATGAATGGTACGAGTCAACTGGTTTCTAGTAACTTAACGACTTCGACTAAAAGCAAAAAGAACGTGGCCAATCGGCAGCAATCTAAAATGTTTATACAAAGTAAATTCAATTCCTCTTCTACTAGGTCAATAAAATTGACTCGGGCGTTTAAATTTCAGAAGAATTTAAACATGGTGGGTAGTGAAGACGAATTAAACGAACAATTGAATGACAGAACTCCTGCGGTAAGTCTAAATGACAATTCTGTATGTGAGTGCCAATATTGTAAACAGTTGCTCTTTGAACAGGACTTATCAAATTCTGAAGGATTTGTTACTTCACCGGGCCAACAGATACCAACCCACGAAGAAAGTAACGATAATACTTTTATATCGGCCAATATCCAACCGTCGTTGACAAACGCAAACAACAATATTAACGACATTGTTAACAATGATAATATCGATAACAACTTACAATTTCAAACTCAACCTCTCACTGTGACCTCTCAGATTACCATTAACCCTCATATCTGGATCCCCTACCTGGAACGCGTCAATAATTCCGTCAATATTAATGCAGGGGTTTCTCAGGATCCTTGTGGCAGAGATATGCCTTTATCTGACATGCCAACACTGAGGTTCTTCTATAACTTGGGTTGCGAATATTATCGAGCTGTCAGTCTGTTACAGACACCACCAACCAATTCTCTTAATAACAATTCGTCCCAAGTTCGTTATAATTCTACGGCAGCACCGGCTGTAGCTGCCCCAGTTTATTACCCGACTCATCACACATACACCCAGCAGTTGTATGCTATGTACCCACAAAACTTTTCCAATATAGGTATGTCTTCTGGTCAATCTCCGCACGCTCAGTACATACCTTGTGTTGCTTACATGCAAAATGTGCAGTACACTGGGAATGCTGTCCCCCCTCAATGATCATGATATGTCCTGTTGTCTAAACAAAAAAAAAAAAAAAAACGTTCATCCATGCTGATTCAGTCCTCCTCCTCCCTTTTTTAAAAAATTAAATTTCTTTATATCTTCATTGTTAATGAAACTGATCAAAACGTTCAGCAATCGTCAACTTAGCTGACATTGTACGGACGCAGTTTCTTTGCAACATGTCTTGTTTAAATTGACCAAAACAATCAGTAATGCATTTTTATTGATGACTGAGAATTTTTTTCTGCATTTCTGAGGATTTTTGTAAATTCTGATTTTTGTTTACCGAGTGACAACTGTTTAATGTTTAAGATGTCTGTTTCGCATAAAAAAAAGTCATGTTATGTACATTTACACTTAAACAAATTGAAAACGTTTTTCAGTTATTCTAAGGCAGGTAGCCTTCCTAGAAATCCTAAGTTTATTTTTGTTACATATTGTTCTATTTTTATCTTTAGAAATTTGATTATTTTTTTTTCATCAGATTGTATGATTGTATTCATTCATATTTACTGCTTATGCTTTAATATTTTGACTGTATAGAAGTGTTGATTTTTCAAAGCCCTTCTCCAGCTGCTAACCTAAGTATTTGCAACAGTTGCTACTAACAAATCTTATTGCATTCTATCGTTATAAATCCTAGTCTTAAACATACCAGATATTTCGCATTTTGGCTAGTTTCATTATTCTTTAGCGTGTTCTTTACCATTTGGATTTTCTTAAGAATTTCTTTAAAAAGACTTTAAGGTGTTATTTTAGGCTTTTAAAAGTATGTTTTTTGTTTACCTAGTTAAGGTAAAAATATTTAATGGGATTACACCTGATCTCTCCACCTAAAAATCATTAAAATATGAAATGGTTCTTATTAATTTTCTTAATCACTCATATTTGCATTTTAAGCATGAGTGACAAGTTCTTTTGTGATGCTATAAAAGTTTGCCCTTTTAAGATGCATCTTTTGTGTAGCTATGATTCTTCTATTTTAAAGTTTTAATTTTCTTACCTAAAGTTTTCTGAATATAAAACTAACCTTTTCTAATTTTATTTGTAAACGATTAACCTTTTCAATATTGGACAAATAATTTTTCTGTTAAGCTAAAAATGAAATTTAGAACATTAATGCACAAAAACAGATTTAATTTTCAACCCTAAAATGGATTTATTACTAGTCGATTACGTCACCCCCCCTACTTTGATTGGTTTAATTTTGAAATCTCTTTCTGTCAAAACAGTTAATTCTTTTAACACTTTATAATTTAAACTGAAATAACTTTTGTCCCAATCTAAACATGTCTTGACGACTAACAAAAATAACTTTAACTTTTATTAAAGATCAGTTTTAAACATTACAGCATCACTTAAGGACAAAAAGGTTGATTCCTCTTCGCCATCTGTAACTCTTTATTTTGATAGACGTTTAAAAATGGTAGCTCAACTACTGAGATTATAGTGAACGGCACTGACAAGACATTTTCAAAACTTAAATCCTTTTTTTTTTCCTCCATGGGTTTTAGTTTGGAGTAAGGACAACTAAATCATTACCTAATCACCTTTCGGTTATTGTAATGGTTTGCTATTCAATGTTGGGAAAAGTGTTAGTCTCATTCCTCTTAAGACTTTTCTTGGTTTTGAAGCTTTTGCTTTTTTTTTTCTTTGTGTGTGTGTGTGTGTGTGTCATGTTTAATGATATATATCGGGGGGGGGGAATGAAAATTTAAGAAAACTCAAAAAAAAAAAAAATTCAGAATGACGGTCTAAAAACCGAATCGTTTAACGCTGGCAAATAATTTTATAAATAAAATCCTCTGAAGACCTTGTTTGATATGTGGGTGCATCTAGGCAGCGTATTTTAACTGATTTTTTAAAGTGTTCTCAACATACTTTTCTTTATAGGATTTGGAATTTCTATTTGCATTAATTTTTCACTTTTGTGCAAAAATCCTCCTCTTGGTCAAATTCTTTTTAGCTAACGCATTTATATACACTTGAATTTAAGTCATTTAAAAAATCTGTATACAATATGATGACAGAAAACTAGATTGATAAAGATACCTCTTTGCGGTTAGTGATAGAATCTACGATATAGATAACTTGTAGAAGTCTTGAGTAAATTATTGCAGATATTCCTCTTAATCTTTTCTTCTGGACGCATATTTCTGATATAAGATTATAAGCTTTTAAAATATTTCTAGTTTCATTTAAAGTTTTTGTTGTTGACTTGAATTTTTACTGTCACTCTAAGACCAGTCGGACACTCTAGACAACGAGTTACAAAATAAAGGATCAAAATGTAACAAAGGGACAACCAAACAGAAGTCTAAAGTTAAGGCAATGTGAGAGACTTCGTAACCCTGGACGTAGCTGGGAGTCCGATCGACAGTGGTGGGGCTGTTAGAATAGAACATAAGGAAAGATTCAGAAAGAATAGATACTACTTGCTTTGTTTTTAGCGTTGAATATAATTGAAGTAGATTTTAAGTTTCACTTATCTTTTTTAAACAAAAACTTTAACTATGGTCTTTATTTCTTTTTCATATAACCTAACTCTCCCCTCACTTTAATTTGAATCTCAAGCTCTCTTAACAATCTTTTGAATTAGGGAAATTTCAAGTTGATCTGGAGTCTTCATAGATTGGTAAAGATGGAAAAAATATTAAACGCAGTAGCTTTTCTAAACCAAAATAGGTTAATACTTTTAAACTCTCTTCATGTTTTCTAATATTAAGCATTAAAAATACTAAAATTTCAAGTCATACTAGTCTTAAAAAAAACAAATTTGTCCAGATAATAGAACAGTTTCTATTTTAAGTTTGTTGGTAAAATCTAAAAACTTAAATATAAATTTGCATATCTGTATTATACAAAATGATTTTGATGAATAAAATATTTACTTTTCTTGAGAATTAGATTTTTTTTTCTTTATTACCGGACATTGGCTTAGCGGTTAGTGTTCGCCAATGGCCCGGGAGACATGGGTTCAATCCCAGGTCGAGTCATACCAAAGACTCAAAATGGTACTTGATGCTTCCTTGCTTAACACGCAGCATTATAAGGTACGGATCAAGGGTAAAGTGGAGCAATCCGGGGAAAGGAGTAGCGCTCTCCCCTACACCTTGGTGTAGTAGCTATCGGAAAGGGAGCCTTCGGGTCACCCTCGACTATGGTCGCCAACTTTTACTTTTTATTACTATTATACAGAAATTTTATGAAAACTACTGCAAGTTTAGCATCTGTTACATAAATTAGTTTATAAATTACATATTTATGAGTGATACTTTTTAGTCATCTATTTCCAAAGTATTTACTATAAAATAATTTTAGTGGCTGTTTCTCTTAAGATTTTTATTTGATCCTACCAAGCTGTCTATATTTTGTTTTGATCTTGCTTTTGAAGGTGTATCTCTAAAAGATAATTGCTGGGAAGCATAATTAAGCACAAATTAGATGTATAGGTTGTTCTTGTGGCTTAGTTGGGACTAACAGTCCAAATAAAAATATTTAAATCAAATCTCTTGTGTCAAATTTAAACTAAAATATTTCTCTTCAAAAATCATATTTTACAAAATATTCATAAAATGTATAATCTAATTGGTAAATATTTTTTGTTCTCTGAATTTATCTTTTCAGTAAAAAAAAAAGAAAAAATTATTTTGGTAGACAAAAACAAAAGTTAACCACTTAAAGAATATTTTACTGTCATTATAATCACCTAAAATGAATGTCTCTATTTCTTAACCAGTATAGACTGTTATTTTAACTTGTATTAACTAAATCTTTTGCTTTCCTACACTTATCTAATTCTATAAGCCATAAACTTATTTTTAAGAATGTAAAATACAAAAAAGCAAATGGCTAAAAAAACGTACAAGAAACTAAAACAAGGTCTTTTCATAGTATATTTATTTTTATAGGAAGAATTGTCAGTTATTGATTTTTTGACTAGTATTTTTGAAATTTCTATTTTGAATTATATTAAAACTCTGTTCTTCAATAACATCAAGGAACAGTGCCAAGCTGAATTAAAGGATAGTTTTCTAATAAGACTTGAATACATATCTCCTGCCTTCTAGAATGACTGAGGAACCTCAATTTTTGATTGCTTTATACTTTCTTAACTACAACAAATTAACACATTGTCACTAAGTTCCCATGCTTACTAAGTGTTTAATATTAAAAAGTGAAAAAAAAAAAATCCTGTTAATTCTTCCTTTCTTCCCTATTTCAAGACAAATTTTAGCAAACTTTTCACTAATGGTCTGGGTGACCGATGTTCAATGCCAGGTCAAGTCATACCAAAGACCCCCCCCAAGTACTTGATGCTGCCTTGCTTAACACACAGCATATAAGGTGAGGATCAAGGGTAAAGTGGAGCAATCCTGGGAATAGAGTAGCACCCTCTCCTACACCTCGGTGTAGTAGCCATTGAAAAGGGAGCCTTCGGGTCACCCTTGCCTAAAGTTGCCGACTTTACTTGAAATAGATTTTCTTGAATATCTTTAAAACAAACCTATCATAATTTGCATAAGGTGTGTGTGTATTTTTTTTTTTTTTTTTTTTTTTTTTAATAGCAACATTGATCTCTCTTTCTTGTCTGTTATAATCAGTTATGAATATAATTTTTGGCATCAAATAACCATAAGTTGATATGTCATTAAATAAACTAATTATTCCTATTTTTATAGAGGGTTATAATAAAAAAAGTATACATTTAGCTTTTTATCTCCTAGAAATTATTAAATCCACTAAAACTTGTATAGTGACTAATGATAAAAACATGATGCTTCAAATAAGGGACAATGTGTGAACTAGTCTTAGTTTTTAATTATCTGTCTTGGTGATTATATCTTTAAAAAGTCTAAAATTTAGAGTCAAATTTTTATCATTAAGGGTTTTCGGACTATTGTCTTCACCTTTTATTGTTGTTGTCACGTTTTGACCAATATGTCCTCTGGCCTTCTTTAAATTTACAGTCAAACTTTTTAAATCCCAGTTGATACATTTACAAATAGATTTCATATACTAAATGTAATAATTATCGTGGATAGGCACAGTAATTAACTTGAAAGAATTAATTGGATAGGCTAAATGTTTATTTCTATGCTTTTGAGCAATATTGCATTAGTTAACTTTTGTCTTTTTCAGCTTCAGTGCTATAACATTTACAAAAATAGGAATTAGTGTATCAATGTGTAACCCACAGAAAAGAATACTACAGGGTTTTATATTTTATAACCTTATTGACTTATCAGAAACAACTGATAGAAGTATTTATGTAGAGTAAAAAGTTAAGACTTGGATTGAAGCTGGGTTCTTTCTTTCTTGTCTAAATTAGTTCTGATGAAGCAATAATTATACAAAAGCAATTTGAAGAACTACCTGTAAAACTAAGTAGCATTGGTTAATTTAATATGGATGATTATTTTAGTGAAAGAAGGTTAGGCAATTTTTTTTCTTTTTTTTTTTTTTTTTTTTTTTTTTTTTTTTGCTCGATTCTTGCAGCAGCATTACTTTCAGTTGATTATATTGTTTGAACCCACTCTTCCATCTCTAGAGGAACTTAACAAAAAAAACCCCAAAACACTTCCAGTGTCCAATAAGTAAATATATAAAATTCAAGCCTTTGTTTATTTGAACATTCCTCTCGAGCACCACAAGGATTTATCAACCCTTATTTATAGAGGTTAATATTTAAAACATTTTTTTTCCCAAGACTTGTCAACTGAAATTCAGCTTGTCCTAGCCTATAGTCCATTAATGTTGAAAGTCTCATTCATTATGAGAACTAAGTCTGATTTATAATAAAATGTGTTGCAATATCTCAGGCTCTTTTCCCACTTATCAAGTATTGTTTCTGTGGTTCTGAAAGCAGATCTCTATGAATTACCATAAACCATATCAGAAATTATCTTTGCTTCCTGCCTTACATCCTATCCAACTTTTTTTTTAGCAGGAACTAAAGTATCTTGTGTCACTGTTTCACAGACTACTAATTCTTTGCCAGAAAACATCTGGCTTCTCAAGAAATAATATACATAATTGTCTATTATCAACACTTTTACTTTGCTTATTGGAGTCAGTTTAAGTTTCGCTCCCTGGGGTGTGAACTTCTAAGTTGGCATATTTGATATATTTAAATACTGATTCTTTTAGCTTCTATAGGGCTCGCTGATCTTTATTGATCACCAAGTATTGTACAAATGACTGAAGTGATTGTTAATTTCTTGAGTCGTGTGTGTGTGTGTGTGTGTGTGTGTGTGTTTGAATATATAGCTAAAACTATTTTCTGATAAATCTGAATATTTTTACTTGTATCAATGATTTTTATCTTCAGTCAATTTCCCTATTGGATTAACATTCACTGGATATGCATAGATTCATAAAAACATTTTTATTGTATATTTTGTTAGAACCCATTGTAATGGCCATATTTGATTCTGTTTAAACCACTATTTAAATTATCATTTGATGACCTATGAATCTTGAGTTCTTGCTGTAATTGTAGTCCATTATGATATTTAGTTGGTATTTAATGGTATATCAACCCTTGTGGATTATTTAATACTTATCACCAATCTTACAAACTATAATATATATAATCTCTGCAGTTATGTTCTTGGTTTCAATATCCATACTTTCTATATTACAGAATCTATTTAAGGTTTTGCTTGATCCTTGGGAGTTATTTGTTTGTATGGTCTTGTTTAATAATTCT
Organism: Sepioteuthis lessoniana; assembly: GCA_963585895.1. Taxonomy (NCBI): domain Eukaryota; kingdom Metazoa; phylum Mollusca; class Cephalopoda; order Myopsida; family Loliginidae; genus Sepioteuthis; species Sepioteuthis lessoniana. Next base: position 53,809,060 of record OY757930.1, read on the forward strand.
TATTGATAAAAGGGGGTTGATATTTTCAGTCATCTTTATGCAGTATTTGGTCGGTTGGATATGATTTATTTTAGATTGGGGTTGAAGGTTCGTGTTTGTCAGAGGTAGTTAGAATGTATTTTGGTTTTTCATTGTTTGCTTTGATATTAGGTTTTGAATTTGTGATGTGGGTTTTTTCAGTTATCTATTTTTGGAATTAGTGGGCAGTGTGATCTGTGTGATCTTTCCTTAATGGTACTTGTTTCAGTTAGATTTGAAGTTTTCTGTAAATATTTCTTGGTCAGTTGTATGAGTGTTTGTTGGTTTTTGATTTCAGTTGAGTGTGTAGTAGTATATTAATTTTCTTTGGCTGTTCTTGAAATTTTGGTCAGTTGCACTAGTGTGTGTGTGTGTGTGTGTGTGTGTTTTTTAAAAAAATTTTTCAATAAGAGCTTTGTATTGAACTGGTTGATACTTGTTGCTGATTGGATTCACCTTCAGCGCTACATTTAAGTGTAGGCGTTATCTATCATATATTATGGGTTTTTTAAATGTCAAAGTGTATGTATGTTTATTTATTACCCCTTATAATCATTAGCCTTTGGGTAGTCTGTGACCCCTTGCCCTAAGGCTGTTTTTTTCTCTGGTGTAAATAGGATAACTGTTTTTGATGACTTTGTGGATAAGTTTTGTATTTCAAGTTGTAGAAGGTTTTCATTTTGATTAGGGTTTCAGCATTTTTGTTATCTATCTCTACAAGTGGATTATGTCTAATTTTCCTCAGTTTCAGCTTGCTTTGCTGGAGATTCTTCTTTTTTTTTTTTTTTTTTTTTTTTTTTTTTTTATCAAGAGTGGGAGCAGTTTGATTAAAGGAGTTTCTTCTAGTGATTTGATTACAATGAATCTTGATAATTCTGTTATTTCCTTTTCTGAATTGAATTCAGAAAGGTTTTGTTTAGAGTTTTGCATTTGCTGTGTGTTTGTTTTTTTGCTGGTCTTGTGTTCCACCCTGGAGTCCAACTTCTCTTGGGAATTTACCAAGGGGAATACCTCTTTGCTTTAAGATGAGAAATACTTCAGCCAGTATATTTGTGTCTGGAGGAAGATTTTGAACACTTGCAAATTTTGGCTTTCAGTACTCAAAATCTAGTGCCTTAAAGTGGTCAGTCTTGTTTCCCTTGATGCAGTTGACCCTCAGCCACTGCCTTCTAACACTCTTTTAAGAAAAAGAGTTGAGTTTACCATGAGCAATTTGAAGGGTAGTCAGAACTTAATTATGTAGGTGCTGGGGTTTGATATGACCAGCTGATTGATTGCATTGGGCCTCTCTGACTGCCTGTGTAACCCAAGTAAGGACTGAAATAGTGTTTCTGGTAACTGGACTACTTGGCATTCACATCATGGATTGAAGCCACCCATGGTCAGCAGGTTGTCATGTTGGGGAAGTGGTCTTACCTCTCTGCAGAGGTGCAGTTGGTGTATTCTACAGTCCAAGCCAACTGGGTGCTAATTATATTTAGGAAGGAATGAAGGATTATAATTATCATTTTGTAGTTATCATCATTTATATCAAGAATTTGGATAATTAAATTATATTAAACCTAAGACTGCATAAAATTCAGTTGATAATTGGATGAAAAATTGCTTTATTCCTTAAGTTAAAGCATTTTAAGTATATTGCTTAAAGAATCTCACTGTGCTATTTTTGCAAGGTTATGATTATATACATACATACATAAACATGAGAATTTTAGTAATAGAATATATAAATATTAGCTATATCTTAAATTTGCTGTTTAAAAGTGAGTGTTCATGTGCTTCTCTAAATCAAGACAAAAGAACATTACTTAGTTAATTGATAAATCTAAGACCTGACAAACTAGACATTTTGCCACTGTTGAGAAAGAGTGTCAGTCTGCTGTTTCTTGGAACAAAAAAAAATTACTTAACCAAAATTACATGAGATCAAAAGATTAATCTTGACAGGTTTTATAAAACATTTGGCTATAGATATTAAGGGCTGAACATTGTTAAATTTTATTGCCATATTTAAAAAGAAAAAAAGTCTGGTCTACATATTTTGTCTGACAAGTCTGGTATAAACTTTTCAAGATTATTTCATCCATTACTGACAGATAAAATGAAAGCAAAAATTTGGACATTGAGAAAACATCACATCAAGTAAAATAATGTAGGGAATTAATTAAGAATTTGATGGGGTATTATTGTTTACAAAAGAAATGACACTTGTTTGAGCTGTGGCTGTAAACTTCAAAAGGTATAAAGTTTCCTAATTTGATAACAAGTTTTGATTTCACCTTGTCTTGATCAAATCAAGCCAAAACTCTAGACAGTTGAAAAACAAATTTGTGTGTTTACAAATAGAAGTAGGGCTTTCTTATAGATCTATAGCACATGAATATATTTTGATATGTGCTTGTACTAACTTTATATAACAAGCAGAGAGTCATGGCATTGCCTAAGACAAAAAAAACCCAGTGAAGTAGCATTTCCATAATGATCATATGCACACAAATTAACCAAATTTATAAGAAATGAACATTTAAATTGGGTTTGAATGACAGTTGATATAATTTATTACAAAAATGAGTGTATGTTCTTTGTCTTTTGTTGAACAAAAGTTATCAACAAAAATTCAGATAGTAAATTTAATTCAATTAGAAACTGAGGAAGGTCAACTTCATTACTAGTTGAAAATAGTTTTAGTTGAATAATTAACTAATTTAACCCTTTCAGTCTCACTGGGACACCAAGAAATTGCTTAATTCTGTTGGTATTCTCTTTAAGGACAATAAATCCAGTCCTTACTCCCTTTTAGCCAAGGATGCAGGTGCTGCTTAGAGCGGAAGGAGGTATATTGGAATTAAGTGGATTCTTTTTAAGTGCCTCTCAAGAAGTATAGGAACAATAATTAATGGATGTATCTTGGTTATTTTAACAATTTTGCACTTACACTCAAACTTTATATATAAGGATCTCAAATGAGCTTTGGTTGGATTGTTACTAAAGACTTCTATGAACTGGTTGATCTTTTTAATTTCTTACCAACCTCAATTTTTCTCTTTAACTGTCTTTAAATGAAAATATGTCAAGCTGTACCATCTCATGAAGGAAGGTTTAGTTCTAGAAAATAGAGCAGGTGATGGGGGGGGATCATTGAATTCATGGAAGATGTATTGAAGTTTGTTTGGGGTGAGTGTGGAGAAGGAAGATGAAAATTCAAATAGCTAACCATTGTACATCCAATAAGATAAGTGTTTTAATGGAATAGGTTTAAACAAAGATGTCTGTACTTAGAAGCAGTTTGGCTTGGTTTTGCTTTCTTTGTTTTATAGCATATCAACCTTCATGGGTTATTTAATACCAAAGCTACCCTTGTAGAACCACAGCAGTGATACTATTTAACTCATAGTTGGGAGGATAAGGGGTTCATAAGTCAATATTATAACCTGACTGGAATTAGAACTTGCTTACTGCAGTCCAGCACCTTGTCCATTATATCCCAAGGACCAAAGCCCCTCCCAGATAGCATCAGCCTAATCAATATTAATAAGTAAAGTAACACAACCAATTACAAAACCTTTTGTGTAAAAATAGCAAAGCAGTCCACTCAAAGACATAAGTTATATTAATCATAGGGATTTTAAAAACAGGAAACCAGTGCATTGGAAACATTGTCATTAGGTTCCCAGATGAGGTCAACAATTTGTATTACTAATTTTTTAATGTTCTTGTGGAAAAATTGCAGAAAAAAACTGAAAAGTTATCTATTTCAACTGCATTCACACCAAAACATAAGATTTTTCTCTTTTGTAACCTTGGCTGCCTTTTCTTGTGATGAATTTATTTTCTCCACAACATTCTTCAATCTCCCAATAAGGGAAGTATTAACTCCAAAAAAAAAATTTTTCTCTTGTACCTCTGAGACGTTAAATGTTAAATGATCAAAATATTTCAAGAGTCCTTTTCCTCTCTAGATATTTCACTCTAGAGCAAAAAGATAAAAGAAAACTAAGATAAAATACTTCACCAAAGGTTCTAAACAGCTGCAAAGGATCAGTGTATTCAATCCAAATGGGGGTGGGGGTTTCAGTAGTTTGATGATTTGACAAGCAAGTTCAAATTACAGCTGAGGTTGTCTGCAGTTTCTTGACACTGATGTCATTAAAGGCATGAATCCATTCCTTGAGTAGTTCTATATTACTGCTTAACCTACTATAGACATACAAATTCCTGTGTGTAAAAGAAAAACTGTAATCTCTCATATATAATATGTAACAATTTTATAATCATTTTTCATTAAGTAATAAATAGACTAACCACTGCTTAACTTCAGTGATCTAGCTGGAACTGGGGTTTTAAGTGGCATGAACAATTACTCCTGATTCTTGGCTAATTTTGAAACGATTCCTGATTGTTAAAATCTTTTCAAGTGAGTGAGTTTTTATGCTAACACATCTATTAATTTTATAATTTCACTATTCAACAAACAATTAGAAACACAAGTTATCTAATTGATAAAAAAAAATGGGTGTGAACATTTCTTAAACCTATTAAATCATCGAGGTTGTGATGTCATGCTAAGTAATTTGTCTTTATTGGATCTCAGCTTAACGGGGATTACTTTGCAGTGTACATCAGTATCATAGCAAGAGTTTTCAGTTTCTGAGAGCAAAGATATTTTTTAGTACTCTAACCCCTGATGGATCTGCTTCAAATTTATATCACTTATTCTATTGACTATAGTATACCCATCCACCAAATTTCATAGAAATTCATGAACTTTTTTTGGACATTAAGAACTTTTTGAGCTCTAATGTTGTGGAGATGTAACACTAAACAGGGGAAATAACTCTGCAAATATAGAACAAAACCACCCAAGTGTAGCCCATTTTTCTGTTATTATAGGCCAGAGGAAATTTTGTGCCCCTTCATATTTTCACCTGGAGGTGTCTGTCACCCTTTATTCCTACCTTGCTAAGTCACTGGTGTCATCTCCTCTAATGTATGACAAGTTGTACTGGGTTACATAGTATCATTTGTAAGGAACTATCACTAACCTGTTATCAAGCACCTATGAATTGCTCTTTATAAAGCTAAAGGGTTTCAACTGTCCTGCTATTTACCTATAGTTCAAGAGGGAGAAGTACATTCATGCATTTCCCAAGAAGATTAGTGTGAGGTGGAAACAAAATGTTTCAGTTTGTCAACTCCATTCCATAAAATGTTTGGCCACCTACAAGAAAATTATGATATGCAATTATTTTCTATGAAAACAAGGCTTTCACCAGGTGATGACTATGGGGTCAGGCATGAATATTTATTTAAAATATCATTACCACGAACCCAATGTACCACAATAATACCTCATCCTATTAAATATACTTTGATGAGTTTCATTACAGTATTGGAGTGTCAAAGCCATAAAAATGCAGCTTTTGGAGATAGAGGTTTCATTTTCATAAAGAAATTGGGGAAAAAAGCTTAAGGAGAGAACACTGAAAAGTCAGGTATGGCGGACCATATATGTAAGGAAAATAGAAACCATCTACCTTTATAATTGATGTATATCTATATTATGATCTGTTTTTTTTTTTTTTTTTTTTTTTTTTTTTTTTTTTTTTTGTTATTGTTATGAGATAACAGAAATAATGTTGTAGCAATATTTTTTATTTTATTTTTTTTTGCAATAGCATTGAAATTTTATACCATATAGAATAAAGCAATCTCCCCCCCCCCCAATCTAGTTTGCATCTTAATGTGTGTGTGCATGCGTATGGTGGGGTCTGCATTTGTGATTCTCTTATAATGGTCTTGCCCAGTTGGCTGAGGCTTCAGAATACACCAACTGCATCTCTGCAGAGGGGTACCTCCCCAATGAGTGTCCTGGATATGACACTAAAACGTCTGATGGTGAAGTTCCAGTAATGCTGGAGCTTTGGGTAATGCAGAGTACCCCTTCATTGCCATTGCTCCCAGATCCACTCTGGCTTGGAGTGGTAGCACCCGATAGGGTCCTATCTATAGGTCAAATAGAACTAAACAGCATACTTATGCTAAACTGAATGACTTGAAATAGAACTGTTTTGACATGTAAATTGTGTACTTATGCTAAACTGAATTTTTTTAAATAGAACAGTTTGACTAAACTGAATAGCTTGAAATGTTTTTAACAATTAAATGGTGTACTCATGCTAAACTGAATTGTTTTAAATAAAACTGATTATTTGCATAAAAATGGATTTGGCATTAAATAACCTACAAAGGTTGATATGCCATAAAATCCAAACAACCAACCAACTAAGCCTTACAGTGATCAGATTTCTGTATGCTTGAATGTATGACCAATGGGGCTGGCTCCAGGTGACTTTTTAATTTTTTTTTTTTATTATTATTTGAAGTTTCAATTTTAGCAAGTGTTAGAGATGAATAAAGTCTTCCAAAACTTTTAGAAATTTGTAACTTAATAATAAGTAGAGCAATTAAATGATCTTTTAATTAAAATCTGGAAAAAGTCATATCCACACAGAATGAAGAAAAATTACTAAGAAGAAAAGATTAATTGCTAGGTAAAAATATACCTTTACTTTAATGGTATCATTATTTTCTCTTTCTTTTTCACCATTGAACAGAAATGACAATGCAATATTAAAATCCAAAATATACTGTTGAACACTCATTATACACTTACCTTCTAAATTAAATTTAAAATTTGATAACCAAAATTGTTTTAGGTTGATTGTGTTATTAGCTGTCAATCTTCCACTGTTACTGAAATTCAATTACTTTTCAAATAATTATAAAGTCTATAAATAGGAAGTGACTTGATATCAAATTCAAGTTTGTCCTTGCCCAGTTGGCTTGGGCTGTAGAATACACCAATGAGTGTCCTGGATATGACACTAAACAATCTGATGGAGAGGCTCCAGTAATGCTGGACCTTTGGGGAATGTGAAGCACCCCTTCATTGGTATTGCTTCCAGGTCCACTCTGGCTCATAGTGGTAGCATCTGATAGGGTCCTATCTATAGGTCAAATAAAACTAAACTGTATACTTATGTTAAACTGAATTACTTGAAATAGAACAGTTTTGACATTTAACTGTGTGTGGACAAAAACTATACTCGTATTGAATTGTTTGAATTAGAATTGTTTGGTTAAACTGAATAACTCAAAAAAATGTTTTTGACAAACTGTGTACTTTCATTTAAACTGCATACTTATGCTAAACTGAATTGTTTGAAATGAAACTGTTTTTGTATGCTAAACTAAATTGTTTGAAATAGAACTGATTATTTGTATAAAATGGATTTAGCATTAAATAACCTACAAAGGTTGATATGCCATAAAACCCAATCAAGTTTGTTTTTTTTTCTTAATAAAAATAAGAGCAAATGCTAAAGCCATTTGGTTGGATGGATTGCAGAATATTTCTTAATTGCATTCATTGTTTGGCTGTAATTGTATAATTATTGATGTACTACTTTTTTGGTCATTTAACTAATAATTTTTTTTAAATAATAAAAAGCTTTGAGAAGTGTAATAGTATTGAAGGCTTTTGAAGGTCCTAGAAAATAAATGCACTGAAAATTTGATAAGAGCAGTGGAGGAAAAAAATCTGAGAATCACCTGAAGGCAGTTGAAAGAGTTTTTTACTTTAGGAAATGGCATTATATCATGATCTATATGAAAAATATCTTAACTTTATAAAATAGTTCAAACTTTAATTATTGTTATTTTTTTGTTCTTAAGAAACTTCAATTGTGCTATAATGATCTCTAAAATACAGTTAATATTAAAAAGAAAATTCAAATTTGTATTTTTATGCATCTTTTAAAAAGAAAATTTAAGATAAAACAAAAGGAAAAAAATTCCAAAGAGTATCATATATAATCAAGAGCAAATATCTTAAATCATACAGTTGAAATGACTGTATGATTTTAAAATCCAGCAATCAATCACAATTATTTTATGCAACTTTCATTTAGAGAGGCTGTACATATATAAATCATTACTAATGTTGGAGTTAAGAGTTTGAGAATAGATATACAAGGAAAACTTTAGTTGAAACTGTTACAAGCTAATCCAAACTGCAGCAGTTTATCTTGATATGGCTAAGAGACAATTTGATGCTTTGATAGAATACTCTACTCATTTTGTCATTTCTTTTTAGATTAAACCTAGCCTGGAAACATTTTTTGATATAAATTACTTTATATAAAGCTTTTAAGAGTCTAAAAATAGTTAACAAAATGGGTGGATTATTTTATTAAAAAATATTTTGTTAAATGTATTGATTATTTTCCTTCTTGAGTGGACTATGCACTAACAATTCTGTTCTGAACAAATAACACATACAACACCAATTTTCTAGTCTTTCATTCCAAAACCTTTCCAAATTAATTATTTTACAGGATCAATTAAGTCAAATCCTATCAATTCAATAAGACTTGTAATCCACCATTCCTTCATCACCTTTATTACATTCAGGATTTTTACCATCTAAAAATCTTTTTTAGTTTTTAAAATTTAATTATTTATTTTTTTTAATTATTTATAGTGCTTTTATACTAACATATTTCTTGAAATGATTGTTAACACAAAATTTGAAGATTTTGTTCCTTTACTTTCTCTTTTTTTTGTTTTCAAACTACAGTTGACAAATAAATGTTATTCATGTCACAAAATTCATGTTAAGAAACATCACAGTTCTTTCTTTTTCTCCTTTTACAGTTTTGGCTTTTCTTAAATCAATTAAAATGAGACATTTTGGAAAACCTGACATGTTTTGCTAGAGATCTAGCATTTTCATGATGCAAATAAATTTATTACCAAGAACAGATTCATGTTGCAATTTGGTAATAAATTTATTTGCATTCTGATGATGATAGACCTTTAACAAAACATGTCAATCTGATTTTCCATATTGCTTTTTTCTTTCTCATTCCATTAGCTTTTTTCCTAACTTAAGTGTTTATATTTAATACCTTTATCGATACTTTTGTCTTCTATAGGAAGTATTGTATATAAGTAAAATAATCTATGAATCTCGTAAGAGATCAGTAATTCCTGTAACTGCCACATATAATTGCTTGTTACAAGAAATTTCAATGTCTTGTAAATTAATATAACTGAATTATAGTAAAGTCACATTGTTCATTAAACTAGACCTGTAATATCACATGCATATGACCATACAGATCTCAAGAGAACTGAAAATTCTTAAAATTTAATACCAGAATATCTACTATTCTGTAGCATGCCTAAACTGTACTCAGAACTGGCATCATCTTTGATTGTGTTGCCTTTTTTTTTCTCGGTATGTTTAAAAAGGAAGCTGAATTTACTAAGATAGAAATGACAAATGAATGAAACATTGTCATCAAAAATAGTACCTTAGTTATTCAATATACTTTTTCCAGTGAATTTTCCATTGGTCAAAGCAAAAATGCTTATTTTGAGATAGCCTGAAGCTGCATGATCATATCTCTCTTAATTTCCTCCACATTCTAAAATTTTAGACTTGAGATAAATTTTCAATTTAAGAAACAAGAAAGTGTTGCATGGAGGTGTTTTTTTTTTTTTAATAACTTAATTCTTTATGCCTTATACTTAAATTGGAAGAATTTCATTAAGTTCTCTTTAAAAACTTCTATTTGCTAGGGTGAAAATAATTGTTGATCATGAAATATAAAAATCACTTTGAGTTTTGAAATTTCATTCTATAACTAAAATAAAAAAATTTTTTAAAGTTAAACTATATTAGGATAAATAATTCCTAAATTCTATTATTATAAAGGATACAAAACATAGTTTTCCAGTGTAAAGATATATTTCTACTTTGCAGTAAATAAATAACTTCATAAATTTTGATATATTCATTCAAATGTCTATCATTATATGTAATTGAAGATAATACTAGAAAGAAATGAAAGAAGGTTGATATTTGAAATAAGAAAGATCAAGATAGTTGGAACGTTTTCATTAAAAAGTTCCTTCCACTATATTTCTAAAAAGCTTTTGTCAAGAGATAGAAGTGATTCAGGACACATCTAAAGAGATAGATGTCCTTAGGTATGATATAGATGTGTTTCTAAAGTAAAAAATTAGAAAATATCAAACATTAAACGATGAAAATTGGTAAAAGTAGTTTGCATACAAAAAGATAGTTATTTTTACATGGTCTGTTTCTCATATGGAGCTCTTGTGGTGTGCTTGTATTTTTTTTTTTTTTTGATCAGTGTGTTCAACATCTGCATACTTTGGATTGGTGAAATAAAAAAGCTTATTTTCTTGCATACAATAGCCACAGCTTTTTTGTTTTAGCCATGCAACCAAAATGATTTGGTATGTACATTCTTGCTAGTTTTCTGAAGAAAGAAGATTGAAATTTCATATCTATTTTTATACTGACCACTGCTTTTAGTTTCTTTAGAAACCATTCTGGCCTGTTCAAAAAAGTAACTCGATATTTATTTCTCTCTTCAAACTTTTTAGTTGACAGTTTAATGCCATGCCAATTTATCTAGGGTTATTTTATGCCTAGAGGTTGGAGAATTTACATTTTTGTGTAGTTCTTTAAGAGTTTTTTGCACATGGTCCTTTCAAATAATAATTTTTAAGCAAATCTATGTGTCCCTGACAAGTACTACCACACCAGGTCAGTGAATCTGGTTGTGGGCATACAGTGAACATATTCTAAAGCCCACTGACAGGACTTTTGATTAATTTGGGGTATGACGGACAAAAATAAATATACAAATAAATGGTAGACATATCTATGTATTTCTTTAATAGTAAATTTCATATTAAGAATTTTCAAGTTATTATAAATAACACTAAAAACTTTATCTTTCTTGTAGTGTGTACCATTGTTTTCCTTTTATAAAAAAAAGACAGATATTTATTTTGTATGATAAATGATTCTGAGTGTCTTAAGACATGTTACTCTTCTTTTAACCATAGCAAGTTAAAATACAGATGCAGTTAGGTTGGTTTGTCACTTAAAGACTGCTGAAGATTTCTTTTGGGAGAAGATACCTTAAGACAAAGTGGCACAGAATAATGTCACGTGGTCTACCACTGAGAGGAGAGAGGTGGGGAATGTCCCCTATTCCTCCGTGTTTGAATTAGCAGGCTGCCAAAGACTGACCGTTAAAAGAGGAATAATGAATGTAGGTAAATTCCTCGCAGCCGAAGTAACAAATCCAGGTCAGAATGAAAGCAAACAGATGTTTGCGCTCTGTAATCGGGTGAAAAAGATAGTAGTCTGACTGAATCGCCTACAGAAGAAAGAGGCTAAATGATTGGCCAGAATCCTAAAGTGGAAGTAGCACCCTTTTTCATCGGCGGAAATAGGGATAAGGAAATCTGTTTTGAAGACAGAGGTCGCCGTGAGAGGACGCAGGATCTGATGCCAAACTCCGGGTGAAGAAGCAAAATAGAGCTCTGGACAAGAAATAGCAGACGCCGCAAGTTGAGCTCCAAAATATCCCGCTAGCCTGTAAAAGAGAAAATACTCTCTGAAGGAACCCGTCAAAAGCTAAGTACTGCAATTACATATTCTCTCTCCCTCTCAATTTGAAGAAAGAAAAGAAAAAGGAAGAAAGACATTTATATTCATGTATTATCTGCTGATAATATAGCTGACACGTTAAATACGTGTGTCCGCGTGTAGTAAAAACCTTGTTATATTTTAATGTCCCTACGTGTTGAAATTTATTCGCCTCATCTTATTCTCGCCTAAATTGTTCTATTCTTTCCTTTAGAAATATTATATGGGAAACTGGAATTGTTGACTACTATAATTAATATTATTATATCTAAACCTAGAGGCCCATATCTTCCATTATCCTAGGGGTAGGAGGAGGTAGTGGTCCGGTGTGTGTGTAACGTGAAATTTGGAAACCCCTTGCCTGCGGCGGTCAGTCTGGCCCCAAATTAACCCCAACATAATATGCCAGTTTCCCTACGCCCCAAAAGGGAATCTTAATTGGAACTTATTCTACGAGGGATCACGTGCGAAAAATAAACTCCCGTCTTGGGATTAATATTTTAATTTGCCGTCACAATAAGCAAAATTATTTTTGTTATTGTCATAATTTTATATCTTGCAATAACTGCAGTCATATCTCAAAGATTGTCTGACTTCTAGAATTTCTTGAAACAGCAACGTGAAGCCTGTTTTGAAATTCAATAAAAGATTCATATTCCACTCATTGCAGGAATATTCTTTAAACTTTAGATTTTGTACGACAAGAAATGTCTATTTAAAAATATGTACCAATATTTATAAATTGAATGTATAAACAAATACTTTTAAAGACATTAAAATTTGGTGTTTGTTTACATGCTTTATAAATACATGTATAGTATCACCTATAAATAAATACATTCCTTATAATCTTTCATAAAAAATTTAATTTCTTTTAAACCAAAGATACCAGGATTTTATTATTTCTAGTCAAACATTATGCAATCAAAATGAATATCATTTATGGGATCACTGAATGGAAAGTAACTTATCAAGAATATCATTTCCACTCTGACTTAATCTTGTGAGTGCAGTCTGTGACAGCACTGAGAAAGCATAATATAAGATATAACATGACAGAAACTGTACTTAGGTTTAGTTTGGTTTGATGGCATATCAACCATTGTTGGTTATTTAATGCTAAATCCATTTTTATACAAATAAACAGTTCTATTTCAAACAATTCAGTTTAGCATAAGTACACAGTTTAGTTCTATTTGACCATAGACAGGAACCCATCAGGTGCTACCACTCTGGACCAGAGTGGACCTGAGAGTGATGGCAATAAGGGGTACTCTAGCATTACTGGAGCCTCACCATCAAATTGTTTAGTGTCATATCCAGAACGCTTGTTAGAAGTCTTACTTCTCTGCAGAGATGCAGTCAATGTATTCTACAGCCCCAGCCGACTGGGCCACTGTACTTGGGTATAAATATAATTTTTATATGAACACAAGAGAAATAAAATAGCTCAGATGTTTCAAGGGAATCAAATGTATACACATATTAAACAATGTGTTAGCAGAGAGAAAATACACATTAGGAAAGGAAAAAAGATGAGTGACATTTCACATGTTGACAACTGGCCACCAACTGACCAGACATTTGAGTTTCCCCCACTTAAAATGGGATAGACACATGACACCTAGCACTAATATAAAAAATATATATTTACTCAGAGCTGGCACTCTTGATTTGTATTGCTATAATATATTACCTAACTCTACAGCATTGAAACATTGTAACAAAAAATATGAGCATGTTACATTCCAAGAATAAGTACACCTCACACATTTATGCAATTTTATTCTAGGTTACTGAGGTCTTGCAATTCTATTTTGGGTTATACCGTATATATAAGAAGCTATGATTAAAATTTTTTAATTTCAAAAAATGTAATTATATGCAGTATTGTTTTTAATTATTAGCACATGATCAATATGTCTGTGGTGGACATATTAAGACTTAATTGTTCTTGGATAATTTATTCCATGCACTTATGAAACTAACTGAATGCGTCATTTTGATCTATTCTTTAAATCTTAGCCCCTGTGCCTGTAAGCTGTTAGTTCTACCATGGGCTCCTAGCTAAAAATGTAAAATGTTGTAATCTATTATTTAAAACTGCCTGATTAGCTATGTAGGAATAGGGATTCCCTGGCTGGAATGCAGGGTACCTTATATATATATATATATATATATATATATATATATATATACACTGCTGGGTAGCAACATAAATACTGATTGCTTGTTTTCTAAGAGTTAATGATTTTATGAATTCATGTACTACTTTTATTTATGAAAGGTTCCATAGCAATTTAAAATTTAAGTAGCTAACTAAAAATTGACAATTGAACTCTATTGGTTAATCTAAGTTGAAAATATGATAAATTTTCAGGTCAGTACAAAACTGTAAAATTAGTAAAACTTTTCCTTTTTACTTTCTTTATCACTTGTAACCATTACTTGAAAGTAATTTATGGAAATAATTGAAATGTTAAAACTTATCAATATACAAAAAGAAAAATTTCAAATCAAAATTGTTCTATCAGCAGCCAATTAATTACTTACAATTTAACATTGGCAATATTTGTTAGATTTTTTTTTTCTTAAAGTTGATTCAAATCTCAAAATAAACAGCCCCATACTGATTTCAGATTTTGTAATCAATTTTTTCCTCTGATTTTAAAAAAACAACAATATCATTAGCTTGATGATCAAGTCCAATTAAATCTTCTTCCAATTAGTTTCTCATAATCACAAACTTGACTTTGTTGTCTGAGATTCAACTATTGATCTCTTTACTGTACAATAATTAATCAGATCAAGAAAGTTGCATTTGCATAACAACTGATGACGGAAGAGTTTTGTCCACCAATTGAAATGAAATACACTTTGCCTCACTTCCGCATCAGGCACTCCTACTACTTGGCCGATCAGTCAGCAATTCTACTTTAGGTTTTAATTATAAATCTTACTGTTTGGATCAATGATAAGAGACATAGTAACTAGTGTTTCTCAGGAATGTCTCAGCATCGTTTATTGTTTGTTTGGAATAAATCTAGCTGACAAAAAATCAACTTTTAGGTAGCTGAATTGTTCCTGTCTTTGCTGCATGAACAAATCTACTATGACTGAAAAAAAAATAGGATGAAGTTTGGTTTTATGGAAAATATTTTGTTTACTACACTTGTGATTCAGAACAATTTTGTGTAATTTTCACTATTTTTAATGAATTAAATATATTATATGAATTCAATTACATTTTTAACTATGAGGTACAGTTAACATCTTTATATAGAGACAGTTTCTCACCAATTGGATAAGTTATATAAGCTAACATCTGAATTGAAATTAATAAGAAACAGATTTCAATGTCTGTTGGCCAAAAATTATCAACTTGATGAACTAGAAGTGTGGACTTTCATCTGCTAAATAAAAGAAGGTAGAAAGATCTTGGTTCACTTTTGTTCAAGAGCAGAACAAGTGAAGTTATTCTTGCAATTTTAAAACAATAATACAATGCTGTCAAGAAATAATGAAAAGGGAAAGTTTTCAAAATATAAAGTAGAGACTAGGTAAATGAAATAACCTCTAAAAGTGAATTTCTATGTAATATGAAAAAGGAAGTTTTGACTTAACATCTTTTGCATTTTGAACTTATGCATAACATCTGCATCAATGTCTTATTCTTTGATAATCCTATTTTCTCAGTTTCCATTTTTGTATTAGATATAAACCTGCTTTGATAGGTTATACCATTTAGCCGACTAGATTCTTTGTATTTTGAAAGTTTTCACTTTTCACAATTTTTTGACTATTTTGTCTGCAAGCTGCATGTAAATTATGTGAAAAGTATTGTTTGCATTGCATGTAAAAAGTGATTTCTTTTATCTGATTTGTTATTAAATAGGCATATAGTAAAGTAATAATGTATATTTAATTTCTTCAGCTACTGATATGAACTAATTTTTCAATTAATTGTTAACCCTAATGTAAGGATTTTAAATACTCTTCTTAAAAATTTATATGAACTACATACCCCATGTTCATTATAGTTATAATAGACCCTCTATTCTATGAACAGAATTTTTTATCTAACAAGGAACAATTAAACAAACTATTTAGGATATCGAATACTGTTCAAAGTAATAAAGACTTAAAGGTTACATATTTAAAAAGCAAATGACAACGTAATTAACATAAGATTTTTATGTTGATAATTCTTCTGGATAGACAGCATTGAAATCTTAGTTTTGAACAACTTATTCTATAATAAAATCATTATCTGGCCAGAGGCAGCAGTTTTAACCATAATTTAACCTCTAGTGACTTAAGAGGATGTCGCAGTTACCTGTTCTATGCTTTAGTATTTTTTTAGATTCATTTTCAGTCCCCAAGATGCACCTGTTTGGCCTCCCATATGATGCACATAACCAAATAATCACTAGCTTTATTTGAATAGAATTAAAGCAGTAAAATATTTTTGTGTTTTGTCAATACTGCTTCTATGGTAGAGCAAACAAGGTAAATTTTATTTTAGGTTGGTGTATTTTACAATGTCAACTTTTATCATGTCAGTTTTTTTTTTTGCTTGAAAATGAATCTAAAAAAATACTAAAGCATAGAACAGGTAACTGCGACATCCTCTTAAGTCACTAGAGGTTAAATTATGGTTAAAACTGCTGCCTCTGGCCAGATAATGATTTTATTATAGAATAAGTTGTTCAATATGGTTTTTGGTAATTTTCTATTTAATGATAATTTGCTAACAATTATGTATTTGATTAACTATTCCTATCTAATACAAATAATCTATACACAATTATATGGTTTTAAGCATTCCAGTCTAAAACTAATGATTTGCAAACAAATAAATATTGTTCACAATCATTTTAAGAAGGTAAACATTTCATACTGATTTCCAATATCAATGTGTTAATGTAGTTTAAAATCACTTTAGATATTGTCTAAAAGAAATCTATTTGACCCACAGATAAGATCCTAACAGATACTACTATTCCAGGTCTGAGTAGGTCTGGGAATAATAGCAGTGAAGAGTTACTCCATTCTCCAGATGCAGTTTAGTTTCATTCGCAAGACACCCCTTTCTTTTTTTTAGTCTATTATTTTAGTTAACAGCAAATCTATCAAATTCTGCATAATGATATTCTCAGCAATTAGTTACAAAATACATTTTAATCTGTTGTTGAACATTTTTTAGATAAATGTTATTTGGTATATAAAAATGTTGAGTTCCCAGATAATTAACACATTTTTATTAAAGTTTACATAAAGGCAGTAAGAAAATAGATTCTTGCAATTGTAAAAGGGTAAATTATTCTTGCTTAAATGCATAGTTGTTTAGCCACTTAAGTATTTACAAGAATATAATGACATGATAGCTTTTTGCTAAAGAGCAGGAAGTATTATCTTTCAACTTGTATGGCATGACATTGGCATTATAAAAATGTACATATTGATGCAGGAATGTACACACAGATGGTTGATCTGGGTTGTGTGGATATCAAATCTAAGCTAAACCTTTAGATTTATAGAGAAGAAAGAAAGAAAGTCATTCAATTTTCTCTTTGACAAAATTATTTTATAGAAGGAATCATGAGAATTTGTCTAAAAAAAATTCTGATTGTATTGCTTTTACCAATAATTGGAGGGAGAAGTAGTCATACTTTTTCCAAGGTTATGTGAATACAACTATTTCAAGTGGAGTCTGAACTAGATTCATTAATTCTATTCTGTACATTGTTAATCATTAGAGCAGCTGAATCTTCTTTACAGAGAGAAGAAAGTAATTTTAAACTTGTCTATTTTCTTTGACTCCTATTTATTTATTTAAATCCTTCATCCAATCCTTATACAAGCTTGTTTAATATTCACAACAAGTTTATCTATGATATCAGTAATAATAACAATATAAATAAATAAGTATACTGTTAACAATAATATAAGTATAGTGTTAACAATTCTTTATAGATAATTTAAATAGATGTTAGAATTTTATTATTTCTTGTAAGCACTATATCATCAAAACATACTTGCTATTATTTATTACCAAATTATTGCATTGAAACTCTGGAACCAAAAATATGAATATGTAACAGTTTAAAAATAAGTATACTTCTACACAAAATTCTATATACTAAGTATATTTCTAAACCAAACTAGATTTTTTTCTCACTGTTTCAATGCTGTTGTGTTTGATACATAATACCTAATAATATCCATTTTGATTGTATAATCTTCCTCTAGAAATAATAAAATTTTGGCATCTCTTGTTTAGAAAATTCACTTTTTATAGAAAAAAATTTATTGGGGTGTAATCATTTATGGGCAATACTATAAATAATTTTACAGTCATATTAGATTCAAAAACATTATATTGCTCTGTATTGTCTTATTGAAATATAATTCCTGAATATGAAACTAATCTAAAGCTAAAATCAAGTAATGGTAAAAATGATCTACTGCTTAAACTGGAAGATGTAAATTCATGGATAGATTTGTATTTCTATAAGATAAATTTTGGGAGGGTAACTAACTTTTTTTTTGTCATGGTACTTACTTCAACTAATTGATTTTTTTTTGTGCCATTTAGCATTATTTTATGCTTAGGGGGTTTATTTTGGTAGCATTATTTTTCAAAAAAATCTTTGTAAAAGTGTAAATCTAAATGTCTTTAAGTGTATTTCAGATTTCAGTCAACCAAGTAAGACAATCCATCCAGCAGAGTAACATTTCCGTTTTACTGACATTTACAGAGACATATGACATTTTGATACTCTACATTATATGCTCATTTTCTTCAAAAGTCTTTATATTGTATGGGTTTCTTCAAAATTTGGGTTGTGTAAAATAATATAAAAAATCTTTACACATCAGTTTTTTGTAATGTTTTATTTTTAATTTCTTTAATGAAGCATCATCTATTATTAACCACAAGCTGAAGTACCCAGCCATACCAAATAAGATTACAAAATTTACACCAAACAATTACAAATAGTAATGGTTACTATAAAAGATAAATTTACATAACAATGAGGAGATTTACAATTAAAAAAAATTATCTTATGACATTAATATTGTTCTGTGAAAAAGCCTTGTAGAGAAATATATTTTTAATTTGAGTGACACCTAAGAGATTTATTGATTTTAAACTTTGTTTTTTATATGAATTGTTTGACCCAACTAAGCAATAATGCTATGATATTATTTTACATCTTCAGCTAGAAGAACAACCTATAATCCTAATTAGTATTGTTTAATTCAATGTGAATAATAATTTCAGTAATATTAATGTTCTTTTCTTTTGAAGTTTGTTGCACAGTCGGCTGGGGCTGTAGAATACACTGACTGCTTCTCTGCAGAGGGGTAAGACCCCCCCAATGAGTGTCCTGATATGACACTAAAAAATCTGATGGTGAGGTTCCAGCAATGCTGGAGCTTTGGGGAATGCGGAGTACCCCTTCATTGTCATCGCTCCCAGGTCCACTCTGGCCCGGAGTGGTAGTACCTGATAAGGGTCCTATCTATGGGTTAAATAGAACTACGTGCTTCTTTCACTATACTGATTTTTGCATTTAAACTGCATATTTATGCTAAGCTGAATTGTTTAAAATAGAACTGTTTTGACATTGGAACTGCGTACTAGTGCTGAATTGAATTGCTCGAAATAGAACTGTTTTTAACGTCTAAACTGTGTACTTATGCTGAACTGAATTATCTGAAATAAAACTGTTTGACATTTAACTCTGTGTATTGCACTCGGCTGGGGCTGTAGAATACACTGACTGCTTCTCTGCAGAGGGGTAAGACCCCCCCAATGAGTGTCCTGGATATGACACTAAAAAATCTGATGGTGAGGTTCCAGCAATGCTGGAGCTTCGGGGAATGCGGAGTACCCCTTCATTGCCATCGCTCCCAGGTCCACTCTGGCCCGGAGTGGTAGCACCTGATAGGGCCCTATCTATGGGTTAAATAGAACTAACAGCATACTTATGCTAAAATGAATTGAGTAAACTGAATAGCTTGAAATATAAACGTTTTTGACACTTAAACCGTACTTACACTTAAACTGCGTGCTTATGCTTAACTGAATTATTTCAAATAGAACTGTTTTTCGACATTAAAACTGTATTTACACTTAACTGAGTTATTACATATAACTGCTTGAATAGTTTGAAATGGAAATGTTTTTGACAATTAAACTGTGTACTTATGCTAAACTGAACTGTTTTCAATAGAACAGATTATTTACATATAAATGGATTTGGCATTAAATAACCTATAAAGGTTGATATGCCATAAAACCAAACAAACCAAAACTTTTGAAGTTTGGAAATGTAAATTCTGTGTGATTAGTTATGTGTTGCAACAATATGGCGTTTTATTGTTAGAAAGCATCTCTAAAAGAGAGTCAACTTCTTTTACCATGAAGAACAGAATTCTTTTTACATTAAAACTTAATTCTCCCCAAATTAAGTATATAAAATTTGCTCGTTCTACACCAAACTCTTTGACCATCTGTTGGAGAGAGAAAAACTCTTCCCAATTATTCTTTTTGATATTTTTATTAGTATTTTTTTCACCTTAATTTCAGTTATTTTGATTGCACAAGAGTAATTGACATTAAGATGAAAGAAATACAAGCTGAAAAATTAATGTTTTATTTAAAGAATTAAAAAAAAAAATAACAGAAAATCAAGAATAGTTTTTTAGTTTGATTTGAATGACTTGCAGCTTGTAAATCTGTGGTTTAACTGTTTATGCAGAAAGAAAGGATACAAGTTTGTCTTGCCAGAGGCTCATTTTTTAAAAATTCCCATTTTGAGTTGCTTACTGACAACTATAGGACAGTTTAAAAGTTAAGAGCAACTGAAATTAAGATGCTAGTCAAAAAATTAATCACATTAATTTTTAGTCAACACATTCCAACAAGAAAGTTCTTTAAGGTGAGATTTAACCAGATTAATTGATATCAATGATCAGAATGTTTACCTTATGTCAATGAAGTAAATCCAGTTCTTTAGAGACATTAGCAGTTAGAAAAAAGCATGCAGACATGAAAACTGCTTCCAAATGCAATAGGAAGAACCCAACTAGCACAAATGCCCTGAAACTTAAAAAAGTACAAAATGAATTTGCAAACATATACCTAAAAGAACAGACAGAATACATACAAAATCAGATTGATAAGATTAGAGACTTGGTTGAAGATAGGCAATCCAGGATAGCAAAGCAAACATTAAACGAAGTAAGCAGAAGAAAGAGCACTGTGAAAGCAAAACTGAAAGCTACCAACCAATAAGAATGAATAAAACTGTGGCAACATTTTGAGAATTTACTCGGAAACCCTCTGAAAGTTACACATGAACCAATCACGAGAATTATAAGTAATCAATTAGACATCAAACTAGGACCATTTACTCAAGAAGAACTGGACTCAGTACTTAGAAAAATTTTAAATAGAAAAGCAGCAAGACTCGATGAAATCCCCCCAGAAGTATGGAAGACCAGACAATTTGACGACATACTGCTCCAACAGTGTAATGCCATATATAATCAAAACCCGATAGACAGATGTATGAAGGGATGTATCCTCCCTTTCCCTAAAAAGGGCGACCTTGGATTAGCCAAGAACTATCGAGGTATAACACTTACATCCATAGCAGCCAAAATATACAATGCCCTACTATGCAACCACATAGAACCTAAAATTGACAACATACTTAGGAAGAACCAAAATGGCTTCTGGAGAAATAGATCCATGACATCACAAATTTTGACTATCCGTAGAATTCTTGAAGGGGTACATGCAAAAAACCTACATTTAACCATATTATTTGCCGACTGTACCAAGGCCTTTGATTCCATTCACAGAGGAAAGATGGAGCAAATTCTACTTGCTTATGGCCTACCAAAAGAAACCGTCGCAGCCGTAATGATGCTCTATAGAAACACTAAAGTAAAAGTCCATTCTCCAGATGGAGACAGACTACTTCGACTTTGTAGCAAGTGTACTGCAAGGAGACACACTAGCCCCATACATCTTCATCATATGTCTAGACTAAATGCTTAGAATGTCTATTGATAAAATTGAAGAAAACTGTTTCAAGCTAACAAAGGAAAGAAACAGAAGGTACCCCGCAAAAACAATTACCGACGCCAACTACGCCGATGACATAGTGCTTCTGGCAAATACACCCGCCCAAGCCAAAACCGTGCTACATAGTCTGGAACGAACCACTGCAGACATTGGCCTCCATGTCAATGCACACAAAACAGAATATATGTGCTTTAATCAAACAGGCAACATCTCCACACTAAACGGTAGCCCTCTGAAACTAGTTGACAAGTTCACCTACCTAGGAAGCAGTGTCTCATCAACCGAGACAGACATCAATACACGACTAGCAAAGACATGGACAGCTGTAGATAGGCTATTGGTCATATGGAAGTTAGACCTGACTGATGAAATGAAATGCAGTTTCTTCCAAGCAGCGGTCGTGTCGATACTGCTATATGGATGCACCACATGCATGGTAACTAAATGGATGGAGAAAAAGCTAGTCGGCAACTACATAAGAATGCTGTGAGCAATATTGAACAAATCCTGGAGGCAACACCACACAAAACAGCAGCTATATGGCCACCTACCACCCATCACAAAAACTATCAAAATTAGATGAACCAGACATGTGGGACACTGCTGGAGAAGTAGGGATGAGCTCATCAGTGATGTACTCTTGTGGACCCCTTCACATGGCCAAGCAAAGACAGGGTGACCAGCTTGAACCTACGTACAGCAGCTCTGTGTAGATACGGGATGTTGTCCTGAGGACCTGCTGGAAGCGATGGGTGATAGGGAGGGGTGGCGAGTGAGGGTCGGGGATATCTGTGCTGATGGCATGGCATGACATGATGATGATGATGAATGTCTTTTGTATTATGTATGGTACTCAAATACTGAACTAAGGCTCTGTTAGTGCACATAGCAATTGTCATAGATGTAGTGATATGATCATCTCTTAGTTCAATTCATGGACTAGAACTTGAAAATGTCTGAAAGAAAAATTTAATAAAGAGAAGAAACTAAACTTTTATTCTGAATATATAAATATATAAGGTGTGATCAAAAAGTATTGAGACTTTAATTTTTAAAAATTGAATGAAGACGTAGGTACAGCTGAGTAACTTATAGAATAAAAGAATGCCTGAAGTTCATCAAGTTAGTGCCAATTGTCAATACTTTTTGATTAGGGGTCTATGGCAAAGCACAAAATTGTGCATGTACAGCATTCTCAATATTCACCAGACATAATGTCCTAAACTGAAAATAAATCTTATAGGTGAGATTTGAGGACATGGAGAACATTAAAAGAAATATGACGGTACAGCCATAACATATCAAAAGAGGAGTTTCAAAGGTACTTTGACCAATAGAAAACTCTTTGGAGTTACACTAATACATTCACTTTCAGACTAATACCATTGGGGAAAGTATGACCCTCATTATCCTCTCCATCAAGGTGTTAAATAGTATCACTACCGTTCTACAAAGATGGCTTTGGCATTAAATAACCCGCAAAGGTTGATATGCTATTAAACAACGAAACAAAATGAAACCAAATTCTTTGAAATAAATCTGTTGAATGCCAAAGGAACTATTTTGAAAAAAATTAACATTTTGTTATGTAATGGAACGGCTCAAAGAAAATTGAAATTGATTAAATAAATAATGGTCAGGCCAAAGCACTCATGGTAATTAAAAATGACTAGAAAAAACCCGGGGGTTCAAAACCTTCTGCATAGGTGTGGAACCACCAGAAAGGGATATGTTTCTGTTCCTGACATGACAGGTGAAAGTGAGGGGACAACTCATGTTTTTTGGGCAGTTAGCAGTGAGATGTGATGGGGTAAAGACATACCATTGAACTCCAGCCACAAAGATGTAAGGAGACAAAAATTTACAAGCCTCAATTTTGGGGGTGCATTCCAAAGGGGGCATTAGACTAGACGTGAACAAGCATGTTAGAACCAGGAAAAAAATTCAAGGTCTGTATCTGCTCTCTTTTTCTCACCAGGATATGTTGCTTATCTTTGTCTATCTAACGCAGTTGTCTCAGTTTCCATACTCTCTTTCTTTCTCCCAGCAATTCCCTACACGTGGTAGTCATGAATAAACTTGTGGGTGGTTATTGCCCAGTTGGCTGGGGCTGTAGAATACACTGATTGCTTCTCTGCAGAGAGGTAAGACTCCCCCAACGAGTGTCCTGGATATGACACTAAACAATCTGATAGTGAGATTCCAGTAATGCTGGTGCTTTGAGGAATGTGAAGTACCCCTTCATTACCATCACTCCCAGGTCGACTCCAGCCTGGAGTGGTAGCACCTGATAGGATCCTATCTATGGGTCAAATAGAACTAAACTGTACTGATGCTAAACTGAATTGTTTGAAATAGAAAGAGAACTGTTGTTGACATTGAAACTGTGGACTTATGCTAAACTGAATTGCTTGAAATAGAACTGTGTGTAAACAAAAAATAAAACTACACTTATACTAAACTGAATTGTCTGAAATTTAATATGGCATTAAATGACCCGAAAAGGGTTGATACACCATAAAACAAAGCAACAAACCAACCTTTGGGTAGTTAAATAGTTTCTCTTGTTCGTCAACTTTTACAAAAGCAGGTTCTAAATTCTCTTTGGTACTGCAACAGTACATGTTTCATTCATTAACTTCTGTCCTGGTAAATACAACTTCAGTCTTGATATGTTTTTTACAAATCTTATTTATATGTATACACACACTCAAGTGTATACATATAAGTAACTCTAAAAATATTTCATTGAGTTCAAATTTCTATTTCTGAAACTACTTTTTACTTGGCTCTTAGAGATTACTTATACATATATATATAATACCAGAAACAGGAACTAGGAATATATAGTTTAATTAGCATAGTTCTTGTTATCTATTACAGCATTTCTGTTTGCATATGGTTTGAGATGGTGACATCAGCCATGTTGGTAAGTTGATAATGTAGGAACATTGTTTGAAATTATTTCAAATCACTTGAGTAAAAAGAAAAAAAGAAAGTATGGGAAGAAGAAAGGGAAGGAAAAATGAGTTGGAAGGAATGAGAAATTGAAAAAGAGTATGAATGCAAAGGTGATGCAGTGAGAGATGATAGAAAAGCAAATAAAAGAACAAAAAGTGAGAGAGAGAGAAATTTGGTTGTATTCTCTACCTAGTTATTACCTGTGAGAAAAATCACTGATATATTTGAATTTCTAAAATGACTTGTGTTGCCATAACAATGGAAATTCTAAATCCTCTCACGTTTGACCAATAAATGACCCATACAGACGCACATGAACATATCTCAAACACAAAACCACAAGGATTGTATTAAAATGTCACTTTCAGCCAAAAGTCTTAGGTTTATTTTTTGAACTTATCAAAGTTACTAAAAGCATTATTTATCATAGAAACAGCAGGATTTTCCATCAAAATATTTCTTTTTAAACTCAATGAAATTGAAATACAAACTAAAACAAACTAAGTGTTCATATTTTGAGACATTGAAAATTTCAGAGAATTTTGTAGAATGTATATTTTATTAAAATGGAAGTGACAAGTATTACAACTCAAAATACTAATATTCTGATCACCCAAATTTATCCCCCTCTGACAGCCAAACAGTACAACCTATCAACTTAATCTTATGATAAACTCATTCTCTGTTAGCATTTAAACATCCATGAGAAAATTCAAGTCAATTGGCCTGATAATGATTGTTTTGAGGCAGCCCAAATTTGGCAAAGTCTCAATATTTTAGCATATTTTCTGTTTTTTGCTATTTTAGATATGGTCCACAATGTGCAACTTTTTGAGATTTGACTTCCAACCTGTCATACAACCCAATTTCATCCTTTAATAATAATTAAGCTCTACAAGCCCAGGGATAGCTTACAGGCTCCAGGTTAAGCTTCCTTGTTTTCCTCATTTTAAATTTTGATTCTTAAAAAATACCTAAGTGTCATTTTCTCAAAGTAAAAAATAAAAACAAGTTCAAGATGATTTTTGAAAAGTTCAAATGATACTCTTTTTCCACAAATGAAAATTTGACTTTAAAATCTGTCACTTTTGTAAAAAGTGTGTCAAATTTTCCCACAATTAATGATGTCAGCATGACATCTTAATGAGGTTGAACATTTTTTTTCATACAGCCTAAGCCACAATTTAATCAATTATCTAAAAGACTTGTGGTTGAAAAAGGCTGTATCTTCAATATAAAAAAAACACATTTCTCCCATTTGGTCAAAATTGGTAAAAAAATGTCAGGTAATGATGATACGTCACTCTACATTTCCAACTTTGTGTCCTGGCTGTATGATTAAAAGAATTTAGTTAGAAAGAATTAGACTCAAGCATAGAAAAGAGGCACTAGGTCCATGCCAGGGCCTGTATATACATACACACATGTGAAAAAAAGTGAATCAAATCCAATAGAATGTATGTAGAAAAAGGTAAGAATGGAAGAAAGATATGTCTGGTGATTCGTTTATTTGAGCCAACTCATTTTAATTTCATATATATAAATACAAAACATTTTAAAAGTTCAAATATATTTGTGATTTTTAATAACTAAGTAGACTGCACTATTAAGCTCTTCCTTTTTTTCTTACTTTTTTCATCTTTTTTTCTCTCCTACTATAACTTTTAATATTTTTAACATTATCTGTGTCACTTTGCATTCTTTTTTTTATTTTTTTCTTATTCTCTGTTTATTTTCTTTCTACCATGCTTTCTTTCCTCTTTTTACTCAAGTGATTTGAAAGGATTTCAGTTAACTGATGCTCTTAAATTCTCAACTAACACAGAAATGCTGCTTTATATGTAAATAATCTCATGCTTCCTCTAAGAAATTTGGACAATCATAAACTATCATATAAAACTAGTTGAAGTATATGCCTGTGTTGATTAAGAGCTCAAGTCTTTGATTACAGTTATTCATAATGATAGTAAAATAATTTGTTAGTACTGATGGTGAAGTTTTAAATGTTGCTTCTATCAGTTGAGTCATGTGGAACTGTTGGAGATAATAATAGTCCTGAAAAGTCCTTAAATTTTCATGAATAATCATTGGTGTCTTTTAAACAATTTATTTTTGATATTTTTTTCAGTATTGTGCAAGATACACAATACAATAAAATTTTCAGAATTTTTATCCTTATAATTATGACCTCTTACCCTGTGTAGATGAATACTTCAGCTAGATATAGATAATTTTAAAACATTAATACATTTCAACAAACCTGTGAGTTTTTATTGTGTATATTTTTCTTGCGTAGTTTGATAATATTTTTTGAGGCAACTTTACCCTGTTGGCTGGGGCTGTTGAATATGCTGACAGCACTTCTGCAGAAGGTTAATACCACCCCAACAAGTGTCCTAAGTATGACACTAATTAGTATCTAATGGTGAGGCTCTACTCCTGGAACTTTGGGGAATGTGGAGTACCCCTTCATTGTCATTACTCCCAGGCATTGACGCAAAGGGTCTCATCAATGGGTCAAATAGAACTATTCAATCATTTACTGTATGCAAACAAATGATTGATATTAAATAAAATTATTAATATTAGATAAAAAATACTTGAAATTGTGTCTGAGTACAACACTAAATTGCTACTGATGGTGAGGTTCCACTCCTGGAGCTTTGAAAAATGTGGAGTACTCCTTCATTACGATTACTCTCAGTACATTGTCATATAATATATATATATATATATATATATATATATATAGGTGTGTAAATAGGATTCTGTGTAAGTTGATATGCTATAAAATGCAACCAAAAATTTTAAAAGTGGGTTACCTCCCCTATAATTATCAATCTAGCTTTATCAAACTCAATTTCAGAGATTTATCAACTTAAAAAATTGTACATATAATCATATACAAAAAGTACTATATAAAAACTTGTAACAAAAAAAACCCCAAAATGTTTGGACATATTTGGTGTCTGGGCAATACCAGGTACTTTTGCTTGTCCCCAAATTTTTGTGCTTGAAATCATCCTTGGGACATGGTCATTCACATGGTATAGGATTTGAGGTTTGTAGTGGACAGACAGACACAACTCCAGCATTTCATATATATAGATTGATATCTCTGAGTCTAACAGTGAAGAAATTATGCAACAATGTATTTGGTTCATATTAGTGTTGGATATTAATTGTTTCTTGTCAATGTTATAACTCATGTTGTAGTCTCATCTTGTAGGTATCATCAAATATGTATTTACCCAGATCTTGTGCCATGGTCAATTTAAGCAGAGAACAGCTGGTTTGAATTCAGGGTTTTCTTTTGTTAGACTTGTTGTCTTATGTGCTCCTTCAAGTATTGCTATCACAAGTATTGTATTTATGTTGTTTTCAGATATGATATATTAAGTTGCAGAAAGCCTCCAGATGCATATTTCCTGTTTTTCTATGACAGTAATAGTCATTGACTTTTTAAGATTTGTAAATGATCAGTGTTATAAAATAGCCGAGGGATTTCGGTTCATGCCTTTGAGTTTAGTTAGGCTGAGAACCTTTCGGCTCAGCACATGGGTTAGTTAGAGGCAACATTGAAGCAGGTGTTAACGCGGGTGCACGGAGGCGTCACTCAGATGTCATAATAGTCCGAGACGATACTGGTTAACGGTGCGGGTGACGTCATGCACCGGAAGCGCACGGAGGTTTGTGAGAGAATTTGAAGAAAATAAAAGTCGGGTACTAGACGCCAAACGAGAAGGATTGACTTTTGGAGCCCGCAGGCACGAGGCGAACTTGCGCCCTATGGGGGGGCCGCTTGAGTTGGGGGCCAAATGAATAAGACAGCATAGAAGATTGTGTCTCTCCTCCTTACGTCGAAACCTTTAACTCAAAGTTAATAAAAAGGTTTCGTACCTGAACAAGAAGTCGTTACGTGTTTTCGAATTCCGAGATTCCTATGTTCTATCATAATCAACATTCGATGTCCATTTCACCCATTTCGCACATGGCCATATTCGTGTATATGGCTATGTAACAATCAGTATTACAAAGTTTTTTTTATGCATTATTGCAACAGTCTAGTGACAAATGAGAAAAGTGAGGGTATAATATCTTGAATTAAAGTGCAAATAAAGCCAACCAAACCACAAGTGAATATTCACACTTGGCAGAGATTTAACATTACTGGAGAAATGCCCATTGAAAACTGAGCAACAGCTGACAACAGACTTGTTTCTGTCTTGATGGCGGACAATTGTGAATGATTGTCCCAAGAATGAACAGAATCCCATTGGAATAAAAAATGACTTATCGATTAAAGATAGATTTAACCTCTCATGTTGTTTAATATTTTTTGTTTTGTTTTGTTTCTCTAGCTTAAGCCAAAACTAAACAGATTATTTTTTCAGTTCATTTTCATGTATAAAACTTTATTGTATTTAATTCTTTGGCATCAAATTTCCAATGTATATTTTATTAGAAATTTTTAATGACATTGACTGTTTTGTTGGTTTTTTTTGCAGTGAATCAAAATAATTACAAAAATATAAAGTTTATGGTGGTCCATGATGATCTTGATTTACTGGGTTATATATATATATATATATATATATATATATATATATATATATATATAATAAGAATTTTGGTAATATACTGGATGACCCATGAACCTGTTGAGTTATTACAGTGGCCAGTAATGATCTTTATACTTCTATTGAGGAAAGAGTAAAGGAGTCTAATTAGTATTTAATAGTTATCTCTGTTATACAAAAATTTAAATGATTAAAAACAATAGACAGCATGGACAAAAATATCACAAAATTATTATTCAGTTGCAAATTGGACTGGAAATTGGTTTGTTCTTTAAGGTATAGCATTTCAAGTGTATTGATCTAATAAAATCTTCCCAAGTGTTGTTTTTATCAATTCTTGAAAAAGTTGGAGCTTGGGCATCTGGTGAGATGAACTTGCACAATCCTGTTTTTTGCCAATAATTGCAGGTCAAAAATATTGACTGATTGTTTCAGAAATTCAGAATTTAACCCTTTATTTGAATCACAGGTGTAGTCTTCCATGATCCATGCCCTGTGGGTATCTTATATCATTTACTTTTTGCCTTTTTCACAGCTACTGTAACCAGGACCAGGGACTTAATTCACAACTTTCATGTAGTCTGCTAGGATATTTGATTTGACATCTTAACCCTCTTTGTCATGTGTCCAGGTGAACAATTTTAAATGGATTTTTGGGACATAAACTTAATGTCTCAGTTGTCTACTTGGTATGTTTTAATCTTGTTTTTCTATTTCTGTGGTTATCTGTTCTCTCTTCTTTTGAATTACTGGTTCTCAAATTGTAATGACCTCTACACTGGGGTCAACTCAAGAGGTCATTATGGCCTAGCTTATTTACTGATTTCTTTAGTGTTCTTATTTTCCAATGATGTTCCCTATATATTATACTGGCTTCATTCTATAAGAGCCGATAATATCCCTTTTTTCTCCATGTGATCATCTATGTCTGATTTTTTTTGTCTTTGGAACCTTACTTTTAATGTGTATATAATAATAATAATAATAATAATAATAACAATGCTTCATCTCAGAAATATAGCAAGGAGATGAGTGTAAAAGATGAGTTTATAGTATCTGCATTGTAATTTAAATAAAGTACTTGTAGGTATATAATTGCCTTCTTCTGATGTGGTCAGTTTACTGAGGGGGAACCTCATATATAGACGAGGATATGGGAAAAATTGCTCAGCATTCCCCTTTGAGATACCTCAGACTCTAACCCTACCCCATTTGAGTGCAATGGAGAAATTGAGTTTCATATTTATTATCTCCCTGACTGCAGATGACCATTATTTCTGATCTAAGGGCCAGTACCACTGGTAATATTAATATGTTATATATTTCATTGTTCAAATGATGAGTCACCATGAATAAATTCTATTGGACTAGTTTTATTCATAGGATTGTTAATTTGTCAGCTGACTGGACTGCACTTATGCTAAGGTCAGAAAAGATAAAAGCTTTCATTTAATCTATTTTTACTCAGACATTGTTTCTATACATCAAAGCATGAGTGGACTCACTCAATTGACTGGTACCTGAGTCTTAATAACCACCAATATATATCCACACTTTTTCTAATCAAGTAAATCTACCACTACTAATATGGTCATTAATACAATGTTTATTATCACTAGGATGAATGTTTGACCTTCATACCCAAAATGTCTTGTAGAAAGGAAGAGCCAGACTGATATCTTTTGGAGTCTGAAATCAAGTAGATCCCAAACAAGCCATTATTTTACCATCTTTCAACTCTAGTCCCCATCTACTGAAGTACATTGTGTACTTGGAAGCTTATGTTTTTTTTAAACAATTAGCATAATTAGTTACACTAATGTTGGTCTTGTATCTATATTGATAAACTGGGAGTTTGTCTGTCCTCTATAGACAGCCAAACAGTGTGATATAAAGCTACCAAATTTACAATGCATATTTATGGGATCCAGGGGAAAATAATGGGAAAAATAATTTTACACTCCTTTAGGGAAAGAAGAGCTCTCATTAAGAGGAGGTTAATAAACCATAATCATTTGGAATCATTTGGTTAATAAACCATAACCATTTGGAAGCCATATTGTGGCAAGATATAACTAATCATACATAATTAGATTTATTCAATCTGTAAAAAAGGAAAGAAATTTGTTTTACTAGATATTGCTAATTAGGTTTAAAGGTAATTCTTCAAGACAAAAAATAATTTTAAATATTTCTCTACAAAACTCACAAAAAATAATCATAGAACAATATGAACTTCATAAAAGTATAACAGAAATATAACTTTCTGTTATGCAGAACAATCTTTTATTGTAACAATTACTGTTTCTAATTGTTCAACATTTTTAATTAACAATAAAAAAAATGTAGAATATACATTGTTTATAAAGATAAAATAAAAAATATATTTCATTCTATTTTTATAAACAATGTATATTTGTCTGCTAGTTTAAATGTTTTTAACATTTGATTAAGGAATCATCTTAGTTTCATTATATCCAGCTGCAATCAAGTCTTGGTCTATTAATTGACACTAACAACTTCAGATAGTTAAAAAAAATGTTTTAAAAAGAAAATTAAGTGTGAATTTGTTTAACAGGGAATTAAATTCAACAACAGAATCATAATTCAGTATTCATTATACAGTATATTAAAATTAAAATCTTTCGAGGATGCATTTTTCTTACTTATCTATTCAGTTATTTAACTGTTCTGAATTTGAACATATATTTAACTTTGTATAGAACTTTGTAGGATGTACCCAATTTGTAGATTTTAATAGTTGTATTTTTAAGTTCAGTATAAAGTAGCAAAACTTTTTAGTGTCTTATCAATATTCTCACATTTTTATGGCTGGATTTAAAAGATATTTGCAATTTTTCATTTTGAAAAAAATAAGCATATTTTGTATTTGATTATTGAAATATTGTTGACATCTTGAGAAAATATAAATTTCTAAATTTAATCTCTAGTTCTTAAAATCTGATTACAAATTCCATTCAGCAAAATTTAATATAACTCATTCTTATTTCAAAATGCAACCATTTCTCTCATATATATATATATATGTGTGTGTGTGTGTGATCAGAAGGTATTGTGGATGAAGCTTTAAAATTCAAAGGAAAATGTGTTCACAGATGAACAACTTATGTAATAAAGTGATGATGTCTAGTTTTCATCTAGTCTATTGTCTAAACATGTCTGTGCTAATTTAAAAATAAATTATCAGGCTAGTCTCAATATCTTTGGAAAAGAATCTTTTTAGTGAAGCAAAGGATCATGCAATTGTCACACCCACTATACTCACCAGATCTAGATCAGTGAAATTTTTTTAGCTTTTTAAACTGAAAATTTATCATTTAAGAAGATGGAGGACATTATAAAAATAATGCAGCTTGACATGATATCAAAAGAAGTTTCAGAAGTACTTTGATCAATGGAAAACTTTCTGGAATAAATGTGTTGAATGCCAAGGAGAATATTAACATTTCATTCATTTTTCATTTCTCTCTTGGTAATACAGTTTGAATATTGATACTTTTTTAACATACCAAAGTAGAATGGACAATTAAGATGAGGACATTAGTCTTAATAGATGAATATATTAATGATTATTCCTCATCTCGGTCAGAAAACTTAGCTTATATATTTATACGGCTTAGTAGTAAAATTAATGGCTAAATAAGAATAGTAGGATTTAAATCTTACTCTAAAAATTGCCCTTGGATTTTGTTTTGCTTTGAGGAAATAATCAGTCTAAAAATATTGACACAGTCTTTGAGAAGAACTGTAAATTTTCTTCTTTGGAAAACTTTTATGAAAATGACTGACTGAAAGAAGGAATGTCTGGGTGTGAAAAAAAAATTTGTTTTCATTTAGAATATCAGGACAAATTATCATTCATATTTTTATGCTTTCAGTTCATTCATGTTAAATTTTGTAGCTTCCCTGCCAGATTACATAAATAACTAAACTCCTGTTGATCACTGCACACACCCAGAGATCTGACTTCAATTTGGCTATTCATTAAAAAGTCTGTCTAGAATAGTTTGGCTATTTCCCATCTCTTCTTCAGGTATTTTCATAGCACATGAATCACAATTACGTCGCTGCTATTTACCATTATCGTTTACTCTGCATGGATGATTTTTCTTGGAAAAGTGCCATTTGTTTTGGTTTTAAAATCAAAGATATGTTCTTTTTTATCTTATCTACTTGGAATAAATTGGGATCTTCCCTTCTCCAGAGTCATATTCCAACCTCTTAATCATATATTAGCATTTTAACTGAAGGTAAAAAATAATCTTTTTTCTTTATGTACAAACTATGAACTTTATAACTCTGTAAAGATAGGTGTCTTTAAGGTTACTGTGTTAATAATTGCTTTGGTGTAAAAGATGAATAGTTCTTGTTAGAGGTATTCAGATAGTTTGATACTTATTAAAAATATCAAGTTATATGCTAATCTTTGTTATCATCAACTTTATCATATTTGTTATGATTGGTAATTAGTAGTCCTAATGATCATGTGGTAAGAAATGGAACTTCAATATTAGTTGAGCATTTGTAAAGTCTGGAGTCAATAATTATAAGGTTACTATGTTAATAATTCCTATTTTTTTTTTTTTGGTGTAAAAAGATGATTGATTCTTGTTAGAGTTATTAATGTAAAGATAGCTATTTATTAAAAAAGAGACACTTCATGAACTTGTTAGGTTCCTATCTTAATAGCAGTTCATAATGATGTTGATGTTTCTATTTAACAAGGAATGAAGGATTCTAATTAGTATTTTATAGTTATCTCCATATTACTGAAAATTTAGATGATTAAAATATGACATTCAATAGCCCCATAAAATTATTGTTTAGTCGTAAATTGCACAAGAAATTTTCTTAATCTCTTAGAGCATTTTAAGTATATTGCCCTAATAGGAATCTTGCTATGATGTGCAATTTTTGTTGATTTGTAATAAAATTATAAATATCTAGTAGTTCAAAATAAGTGCACTGCTTATTTGCAGGTCATTCAATAAATAAGGGATTTTTTTCTGAAAAAAGCAAAATATTTTTTCAGAATTTTTTTCCATAAATGTAAACTCTGTATTGTTTGAAGATGGTTTTTAGCAAAGATTATTTTAATCTCACAAAAATATTCATTTTGAGGCTATTCAAAATAGCAATTAATCAAACAGAATGCCCCAATCTTGAACAGAGATCTATCATGAAATTATTGCTGGCTGAGAAATGCAAACCATGTGAAATTTACAGATGTGTACAGAGAAGCATGGGTTAGTCAAAAAATGTTTACAAATAAGCTAAACATAGGTTTGCCATTATGAGACTGAGTTGAAAAGACTGTCCATGGAGTGGAAATACACTGACTCTTTGGTAAAGGAAAAGTTCTTGGTATAACAGTCAGTAAAGAAGGTCATGCTGAATGTTTTGTGGGAAATGAAAAGAGCTTTCATTATTGATTTCCTTGAAAAAAGTACAACCATAAACTGTGCTGCTTATTGCCAACTCCTTAGGCAAAATTTACTTTATTTATTGAATGACCCTCATATATATTAATGCAATTTGATTTTTGGTTATAGAGTTTCAATGCTGTAGAGTTTGGTAATAAATAACATCTGTTTTGATTGTATGTTTCAAAGAAATAATAAAATTCTAGTAATTTTTGCTTAGAAAAAAAACCTTTTATAAAAAAGATTGGATGGGGTGTTCTTATCTATGGGAAACTAACCTTGTCAGGATTCTGTTGTAACAGAGGTCCATGATAATATTGGAGCTTCTATTTTTGGAAGGGATGAAGAATTCTAATTAGTATTTAATACTCACATAATATCAAGAATTTGGATGATTGAAAAAAGACATTCAGCTTGAACACAAACCCCATAAAATTATTGTTCATTTGCAAATTGGACTGAAAATCGTTTTATCTTCTTGCTTTTAAATGTACTTTAATAAAAATCTTTCTATGAAGTGCCATTTTTGCTGGGGTGTATATATATATATATATATTTTTAGTATAGCAACATTTTATAATAACTTGAATCAGAAGAATCATTTTACTGAATCAGTTTAAAATAATAAAAGTAAACTAAAAGGGAACCTTTTGTTTGATGCATTTTTAATAACCATACTGGAAACAATTAAAAGTAAAAATCGCTAATGAGTAGGGTAATATTCCAAAAACAAAAAAAAAAACAACCCTAAAAGAGGAGGTTGAAAAAAAAAATGAACTCTTAAGTTTTCCTCTAAGTTCCTCAAAGATTATCAAATTGTCTTTACCTGCACAAGGTAGGGTGAAATAGTATAATAGCTATAGCCTCTGAAATAGCCAGATGTTTCTTGCACCTAGCCTTGTACAAGAGAAACAGAAAGGCTGGAAAATCAAGTTAAACAGCACATTTTACAAGAACAACTTAGACTATCCCAAAATACTACATCCGGGTCTTCTCAAGTGTAAGAGTCAGCTATTGGCAACCACTTGTCTGATTATTATATATGTAGGAGCAACTACTCTGATGATTGTTTCTCTGTCCTGTACAAGACGATGCAAGAAATATCTGCTTATTTTAGAGGCTGTATCTATCATACTATTTCACCCTACCTTGTGCAAGGCAGGGGAGATAATTTGATAATTTTTGTCTGTTTGGGGAACTCAGTGGGAATCTTGAGAGTTGAGGGTTTTTTTTTTTCCAACCTTCTCACTTGTTTTTGGAATATTCCCCCACTTGTTAATGATTTTTACTTTTAATCATTTCCAGTGTGACTATGAAAACGCACAGGACAAAAGGGTCCCTATAGTTTTATTATTTTAAACTGATTCAATAAAAGGATTCCCCTGATTCAAGTATTTATATATATATATAAAACATAAGAATTTTTGTCTTATGAATATTCTAAATATACTTTCAAATACATGATGTCATTATTAGAATGAAATGACCATAAGTGAATATTGATAATTCCACAATTATTTATTTAATAATGAATGATTATGGTTATGTTTGAAAAATCCACAAACGCCATGATGAGCTCAGATAAGAAAATATGGGGATTTGGTGTTTTCCCAATTACCAACCACTTTATCAAAGAGATTAAAGTTTAATAGAATTCTTAATTATGACATGGAGATATATATGTGACATGATGTATCCACTTTCCAAGGTATCCTTTAGAAATAAAATGGTATGCATATATATAAATATATATTTTACTTACTAATGGTTGCAAATTTTATACACAGCTTACATTGATTACTTGTAATTGTTTACATATGATTTGACTATAAAGTTGTTTAATTTTTCACATGGCTGGCTTGATGAGATAAAAAAAAAGTTTTTATTTAATGTGGCCTGGAAACTATGATGTTAAAATGATTTGGCAGCTTGTTACATTGTGGTATCACCCAAGAAAAGAATTATAAATTTGTGTTCTTTGTCTTCATATCTGACTGCAATTGATTTTGGTTTATATAGAAATGATTGGTGGCAAAGGATCTGCTCAAGGGCAGATAATCAAAATAATTCTCCAACGATAATTTCCTAAACTTGGTTAACTGAATCATTGTTTATTAAATGTAATTTATAAACATTAAAAAGCAGTGGTTTACAATTACTTTCTGGATTTTAAAACTATTACATGTGGTCTTTTACTAAGCTTAGCTTAGTTTAGCACAGGCCAGAAGTATTGGGCTTCCAGTGAGAATCAAACTCATTAACAATGCAAGCTTAACTTGCTAACCATTACACCATATGTGATACCCTATAATACACTGAAGGAACTTTTTAGACAAAGGCCTTTCTTAAAGGCTTTAATACAAAACATTTCCATTTAGTGGATTTGAAGCCAACAGACAATTTTGTGTTAATACTGTTGCATATTTTTGTATGTTTGACTGAAATTCAAATTTAAATAATACACCAATTTTTCCTTTGTATTTTTATACATTTTTTGTTGAGATATAAATAAAAATTCACGATGGTTAATCAATAAAGTTTTTATTTTCTTTATTTTCAAAGGTATTGAATTTTACAAGAATTGTATCCTAATTTTTGTCACTACTGAATTATGACCATTATTATTTTTACTCCTGTTTGTAGAATTGGCTGTGATTGGTGCTATACAGTCTTGGTCAAAGTCAGAGGCATTGGTAAGACATACCGAGTTGACTGTTGACTGCCACTTATATATACTCTGTATACTCATATTTGCATAGGTACATGCATGTGTTATGCAAATATGTAAGTATATCAGCTAGCAGTGTCATTTCGCCAAAATGCCCCCAAATAATATACAGGGTGGAACAATAAAATTGTCGCCCTAGAAAAGACGACATGATTCCATTTCTGTTTAATGAAAACCGGTTTTCTTTTTTTGTTGCAGACCATCTACTAGTTGGCCAGTTGTGTACAAATCCCAAGAGCAATAGGAGCCTTCTATCATGTCTGAAAGTGACACAATGTTCAAAGAGCGAGATCGAAGATGCGCCGCAGTACAACTCATTCTCTCTACCGATCCAAGTTATGACAACAGGACCATTGCCAGCATCCTCAAAATGCAAATCTGGATTGCTACGAATAACAGGGACGTGCCCAGGGTGATGAAAACAAAGTTTCCGGCTACGGTTATGGTCTTTGGTGTGGTTTTTAGTGAGGGCCACATCATGCCACCTCACATCTTCGAAGATGGCTTGAAAGTCAACATCAAAGTGTACCTGGATGTGCTGTAGAGTGTGGTGATTCCCTGGTGCAATCAGGTGGCTGGTGGCAGACCCTGGGTGTGGCAGCAGGACTCGGCGCTGGCCCACAAGTCCAAAGAGACCCAGGCTTGGCTTCAGAAGGAGTGCTATGACTTTGTACCCTTCTTTCACTGCCCCCCTCCTCTCCCAACCTGAACCTGCTCAACTACTTCGTTTGGTCATACGTTGAGAACATCACCAACATGACCTCCCACAACACCAAAGCCAGCCTGATCGCCGCCATCCACTGAGTATTCGCCGAGCTCCTGCCGGTGCTTGTGGAAAAGGCATGCTCCCAGTTCCGGATCCATATCAAGGCGGTGATTGAGGCTGAAGGCGGCTACATTGAATATATGTCGGCTCTACTACATAATGTTTCTTTATGTTTCAATGTTGTTTTCTTTAGGACGATAATTTTATCATTCTACCCTGTACTTGCAGCTACTACACACTATTGGGATTCATAATTACAAGTTAAGATTGCACCAGAATATATAATGCATTGTTATTCTCCATTTTACATAAAGGACACTTCATTAACCATTAAAAATACTTGAGGTCATCTGTATACTTTATAGAAAGCTGACCCTTTGTCTACAAAAAATATAATTTCATGTACACTCTTATAAAAGATATGAGTATTTTCTTCACTTATTATTTTAAGTTTTGGTCCATACATTTTTATTTTGTTTCAATTTTCAAATTTTTTCTTTTTCTTTATCTCTCTTACAATTTTGTCCAAAAATTTGACATTTTAATTTAATGGCTGAAGATTTTCTTTTGTTGATTGTCTGCTGAGAAAGGTTAAGGACTAATAAATCATGTTTCATACACCTTTAAAATATTGTAATTAGAAGGGGTAGAAATTCAATATTAGTTGTGCTGTTGGCATTGTTAAGGGATTTAATGCTAATACTCTTTAGAAGAGGATGTATCTTAAAACTTTTGTCCATAAAAGGCACATTCATGAAAATTCATTGGTCAGAAAAATTCTTGATAGAAAGTTGAATGCTAAATTAGTAACATAGCAATATAAAAGTTTTTAAAAATGTCAAAAATCTGTTGACCCAGTTTTGCAGCCTTTTTATGAGAAAAGACATAAGAAACAAAAAAAAAACATTGGGTTTTGTCACTCTCATAAAAGCCATTTTCAATGGCCATTAAACTCAATGTCGAATGAGATTCTGTTATAAAATCTATATTATATGAAAATAAATAAATATTAAGTTGCAAATTGAATTGAAAATTGTTTTCTCTAAATAAAAGCATTTTAATACTATTGTACTAAAAATCTTACCATTTTTGTTGTATTAGTGTAACATATTTGCAAAAATTGAATTATTATGATATAGATTATTTTATTATATTTCTCTTTAATATCTTTATTATTTTTATCAAAAATTTAGCAAGGTTGAACTGATAGTGATCTCGGCCCAGAGCAAAAAGGGTTAAAAAAAACCCTTAACCTATCCCACCCTACCATTCATTCCATGCAGTTAAGTAGAAACTTAATCAGACATTTGTTTTTAAAGCTCCAATTCTCAAAAATTAAAAAGACATATATTGGGTGGGGTTTATTTTCAGTGCTCCAGAGTACAGTAAAAAAATGTATCTAGTGAACTATATTGATACAATTACGTGGAGTTATAATGTTAAAACTCATGCATTTGAAGTCACTTCAAAAAATGAGATTTTTGCTTTAATTGCTTTTGGTCTTCCAGCACTGTCTCATTGCCTTAATATTTAGTCTGCCCCTGGGATTTGATACTAAAATTACTATCAAGAGGTTTATAATCAAATATTGGATAGGTACTGATATCTTTTTGAAATTCTGTTATTCTCATTCAGCACTACAATAGTTTACATTATATTCTGCTGAGGAAATATCTATCATAATCTACAAAAATTATGTATAAGAATGTAATACTTAGATTCACCATCTAGATAAGAGTAAGTTTCTATCATTTCCTTAATTTTTTTTTTTTTACTGAGTCCCAAAAATTATATAATGACCATAAGTTGCTGTCATCTTGAATTGGGCAAATTGTATCCAGTTGAAAATGTGGATTTTAAAAGTAAATGTTCAATAAAAAAAAATGATGCAGATGACTGAAACTTACTCTTATCGAGATGGTGAGTGTAAGTATTATATTCCTATGTGATTTTTTGCATATTACTGCAGCCATTTCCTTAGTGGCATATTTTGGATAAGTACCCCATATATATATATATATATATATATATATATATATATATATATATATAATGTTGTATGTGAGTGTCTGTTAGTGATATGTTTTTAGTATTGAATATTTCTAATTATATGTATTTACCCAACCTCTCTACCATGAGCAGAATGTGACACAAGGTCAATTTTTAAGCAGAGTACAACTGGTTTGAATTCAAAGTTTTTCTTATTCAAGACCAGTTGCTGTACCAAGGATAAAGAGCCCAGTCTGTCTATAGCTGGGAGTGGGAAAAAGAGTTGGATTCATGCCTTTCCCAACGACATTATTGTGACATGAATGGCAAACAGTTTTGTCCAGAATTTGAACTCAGATTCCATTCCCTAAGATAATAATCCTTATACTAATAGTCTTTATTATTCTACATTTTTTCCTTGAGTCATTGAGCACTAATAAATTCTGTTTTATAAGAAAAAAGTTTATATCTCAAGCAGAGTGTTAAATAAGAAAAACTGATCATTGAACAATTGATCATTTAAGTGATATAAGAAGATGTTTTTAATGTCTTCCTTGGGACATGGTTTTAGACAGTGTCATTTCATTACTGTACAAGATACAGGTTTGGGGAACACTGCACACTTATTTTATATCCTGATTTCAAGTACAAAGTCTGAAAACTTGAAGTATGATAAATGATTTATGTAGAAATGATATTACTGTTTATTTCTCTGAGTGAAAAGCTGAGGCCTCTTTTGGCTAGAAACAATAGAAAGCAACTGGGCTGGGATAAGAAAGACATCAACACTTGCCTGGCTGACAAGAATTGATGATGTGCAGTAAATCAAAGTAGACATCAATATGAAGAGTGAGGGGGTTGGAGGAAATAATTACTAATCTTTGAAATGTATCATATACATTGGCTAGCAGGAAAATTAATGTAGGACATTTGTAAGTTTCATTTGTGAATTACAAGTGATTTACAATAAAACAATACCTCATTTAAACACACACTTACATACATGTTGAGATAAATTGAGAGGTAGATAAATATATGCAATTATGGTTACATATACATATGTCTGAATACATATGAATATACCAGAACACATATGTGCATATATGTATGTGTGAATAAGAAATATATGCACATATTGGTGTCAGTGATTCAGGGCTATTTTTATTCTAGTTACGTGGGTATTATAAGTACAGAAGGTATCACTTATGACTATGAAAAGTTATGGAGAACATGGAGGGTGTATATATCTGGAAATACTCTTACGGCCCTTCTAAT
Organism: Sepioteuthis lessoniana; assembly: GCA_963585895.1. Lineage (NCBI taxonomy): Eukaryota > Metazoa > Mollusca > Cephalopoda > Myopsida > Loliginidae > Sepioteuthis > Sepioteuthis lessoniana. The sequence goes on from OY757930.1 coordinate 53,850,462, forward strand.
ATAGAGTTTTGCAGGACTTTATACTGAAGCAGAAGATCTTGACCTACCAGTCAGTTTGTTGGTAGAGAGGTCCAATGCTATCAAAGTGAGATTATATTTGAATAACTGGAAACCTGCCCTATGAGAATATTTACTTTCCTGCTGAAGACCTAAATGGAAACTTTGGCTCTAATGAGTAATCACGGATTTGAACTACTTTGTTATTTTAAAATCATTACCAACATAAACTCTTGGATCACATTTAAATATCTTGGTGATTTCATAAAAGTTTTCATGTACCTGAATTAACACAACATAAGTGTCCAGTTTAGTATTATACTTACATCATAAATTGAATCCTTCCATAGTAAAGTTGGCAACTTTAGTCAAGGGTGACCCGAAGGCTCCCTTTTCAATAGCAACTACACCAAGGTGTAAGGGAGGGCACTACTCCATTCTTTGGATTGCTCCACTTTACCCTTGATCCTTAGCTTATGATGCTGAGTGTTAAGCAAGGCAGTATCAAGTGCCATTTTTTGAGTCTTTGGTATGACTCAACCTGGGATTGAACTCCAGTCTCCTCTACTCATTAGTCCAATGGCCTGGTCAAGATTGAGAATTTTTAAACTCATATGTTAGATATATGGCTTAGGAACCCAGATTGGAGGTCAGGTTCACAAGCATGTGAAGCCGAGGGTTTTAAAGCTTAAAACAGAAAAAAAAACAAATTATATATACTAGGCGTGATCAAAAAGTACAGACAGAGTCTTATCTTTTTAAAATTTAGAATTTTAATGAAGATGTATGTGCAGCAGAGTAACTTATAAAGTGATGATATCTAGATGTTTCGACTACTATGTAGACAAGTCACTGTCAATTCTTAACACTTTTTGATAAATAGTTTTTGGTGAAAGACAAGATTACACAACTGCATCACTCAGCATACTCACAAGACCTACTTCCCTGTGACTTGTTCTTGGTTTCTAAACTGAAAATTCATCTCAAAGAGATTTTAAGACCCAAAGGACATTAAACAAAATAGGAATTTGAGGGATGCTTCAGCCAATGGAAAACTTGCTGGAATAAGTATGTTGAATACCAAGTTTAAGGAAAATTAATCATTGTTCATTTCTGTCTTGGTAAATACAACTTCTGTCTTTATACTTTTTAAACATATATATATATATATATATATATATATATATATATATATATATTATCTAGCTCTTCTGAATGATTTTAGATAGTACTGTTTGAGTTCTCATTTACTTTACTTTTTAGCATCATAATCTGAAACTGATGGTTGTCTACTTATGGATTTAATTTGAGGCACAATTTAAAGTAATACCTCAGGATTGCCAAAATCTCAATACTTGTATCTGTCATTATATCATCTGAACCAAAAAGTTAAATGTATAGCAATGATGATGATGATATATATACCGGGACATTGGCCCAGCGGTTAGAGTGTTCGCCAATGGCCCGGGAGACCTGGGTTCAATCCCAGGTCGAGTCATACCAAAGACTTTAAAAATGGAACTTGATACCACCTTGCTTAACACTCAGCATTATAAGGTACGGTTCAAGGGTAAAGTGGAGCAATCCAGGGAATGGAGTAGCGCCCTCCCCTACACCTTGGTGTAGTAGCTATCGAAAAGGGAGCCTTTGGGTCACCCTCGACTATGGTCGCTAACTTTACTTTACTTATATATATATATATATATATAAATATAAAATAATCATATGAATGATATAATGGAATCATTCATATGAGCACAAGATATAAACTTTAGAGTAATGGTTTATAACAAATGAAAATACTTTTGATAGTTAACAGCACTATGGATTTGAGGGTGTACACCAGCAAAACTCCTTGTAATTATTGGATTGATTTGGATGCAGATGTCAAATCTACTGTTTTTCTATAAGGATTCTTTTCAATTCCTTGTCTCATTATATGAAGACTCATTTGTAATGACCAATATGATGAGTTGCTGATAGACAACCAGATGTTTTGGATGAAACTCATGATTCTGGATGTGCAGGTGTGATCTACATGTCTGTGAAGAAAAAGCATGAGAGGATTAGATTGGTGTCATGATGGAAGACAATGTGGAACCATGTGGCATGGGGCTTAAGGTCTTTTTGTAGATTCACTCAGCCAAAAAGACAATGAACAAGCAAGCTTAAAAATTTAGAATTAAAATCATGTTCCAAGATATCCTATCCAGAGTTGAACCTTGAACAAACAGTTTCAATAAATATGATTGTTAAATGATAAAATCAATGTCATAGAATCATACGTCTTGTGGGCCTCATAAGATAGACTTTTAATAAGGTATTAGTCATAATGCAATCATACAATTCACAAATGAAAATAGAATACCTAATTTTGTTGCTATTCCACCTTCAGATAAATCAACAATGTCATTTTTAAAAATCTGACAATTCTGATGGTCCAGGAGTAAAAAGCATCATGATACAATTGTGCAGTTATTTCTTTTGCGTTTTTATTGTAAATTGAATAATTGTCAATGATTATATATGTATATTACTGACATTCTCATTATATATATATATTTATATATATATACAGCACATCATATCAAAATTTTTGTCCAATCAATACACTTAAAATGCTCTTATTTATAGAATAATACAATTTCCAGTCTAACTTGCAAATGAATGATAATTTTGCAGGGTGTTCATTTTTTAATCCTCCATATTCTCAAATCTATGGATGTGATCAAATTTCGAGATAAAGATTCCCTGAGGGAAACCCTGTGGTATATTGGCTAATGTACTGGACTGCAACATCATAGTAAGTGATATTGAACTCCAGTCACACTATTACCTTCATTTTCAGACTAATAACCTTGGGAAATGCATGAACCCTTTATTCCCTAGATATGGGGGAAATAGTATCACTACTGTTTTTCAACAAGGATGGCTTTGACATTAAATAAAACAGGAGGGTGATATGTCATTAAAAAAAGAAACCAGAGATTCCTTTTAAATAATAAATTCGATAACATATTTATTTGTATTCATATATATTCATTATAGCTGTTCTTTAATAACTACTTTTTGGTATAATAGCACAATACTTGTTTGGTTTGAGTGATACTGAGTATGGCATGTGTTACCATAATACGTTATAATGGATTTTCTTATGTGCCCATCTCTTTGTAATAGAATATTCTGATGATGTAGAAAAGTATTACATACAATATATATATATATATATATATATATATATATATATATTGCATTTTTATATGTAAATCTCTCTCTCTCACACACACACACATCCATATAGATATATATTTCTTCTATTGACTGTTGTTCAATGTGAAACTTTTAGTCACAATTCTATATGTTTGCATTTTTATTTTACAAGTACCTCTGTTGGTAAATACTGTTATTATAAAAGCTGCAGCTTTACCATATTACAATGCAGAGCCTAAGTCTCCTTTAAAGTAGTCTCCTTTTAACTGCATACACTTCTGATATCACTTCTACTTTTCAAAAAAGTCCTCTTTCAGGATTGCCATCAGCTGCCTAATCATATTCTCTTTTATCTATTCACAGTTTCAATGATGTTTTTACTAGTTGATCTCTTCACCCGCCAAAAAATCTCCCCAATAAACAGAAGTTATAGAGAGCCAAATCTGTTGGGCAATATCTATCTGATCTGATTTTTTGCCAAAGATCCGACATATTTTATGTCTTTTTGCAATTATAAGTGTATGCAACAATTTATTTATGCATAAATGGTATATATTTAAGTAAACAATTACATATAAAAGGGGTGTGTGTGTACCAGCTCAAACATACATACAGCAGCTCTGTGAGGATACGGGATGTAGCCCTGAAGACCTGCCAGAGACGATGAACGATAGGGAGAAGTGGCGAGAGAGGGTCAGGGATATCCGTGCTGGCAGCACAACATGATGATCATGATGATGATATATATATATATATCATCAAGGCATGCAAGCAGCACGTATACCCTTGACTCTCTTGCCATTCATCCATATCAGCCATCACTCTTGTTAAGTCCTCTAGACGACAACCAGTGTCTGGATAGTGCTGATGAATGTAAGTTTTTGTTGGTCAGCCAATATTAGTGTGTCCATGTGTCGAAGTCCATAAAAGAATGTTACCTATGTGTTCATCCAGTAGTGACCAACATATCTTGTTCATCTTACTTTGATGGTTTGTGTGATGGGAGGTAAGTGCCCATACAACTGTTTGTACATAGGGTTCTGCTTCCAGGATTTGTTCAAATTACCATGCAGCAACCATGAGTAGTTCTCATCTAGCCTTTTTTCCAAGTGTTTTATTAGACTCTAAGTGGGTTTATATATATATATATATATATATGGTTTTTGCTTATCAACCATATTGTTTAACCACGCACTTACAACTGGTATCGCATGGCTGCCACTAATAGATGAAGAAAGAGAGAGAGAGAGAGAGCGAGAGAGAGATTGTTTTGTTTTGTTTTTATATTCAATTTCATTATGGCTTCCTCTGATAGTGGTGGCCTGCTTAAATTCACTGGCATAAAAATTTAATATAATTGAGGAAATATTGTTGCCTTTCTATAATGGCAGATTCAGAATATTTCAGCGTAGACAAAAAGGATACATCAAAACAGTTTTTTTGCTTTTGTTTTTATTCATATGCACTTTTTGAATTATTCTTTATGCAATCTTTGTATTGATTTATTGTATATACTTTGACTGTAACTAGCAAATGGTTTTTACATATTTATAAATTTATACAGTACCTATTTCTGGAAAAGTTTTACAAAATAAAATTAATGTTTTGTTTTAAGATTGTATTTACATCAAACTGCTGTTTTGAACAAAATGTTTAAAAATGAAAACATTCATAAACAACAACAAAAAAAAAATATGTATTCAGAATAGTCCACCCATGAAAATGTTCATTAATTTTTGCAGTAATGTACAAAATATTATATAAAAATGTTATACACTCACTTTCTAAATAAAAGTTTCAGTTATTTGCTTCATTTTTTTTTTAACTGTACAGTTATACTTATAGGACTTTACACTCCTATAAATTATTTTGGGCGGTATGCCACTTGTTACTACAAAGATGGCGGACGCTCAATATTCAGTCTTGGGAAACCATTGGCCAGGAGGACCACGTGACATGTTTAAAACTAGGTCCGCGCATAAATTCAAGTCCTGTGTTTTTGAGCCACCTACAAGACGCGTATTTTCTATAAATACGTCGTCTTCAAACACCCTTGTTCTCTTTGACCAAATTTCTTCGCAGCAGCAACACACTCCCTTCAGCGTGAATCAACAGGAGAGAAAAGCAACACCATGAATGGGCCTCGCAGACATTCATATACAAGGACTATGAGACGCTTTCCCGTCTCTGAGAAACTGCCCCTTTCTAACCATGAAAAAAGGACATTTTAAACTTGCAATTCTTTTTGTAGCTTAGTTGTGTTACACACACACGAGCTCACACATATACACACACTATTATTTTGTTAGTAGAGTTAGTAACTTCTTTTATGTATCAATGTAAGTTTTGTTATTATAGTATATAAATTTGTTTTTGTTCGTCGCCTTGTTTTAAATGTTCATTTTGTCCACGCTGTTGCATATTCTTTACTCCTTCATTTATTCATATCTTTTACTCATTTGTTGCATATGCCCCATTCCACCTTTTTTCTAAACACTCTATATCAAACCTCAACATTAAACTTGTGGGGAAACATTAAATAGTCGGGGATCATAAATAATACTAAATACAGGTCCATCCTCCTACACGCTTAAATCTTAAATTACAATACGACTCAGTCATAAGTTGATACCTTCTTAGAGTCTCAGGGAGGAAAACACTAAATTACAAGGTTGAATTATAGCTCGTTGAAGATGTACATTTGGGATTTAATTGTTCAGTTTAAAAAAAAATGATGAAATGACTGAAAACCACTTTATTTGGATGTTGAATGTATTAAATTTCTATATCATTATATAGAAATGTAATAGATATTTTAGATTACTGAAGAATTAACAAAAAATTTCATGGTTGGGTTCTTCTGGACAAGCACATTCCAAAAAAAAAAAAAAAAAAAAAGCGTAAACGCAAACCTTTATGGTTTATGGTAAAATTTACATATCACCCACAATTGTACAAAGAGTGTCCAAAAAGTATTGACACTGACACTGTATATACCAAAACAGAAATAAACAATGAAGGAATAAATTAAGATAAATATGAGAAGTCATTAGAATAATACAATAAATATTTCAAGATACTTTTTAACTGACCATACTAATTAAAACAACTACTCATTTTATGACAATAAATTAAAATAAATGAAAATATTAATATTCTCTATGATTTTTTTCCAAGCCAAATACTAAACTCACAATTTTTTCTAAGCCTAAAATTTTTGATTTTTCTCTTCTCGATGAGCTAATTACCAAGAGACGAGAAACTGGACTTTAAAAACTGGGAGTGAAATGAGGTAGATCATTGTTAAGTAAAAAATAAATGACCTTGTTGCCATGGTATTTTAAGACGTTAAAAAAGAACAAAACAAGATTATTATTCAAGAATTAAAGTACTCAAGAGGAAAGCAGTATAGTATAATGTTGCTTCCAGCATTGGAGGGGAATTATTTTTAATATTTATTTCGTCTACGTCTTAGTTAAAATTTCTCATAGTTTATTTGTATGTAATCGTAACCTAAAAAAAAGATACATTATAGCGAGATTCTTATTAGAGCAATACACTTAAAATGATCTTAAAAAAAAAAAAAAAGGAAAGAAATTTCCAGTTCAAATGAATTTCCAAATGCATAATTCTTGGGTAGAGTCGGCTTTGCGTTAAACATAATTTTTAATCACCCAAATTCTAGACATAACGGAGATAACTAAAAATACTAATTATGCGGCCTTGTGCCACATTTGAACAAACCGCTTAGTAAATTACTAATCCTTTATCCTTCCTTAAAATAGAAGCATCAATATGATCTGTACCGCTGTAAGACCGACATCCCAACGGGCTTACAGGTCATCTAGTTTATAGACTTGATACACAAGACTCTCGAATATCAAAGTTTTTGTTGATTACTAGTTTCAATTTTAAATTCATCAATTAAAAAATATCTTGGTCAGTGGCTATTTATTTATTTAACTGATTGACAAGAAATAAGAAAACAACCTTAAATTTTGTCCTTAAATTTTCGTGGTTTGGACTATGAAAAAAAGGCTTAATTATTTTTCCTGTCATTTTTACCACCTGTAGTGGCCCCCAACTTCAAATTATATATTTCCTTTTAAAAGCGTTTGTCAAACAAGTCGGTTTGCAGTTTATTGTTTTTCTCAATGTTTGGTATCCTTGATAGGAAAAAAAGATAAAGTGGAGGTAAGGAAAAGGATGGCTACTTCAACGCTACGCTGAAGGGGATACGGAAGGTTTTGGGTATATTCTATGAAATAAGCAGGGGTCGAGCATGTAGTTTAGAAGAAAGGGAAGGTACAACAACACATGGTTCTTGGGCCTTACCTTTTGTGCTACTTCCTAGACAAGCAGGAGGTAGAGTGGTTGTGGAGAATGTCGTTCACTTTTCCTTTCTTGTTTCTGTTCCCCACTTCTTATTTTGCGGATATGAAAAGAAAGTACAACCAAATTCAGGATGGGAGTAATGGTTTGTGTGTGTGTGGGGTCTGTCTGGCGTTTCAAAGAGAATACTCTCTTATTTTCTGAGATATTTAGGACAGACAAAAAATATTTTGAAATATTTGCGCATTTATTCTTCTTTTTAAAAACTAATTAATTAATTTTTATGCAAATCTTTGTGATCTTCACCCAAACTAAAATAGATCTGTAATTCTAATCCATAATTTACTGTAACATGGTAACTGAATATTTATATTTTCATTTGAATGATTTTAATTTCCTGAAGAGTGCCTTTAGAATGAATCACTTTTATCTAAACTTCCTCTCCACATTTTAGTGTAAAAATAACTTTTATCAACTCGAATTTGACCGCAAACGTATTTTTCCGATCTTGTGAATACCACTTTGTTGGAAAAAAAATCTTTCAGTTTCAAAGCACTTGAATCTTTTCTTTCTTTTTTTTTCATTATTAAAATCAAAATAAATTAATCCATTTTGATATAATATAAAACTGTTTTTATTTTTTAATAATGATACTCAGTGGAAATGTTGATCATAAGAGACAACTTTATTACGCCTCGCGTAATGACAACTTTGCCTTATAAATTGTTGTTTGCTTATTGGTGCCAGTGTTTGAGTTAGAGTTAAAAAAAACAAAAAAAACTGAAATTTTAATACTAATTTTCAAGATGAGTAGGAACTTCATTTTTGTAAGTTTGGTGCAATTATAGAATACACATTTTTTTAGCATTAAAATAAGCAACAAAAACATACATAAGAACATTCTAGAAATTTTGGATCAAAACTGCATTAGCATTTAAGTTGCATTTTTATAGTTTTCAACCAATCAGCTAAAAACTTAGAATAAGAACATTCTAGAAAAACAGGATCAGAAACTAATTAACAGCCTGACAATCAGTCACAGAAATTCGGAGGTGCTCCACCAACCTGCACCATACTCCCCCTCCTACCACCATCACCATTGACGACAAACCACTTGCCAACGTAGAACATTTCAAATATCTGGGGAGCACCATATCTTGTGATGGCTCCTTGGACAGAGAAATTGACTCTAGAAACAGCAAGGCAAGTCAGGCGCTGGGCAGTCTCCGCAATCGAGTGCTCAGCGAACACAACATACGCTTATCTACGAAACTGAAGGTCTACAATGCCGTGGTTCTTCCCTCCCTCCTCTATGGTTGTGAGACGTGGACACTGTATCGCAGGCATATCAAGAAACTGGAGCTTTCCACATGCGAGCTCTCCGCTCCATCCTGGGAATTAGGTGGCAGGACCACATCACCAATCTGGAGGTCCTCGATCAAGCTAAGTCCACCAGCATAGAGGCCACCATCATCAAGGCCCAACTTCGATGGGTTAGACACGTGATTCGAATGGAGGAGTGTCGGATGCCGAGACGCCTGATGTACGGGGAACTTCAGGCTGGCAAAAGAAATCAAGGTAGACCAAAATTTCGGTATAAAGACACGGTCAAAGCCAATCTCCAGTGGTGCCACATCAATCTGAGCGACCTGGAGGGATATGCTATGGACAGACCAAAATGGCAAGGTTCGGTTCACAGAGCTGCTGCCAACTTTAAAGAGGCTCGGTACCAAAAACTCACTGCTGTCAGAGAGAGACACCGCAGAGCAGCCTCGGCAGTGATCACAATAACTGACTTCCAGTGCCCCCACTGTTTAAGACTCTGTGCCTCTGGGCTGGGGCTGCGGAGCCACCTCCGTGTTCATAGATGAGTTGTAGAACACAAACGTTACCACCAGAATACACATTTTTTAGCATTAAAATAAGCAACAAAAACATACATAAGAACATTCTAGAAATTTTGGATCAAAACCACATTAGCATTTAAGATACATTTTTATATTTTTCAACAAATCAGCTAAAAACAGAATAAGAACATTCTAGAAAAACAGGATTAGAAACTAATTAACAGAAAATATTTAGGCTCTAAAATAAATAAGTAAAAATACGAATCTGATTGGTCAAGAAATGACTACGCGCTAAAATTGTAGGACTGCAATAAAACCATTTTTTGATCCACTACTAAGTATAAATAACGAGGAATTAAATCAACTCAGTAGTCAGTCAGCTGTCGGTCATTCAATTCATTTCTTCCACGGTCAAAAATCATTCCGTCTACTACCCTAAAAGACTTTTCACTATAGGTCATGACCGAGCCGTAGATGGCCGCGAATAAGATTCAAAGGGGAAGACTTGCGAACTTTCTTTCATCAATGCGACACGCTGTCACCAACTTCTGAAGAAAAAATACAGTACGGACTTAATGAGAGTAAAGACAAATATTTTTATCTAACTTACTTCGGCCAACCATGGAACCATTTATTTAAAACACTCTATAAACATTTAAACACACACACACACACACACACACACGTGTGAACAATCTGTTATAGTAAAATACATCAAATCACTTCTGATTCATCCACTTAACCCTTCACACACCTAACTACTAAAACACGCAAAACACAGACCCACAGACATCGACACTGTAGAAGAAAATAACAGCTACCGGATGTTGACTGTGGTCAGTGTCAAAATGAGAAAATCATGGCTTCTGCGCATAGGCTCCGTGCATAGTCTATCCAAAATCAATTTTTCAACCAATCCATTTTCTGGAGCCGGTGTTTGAAATCGGGAACACATAAATAGGCCAAACAGAGGTCACCCGCCAGTTGAATCGTCGGCCGTCCTGAGAGCGTCACCCGATAACACCGTCTGACCAGATCAAAGCAACCGCTCGTCGCCGAATAGACCCGCCCCCCGCCAGCCGGCCAGATATTTTATCCGCTTGTTTATTTTATTCATTCAGTAAACAAAATAAACTAAATCTCGTCAGTCTTATTTTTCTTGCAACCACACGCTTGTATACAACACTGGTGTCAGAAGCGTACAGCAAGAGAAATATGAACTATTCCAGCTTCACCCGCTCCGGACTTTTCACCCTCATCAGAGATCAAAAAGCAGCACTTCTCAACATGACAACGGGTTCGATACATCCATCCGAGGAGAAAATAAAAGAGACACAAGCCGACTTAGACAACATGGTGACCGCTCCGAATTCTGCCTCCATAACGACTCAGTCCATAGCTAAAAAAAAAGCGCCTACAACCACGATCTGGCAATGCGACAACAGTCACTTCGAGACGCAATGAAACAAAAAAAAATTCTACCCTGGAAATGACGTCAATCAGTTCATCACTGCCTTAGATAAGGTCTATATGATCCACGTCATACCAGAACTTGCCACTTATCCCAGCTTGGAAGAAGAATTCGTCAAGGCTGCCCAAGACTTGATTGACCAAGGCATATTTCAGCAGATTCCAAACAAGACACATCTACTTTCGAAAATCTGAAGACGTATCTTATAGGAACCCACGGCAGCCTGATGACAAACCTTCAGTACCTAAGTCGAGCTTGGGACTTACAACGGCGGGATGGCGAAAAGTTAATGGACTTTGCTGGCCGACTCGAAAACAGCATCAGACAGACCGCTGTCCACATAAAAAAATAAATATAAGAAGGACAACAAGGTCGACTTGATGGTCGATATGGTTTTCTCAATCATGCTGATGTGCGAGAAAGTCAAAGATTGGAACCCGAACATATACCTTCACATCGTCAAGACAATGGACAGCCACTCTACAGCGATTGGCATAGCCTCCGAAGCCCAACAATACGTTGATCGAGGTGTAAAAATGGACAGCACGACCTCACATGACACTGCATATTATGCACGTAGACCTCAGCAATCGAGTCGAATAAATAGACGGACGTGTTGCGGAGCCGATAAATATGTCGACCCCGCAAATGAATTATGTGAATGAGAACAGCCAAAGCAATAGGAAGGAACAAAGGCGAGGTAACGATAATAACAAATGACAATTTATTTTGTCATATTTACAAGCGTGAATGTAAATGTCCGTGATGGTTGTATGTAGTCTTCAGCTAGGATGGGTTATGTTATTAGCTGGTAAGCTGAGGTCGGTCGAGTCGTTGAGTTCAGCTAGATGTTGGATGCTGGTAAGCTGAGGTCGGTCGAGTCGTTGAGTTCAGCTAGACATTGGATGCTGGTAAGCTGAGGTCGGTCGGGTCGTAGAGTTCAGCTAGACGTTGGATGCTGGTAAGCTGAGGTCGGTCGAGCCGTTGAGTTCAGCTAGACGGTCGGATGCTGGTAAGCTGAGGTCGGTCGAGTCGTTGAGTTCAGCTAGACGTTGGATGCTGGTAAGCTGAGGTCGGTCGAGTCGTTGAGTTCAGCTAGACGTTGGATGCTGGTAAGCTGAGGTCGGTCGAGTCGTAGAGTTCAGCTAGACGGTCGTCGCGGGCATCTGAGGTCGGTTGAGTTCGGTAGATCGACATCCCCGGTTATGACGATATGTTGGGTTAACCGGGGGTGTGTTGATCAGGTTTCTGGCTCGTACAGCGGGTCGTACGTGAGCCAGTTGTTGCAGTGGTAGGACAGTCCGTAACAGCGAGTCGTTACGTGGACTGCGTGATACCTTGTAAGAGCGTCGAGTTCGGTAGATCGACATCCACGGTTATGACGATATGTTGGATTAACCGGGGGTGTGTCGGCCTGGTTTCTGGCTCGTACAGCGGGTCGTACGTGAGCCAGTTGTTGCAGTGGTAGGACAGTCCGTAACAGCGAGTCGTTACGTGGACTGCATGATACCTTGCAAGAGCGTCGAGGTCGAGGAAAGGCTAGGGCCTTGCTGGGCCCCCTAGCCGTGCGGACGTATCTGACGGGAACGAAAGCTTTGCCGTGTCAAAGCCGTGCGGACGAGCGGACAAGAGCGAAGGCTTTGTCGGGTAAAAGCCGTGCGGGCGAGCGGACAAGAGCGAAGGCTTTGCCGTGTCAAAGCCGTGCGGGCGAGCGGACAAGAGCGAAGGCTTTGCCGTGTCCAAAGCCGTGCGGACGAGCCGACGAGAACGAAGGCTTTGTCGGGTCAAAGCCGTGCGGACGAGCGGACGAGAACGAAGGCTTTGTCGGGTCAAAGCCGTGCGAACGAGCGGACAGGCCATGAGGCCGAGGCTAAGATGGGCGTTATCTTAGCGCTGCGCAGATAGTGAAGCCGTAGCTAAAGGCTGGACCGTGCCATTAGCGCTGCGCAGCTTATCGGACAATCGGAACCGAGGTTAAGACCGGTTGGTCTTAGAATCCGTCTTCGTGTTTGCCGCCTGGCCGTCTGTTTCGACTGATCATTACTGACCAGTCAGAGATGCTCTGACCCGCAGACAGAGACCTCTTGTGGTCCTAAAAAGGACCTTTGAGCATACCTATGTAGGTGGAAGTAAGGCAGGTCTACCACGAGAAGTGGGGCCAACGCCGTAAGTTAAGTTGGATTCGACCGCACAGAATGCGGGATTCCTCCTTAATGAGCTTCGCCGGGGCATGCCAATATTTGTCGCTGCCTCCCACCAGACACGACTTGACACAAGGTCAAAAGCCCGAAGGCCGATTAAAGTGGGGATAAAGGGGAGGGGAAGGTCGGGAAGGAGCCGAGACTCGAACCCTGCTTGTCTGTGCTGCTCATCGGCTCACTTAGTGCAATGTGAGCCTGATGAGGCAAGCAGTTTCACGAACCCAAATGTGGGTCCGGGCACGTATGCCAGTTTACGGCTTAAACTAGACGCTTGGTCTAGTGCCGTACAAAGGGGACAAAAGTGCAGCTCGCCCACCCGAAGGTTGCCCAGCCGAAGCTGGGGGCCTATTCGGCCCCGAGTCTGCTCTTGGTTTCGAGCACCCATCCGGCACGAATGCCAGACGGCCCAGCTAAAAAGCCGGGGGGCGTCACCGAGCGTTGAAAAGGGCCTGTTGATATCACGAAAGGGCTGTGACACACAGCCCAGCCGCGTGAATAAGAAATTCCCCTCATAAAAATGAGTGTAGCCATAAAGTGTTTTTCTAACCCGTCATAGGCTAGCGACGACTATTAGTTCTAGTCTTATCTAGTTATTTTCGGCCAAAGTGCTTTGTAAATGTTATTAGTTTTTAATTCATCCTTTTCTTTAGCTATAACGAGGTGTCAAGGTCGTTAGAAAGAAAAAGGGCTTAGTCAGTTCCGGTCGTACCCGGATATAGTTGTTCTACAGCGGGCGTGTAGCTTCACATGTTTATGTTTATCGGCCGGTCGCGGCAGACGGAACTAAAACCACCACCAAGATCAAATAATCGACTAACGCACTCTCAACTGTCCAGCTCCATCAAACACGGCCGTGATTATTATCAGACGCACAGAATGCACAACCGCAACACAGAACCCGCCATATGCAGGAACTATATCAGGGGCGTCGCTTGCTTTAACAGACGCAACTGCCCATATCGTCACCCACCTCCTACTTAGGCTCAGGTCCATGTCGCAGCAACGGATGAGGATACACCACCTACAGATATCGAGGTACAGGATTTTCGGTACGAACAAGACGAAATATTATGACTCATCCTCTGTTCTTCCACCCTAGCCATCACATATTCAACCTTCAGAAATTCTCCTTGCACCGATCACTACTTGTTAAGGCCACCTTTACCGTCAAAGGCATCACATTTTCTGGTGTAGCAATGTTAGACTCTGGATGCTCCACCTGCATCGTACCAATCTCCCAACTACCGAAAGAAGCCAGGGTATGGAGAATTTATCCCTGCAAGTTCAAAATTTGGTGAAGCTCAAAGCATCCCAACATTCCCGCCCTGAGAGAACGTCCTCACAAAGCAGAAGACGTAGTAGGTCGAACTCATCCTCTAGAGAGCGACGCACTTACAATACCTGTTGGTATCATTTCAAATTTGGATGTGAGGCAAGGAAGTGCATAAAACCATTCAACTTCAATTCAACTTCACACATATCAACACAAAATCAGGGAAACGGTTACACCGGCAGCAAGTAAAGATGACATTAGCTGCTGGTTTAAAATAGGGAGTCGTCTATTTTACATCCGAGACAAGAATACCGGATATTTATTTTTAGTCGACACTGGCGCACAAATCAGCGTTATTCCACTGGATCCCAAGAAAAACCACCAACTATCGTCATTCACACAGTCAGCGGATAATGAATCAAGAATTGAAACTCACGAAGAGATAGCATTAACGCTCAATTTGGGTTTACGACGATCTTTTCCGTGGATTTTCACCATAGCCCAAGTAAAAACACTTATATAGCAAAATTTAGACCTCCCCCGATTTACTATTTCACTCAACAAACATACACGTGGCTGGAGAAGGGTAGCATTCGACCGGATGTTTACCAGACGGCTGCCGCCGAGACAATGAACAAAATGTGTCTTTGCGCAAGAGGCTCCGCGCAGAACTTCCGGGCGGAAATGCAAAAAAATAATTCACATTAACAAAATACCCTTTTTCAGCCAATCATAAATCTTCCCCCTAAAAAAATTCCCAGAACTGATTTGATCCAAACGGTAACTATTTAAGCAGCGAAAATCTTCAAAGGCAACTGACTAGCTTACCAAGGGACGAAGGGAAGAAAACGCTCTGCCATAAGAACTCATCTTGAACTTTGACAGGTTTATGACGTACCACCCGCTGTGAACAACTGCTGACTTAGCCACAACGCCGCCCTGTCCACGAATGCTACCACCTACCAAGATTATCTGATACCCTTACCACCCTTATACCACCATACCCTCCAAGTGAGGTCCTGAACTTATACATGACCGTCTACAAACTCTGGCTTCACACACACATCACGATTTACTCCTTCACTTGATAGTCGTACGCCACCAATTTGTACAGTTTGATTCTTTACTTTATCGCCTTGTTTTTTTCTTTTTTGTTTAATATATTTGTTTAAAAACTTTCAACCTGTGTTTGTCTTTTCCTTGCTACCATACGCTAAATATAACAACACCGATTCTTGGAGCTGATTTTTTGTCCCATTTCAACGTTTCAGTGAACATGGCTACCCGATCTCTCGTCGATGGCAACACAGAACTAACGGCAATGGGAATCACCCCAATCTGCAAGTCAACAGGAATTTGTGCGGCAATACCAGATACGAATGGACTACAAGAGTTGATAACAAAATTTCCAACTCTTACTACACCGTTTAAACATTCTGATGAAATTCGTCATACTGCTAAATATTATATCACAACCTCCGGACCACCCACACATGCATCACCACGCAGACTGCATCCAGAAAAATATAAAATAGCAAAAGACGAATTTCAACACATGTTACAATTAGGCATCATATGCCCTTCAAGTAGTCCATACTCCTCGCCGCTACATATGGTTCAGAAGCCAGAAACAGACGCATGGCGACCTTGTGGGGGATTCAGGAACCTCAACGCAAAAACAGTTCCTGATAGGTATCCAATGCCACATTTACACGATTTCGCTTTGCAAGGAAGCAGAATCTTCATAAAACTGGATTTGGTTAAAACTTACGACCAAATTCCAGTAGCAGAGGAAGATATAAAAAACTGCAATTACAACTCCTTTTGGACTTTTTAAATTCGCCAGAATGCCATTTGGATTACGTAATGCCGCCCAAACTTTCCAGAGACTCATTGACGAGGTCTTGAGAGGATTACCGTTTGCCTTTGCCTATATCGACGATGTCCTTATTGCTAGCCGTGACATCGATGAACACCAAGATCACGTATTACAAGTTTTCGAGAGACTAGCACATCTCGGCTTAAAAATCAACGTAAGCAAATGTGGTTTTGCTGTCTCGAAATGAAACTTCTTTGGCCATATGATAGACGAACAGGGAATTACACCTGTCCCAGAAAAAGTGACAGCTATACAAAATTTCCCACAACCAACATCACTGCGACAACTTCGGAGATTTCTCAGTTTGGTAAATTACTATCGTAGATTTATCCCAGGTTGTTCCAGAATATTAACCCCACTCACAAACATGTTGCAACAACAAAAAAATAAAAATGCAAAAATTCAAATTGAAGGAGAAGCTTTAACTGCTTTTCACATTGCTAAGAAAGCATTAGCAGATTTTACCAAGCTCTCCTACATCTGTAATGACAACACTACAACACTTTCACTAACAGACGCTTCAGGAGACTCAATTGGAGCAGTCCTACAACAAACAAAAAATGGCTTCGAAAAACCAATATCCTTTTTCTCAGTGAAACTGAACACCGCACAACGCAAATATAGCACCTTCTCAAGAGAGTTACTGGCAATTTACTTGTCGATAAGGCATTTTCGTCACTTACTCGAAGGACGAGATTTCACCGTTTTCACTGACCACAAACCATTCACTTACGCCTTACAAGTAAATACCGAGAAATATACGCCCAGAGATACCCGACAGCTGGACTATATATCGCAATTTACCTCGGATATCCGATACATAAAAGGCTCAGACAATATTGTGGCAGATACACTCTCACGCTCCACCATAGAGTCTATTGATTCGGTAAATCTCACCTTCGAGCTCATTGTAGATGAACCACGAAAAGATGCCACATTAGACAAACTAAATGACACTTCCCTACAGCTGAAGGAACATTCTGTTCCATTTGGAACAAAAACAATACTTTGCGATGTCAAAACTGGTCACTCGAGACCTTATATACCACCATCACTAAGAAAAAGGTTATTTACACAACCTTTCACACCCTGGACGCCGAGCAATCACTAAATTAATCAGTAACCGTTTTGTTTGGCCCAGTATGCACACTGACATAAACAACTGGACTCAAACCTGCTTGAATAGTCTGAAGAGCAAAACAAACAGACACAAAAAGTCTCCCCCAGGACAATTAAAAAACCAGATGGTAGGTTTGTTGCAGAGCCGATAAGCATGTCGACCCCGCAAATGAATTAAGTCTAATGCGTGTGAATAAGTGACAGCCAAAGACAATGAAGGAACAAAGGCGAGGTAACAAATATAACAATTTATTGTCAGATCTACAAACGTGTGTTAAGTAAGTCCGTAATGGTCGAATATGGTCTTCAGCTAGAATGGTAACGATGATAGCTGGTATAGTTGAGATGTAGATGAGCGCAGCTTGATGTTAGTCGCGGGTAGCTGGCGTAGGTTGAGTCGTAGAATGCAGCTGGATGATCGAAGTCGAAGGCTGAGGTCGGACGAGTCGTAGAATGCAGCTGGATGGTCGAAGTCGAAGGCTGAGATCGGGCGAGTCGAAGAATACAGCAGGATGATCTTAGTTGAAAGCTGAGGTCGGATGAGTCGAAGAATACAGCTGGATGATCGAAGCTGGAAGTCGAGGTCGGACGAGTCGAAGAATGCAGCTGGATGATCATCGTAGGAAGCTGGTGTCAGTCGTAGTTGGTAGATCGATGTTCCCGGTTATGTCGGTATGTTGAGTTAACCGAGGGTGTGTCGATCCGGTTGTTGGCTCGTACAGCGGGTCGTACGTGAGCCAGGTGTTGCAGTCCGTAACAGCGAGTCGTTACGTGGACTGCGTGATGCCTTGCAAGAGCGTCGAGGTCGAGTTCGGTTATGGCAGCTTGGTCGTGTAGTGTCGGGCGAGCTAGTTACTAAGACTAGGCCGTGTCTTAGTGTTACGGACCAAGTGAAAGGTCGGAGACCGTGGTTAAGGTTTTGCCAGGCCTTAGTACAGACAAGATCGAGCGAACGAGTCAAGAAAACTAGGGCTTTGTCGTGCCCCCTAACCGTGCGGGCATAACGAGACGAAGGCGGAGGCTTTGCCGCGTCAAAGCCATACGGACGATGGCTATGGCTGGGTCGCGCCAAAAGCCGTGCGGACGTATCGGACGGGAGCTGGAGCTTTGCCGTGTCAAAGCCGTGCAGACGATATCGGGCGCTAGCTAAGGCATTGTCGTGCCGAAGCAGTACGGACGGTCGGACGATAACGAAGGCTTTGCCGTGTTAAAGCCGTACGGACATATCAACCGAGGGCTAAGGTTGGGCCGCGCCGAAGCTCTGCACAAACGAGCGGACAGGCCAGGAGGCCGAGGCTAAGATAGGCGTTATCTTAGCGCTGCGCAGATAGTGAAGCGGTTGCTAAAGGCTGGACCGTGCCATTAGCGCTGCGCAGCTTATCGGAAATCGGACCGGCTGGTCTTAGAATCCGTCTTCGTGTTTGCCTCCGGGCCGTCTATTTCGGCGAGCCAATTAAGGCTGCCAGAGATGCTCTGACCCGCAGACAGAGACCTCTTATGGCCCTTAAAAGGACCGTTTGTGCATAAATATGTGATGTCAAAGACGAATGCACCACGTGATGTAGGATTCGAGCCTTTTGGAGAGCGGCTCCTGAGAGCGTCCGAGAACCTCCGGTTTCTGCCATCGCTGGAGCCTTTGTTATATGAAAGTAGGGCAACGCCACGCTGTGGAGTTTGTGTAAATATACAGTTATAAAAATGGGCGTAAAGATAAATCACTTCTTTAGCGTAGCGTCGGCTATCGAAGATTATTTATTCCATTTTTATAGTGTTGTTTGTGACAGAAGTGTTCTGTCAATATAGTTAATTTCAAATTTTATCCCTTCTTTATCCGAGACGAGAGGTTAAGGTCGTAAAAAGGGGATTCGTCACTTCCGTTCATAACCGGATGTTGTTTTACTAGGACGAGCGAGTAGCCCGATGTATACGTTAGTGGACAGGTTACGATAGGTTCACAAACCTACACATCGATATTGTCGGACCATTGTCAACAGCAAATGACTGTCAATATATACTTACCATCATTGCGAGGTCTACAAGATGGTCTGTTTCCGTCCCACTAAGAGATATATCAACAGAGACTATCTCTAAAAGTATGTTACGAGAATGGATAGCAGTCTTTGGTTGTCCTTCAGTAATAACAACAGACAGAGGCTCCCAGTTTCAATCAACGCTTTTCGAAGAATTCACAAAGTTATTTGGAGTCAAACACATAAAAACAACAGCATACCACCCCTACGCAAATGGATTAATTGAAAGATTCCATAGACAACTTAAAACAGCTTTAACAGCTAACAACAACTCCAGAACATGGTTTGAAAATTTGCCTCTTGCTTTGAATGTTATTAAAGAAGATCTGGGATGTACAGCTTCCGAAATTGTTTTTGGAATATCTTTAACACTGCCAGGTCAATTTTGTGAAAAAAAAATTTTCCTTACAACTTACTACAGCTTTTGTAAAGAATTTTAAGTAGAAAATGAACGATTTAGTTTTCACACCCACAAGAACACAAACAAAAGAACTTTACACACCAAAAGACCTTCACGACTGCAAATACGTTTTTACTCGAAATGACGCAGTCAAAAAACCTTTATGTCCTAATTACTCCGGACCATTCCAGGCAGTTTAAAGACACCCCAAATACTTTAAACTCATCATAAAAGGCAAACATGATACTGTCTCCATAAACAGACTAAAACCGGCGTATTTAGAATTACCAATAAAGAAAGGTACGACTGAACACTCTACAACTACAACAAATACCACATTGTCCAAACTGTCGGGGATATTGCGAGATGTGTCGAAAGTATAAAATAAAGTTTGGAGGCAGCACGTGTTCCTCGCAAGTAATTTCCCTAACAAAACAAAACAAAACAAAAACCCTGAATAACTTTAAAATAAAGGTTTATTATTCGGCTGGAATATTGTGCCAAGGAACTCACAATGTTGTTGTTGTTTTTTGCCAATGCGGTTGTTGTTGTTGTTTTCGCCGGTGTGGTTGTTGCTTTCGCCGATGTGGTTGTTGTTGTTGTTGTTGTTTTCGCCTTTAGTGTAAGGAGAAGTGGGAATGTCTTTGCTAGACAGCGTGGCGCCTCCCAGGTTTTGGTGGAGTAAGGGAATAGTCCAGTGGCGTAGTTTTGTTGTCTTTAGCTGTGAACTCTGGTGAATTGGTCCATCGCTTTCTTTTTATAACTCCGAAGAGGATCAAAACGGGTATGAATGTTTTTTTGGGGAAAGTACTTGATTGGTTAAAAAATCTATGGGCGCGAATTTTGTGTATTGTGGTTTGGATCCTTTTTCTAGAATGTTCTAATGTTTGTTGATTGGTTTAAAAAATCCATGGGCGCGAATTTTGTGTATGTAGTTTGGATCCTTTTTTTCTAGAATGTTCTAACGGTTGTTGATTGGTTTAAAAATGTGAGTGCGAATTTTGTGTATGTATATGAAATTTACGCTACAAAACCACCCTCCACACCGATAAATACACCTGCAAACATTACCACAAAATCTGGAAGAAAGGTACATTGGCCGAAACATTTTAAGACTTATCAATCTGCAGGGTGGGAGGTATATAGAATACACATTTTTTTAGCATTAAAATAAGCAACAAAAACATACATAAGAACATTCTAGAAATTTTGGATTAAAACCACATTAGCATTTTAGTTACATTTTTATAGTTTTCAACCAATCAGCTAAAAACAGAATAAGAACATTCTAGAAAAACAGGATTAGAAACTAATTAACAGAAAATATTTAGGCTCTAAAATAAATAAGTAAAAATACGAATCTGATTGGTCAAGAAATGTTTACGCGCTAAAATTGTAGGACTGCAATAAAACCATTTTTTGATCCACTACTAAGTATAAATAACGAGGAATTAAATCAACTCAGTAGTGTGACGGCAAATTCTTTAAAATCCCAAAACGGGACTTTATATTTTCGCACGTGTGAAGACGGGGTAGGTTGGCACTTGATCCCGTGTAGAATAAGTCCTCGTTCAGAGTTTTTTTCTCAGGCATATAAGAACTGGTATATTATGTGAGCGATCAATTTAGGGCTAGACTGACCGCCGCTGGCAAGGGGTTCCAAATTTCACACTATCCACACACCCACCAGGTCGCTTTCCTTCCTCCCCTAGACAATGGAAGATATGGACCTATAGGTTTAGTCGTAATAATATATTGTAGTAGTCGGCAACTCCGGTTTCCCGTGTGATATTTTAAAGGAATTAATAGGACAATTCTAAGCAAGATAACATAAGGCGAATAGAAGCTGAAAAGGAAGCATGAAGTAACAAACTCGTAGAAGACACTGCAAATAACAACTTAGACCACGTGGTAACATTAAAATACATGAATCTTTTACTACAATTATATACACCTTCAAAGTGTCACAATATATAATAATTGAACAGTCCATGAACATAAATGTCTTTCTTCTTTTCTGTTCTTCCGTTTTTCTCCAAATTGAGAGAGAGAGAGAGAGAGAGAGAGAGAGAGAGAGAGAGTGGTATATAAAATTTGGGTATAAGGAGAAATGGTCCCAAAGTTACTTATCTTATTTTTCGACGGGGTTCCACTGGAGAATCTTTCTTCTTTTACGGGCTAATAGACTTTAGGCTATTTTTAACACTAGCTTGAAGAAAATAGCTTCTTCGTGTCTCGCAGATATTTTTTCGTCTTCTTCACCCGGAGTACTTGGCTTTTGGTTCTGTCTCCTACGAACCATGTCCAAAAACTGCTTTCTTACTATCTATTTCCGCTGACGGGAAGGAGTCCCCACTTCCGTTTTGGGATCCCAGCCAATCATTTGGCTTCTTTCCCCTTCCCCCTGGCCAGGCGATCCATTTTGGCTACTATATGTCACCCAAGTCCCATTCTTTTTCCATCAGGTCACCCAGTACAAACATCTGTTTTTCCATTCTGACCTGGGTTTGTTACTTTGGGGTTGACCTACATTCTTTCATGTCTTAACGGCCATTCTTTGGCGGCTTGCCACTGTTAATTCAAACGGGAGGATAGTATTAATCTTATTTCTATCGTCTCAGTGGGACACCACGTGACAAGTAGTCAGTCAGGTGTCAGTCATTCAATTCATTTCTTCCACGGCCAAAAAGTCATTCCGTCTACTACGCTAAAAGACTTTTCACTATAGGTCATGACCGAGCCGTAGATGGCCGCGATTAAGATTC
Organism: Sepioteuthis lessoniana; assembly: GCA_963585895.1. Classification (NCBI taxonomy): domain Eukaryota; kingdom Metazoa; phylum Mollusca; class Cephalopoda; order Myopsida; family Loliginidae; genus Sepioteuthis; species Sepioteuthis lessoniana. The sequence goes on from OY757930.1 coordinate 53,872,986, forward strand.
AAAGGGGATGACTCGCAAACTTTCTTTCATCAATGCGACACGCTGTCGCCAACTTCTTAAAAAAACACAGTACGGACTTAATGTGAGTAAAGACAAATATTTTTATCCAACTTACTTCGGCCAACCATGGAACCATTTATTTAAAACACTCTATTAACATTTAAACACACACACACACACACACACACACACACGCACACGTGTGAACAATCTTATTTTCATTTAACTGGCCATAACTTTTTTCTACAAAGACCAATCGCACATTATTTTTTTCATCTATTTTCACTCCTGTTTTGTTATGAATATTAAATTGTTTGTTTTTTAATTTTTGTTGTGTCATATTCCATTTCTTTCATGTGATTGTAAAAATTTGTGTTTTATTTGTAGTGGAACTAAGTGTGAAGTAATACCCGTAAAATACGGAGGAGAACTCACTCTCACTCACTACATACACCCACTACACAATACAATCTTTCTACTTTTTATTCTCCTTGCTCCAATTAAACTTAATTAAAATCAAATTGGCGATATACTACTGATAAAATCTCTGATACTTAAACTTCAATCAAAAATAAATAAAATAAAAGGAAAATTGGCTAAATATTTCTGCCCTCTTTTCCAAAAACTCAAATGTTTTTGTTAAAATTTAGTTCCTGTCATTTCACTTTGTTTTGTTCTTTTTTCTTTAAATAATATCCAAACTGATAAATTCTCTTTTTAAAAAAGAAAAATTGTTGCTCGCAGAAAAAAAGAATACCCATGACAGTTTGCGTTGATTGTTTTAATGAACAGAAAAATACTTATTCTTATCTGGATGGTGAATTGTAAGTTTTAGTCGTCCATTCTTTTTTTTCATTTTTTTTCTCTAAAAAGTTAGTTACGCCACTAGATTTACAAATCAGTCATCCGCCATAACTCGATACCTTAGTGGTTGGTGGAGAGAAAGACTACAGAAATATGACCGATAACCGAATTATAGCTAGTTGATGACGTATTTTTGGGACTTCACTATTCCGTAAAAACTGAAACAAATCACTGAAACTTACTTTTATCTTGATGGTAATTCGAAGTATTATATTTCTATATATTTTTTTTGTACATCATAAACAAAACAAATTCTTATAGATTACTCTGTTCATGCACATGCCAAATTTCGTTTTTTGACTGAATGGCCAGGAATCAGTTTTGGAGGCATTCTTTAGTTCATAGGAAATTTAAAGAACTCATTTTTCATTTTTATGTTTAGCTACAAATATTCATCAGGTGTCTACGGTATTTAAGCAAGAAAGAAAAACTGAGAAATTTAGCTCCTTTGGAGATTAGTATACTCTATTTTATTTTATCTTATAATGTATTTTTAAGTCCTTTTTTCCCTTCTAATCTCTTTATTTCTTGGTTTTATTGCTCCTATTAAAGGAAGTGAGAAGATGTCACTTTCCAAAAAGAGTAAAAACATTCTCTCAGTTGATGATTTGATTTGTTTTGTTTCAGGATCGATAAATATGTGAATTCCGCAAACATGCATTCGACTGTCTAAAATTTCTTGGCCACAGTGAGTCTTGAAGATCAGGACAGAATCTTGGTGCTCTGTGCTGGTCATAGGAGTAGCTGTGTGATCAGAAATCTGGAGACAGTCAGAAAGGCTGACACATATGGCCATGGAGGCTGGATGATCGATGTCCCAGTTTATTCAGTCGCAGGTTAACTGGGGGTGTATGTTGACATGGCCTTGGAGTGCTGACAATAGTCTGATCAGTGTTGTTTGCTCATAGACTAGACTTTAGCTCAGAATGTGGCATCTGGTTGGCTGTTGCAACTTTGTCCCATTGTATTTACAAAGATCCTTAAAAAAGATTGAAAATGGGAAGCAAGACTTATAATCCTGAAAAGAAATGTTATGTAAGATCTTTGTAATTCAACCTTAAAAAAGGCTGTTTGACGTTCTGTATTTTAGTTCTGTTTTGAAAGTGCGGTAGTGATTGGTTGAATCCTGGTATTGGCTGGTGCTGTGTCTGTGGCTGTGATTGGTTGGATCCTGCACCAGCTGTTGGCTGGCAGGAGAGGCATCTGGTACCATTGAAAAGGAGTTTGTATAACTCCCTTCACTTCTGGGCACAAATGCCCTTATTTATCCATGCCTCTGATCAGGCCAGATTTGACACAAGGTCTTTTTTATTGTGGGGTTTAGGAATGGGAGGTCATGCACAATTCAAGACAACTGATCAATGCTGGTCATAGGTTCACTAGGTGCAATGTGAATGATGCTAGTCTTGTTAAGTCTCCCACTATGGAGCCAGGTGACTTTGCTGGTCATAGATTCATTAGATCTGAAGGTCTAGTGAATCTATGCTCCAAAACATTTGTAAAATGTTTTTAATAAAGCTTGCCCATGAGCCAAGACTCTTGGCAAGAATGTCTGCTGTAGATTGAAGTTTAGGATTAGTGACTGCTTTTATATAGCAGGGAAGGGCAGCATATTGGATAGTTCTCCATGTGTGTGAGTGGTAAAAAGTTTGTGTTGTTGAAACAGGAATCCTCTCTTTAAATATGAGTAATAATGAAATACATCATTATATTGATGAGAGCTCCTTACAAATGCAACCTGTTTTTCTCAATAGTTTTGAAGCTATTTTCGAGGTGGTCTGCAGAATTAACTTATCTCAAAAGTAGCCACCATGTTGGTAACAGGAAATTCCACTTGCCAATGAAATTAGTGAGGTTATTATTGCTGATAATGCTGGGGTTTGTTTTCAGTAGTGGGAAAAAATTATGTTTGCTGATGTCACAGATGACTCTGCGTTTTTTCAACAGGGATTTTAGATTTGAGTAGCTGGGGGCAACGACAGTTTGTTTGTTTGTCTGTTTGGTTTACCACATGTCAACCCTTGAATTATTTTTTCAAGCAATTATATGGTTTCAAGTAAAAATAACAATTATAGCTTTTGGTAACTATTGATAATTTATACATAATTATATAGTTTCAAGTAACTATACTATTCAATAATAACTGTATGTTTGTACTCTGTTCCTTACTAATACAAATAATTTGCACACAGTTACATGGTTTCAATTAACTAATGATAGTAATCATTATATAAATTTTATCTTTTAGTAACTATTCTTAATATGAATAAATTGCACAGTTATATGGTTTCAAGCATTCAAATAATATTAATAATTTTCAAATAGATCTCTGATGCATAAATGGAATCCTAACAGGTATTAACACACCAGAACTGGCATAGACAAATTTTGGTACAAGGCAATAGTTAGAGAGCACCTATTAAGGATTAAGTATTTCTTTGTTATCGAATAGAATTGACACAAGGTCAGCTTTTTAATGCAGAGATTATCCAGTGAACAAATGCAAAGTTAGACAGAAACAAAAAACCTAGTGTTATCACTTGTGATGGTGGGGTGCCTCAGCCATCAGAAAATTAACATGACTCTACTTTTTTAAATGAGAAAGTAGATACTGCCGGTGGTATGATGTCCTTAATCAAATCTCATTTTTTCCTGCACAGGAATGTATATACTCCTAGTAAGGACTTTGTCATCATTTATTGCTTGTGAAAGTAACATGACAACTATTGTTCTATAGCAACTGTTTTTTTTGTTGTAAATTACTAGTATTAACTAGAATGGAATTGGTATTCATTCTGTTAATTCAATATTATTGTTTCATTGTGAAGCAATTTAATATTGGCTCAGTATTCAAGTGAGTAATACTAATAATAACATGCTACCGCTTAAAAGTAGTAAGAGAATACACATTATCAGTTTTATATATGAAGGTGAATCAATAAGCTTAGAACCAAATATGTAGTTTGAGTTGAGTTTTCCTCTTAAATTTTTGCTGTATCATATTTGATCTGTATGATTAAAAATCACCACTAAATTAAGTGCAATGAAAAGGAAAGAGATTATGTTCAGAAATAGATATTTGTATAATATGAATGCTTTTTTTATCATCAGAGTGTGGACAATGTAAATTGATAAATACATGTACATAAATATACATTTTACAACTCTAGAAGGGATAGTGTGCAAGTTTCATTGTGCTTGTTCTATTTCTTCTATTGTCTGAAACTGACAACATTATAGGGTGGATTTCAGCTTTTAAAACAGTGGCAGCTGAGGAATGTTTTTGTCTTTGTGAAAAATTCTCAAATTGACCATTGTCTATTGACTTAAAAGGTTATTCAGGTTTGGATTTATCTTTGGTGGATGTTCCCAATTTAAAAAATGTGTGACACTCATGATGTTGTATATGTCTCAAACAATTTTCCCTCTCAACTTGTTGCAATATTAGAAAAGTTTCCATAAAGATTTCATATTTTGATACAGAATTTCACATAGCATGTGTAGATCCAATACTAACCAACATAGTGATTTTTATATAAAAAATCAAGGTCATTGCTACATTACATTTCAGTCATGAACATGCCTAAATGTCTCATTTATCGGATAGTTTAAAAGATTGGTTTCTTTTTGGACTCATATAAGTATGTATGAAAAGGTGTGTGTCCATAAAATTTATAAATATAATTTCATATGCATGCTGCTTCAAAAAGACAAAAAAAATTCTGTGCTACCAACAAAGTCTTCATCAGATAATGAATTGCTAAGCATGGTTTTGGAGCTAACACATCAATACCATTAACTCAGATTGACCGACTGAATGAATAATTTTAACAGCATGTCAACCTTTTTAGGGTTATTTTATGCTTAAAGATTAAGGAATCACATTCATTGCAGATTCATGTTTATATTTTTATGTTGTTGTTTCTTGAAAGTTCTTGTTTTTTTGCACACGGTCCTCCTATTGAATATGAATCATTTTTAAACAAATCTATTTAACCTATGGAAGGAAGCTTAACAGGTACTTCCACTTTTGGTCAGAATTGACCAGGCAATGAAGAGGTATTCACCATCAGATGCAGTTTAGTGTCACATTAACTCAATGTGTCCCATGTTACAACACAATGAACCCAAGGTTCTTTGAAATAAAAAAAATTTTCTCCCAGATTTGAATCGCATAGACAAATGATAGCAAAAAACAAACACAAAGATGTAAAATTTATGTAAAATCTGATGAAATCTCTGGAATTCCAGATATACATATGTTTACTTTTTTTTAAATATTTTCTGTTTCTTTTTATAGAACAGAATGGAAAGTTTCTAATCTCTTTCTTTACTCTTTTAAAATCGTTTGTTCTTTCTTTTTGTGTTTGCAGATTTTTTAGTATTTCTGCAGAAAACTTTAAACTCCTATTCAATTCAATTTTTGATGAACTGGCAAAATTATGCAACTTTGGTCATCTTCATATTTTCTGGTTTTATGAGTGGTTTTGTTTCCATGTGGTCTTGATCACAAATAAGAGTTGAATATTTTCCTCTTTCCAAGAACTTCTGTCAAATGAATAATCTATATAGTTTTTGGATGGATTTAATACATAGAGAAGAATAGTAGGTTTTCCTCTTCATATCTCTTTGATTTTGCATGACTAAAAAAATGTTTTCCAGCATTTTATATCTTCACAACAAGAGAGATCACAGTTAAGAGAAGTTAAAATTCATAGTTGGTGCCTTTTTTTTTCATTCAGTTATATGATTATCGTCTGACAGTTTATAAATGGAATCAAATCAGGTGATTCTTAGCTGACCACAGTATCTCCACCTACAAATTCATGATGTCAGGTTTTTGTGCAATCAAATTACTATCAGAGACACAAGGAAGGAAGGAAAGAAAGAAGAAGATAGAAAACCTCCTCTACTGTTATGCATTTTCCTTCTTTTCTTGGATAATGGCAAGATCTCATTTACTTATTCTTTTAAAAGTTAATAAAATAAAAAACTATGTTACATCTAACAGTACCTTTTTATACTGTAGACTTTTTGCCACTGCACTGTGGGAATGCCAGATAAAACAGCAGTTTCATCATGTAATCATTGGTTATATTCTCAACTTTCTAGTAAATGTGCATGAGCTTAGCAATTAATCATTGATTCAATGATGTAAGGTTTAAATTAACTGATGAGTTAATAATGTCAAATATTGAGTATGAAGTGCAGCTAAAAAGTCAAAATATGTTCTACATAGTTCAAGTGGAAACAACTATTTCTTTAACTGGTAGTTCATATCAACAAGCTCAACTGGTAGTTCATATCAATCTGTTGTGCTGTAGTAAGATCATGACTCTGATTTCCTTCAATTGATTTATAATCTCAATCCAAGATTTATGCCATTATTGACAGAAGCAACCAATTTTAATGTGATGGCTCTACACTGTTTTTTTATATGATGTTATATTGCTTACATATCATTTTTTTGATAGTGATGTAATAATTATTTGTGGTGTTGCAGTCCTTTGCGAATGCATATTGTGGCATGGTTACCAAGCCTTATCATTCCACATCAAACTATATCAAACTTTTGCCGAAGTTTATAACAGATATCATTTTATGTACGTGCCACTACGAAAAAAGCTCCCACCCCAAACAAAAGAAAAACCACCAACCAAACTTTCATCAGATAATTTTGTATGTCAAAATCAAAACAGCTAAGCATTGAGGTGAGAGCACAAGTTGAAGTTCTATTCAAAGAATTCTACTCTCAAAGATAAATTGCCCAAAAGTTAAAGATTTCTAGTCATGGAGTGCAATATTTGTTACAAAGGCAATTAAAAATGACACAAATGATGACAGGAAAATATCTGAAGTGACAAAAGTGACAATTGCAGCTGAAGATAAACATTTGATTATTGAGAGTAAAAGAATTAGAAGGGAAACTACCCCAAAGTTGATTGCTGAACTTAATTCTTTTCAACAACAACAACAACAACAACAACAACAACAACAACCAATTTTGCTCTCAACTGTGAAAAATCAATTTAAATCAGTTGGGTTCTGGTGGTGCATAGCCATTAAGAAATCTTACAGAAGGTGAATAAGCAGAAAAGACTGTTATGGGGGAAAAAACATAAGAATTGGGTATTGAAAGAGTGGCAAAATGTATTGTGGACAAAAGATGAGTCTGAATTTGAACTTTTGGGTTGTAAGAGGAGAGTGTATGTGAGAAAAATATTAATGATGTAGTTATGTGGTTTGCTATGTTTATAAATAAAGAGTGCTCAGTATTGGTGATAGAGCATATATATATATATATATATATATATATATATATAAGTTAGGATAGTATAAACACAGTCAACAGGGTGACAGTTTCTTGCCTATGCAATCATTGGATCAATCATCATTGATCCAATGATAATATCTGTAGACATATTTTTTTTAAAAGTCTACAAAAATTAAAAGATATGATTTTATAGAAACTTCTGTAAACTGGATAAGCAGTTTAATCAACACTGTCTAATGCTGATTTAAGTTTAACTAATTGTTTTTTTGGGGGGAGAAAGTTCTCATTCTGTCATCATGCTTCACTCTCTCCATTTGAACTTGATCGACTCTATAATCATTTTTGGTAAGTATATTCTACTAGTTTTAGCTCATCACCTTTAGGAAATGTCACAAGGTGTCATATTAGCATAGTTTCTTATGGTGATTCCTACCTACTTTTTTTAAAGACAATTGCAGTAACCACAATTAACAACAAGGAAACTGAAAAAACAAAACAAAACAAAACAAAAAAAATTTAGTGTTCCCTGGAAGTTGGTTAGATCTAATTCAATGTCTCTAATACTATTCTGTTCAGAACTAGGGCAGTTTTTAAATATTGTGTTCAAGGAGAATATTTAGATTTTTTTTTCTCTCAGATTGTACATCTTATCAAGGCTAAAGAATGTATTGGTCAAAATAGTGTGTTTACTATATTGAGATTATGAAGAGGTTTGATCATCCAAAGAATTTTTAGCATGTTAATGAATCTTCTTAAAGTTATCCTCAATTTGTATGACTTGCATTTGTAAGTAACAATTGCAAATAAAAGTTAGAGCAGATATTCTCCAGTTCAACACTCTATCAAGGGAGTAATTACTAAAATTAGTTATGTAAAATGAACTTCTATTTTGTCAATTCTCCATTTCATTACAAGATCAGTTGTCAGTTTAAAAAAAACATATTAAAATTTTATAATACTTCCATGAATAAAAATAACAGGTTTTTAAATATATATATTATTGTATACAAGGAGGTGCCCGTGGTGTAATGGTTATTGTCATAGGAAATGGACACGGCGACATGAGTTCAAATCCTGGATGAGACTGATTGCATTTCACATAGCACTAATACCCTTGGGAAAGGTATGAATCCAATTATTTTCCCTCCAGCTATTGGTAAATAGTAGGGCAGACTAGGTTCTTCAGCCTTGGTGGGGCAACTAGTCTAGGAGAAGGAAAACTCTGAATTCAAACCAGTTAAACTCTGCTTAAAAATTGACCTTGTGTCATATCCTGCCCGAGCGGAGGGGTTGGTAAATATATATATATTATTGTATATGATAGATATTTGATCATCATGGCCAGATAAAATGACAAAAAAGATATGTTCAAAGAGTGAATAAAGATAATCCTCAATTGGATGAACAGCAAAGGTTCAGGATATAACATATTTTTTTAGTTTCTTGATTAAAACAATGATATACATAAAACTTAAGCTCCTATGCTAGTTTTTACCACAAGCAGTGGCATAACTGAGAGAAGAAAGGTGTCATTATTTCCCTTAAGTACATTCTTGAAGAGTGATGTCTTTTCAACATTTTTGACTCAGCTGAGACTGCAGAATATGCCAACTACATTTCTACATAGAGGTAAAACCCTTCCTCCAAACAAGTGTCCTGGAGTAAACCATCTAATGGTGAGGCTCTAGTCCTGGAGCTTTGGAGAATTGGAGTACCTCCTCATTGTCATTACTCACATTTCCATTCTGACCCAGAGTAGTAGTACGTGTTAGGGTCTCATCAATGAGTTAAATAGAAATATGTAATAATTTTGTAAAACTTGAAACCATTTAACTGTGTGTAAACAAATTACTGAGGTTAAATTGAATTATTAGTATCATATTGCAAGTCTTGGAACCATTTTGTGCAAACCAATGAGCTCTGGTTCATTTAAAAATATTACCTAGGAACTGTTCATTTACAAATCCTATATTCAATTGATATGTATAAACAGGACTTTATATTAAATAACCTACAAGGGTCATATGCTATAAAACACAACCAATCAACCAACAATAAATTTCTCATTAACTCTGGACAATTCAGTGAAGTTTAATCATTTTATGTCACTAGTCTTAATTGGAGATATTTATAAGCTTGAATGATACTATTACTGGAATATGAAATTGTAGGTTCCTCCTTACACATTAGACAACATATCAATAAAAAACCAGAGACTTGTAACATGTTAATTTTATCAAAACATTTATGTACTTCCTTTAAAAGTGTATCTACTTTGTGTTTTGATTTTAAATACAAAATTAAAATGAAGGATGAATTTAAAATTATTTGTGTCCTTTTGCCTTTCTTATATGTTTTCTCCCGGTGAGGATTTACCCATTAATGGATTGATGATCTCCACAAGGAAACAGCTCAGTGGGTGACATGCTGAACCTCAGTTGCTAATAATGGGTCTCAATGGAATACCATCCTTATGTATTTTTGGAAGGCCATACAAGCGCAGTTGCTTATTGTAATGTTTAGTTAGCCGTCTGTACTTTATTTGTGGTATGAGAATTTTGTTCTTACTGAGGATCTGTGACAACTTTCTTTCCATCTTCAGGGTTGGATCTTTCTTTACTTTACAATAGCCACCATTGCTAATCAAGTCTGCCAATTCATTGGAGTATTCCACACTATCCATTATCACAGTAGCATTGCCTTTGTCTACTAGGTGGATCATGATATTGTTATCACCCTTTAGTGATTTGATGGCTAGTCTCTCCACGTTTTTGAGATATTTGGTTTCAGAGGCATCAATTTCTCAAGTGCTCAACAGAATTCAACATGACCAAGAACTGTGTGTACTCTATCCCTTGCAATTGTGGTAAAGTATACAAAGGTGAGACATGCTACCCACTAAAAGTAAGGCTAGAAGAATATCAAAAAGTGGTGAAATTGAAAAGTCTGGTATGCTGGACCATATACGGAATTAAAAGGGAAACCATCTGCTCTTATGGGATGAAGTTAAAATAATTGGTAGAGAAGAACATTGGAGAATTAGATGTCTTAAAGAATCAGCACATATGTTGGGTTACAGTGACCTGTGGTTTGAAGTTCTATGTCGGCTTCAGAGTTCAACAAGAAACACCTGAAGAAGGCCAGAAGGCAAATAGGCCGAAACATAAATATTACAATAAAGATAAAGACAATAGTCTGAAAACCCTGAATAAAAAAAATTTGAAAATGTTTTTTTTTATGAAAGTCATAACCATTTTATGAGATTTTCAGCTGTAATTTAATGTTTGCTCTGTCAGTGGGGCTTAGGAATACACCAACTGCATTCCCTGAAGAGGGGTAAGATCACACCCAAAACTGCTGTCTTAAGTATCAACTAAGCTGCATCCAGTAGTGAGGCTCCAGTTCTGGAGCTTCAGGGAAGTGTGGATTATCCCTTCATTGTCATTACTCCTATTACTCTGACACTGTTAGAGTCCCATCTATAGATCAAACAGACCTGTTCAAAATTATTAGTATTAGATAGGAATACATGAAACCATATAACTGTATGTTTGGAGTGATATTATTTACCAAGGATTATTATTATTAATTATTTGAAATCATATAATTGCTTGAAAAAAAAGAAGACTGACTTTAGCATTAAATAACACAACAAGAATTAATATGCCAAAAACCAACTATTAACTTAATGTTCTGATGTAATGAGGCCATCAGCTGATTTTGTAAATGTGGGTAGCATAAAATATGTTCCAAGGTTACCTCATTGACAGGTGACACTGTAATCAAGGATGTTTATAGCTGAAAGGAAATTTAGAACTCAGAATTTTGTAAATATCCTGCTTGTGAATGAGGTGTTGGATCAATACATACAAATCAAACTGATTCTAATGTCTTTTCTAAAGCTAAAGATTCATGAAGTGATGTTAATGTTAATGATGAATAAGCAGACAGTTAGAGAAGGACATGACTTTTCAATCCTTTGTGGATCCAGCCTTCAAAAGACTAGAAAACTTATGACATTGGTACAATTACAATGACACTTTGCACTATCAGTAAATAAGCTGGACACAGCACATTGGCAAATGAGTTTCACAACAACACATAACCTATATGATATTATTGTTATATATGTAAAATATGCCAAATTTTATTTCTGTTACCACTACACTTTCAAATATATCCCTTTTTGTATTTTCATTCCTGTTTAGTAACACAAAGTTGTCATTTACTAAGTTAAGCTTAGTTTAGCACAAAGTCCGAAGTATGAGGCTCTGTGAGATTCAAACTCATTAACAGTAGTCTGATAACTTAGCTTGTTAACCATTATATCATTTGAGGCCCCCAATAAAGTTGTGTTATGAGAATTATCTCTTGGATTTCTTCCTACATGAAATTCAGTATGATGAGTATAATTAGTTATAAATCAGCGTAACATTAATAATTCTATATTACTGACAAGTCAGAATATGGTTTATGGTTTAGCTCTAGTGGGTCTGTTGAAATTTATGCTTTTAAGTAACTCTACCGTAATGGTCATTTATATGCTGTTATTAATGACAAATATCACTTAGGGATGGCAACCAGGATAAAAAGAGTATTTGATAAAAAGGGTTTGGATCAGAAGATTAAATTGATGGTAGGGTAGGATGGTATGAGATGATAATCAGCCACTGATTTATAGCAAATAAGATTAAATCTACCTGCTTTATCTAGGATAGGATTATGACAACAGACTGAATTTTAAACCTAATAAATCTATATTTATTCAAGATCGATTAATTATTGATTGACTGAAAAGCATTGAATATACTGAGTTTCAAGTCCATCAGTAATGGTTATGAGTATTTGATAGTACTGTTTGATGTGAAGATATATATTTTTTGTTTGTTATGTATAAATGCTTAGTAGTTAGAGCAATGGACTTAAGGTTACAAGGTCTATAGCTAATCCTTGGTAATAACTAATTGATACTTATTAGCTTATATAAAACAAAAGAAAATCATTTTTAAGTTAGTTATACTAGTTTTGAACTTGTTTTAGATGAAAAAAACTGTTAAATTTGTTACATTTGCTTTTTTGTTTTTTTTAGTGATTAATAAACTGGATATTTAGTGGCAAATTGGGTCACTGAGACATTGGGCAAAATGCTGGTAGGCCAGTGAGTCTGTGCCTAATCAGTAGGCTGATAACATGATTGTTTCTTCTAGTTTTAATACTATTAAATGTTACTGAGTAACCTACTGTGTTCAACATTAGTTGTAGGTGTCAGTATATATAATATGTAATGTCAGAAATTATCAACAATATAATCAAATTAACCCCCAGGTTGTTAATTAATCAAACTGTAAAAAAGGATGCCCTGTTATATTCAGGAACATTATGTTAATATTCAAATCAAATCAAATCATTAACTAACTTATTTTACTTTCTCTAAGATGCACTATGTAGTTATATTAATCATACAATATCCTTTATATTGTGTACATTTTCCCTTTTCATAAAGGAACAGTAGCCAAAGTGTATAGGCCATTGTGCTCACTAGAATTTTATTCAATTTTAGATATTTGCCTACTGTGACGGGGAAATTGTCTAAAATCCCTAAACGGGACTTTATTTTCGCACGTGTGAAGACGGGGCAGGTTGGCACTTGATCCCCTACAGAAATAAGTCCTGTTCAGAGTTCTTTTCTCAGGCAGATAAGAACTGGCATATTACATGAGGGAATAATTTAGGGCCAGACTGGCCACCGCTGGCAAAGGGGTCCAAAATTTCATACTATCACACACCCACCAGGCCGCTAAACTTCCTTCCCTTAGATAATAGAAGAATACGGGCCTATAGGTCTTAGTTGTAATAATATTAATGTTGTAGTAGTAGTCGGCAACTCCGGTTTCCCGTGTGATACTTTAGGAATTAATAGGACAGTTCTAAGCAAGATAATGTAAGGCGAATAGAAGCTGAAAGGAAAGCATGAAATAATAACATAGACCACATGGTAAAATGAAAATACATAGGTTCTTTACTACGGTTATATATATACATATACGTTCAGTAAAATGTCAAACACATATAATAGGATAGTCCATGAATATAACTGTCTTTTCCTGGCTTTTATCCTTTTTCAAATTGAGAGAGAGAGAGTGGTAAACAAAAATTTGGGTGTAACGGAAAAATGTCCCAAAGTCACTTATCTTATTTTTTTGACGGGGTTCCACTGGAGAATTTCTCTTCTTTCACGGGCTAATAGACTTTGTACTGTTTTTAATGCTGGCTTGAAGGATTTTGGAGTCCCTCGTGTCTCAGTCTTTTTGTCTTTAGCCCGGAGTAAAATGGCTATCGTCCGTCTGCCACGAGCGTTGCTCAAAAACTCCCTTTTTTTGTATTTACTTCCGCTGAGGGGAAGGGAACCCCACTTCCGTCTGGGGCCCCCGCCAATCAGTTGGCTTCATTTTCTTTCCCCTTCCGATGTCCGGCGACCCAAGGTCACTTAAGTGCGAACATCTGCGTGACCCACATTCTCTCCTAACGGTCACTTTTTGACTGCTAGATAATTTTAGTTCAACGGGGGGAGAGTATCATTCCCACCTCCTCGTCTCCGTGAGCCATCACGTGACACTACATTATTTTGGACTTCTACTTTGCCTCTGGAGATTTGTTTGCTAATTTTAAAGTTTTGTATTTAATCCAAAAAATCAATCAAAATTGCCAACCTGTATATAAAAATTGGAAAATGTGTAAGAAGTAGAAACAGGATAAAATTGTCATAAATAATAGAAACCAATTTTGTTAATATTCTCATATTTATTTCATCATCATCAAACTATTACAATTGTTCTGATTTTAGATTTTAAGTTAAATTTTGAAAAAAGAAAGTACCACATTTAAAGCATGTTATATAACCACAGAAATAGCAAACAGACTTTTATTTTATTTTCTATTTCATAGATGAAAAAGAATATTTGTGACTTGATGAAAGAAACAAGAAAAGGGATACAAAATGCAAATCAGGAAGCTGTAGGCTTTCTACATCCACTACCTTCAAACTATTTTTAGCATTAATGGTATGACCAAGTCCCTCAGGTGAATATTCTGCAGAATGCAAAGATTACCAGTATTGAATGCATAATTATCACACATCAGCTCAGATGGATCGGCCATGTTATTAGAATGTTAGAGAATTACCCCACTAAATCTTGTATGGAGAGTTATGAAATAGTCTACCTGTAGTTGGTGGTCAGAAAAAGAGATATAAATATCTGTTAAATACTATCCTCAAGCAATATAAACCCAACCACTCAACCAAAGATGCTGATGACTAACTGCTCATCCTACACGGTGACACGAGTTCAAATCCTGGACGAGACTGATTGCATTTCACATAGCACTAATACCCTTAGGAAAGGTATGAATCCAATTATTCTCCCTCCAGCTATGGGTAAATAGTTGGACAGACTAGGTTCTTCAGCCTTGGTGAGGCAACTAGTCTAGGAGAAGGAAAACTCTGAATTCAAACCTGTTAAACTCCGCTTAAAAATTGACCTTGTGTTATATCCTGCCCGAGCGGAGGGGTTGGTAAATAGCAACTGCTCATCCTACAGATGTACAATATGTCAAGCTGGTATGCACCAAAGATTAACTGATCAAAGTAGAGAGGTACCTTGTATGGTTTAATGGCTAGCAAGCTAGGTTATCAAACTTTTGTCATTGAGGTTGATTCTCACTTAGTGTCTCATATTTTTGGCCTTGGACCTAACTAAGCTAAACTTACTAAGGGTTAAGTAATCAAAAAAGAGTAGTTTTATAAATCTAACAATAATTTTAATGCTTACAAAAATATGAAATTAAAAATGGAATGGAAAAGTATTAAATCTAAAACTTTTTAATTAGTTTTTATTTAATTTATGAATCAATATGTAAGAACAAATTTGATTGATTCACTTGAACTTGAAATAATGTTAATCTTGAAATAATTACTTGTGCAAATGAATATAAAAAAAGAAACAAATATTTTTCTATTATCAAAGTCTAAGCATTAACTTTAAAACCTGTTTAACCCATTTCTCTTGTTTATCAACAAATAATAAGAGATTTATTTGAAGCAAATGTTAAAATGAGCTTAATTTTTTATGGATTAACATTATAATTGTTCATGACAAAAATATTGATGTTTTTTATATGTACTGTGAAAAGATTATACAATTGGCTTTTCTCTGAGGGGGTAATATCACCATCAAGGTAGGGTGAAAATTGAGCTGAGATAGGTGGGGTGATAGATTGTTACATAAAATGGATTTTTCTAAAATAATAGACAATTTTGATTTTATGTTGGTAAAGTCAAGAAATAATTGGAAGCCATTCTCATTTGTTGAGTTATAAAATGTACTGACATAAAGTACAATTACAACACTCTACCAATTTTTACCTGGGTACAGTATATATCTGAATTTTGAGAGCTGTTGATATATTTCTTACTTTGTAAACTGTACACATATTGACCTGTATACATAATTATTTTCTGTAATTCCAATTTATTACATTTTCTGTCAGTGTATGTAGATTATTGAAATGTTTTTTTTAAATTATTTCCATTATTTAATTAACTTCTTATCATATCCAATAATTCTTCACTGAATTTTCTGAGTTCATAGGTGGTAATCTTACTTATTCCCTATATCAGTTGTTCTATTATATATGAAGTATGTTTTTAAAAAAAAGTATTGAGACTGAAGTATTCACCAAAGCAAAAATGAACAATAAATGAAACATTTATTTTCTTCAAAATAATCTCCTTAGCATTCAATGCACTTATTCCAGGGAGTTTTTCATTGGTTAGAGCACCTCTGAAACTCCTCTTTTGATATTGTATAAAGTTGTGTCATATTTCTTTTAACATCCTTCATATTGTCAAATCTTATATTTTAGATAAATTTAGATCTAAAAAGAAATGTTAAACAGAACTGAAAGTCTGGTGAATATGGAGGATGTTTCATCTGCACAGTCCTATGTTTTTCCAGAAGCATTTTATTCAAAAGTTTCATAATCCTTTATGAACTGACACTGACTAGTCTAGGCATCATCACTCTATTATGTCAATTGTTCAAATTTAAAATTTTAGAATTCAAAAATTTTAAAGCTTCAGTTTTAATACTTTTTGATCACTTGATGCATGAGAGGAGGCATAAAACTAAGACTCACAAATATCAATTCAAATATTAAGAATCAAACAATAAAGCCTCAGAGACAAGAGTCACAGTAAATAAACAATATTAGTAAAATGTCAATTTAGTTTTATAAAGAATTTGAAAAGAGATGGACACACTGCCTAAAAAAAAACAACCAAAAAGTGGAGAGGGGTGAAAGTGGTTGAGAAATTCTGATGTCCAATGTATTCACATTGGTAGGAAGCAACAAAAGGTCAATTTTTAACTGAAGTTCAACTGGTGGGAATTCAGAGCTTTTCTTCTCTTAGATTGGTTGCTGTATCAAAAATAAAAACCCCAGTCTATTTTACTATTTACACATAAGAATTCATCCTTATATCAAGGTTATTAGTATGAAGTGAAAGTAAAACTACCTTGTTCAGGATTTGAACTTGCCTCACTTAATCCATTTTCTATCACAATAACCATCACACTACATGTGCCTCCTCATGTAGAATATGTTTTTTGTGGGAATATTTTATTTTATAATCATTTGTTATAATATGATACAAAATTAACTAGAATATGTTTACATCATGGTTCATGAAGTTGCAGCTAGCTAGTGAAACAAATAGAGTTCATACATTGTAAGATACTTTAAATTCAATTTATTGACTGCATTCACCCAGTAAAACCACACAAGATTTAACTAGCCTTCTTATCTATTTACTTTTTATAATGTTTTTCTATATTTATTTTTTATTGTATTTGTCATATATTTATCCAGTTTCCTCTTTCACTTATTGAATGTTATTATTCTTCAACATACATTTTTGTTGTGTGTCTTTTATGTTGTTTTTTATTCAACTATCTTTATCTTCAACATCAATGATTCCAGACTAACTTGTGCTCAACTAAAGAAAGAAACAGTTAAAGTTACTATCACATGGAGAAATTAATATAAGAACAAAATTACTTACCTTACAGAGTCACAGCAGAGAGAATTACTTTAGAGATCATTCCTTCCTTCATACAGAACAATTTTTCAAGTATGTTCAAAATATATCGAGACTATAGTGATCAAATAGTTATTTCTACCACAATTTCAACTGCATATTCCTGATGTTTATAAGGACAATTTTCACAGGGTCCCCATATTTCTTTATTGCTCTTCAAACATTATTTCTCTTTTTAATTTCACTTATTAATATATCATATCATGTTTGATATATCAAGTTAATGCTTGATATCATATCATATTAATGTTTTCATTTCCACCCAAACTCTGCCTTTTAAGAGAAATTTGATCTTATATCTATACAAACTATTGTGGCTAGCAGAATACAAACAGTTTGGAATATGCCTCTTCTAATACACTTCAAATATCTATGACCAAATAAATCATTGGATACTTATAATAATAAGTTTGGCTTGTGGTTTCATTTCTCACTGGGTACCCCATATTTCTGGATTTGGACTAGACTAAGCTGAGCTTGAGTAGTTTGTATGGTGTAATTGTTTGCAAGCTAGGCTTGCAGACCATTGTTTAGTGAGTTCATTTCTTACTGAGCACCCCTTATTTTTGAACTTATGCAAGACTAAACTAAACTTAGTGTTTCCTTAATGTCCTTTTTCCCTTTTTCAAATTCTCTTTCTTTCTACCTTATTCTTTCTTCATTTTCTTCATCACATTTGTTCTTTCTTTTTACTTTAGTTACTTGAAAGGATTTCAGTTGTCCAGTGTTCCTGTGTTCTCAACTTGCCAACTTGACTGATACCATCATCTTGAGTCCATTGACAAGCAGCAGTTTCCATCCTATCATGACAGAAACTACACTTGGACACCTTGCATGGTGTACTGATTAGCAAGGTTAGATAGCAGACCATTGTTAGTGAGTTCAATTCTCACTGGGTGCCTCATACTTCTGCCCTTGTATTAAACTAAACTAAGTCTAGTAAATAATGGCTATTTGATATATCAATTTCAATGAGCCCTAACTTCAGCCCAGTTCATTACTTTTTTGGAAAACAAAAATTATAGTGGGATTATTCATCTTCTAAATCTGGAATTAGATGCATAGACATAAAATTTCCTGACAAAAGTTCATAATTGTACAAATCATCTGAATGACACTTTTCCCTGGGCAGCTCATATTTGTGGTTTTGTCTTGTACAAAGCTAAGTTTAGTCAATATCAATTATCTAAATGGAACCAAATTTGGAATGGTAATTATTTAGTGACATTTTTTGGCCTTCACAATACTATTCAAAATGAATTTACCAAAAATAATAAGTAATTTGATTTTTGACTTGGTTATCACCACATTTAGAAAGCTGGTGTGAATATTGCCAAATTATATTTACCATATTTGACTGCATAATGTAAAGTAATGTTTAAAGCAAACTGGCAGTACATTACAAATCATTACAAAAGTACTCTAGAAAGAGAAAAAACAATTGTATATAAAATGCAAGCAGCTGAACATAAAGCATGAAATAACAAAGGGAAAATATCCTACATGATTACAGTAATAGAAAATTGTTAGAGAAAACAAAGCAGAAAACATTTTATAAAAGCAAATTACCATTATGGTTGAACATTAACAAAAAAACTTCTTTAGTTTCCAGTTGATTATTGATTGGAATATGTTGAGACATATTTAGATATGATAGATTAGTTAGTACCATCAAATTTTACTAGTACTTTGTTATAATAATTCCTCTGACAATATCGGTAATAATAATAGTAATAATAACAACAACAACAACATTTGACCATATTATGCACAAACCAGAATCTTACCTAGAAAATGAAGTCCCTAAAATTCTTTTGAATTTTGAGATATAAATGGATCCCTTAATCCTAGTCAGATGACCATACCTAGTGTTAATTAACAAGAAAAAAAGAATTTGTCATTTTGTAGATTTGCTGTTTCAGTAAAAATGAAAGAAAGCAAAAAGATAGACAAATACTTGGATCTTGCTAGAGAGCTGGAAAAGCTGTGGAACATGAAGGTGATGATGATACCAATTGTAGTTGGTGCACTTGGAACAGTCTCTAAAGGCTTGAAAAGAAAATTGAAGGAATTAGAAATCAGAGGAAGAAGTGATACCATGCAGACCACAGCATTGTTAAGAATGCTCAAAAGAGTCTTTGAGACTGGGGGAGACTTGCTGTCACTCAGACTCCAGTGAAAGCTTGTGTGAAAAACTCACAAAGAGTGAAATAATAATAATGTCCTCAAGAAGAGCAAGATGAGATAGAAAAATCTAGCTATAGCATGGATTGACTACAAAAAGGCATATGATATGGTCCTGTGAAGCTGGATAATAAACTGTCTCAAAATGTACAAGATATCTGACAAAGATATAAAGTTTATCAAAAATACTATGGAAAATAGGAGAGTTGAACTGACAACAGGAGAAAAAAGGTGAAAATCCAGAGAGGGATCTTCCAGGGAGATGCGCTATCACCATTACTATTTATAATAGCAAAGATGCCACTCAAAAGAAAAAAATCAACCCCCTAATGTACATAGATGACAACAAATTATTTGCCAAAAATAAGAAAGAATTGAAAACCCTAATACTGGCAGTGAGAATATACAGTCAAGATATATGGATGGAATTTACCATAGAAAAATGTGACATGCTAATAATGAAAAGTGGAAAATGACATCGGATGGAAGGAATAGAACTATCAAATCAAGAGAAAATAAGAATGCTTGGAGAAAAGGAAACCTATATATACTTGGGAATATTGGAAGCAGACACTATTAAACATGCTGAGATAAAATTAAAAAAAAACAATACCTCAAAAGAACAAGAAAACTACTTGAAACCAAACTCTGTAGCAGAAATCTCATCAAAATGCTATATACCTGAGCTGTCCCCCTCGTAAGGTACTCAGGATCATTCTTAATGTGGACTAGAGAAGAACTCCAATAAATGGACCAAAGAACAAGAAAACTCATGACAATGCATAAGGCCTTACATCCCAGAGATGATATAGACAGACTGTATGTGTCAAGAAAAGAAGGAGGAAGAGGTCTTGTCAGATAATGTCATTGCATCAATACAATGACAAGAAGAATACATAAAAAAAGCACAGAGAAAGACTGATTACAGTGACCTGAAACAATAGACAACACAAGCATCAACAGAACAAAAATAACCAGAAAACAAAAATGGGAAGAAAAACAGCTGAATGGACATTTCAAGTGACAAACAAGTGAAATCTCACATGAGAAAATTTGACATGGCTAAGAAAGGGAAACCATAAGAGAGAAACTGAATCTCTTCTGATAGCAGCACAAAACAATGCCATAAGGACTAAGTCAAAGCAAGAATAGACAAGATGCAACAAAATAGCAGATGTAGATTATGTTGTGATTGAGATGAAACAATCAATCACATAATAAGCAAATGCTGTAAATTAGCACAAAGAGAATATAAGACTAGACATGACTGGGTAGGGTAAGTGGTCCACTGGGAATTGTGCTAGAATTTTCACTGTGACCATACTGCCGAATGGTATATGCACAACCCAGAACCTGTCCTAGAAAATGAGATGCAGAAAATTCTTTGGGATTTTGAGATACAAATGGATCATCTAATCTTGGCCAAACAACTACACCCAGTGATAGTCAACAAATAAAGAGAACCTACTAGATATTGAACTTTGCCGTTTCAGCTAACTACAGGGTAAAATTGAAGGAAAGCAAAAAGAGAGATAAATACTTAAACTTTGCTAGAAAATTGAAAAAACTATGGAACATGAAAGTGATGGTGATACCAATTGTAATTGGTGTGCTTGGTACAGTTACTAAAAGACTTGTACATAGACTGGAGGACTTGGAATGAGGACAAGTGGAGACCATCTAAACTAAAGTGTTGTTGAGATTGGCCAGAATACTAAGAGTCCTGGAGACTTGAAGGAATTTGCTGTCACTCAGACTCTAGTGAAAAAACCATCAATTAACACTGGTGTAAAGAACTCTCAAATGAGTAAAATAATGATAATAAGTGAATTCAGCAAACAAGCACAAAAGTAATACAAGAACAGATATGACTGTCTAGGGAAGGTGATCCATTGTGCAAGAAACTAAAATTTCAACATATTACCAAATGGTATATGCACAAACCAGAAAATGAGACAGGTAAAATTCTCTAGGATATTGAGATACAAATAGATCATTTGATCTAGATTAGAAGACTAGATATATTTTTAATTAAGAAGAAGAAATGTACTTGCGTTCTGGTTGATTTTGTTGTGGCAGTATTCCACAGATAGGAGACTTGCTGTCATTCAAACTCTAGTGAAAACCATCAGAACTGATCTGAAAGACTCAAATAATAATAATGATAATGATAATAATTATAATAATAAACTTCATCACAAATGCCATGGAAAACTTGGAGGTTGAAATTGATAGCAGGAAAAACCTTATTAGAGGTAAAAATCCAAAGAGGTATGTTCCAGGGAGACTCACTTTCACCACTAATGTTTGTTATAGTAATGATATCATTCAACTACATGCTCAAAAAATGCGGGGTGGGGGTGGGGCATAAATTTACTAAATCACAAGAAAAGATAAATGACCTTATATATATGAATGATATATAGTTATTTGCAAAAAATAAAAAAGAACTTGAGACCCTGAAACAACAATAAGAATATACAGCCAAGATATAGGAATGGAATTTGGTACTGAAAAATATGCCATGTGCATAATGAAGAATGGGAAAAGACAAACAGTGGAAGGAGTTGAGCTGTCAAATCAGGAAAGCATAAGAACGCTTGGAGAAAAGAAAATTACAAGTACTTAGAAATATTGGACGTGGACGCTAAGCAAAGATTAAGGAAAAAAATTAGAATATATAAAATATCTCAGAAGAATGAGGAAGCTCCCCAAAATGAAGCTCAGTAGCAGAAATCTCATGAAAGGGATAAAAACCTAGGTAGTCTTCCTTGTAAGATACTCTGAACCTTTCCTAAAATGGACAAGGGAGGAACTCACACAAATCAACCAAAGGATAAGAAAGTTGATGACTATGTACAATGTTTTACATCTAAGAGATGACATAGCCGGCATATGTCAGGAAGAAGAGGGTCATTAGCATTGAGGATTGTATTGATTCATTAACACAATGACTACATGAAAAAGAGGAAAGAAAAACTTATTATAGCAGCCAAAAACAGCATTAGAAATATAAGTATAAATTGGAAAGAAACAAAAATGATGAAACAGAAATGGGAAGAAAAACAACTGTAAGAATATTTTAAGCAACAAACTTGCAACATTGCTCACGAGAAGACATAGACATGGTTAAGAAAGCAAAATCTAAAAAGAGAAACAGAATTTCTTCTAATTGCAGCTCAAAACAATGCCATAAGGATCAATTATATCAAAGCAAAAATCAATAAGACACAACAGAATTTGTAGGTTATGTGGAAAATGAGATGAAACCATTAATCACATAATAAGTGGATGAAGTAGCACAAAAGGAGTACAAGACCAGGCATGATTGGGTGGAGAAAGGTGATCTACTGGGAATTATACAAAAGATTGAAATTTGACCATACTACCAAATGGTATATGCACAAACCAGAATCTGTCTTAGAGAATGAGACCCACAACATTCTTTGGGATTTTGAGATATTGATGGATCACCTAATCCCAACCAGAAAACCAGACTAAGTGTTAACAAGAAAACAAGAATTTACTGCTGAGTAGATCTTGCCACTCAGGCAGACCATAGAGTGAAAATACTTGGACCTTGCCAAAGAACAAAAACTGTGGAACATGAGGATAATGGTGATACCAATTGATGGACTTGGAATGGTCCAAAAGATTAAATGAAAAACTGGAAGAATTGGAAATAAGAGCAAGAATCTAGATCATCCAGACTATAGCATTGTTGAGATTGGCCAGAATACTCAGAAGAATCCTGCTGTCATTTTAACTGCAGTAAAAGACCACCAGCTAACACAAGTGTGAAAACTCACAAGTAGTAGTAGTAGTAATGATGATGATGATGATGATGATTTGAGTATACAATATTATTATGTTGTCAGACTATCTGAGATTAAATTATAGCCTATGGTAGTGTATGTTGGGGATGAAATCAACCCATAGGTGGCTTCATTTTTTGATACTTGTGATTTTTTAGCCATACTTTGGGAAAAAAAGTGTGTTTTGCATGCTGTCAAATATAGTATTTTAAAGTTACTTAATTATTACTCACATTGCAATGTTATGCATTCATTTACTATAAAATTAATACATATGCTCACTGGTTAGTCATTTGAAGGTATGAGTGAATAGCTTATTACTATGCTTTCCGTGTTTTCATTATATATATATATATATATCTTATGGGAGATATTTGCCTTAGTGAAAAAGATATTTTTAAAAAACAGAGATAGAACTCAGGATAATAAGATTGAAAGAAGAGTTATAAAACTTTATTTATATCTTGCTTTTTGTAATGATGTATATCAAAATATATATAATACTGATGTTCATATTGTGCTTATTGTTTGTATTTCTATTCATTTACGTCAAAAAGTGACAACAATATTTACATAATTTTGCCATAACATTTTAGTTATAAAAACATCAAAAAGTTTATTTTGTATTTTCTTATTTATGTTCAATGCTTCCTGAATGTTGTTATATTTAGCGTATGGTAGCAAGGAAAAGGCAAACACAGGTTGAAAGTTTTTAAACAAATATATTAAACAAAAAAGAAAAAACAAGGCGATAAAGTAAAGAATCAAACTGTACAAATTGGTAGCGTACAACTATCAAGTGAAGGAGTAAATTGTGATGTGAGTGTGAAGCCAGAGTTCGTGGACGGTCATGTATGTTATAAGTTCAGGAACTCACTTGGTGGGTATGGTGGTATAAGGGTGGTAAGGGTATCAGATGATCTTGGTAGGTGGTAGCATTTGTGGACAGGGCGGCGTTGTGGCTAAGTCAGCAGTTGTTCACAGTGGATGGTATGTCATAAACCTGTCAGAGTTTGAGATGAGTTCTTATGGCGGAGTGTTTTCTTCCCTTCGTCCTTTGGTAGGCTAGTCTACTGCCTTTGAAGATTTTCGCTGCTTAAATAGCTACCCTTTGGATCAAGTCGGTTCTGGGAATTTTTTTTAGGGGGAAGATTTATGATTGGCTGAAAAAGGGTATTTTGTTAATGTGAATTGTTTTTTTGCATTCCCGCCCAGAAGTTCTGCGCGGAGCCTCTTGCGCAAAGACACATTTTGTTCATTGTCTCGGTGGCAGCCATCTGGTTAACTTTATTTCTTTGTAAGTACAAAGAAGGCACGAGGCCTTAAGGTTTTTTGGGGAGGGGAAGGGAGCGGTCTTGCTATTCTATATATTCTAAAGGGACCTAGCTAGCCACATTCGCCGACCCATTCAACAGTACAATATATAACCATTCATCCTTCATCATGCGCGCAGCAGTTACCAAAATACCGCATTTGCTCTATGAAGAAAACCTACTTAAAACCCAAAGGTGGTATATGATTTTTATTTACAAAATATGGTTTATGTACAATGAAATGATGGGAATGGGAGAAAAAACCCCGAAAAATTATATATACAAGAGAAACAAAGAAAAATTCCCCGTTTGGTTTCCCTCCCATCCCCCCGTCTATAAAATTGGAGGCCGACTGTTTTCCGGGTCGAAAGAAACCGGAAACAAGCCGGACCTGCCCTAGGTGGGGCGGGAATACTAATCTACAGAGATAAAAGAAATAAAGGGTCGGGCGCGGTATGGGTCGATAGAAGTAGGTAATATGATTTTTTATATATGAATGTTCAAGATCTTCAATAAAAGCGGGCTGGAATTCAGGTTGGGGTACAAAAATAATAGGGAGGGGGAAGATCTTGAGAAACTAACGACTAGATGATGGGGACAATGACTCACAACATACTGCTAACTAGGTTACAAGGGAAAAAACAATTCTACTTACCAGGGATGGGGTCCCTAAGGACCCGTACCGTAGACGCCATGGGTAGGCAGAGGCGGGAAGGATGACTCCAACATTGCCCCCTTTCGTACGACCAGGCTCGCTGCAGTCACCCACCTTTTGCTGAATGTTATGCGATCCAAGCGTTTTCTATCGCATCTGATTTTGACCCTCAGCTGATGCCGAAAATACAAAACCAGATCACGATGAGAAAAGTTTGCATCGTCATACAATCCCTTGTTTCGCGTCGTCCAAATCACCATTCGGGCTACAGCTAGGATCGCGAGAAACACCACACGCTTCTCACCGTGATACGGAGGAAGAACGTTGTCTACGACGTAACCAACGTCGAGCAGCACGAGCTGTTTGGGTTCGATGCGAGCCGTCCACTCCCCGACGTGATCCCAAAACGGGCGGACTCGCTCGCAGTAGTAGAAGGCGTGCTCAGCCGTTTCTTCCAAGCCACTGCTGCAGCGAGGGCAATCAGGCATGTCTGCCAGGCCCGCTCTGAAGTTCAAGCCGCGAAGGGGTAACGCATTCCGAACAAGTCGCCAGGTGAGCGAGAACTCGGAGTTGTTCAAGAAGCTCGATCCTGGCGCCCAATTCCAGTGAGAGCGGATCTCCTCCGCCGTCCAGCCGCGCCGCTCGCTGAGAGGATCAGAAGCGGAACCCACCACTAATTCCCGATACAGCTCCTTCCGAGGCCATGAAAGGTCACTGGACCCAAGAAGGTTACGAAGGGCCTTTCGGCACTCGCGGACAAACAGTGCTTCGCCCAAAGGCCTACGTCGACCTTCAGCCTTTGGGTCTGACTTGAGGCGAGGAAAAGTCCGACTCGCCTTTCGTCTCCACACTGAGTCCCCCGTCAAGCCATCTGGTTAACATCCGGTCGAATGCTACCCTTCTTCAGCCACGTGTATGTTTGTAGAGTGAAATTGTAAATCGGGAGAGATCTAAATTTTGCCATATAACAATGTCATTTTAAGTGTGAAATTGAAGAAAGATAACAATTGATTCAGTGAATTGCTCCCTTGCTATGAATAAAAAGAAAAACAACTAATTTTTTTTAACAGTCTCATAACCTTGTGGGGTTGTTGGGTGCTACTGATTTAGTGTGACTTGATCAGGAATAGCCTGCTAGAGTCTATCCCTCTCCAGTTTACGACTGGTTTAAATTCAGAGTTTTCCTTCTCCTAAACTGGTTGTCATACCAAGGTTAAAGAGCCCACTCTAGCTTACTATTTACCCAAAGCAGGTGGGAGAATTGTTGGATTCACACCTTTCATGTATTAGTTTAAATGTTTATTTATATAGAGCTAATTAAAATTTCAGAGCTCCTTTAACACAATATTTATTGTACACATATGTATAAACATATGTCAGTTTCACAGATGAAAATATTCTGCCTCTCAAAATTGAAGAATAACATTCTATTCACCATTGAATAAATATGGAATTTTATTTAGTTTAACATAGCAGAAAATTCTATGTCTGTTTCACCAGAAAACTCTATGATTATGAACATTCACAAATATTTTTCGGATGAGGTAAAAGGTACATTTAGAATACATCTTATTGATAGGCATTCTACTCTTAGAGAAGATGTTAATTCATTTCCAGTTGTAGTGTGAGTACAATCCATTGGATAATCCCTTAATGTCTCTCAGAAGATCTGTTAAAATATGTTGGATCCTCATCCAGTTTTTACCATTGCTTGATATATAGAGGCAATAGATAGGCCCAGTAAATAAAGATTTTAAAATTATGTCATCATTCCTGAATAAATATTATACCAATAGCACTAAATTGTCAAATTATATATAGGAATTAAAAAATATAAATGGTATAGAACCTCAAATCAAGTAGAAATTTTTAAAAAATATGTACATATATAATGAGGGGTCAAAATATTGCAGATTGTGTTTGAAAGTTTGGTTTGGTTTAGTTTTATGGCATATCAACCATTGTAGGTTATTTAATGCCAAATCATTTTTAAATATTAAATAAATGGTTTCTAAATACATTTTGTAGATAACCTTTTTAAATGAGCCTGAGCTCATTTTTTGCACATAATTAAATGGTTTCACTAATTTCTATCTAATACAAATACACAGTTAAATGTAAAAACAGTCCTATTTCAAACAATTCAGTTTACTATAAGTACTGTTTGTATTTGAAGAAAAAGATGAGCAATACATGATTCCCAAAACATAAGATACTGCTAAATAGATGATAAGAGTTTAATACAAATGCAGACCTGAGAACAAATTTGCTTGGGTATTTGTTGTCAGACAAGTTTAGGTGCAAAGAAGAAAGTAACACATATATGAAATTGTTTTGATTTTCTAATATTGTTTTAATATTGCTCTACCTAGCAAATATTGAGCACTTTTCTTTGTTTTTACTACAGTGGCTATACCATGTAATTTAATTTTTTACTGCTCCTCGAAAGAATTGAGCACTCTGGTAGCCGATAGGGTATATAAAAAAATGTAAACAAAGGCTGCTGCTGCTGTTTCTAAAAATAAAAATACCTTAAAATTCCCTTAGCCAACGTGGTCTGCTTGGTGGACGAGTGGTCTGAATCACAGTCTAACGTTAAGTTGGACGGGTTTCGATCCCGGCTCCGAGCGTCCTGCGTGTCTAGCCACACTGAAGAGTTCTGATAGAACGAAACAGTCTGTCTGTGGATGACTATATATATATATATATATATCATAGTACTTGGTCTGATGATTGCATAGGTAAGAAACAGACAATCACCAAGTGTCATTGACAAAGCAATTGTAACTTTGATATATATACTCTATCACTGATCTTTATTTCTAAATTTAGCCAGCCCAGTTGGCTGTAGAATACACCGACTACATCTCTGTAGAGGTGTAAACCCCCCCAACAACAACAACAATAATTGTTCTAGATATGACATTAAGCCATCTGATGGCAAGGTTCCAAAATTGGGGAATATGGAGTACTACTCCTTCATTGCCGTTACTCCCAGGTCCACTCTAACCCAGAGTAGTAGCACCTGATAGAGTCGTATCTATGGGTCAAATAGAACTGTTTGACATTTAAACTGTGTACAAACAAAGGAATTATGCTGAACTGAATTGTTAGAAATAAAAATGTATGATCATTTAATTGTGTATAAAAAATGACTGATGTTTCATTGATTTGTTAGTGATACATAACAATACTTGGAACCATTTAACTGGGTGCCAACAAATGAATAATTTTGAATAGAATTATTTGTGTTAAATAGCAATACTTGAATTTCTTTAACTGTGCCTAAATTGAAATATTGGTATATCATAGCAATACTTAAAACCATTTGGCTGTGTGCAAATGAATTAAGTGTTCAATAGAATAATCAGTGTTATATAACAATATTTGTAACCACTTCACTGTCTACAAACAAATGATTAATATTGAATAGAATTATTAGTGTTAGATGGCAATTATGGCAACCATTTAACTGTGTAGAAATAATAGCAAAACTAGTGTACAAACAAATTAGTTCTAACTGATTTAAAATGGGCGACAGTAAAAAAAAATGTAAATATAAGGCAGATGTTAAGTATTGCTAATTATTCATAGACGAAAAACTTGCTATAGCTTCCTACAATAATGCTAATGAATTACTTAAACTAAGGTCTGAGATACTTAATGTTTGCCAACATAAAAAGGCTTGGTTACTTGGTAGATAAAATATGATACTTTTTTAATGTTAATTTTATTCTTTTAGGCGGCCTTTAATCAATAAAATGTAGTTTGGTCAAACCCTTCTTTGGTCAGAATTATCCTAATGATTCAGTAGGTGAAACCTAGGTAGATTTCTTCTGACTCTTTCCATAGCTATTTGCATATATATATATATATATATATATATATATATATATATATATATATATATATATCACGTTATAGCGGTTTGAGGGAATTTGTTATTTTTCCGAACACTATAGATTTTATGGCAACAGAAATGAATTACGAGACTTTGATTTAAACAACACACAATAACGAAAATACTTTATTTGCAGCTTTGAGGCGGTTTGTTCTTGGTGCTGCAAGACTCGTGGTGGTTAGGCTTGTTGGATGTTTGAGACGAAATGGTTTAGCGGGATATTGAAATGGCAGCGTGTCGTTGGACGTGTGAGGGAAGTATTCAAGGCCACCGTGTAGTTTTGTGTGTCTGGTATTTGTGGAGAGTAGACGTTATCTCCATTAATGTGACCAGAGGTGAAAATGAGAGCTAGGTGTGTCGAGAGCGAAGTGGCGCTCGGATCGACATAGTAAATTTTTGTGGTGCTTGTTGAAGGCATGCTGAACGTATCTAATTCATATTCAACTGGGATTCCTTGGTCAAAAATATATTAGATGCAAAGAATCCATAAATTAGAAAGTTCCCTCGCTGAGTGTCCATGTTGCTGCTGCTAGGGTTAAAGCCACGGTGATATGTCCACACTGGGTGGCTTGTTTAGCTAAAAAGCATCGCTAAGCAGGGGCGACCAGAGACACGTCTGTTCTGGTCGCTGTCTCAAGCCGAAGAGAGTGGTTTTGGCTGCTCACCCGTTTTGCTAGCCAGAAGTGAAGGTCCGGGCTGAATGGGATAAGTCATCCTGATTGGGTGAAATTCAGTGTTGAATTAAATAGCGCGCCAAAACAAAATACGAGATTTTCCTCTTCTCTACAACGTCAATAAGGACTGTGAATATCCAAAGAATGAGTCCCCAATGCATGGCTATTTAATACAAAATATACCTGCAGTGCAAAATATATATTTTGGCTAAGATACAAGAAAATTAGAAATAGGATATATATATATAAAGTAACATTGTATTTATATACATGTACATCTTTTTCTAATTTATCAGTCACTAAAAAGTAAAAAACATCCAACATACATTGATTTATGGGAAAAGATAAATCCAGGTGATCAAAAAATGCATTTGCCATTTTCACCATTTTAATTTGGTTTGTTTTTTTTTGTTTAATAGCATATAAGCCTTCTTGGGTTATTTTATGCTTAAGCCAACCTTATAGAAAAACAGCAGTGATATTATTTAATTGATCACTGGAAGGGGGAGAAGTGAATTCATACCTTCTTCAAATGAACGTCTGAAAATGAATGTAATAGCACAACTAGAGTTTGAACTTGTTTACTTGAAGGCTGCAGTTCAGCACTTGGCCATTTCATCATGGGGTCCTTCCCACTATCAAGTTTATAAACTTGATTTTTTCCGAATTTTTATTAATCAGTATCAGGAACTTGATCTTCATTTTTGCTACAATTATAAGAACTTATATTTGATATCTACACTGCTATTGTAACTGAGTCTTGTGACATTTTATTTTCTTGCAAGTCTATTTGTTTTCTCTCTTTTTTAAAAATACTTGATTAGCATCTATTTGTATATATTTCTTTATGTGGCAATACTTAACTACCTGCTCATTTTTCATTGTTTTTTACATGTTGACTTAATGTTTTTTCAGTGTTGTTCTCTATAATTAACCCACTTTATCACTATACTTGATCAACTATGTATGATTTTATAGTTACTCTAAGGATTATGATTTTTTAATATTCTTCATTGCAAAAGATAAACTGCTGTGTGTTTATTTTAGTTTAATCCCAAGATTAGCATGGCCTATGCAAATATATGTGGTATCGCTTTTGAGAATTGAAAAAATGGAGCACTTAATCAGTAAATTCCTAAAGAAATAGTTGGGAGTGCCTAAATCCTTAACAAATGTAGCATTACACAGTTCATCAACGAAACTTAAGCCACGCACAAAGTCACTTGTTGAAGAATTTAAATTAGGTAAAGCATGATTTTTCCAAATACTGCGCGGCTCAGTGGACCCATTTGGGAAAAGTGCACAACCTGCCATATTAACAGGTTGGAAATGGGACGCTAAATATGCAGTAGAGATGGCAGAATTTTCCCTCAAAATGAAAGAACTAATCAGCTCTGTGGCAACTGGGAGAGCTGAACTTGGTCTTCACCTACAACAGTGGTGGTCAAAAGAGACCACAAAGAATAAACAAAGAATGGTTTCGGAAGGGATTCATTATTTTTAGGAAAGCAAGCATCTCACCATTGCTGTTGCGCAACCCAAACAAAGTTCATGAACTCGGTGGGAAAACACCAAGGACAGGACCATCACATGGAGCGACATCAAGCAAATGGAGCCTAAACAATTAAGTTTCCTCATTAAGGCAGTTTATAACATATTACCTACACCAGTAAATTTAAAACTCTGGGGGTTAAGTACATCTTAACCTTTGCAGAGCATGTGGGAAAATTGCTAATCTCAAACATGTTCTAATTGGATGTCAGTATTCCCTAAGAAGTTACACATGGAGATACAATGAAATCTTAGGGATTATTGCTGAGATTGCAAAAATGTGTTGTGAAACTGCCAATAAAATTTCATGTATAAAAACAAGTATACAGTTTATTAAAGGAGGAAATGTTTTGAAAACTCCACATAAAAATAGCCACAAACCAACATTGCTTGATGGTTACATGGACTGGTGCATTATTGCTGATGTAGATTGGCAACTCGCTTTTCCAATGGAAATAACATTGACTCGCCAGTGTCCAGATCTTGTCATTTGGTCAGTTAATTCAAAAAAGTTATCATTGCTGAATAAATGATCCCTTTTGAAGTCAACATTGACTGGGCGCATCAGTGTAAATTGGAAAAGTACGAAGACCTGCAGGAGCAGTGTGTTAAGAATGGCTGGTCAACAGACATATTCCCTCATGAGATTGGATGTCAAGGTTTTATTTCAAACTCAACCTCTATATTTTTAACCAAACTTTCACCAGCAGAGAAGAGGGAATATATAAAAAAGATCCAAAACAAGACTGTAACTACATCTGAGCAGATATGGCATTCATACAGAACAAACACCATCCAATAAAGTCTGGTGAGATACTGCTGGGGCGCCCTGAGTTAGTGCTAATGATGCTTCAGCCCCAAAACCATGCCTGAACCTAGGATCATCATCTGATGAAGACTTTATTGGAAGCAAAACTGCTATTTACACAGCAGTTTTTGTATATAATTTTTTAAAAATATATATATATATATATATACCCTTTCTAATGAAGCACCTGACTAAAAATCTGTAGCAGAAAGAATTTCATATTTTTGTTTGGCACATAAATTAATTTGACCGTTATGGTTGTTGCATATTTTCACCCAATGAGGATGACTTATCCTATTCAGCTCAGACCATTTTCCCGGACAACATAAAAATGGTGAAAGCCCGCCAAACTATCTCTTCCTCAGAACCTTTCAAGCAGGACAGACGTACTTTCTGTCCACTCCCTTCATAGCAGCAGAAGCACAACACCATGAGGAAAGCCATCTAATTTATGGACCTCTTGAGTCTATTCCCTTAGACCAAGGGTTCCCAGTTGAACATGAATTAGATGTACATAATCTGCCACTTACAGGAACACCTTTATGTCGCCTATAACTTTTGCTATGTCTACAGTGACGTGCAATTCCACTCAGACATCCAGCTACCTCATTCCTGGGCAACATTATCTGGAGACTTTCATGCCTCTCTGCTACAGCAACCAGGACCACACATTTATGAGTGACTATATCATTCCTGTCCTTAAACAGCAAACATGACTTTTGCTATGTCTATTGCAACACATATTCCACTCAGACATTCAGCATTGCCTTGACTATAGCGACGCATATTCCACTCAGACATTCAGCATTGCCTTGACTGTAGCGATGCACATTCCACTCAACCATTGAGCTGCTATAATTCCTTCTCAACTCAATAACTATTTCCTTCCTTCCTACAAGACTTGCAGCATAAAGGTACCCTTTATTCTGGCTGCCATTAAACAATCTTAAAAACCTTACGTCATCTTCGTTCTTCTCCTTTAATTTCCCATAATATAGTGAGGAACTAATGTAACAATTTTCCTTGCTAAAAATTTATTTTTAGAAAAGATAACCTTTCTAATGCAGCACCCACAGTGCTAAATAGGCTATAATTTAGGGTCACTCATATTTGGAACCTTATTTTTTTAGATATATTTTTATTTCATCATTAGTTTTTATTCTTTAGCACAAATTCATAAAAAATTATATGTGTGTGTGTGTTTGTGTGTGAATATAAATATGTAGAAAAACAAAATATTCAAAGGATGTATTTTTTATACATGATAATATAACAAAATTTCATTTTTTTTGTTTAACCAACTTCAGGGAGATGTTAAAATGTGATGTCAAAAAGTTTCATTTGAAAAAACTTTCAAATAAAAAAAAATTCTTTTTCATTTTTTCATATTTTTATATCAACATACCACTCAATTTATTTCCATTTTTTTAAATAAATAAAAATCAGATATAATTATTTCAAATTTTTTTACCTAAATTCTTTTCAGAGGAAGACCTCTGCAGGAGAAAGTCTGACCATGACTAGCTATAAATTGTAGAAACTAGTAATTCTATAAAAACTTTAAAAATTTAGTTTATCTCTAGTAGCAGTGGAGCTGCTATAGTTAATGTAATTAATATTAATTATATGAAGGTAACACAACTGGACAACTAAATAACAGAATATCATGGAGAATACAGACTTCATTCTCATAGAAATCTATTCAGAATAATCTAAACTTAAGAATGCACAGACACCTTCTTTGATGCTAATTCATATTTATGGACGACTGACTTATGAATAACAAGCATTTATATTCTTCTGGATGAAGTTGAATTTCAACAGAATATGCTCTGTTTTCAAAAATTATAAAGTGTAAAAAGGAATAAAAACTGTTGCACTTGCATTGATTGGTTAAATTTTCTCAGAAAATATTTGTAAAATTTTAAACAAGGAAACACTATGCAAACTTAAAGTTGATATTTATTTCCTGGTTCTCAGCCAAATAATAACCTTTATTTCATGCAGACAAGCCTATTAACAGTTCAGACCAGTTACATCATTCAAGAGAAATTTCTATATGAATATATATACTCATTGTATTATCACTCATCACTGTTATGGTTACCTATATTTCACTTTAGGTATGAGTAGCAATGGTATAGAGAATAGATTTACATTAGGCAATTCTTTTCTTTTCAAGAATAACCTTTGTGTTTCTTGCCTATAAAAAATGTTACAAATGAAGGATGATGGGAATAGAACATATTTTTGAGAGTCAACAATCAAAACAAATATAATTACTGGCATTCTGATATTCCAACTATAATTGATGGAAGTGATTTATTAAAATTTATTAGGAGTGCTTGCATTTAGTTAAGGTGTGACAAGAATAGAATATTAGATTAAAAGTGAAACTATTGAATGCTCTACTTCTCAGACAGTTTGGATATTTTTAGTCCTTTTTTACATCATGAGAAGAAATCAATCAACAAATTTATATAGGGTGTGCATAAAGTATATGACATATAGATATCTTCATGGGACATGTAATAACAAAACATTTTTGTGTTGAATTTTTTAAACAGAAAAATAAGGAAACTAGTTGTCTATTCACCTAACAAAAGTTGGCAATTGTCAATATATTAAATGTAGCCTCAGGAATCAGGGTTTTTTTTATAGGTTCAGGGCCCATTCAAGGTATTGACAACTTGAATGCCAAGAATTAGGGGTTAGCAGAGATAAACTTTCCAAATCCAAATGCAAAATAATAAATAAAATAAAAACAGTAAATAAAAATCCAAATGTAAATATAGGAAAATTAATTAAGTAAACAAAAAAATAGTCACAATAAAAAAATACCCTGATATGAAGTTAGTGTATTTAAAATAACTATGGCCTGGGGTGCATTTACTTTCAGTGTTTTATTGCCCACTTGGCTGGGGCTGTAGAATACACTAACTGCTTCTCTGCAGAGGGGTAAGACTCCCTCAACGAGTGTCCTGGATATGACACTAAACAATCTGATAGTGAGGTTCTAATAATGCTGGAGCTTGGGGGAATGCGGAGCACCCCTTTATTGCCATTGCTCCCAGGTCCACTCCAGCCTGGAGTTGTAGCACCTGATTGGGTCCTATCTATGGGTTAAATAGAACTAAACTGCATACTTATGCTAAACTGAATTGCTTAAAATAGAACTGTTTTGACATTTAAACTATGTACTTATACTAAACTAAATTGTTTGAAATGGAACTGTTTT
Source organism: Sepioteuthis lessoniana (assembly GCA_963585895.1). Lineage (NCBI taxonomy): Eukaryota > Metazoa > Mollusca > Cephalopoda > Myopsida > Loliginidae > Sepioteuthis > Sepioteuthis lessoniana. The sequence continues at coordinate 53,908,419 of OY757930.1, forward strand.
TGTATGCCAAACTGAATTGTTTGAAATGGAACTGTTTTTGATTTTGAAACTGTACTTATACTAAACTGAATTGTTTGAAAGTTTTATCAAAATGACTTAATTCAGCTTTAAATGACCTGAAAAGGGTTTATACACCGTAAAACAAAACAACCAACCAACCTTTCAGTGTTGTTAGCATAACCAGTTTAGTTAATCTACTTCTCTCCTTCCCTACATTCTTCAATTCAGAATCTCTCTTCTACCCTTCCATACTTGTAGTAGACAAAGTCTTAACACTCTTATAACTAGGAACTTTTAACATTGACCACATACATGGCATTATTTGCTTAAGTGTAAGTAAATTATGCTGTGTTAGAAATGTTCAACTGATTATTGTTATAACTTCTTTTTTTATTCCTGTATATATTTTTCTCACTGTAAAATATAAATGAATAATATTGTATTTATTCAACCTCTGATGGTGCTAGAATGGGATGGAAGATCAGTTTAATATGGGGATCTTGCAAGAAGAAAGCCTCTTTGGTGGTGGTGCACAAAGTTGCTTAATTCTGTCATTATTCCTCTTTTGAGCATCAGGCACTGAGCAATAAACCTAGCCTTTACCTCTGTAGACAAAGGGGCAGATGCTGACTGGGGTGGGAAGGGCCCATCCTTCACCTCCGAACTGAGTTGATTTATTTTTTAAACTAAACAATACATTTGAATAAGGTAATACTCTACTTTTGATTTCTAGGGGTACCAGGAACTCTAGGGTTGGCTTTGGATAGCTTTGTAAGTGTAAGCTTATTTTCAATTCTATGTAGAGATGGTGAATGGCTGACATTGTGATCTCTAACACATCTTGCAAGATAATTCAATTCATTTTGGGACATCAAAAGCATTGTTTGATACAGTAGATTGCTACATCAATTCTAGGGTTTGAAATAGCAAACTGTGAAATACTCATGAGAAAAATGATAAAAGT